>CM038671.1:17607246-18222041 GCA_021605145.1 Aegilops bicornis
ACGGGCATATGCGCTAGTACTAATAAAGTAAGATGCGTTTCTCCAATTATTTCATCCGTTCACCAGCGAAAAGATTTTTTTACTATCCGAGGTGGTACTATTTTTTTGTGCATCCATGTGCTTTTTTTAGGGGTAAGACCAAACTTTATTGATCAAAAGCCACAGTTTGTGGAATACAATTTGCATGGGGATAAACAAGCCAAAGATGGCGCCCCTGCTGTAAAGAAAGTGAGGATCTAGCTATTCTATGGGCATCGACATTCGACAGCCGACCCTCAAAAGTAAAAGAACAATTGAAACCAGAAGCTCTATGGTTAATCTCTGAAATGATCGCTCCATTATTCCCTCTGTAGCTGTTGTTTATGTCGTTGATCACTTCTCGTGAATCTGAAGCTATGATGAACTGATGAATATGCAGATCTTCAGCGAGCGCGGGTGCTTCCCTGCAAGCGAGAGCTTCCAATGTCGCCACATCACAAACCCCTTGGATTACCAACGCTGAGCTGCCCATGTAATTGCCCCTATCATCCCTGCAGATTGTCATTGTTCCTCCCCTGTTGTGCCGTGCAACTCCGGCATCGACATGGATTTTGGCAAAGCCTGCTGGAGGTGCCTTAGGTCGGGTAGCGACTGTGGCATTTGTATTTGCTGTTCCCCTCGTGGTACCATTTGGTTTGCTAGTACCGATAGTCTCCAGCTCCCCTAAGAACTTCTCAACAAACCCGTGAGTAGCATAAGGACTTTGGAAGATCCGTTCATGAATTGCTTGCCGACGTGCCCACCATATGGCCCAGAGAGTCACTGATAGCTTTGATGCGAAAGTACTTCCATCATCGTGAAGAGCCAATGATTAGCATTCGGTTCTGTTGAGATACTCAATTGCTCAGATAGTTCAACATCAGCTAGGGCCCAAACACATCTTGCTGAAGCACATTCCAACAACGAGTGCCGCCAGGGATCCTGTGCTCCACACAAACCGCACGAGCTTGTCGTTGACATATTTCTATGTGATCTGACGTCCTCAGTTGGCAGAGATTGCCTCGCGAGTATCCACAAAAACATCCGTACTTTGCCTGGTACTTTCGTTCTCCACAACATTTTCCACGCGCTGCCATCTTGGTCCGCACTCGAAGACCCCGTTTCTTCAAGCCATGCCTCCCTTCTTCTTCTGGTAGAAACCAACATGGCATATCTTTGACGGACTGTGAATGAACCGGTTTTTTCATAGTGCCAAGACCAAAAGTCACCCATATTCCTTGTGCAAAGAGGTATTCCAAGTATGAAAGGCACATCCATCGGCAGAAACACTTGTGCTATCCTTTCCCTGTCCCAAGTGGCGGAGGTGGCGTCAATGAGTTCAGCGACCTAGGCTGAAAAAAGAAATACAGCTTGTCCAGAATTTCGTACATGGGCCGCGCGCTATAGCCCAGTCAAGTCAGCCCACTTATTTCCCTGCCCACGCAGCTGGCAAAATCCTACTTGCCGCACGTGGCGGCAGATAGTCGGGGCTTCGCACAGATAGCCCTAGACTGGGCCGGCCCGTTTTTCTTTTTCTTTTCTGTGTTCTTTTTCTATTTAAAATTTTTGTTCCTTTCTCTTTTTTTCCTCTTTCTCTTTTACTTTCTTATTTTTATGTTTCTTTTTATTTTTTTATTTCTTGACCAATTAAATTTTTTATAAAATGCTTAGAATTTCTTTTTTTGTTCAAATTTTTGAAGAATCTTCAGAATTCCAAAATTTTATTTCTGTTTTAAAAATGTTCACATATTCATAAAAAATCTCGTTCCGAAATTGGTACAAAACTCCAAAAATGTTAGTGTTTTATCAAAATTTTCGAGATTTTCAAATTAATTGTAGTTTAAAAAATGTTCCAAATTCGAAAAATGTTCTTTTTATAGTAAAATGTTCACTAATTCAACATAATTATATTTTAAATAGCTCCATATTGCTCTTTACATACAGTTGCTCCAATATATAAATGTGTGTGAAACTACAAGTAGTAATAAGATGTATGAAGTATGGATCTATTATGCCGGACGAAGGACGGATAAATTGGCAAGTGAGCTAGTTGGAAAGGGAACTGAATTTTTAAATGAAAATTAATGTTCCCATTTTTTTTAAAAAAAATGTATTTTACAAAATTGTTGATGATTCTTAAAAAATTACATTTTAAAAAATGTTCCAAATTTGAAATATTTTTTGTAAAGTAAGGTGCATTTCTCCAATTTTTTCATCCGTTCACTATCGACAAGTTTTTTTCCTATCTGAGGTGATACTGAAAAAATTGTCCGTTCGTCCATTAAAAAAGGAAAAATGGTAGAATTTCAAACGTGGGCCACCCTCGCTGTGGCCCAGCAAAGCCACAGCCAATTAATTTTACTGCACAAGCAACTGGAAAAACTCTATCTATTGCACGAGCGACAAGTAGCCAGAGTTTAATACAGGGCGCCACAGCTGGCCTGACATGTTTTTGTTTTTTATCTGTATTTTGTTTCCATTTTTCTTTTTCTATTCCTTTCTCTTTTTCTTTCCCGTGTCTTTTTTCTTTCCTTTGGAGATTATTTTCTTTTTCCTTTTTTGCGTAAATTCCATATTTTCAAAAACAATCATAATTTTCAAAAATAACATATTTTGAAAAACTGTTCAGAATTCGAAAAAATGTTGTTTTAAAAATCGCTCCAAAATTTAAATCTTTGTTTTTGTTCCAAAATTGGTTCAAATTTTAAAAGTAAAAATTTCTTTGTGTTTTCCGAAGTTGTTCATGATTTAAAATGCATTTTAGAAAATGTTCCAAATGCGAAACATATTATTGTTTTCATGAAATGTTCCTAAATGCCAAATAATGTCTGAATATAAAGAAACATATTTCGAAAAAAATTCTGAATCTTCGAAACATGTTTAATTTTCAAAAATTGTTCACAAATTTAAAAAATGTTCATATTTTTAAAAAGGTTCATGTTTACCAGCAAAGTTGTGAACTTTAAATAATTCAGTTCTTATTGTCTATTTCAGAAAATGTACATAATTTTAAAATTTTGTTTGGGATTCCCAACATTATTTATGTTTTCTAGAACAGTGAGAAATTGATATTCTTTGAAAAGTAAAAAAAACAAAAAATTGTCTAATCTAACATTGAGTATGTTCTTAAATATTCGCGCTAGCAAGTGGTTAGCAGGACTTGTTTGTTCGAGTGGTAGCAGCACCTGGTTAGGTCTTTAAGGGCATGAATTCGATCCTTCTACTCAAATTTATTTTTGGAATTTTACTGGCATCTTACAAACACAGGGCGTCCTTATGTCTGCGAGTGCGCTGGCCCGTACACGAAAGGATGTGTGTCCCACTCACTAGCGTCATATAGTAACTCCTACGTAGTTGGCCCAAGAAAAAGCAAAAAAAGAAAAAGCTCCATCGCCAGGGACGAAGCTAGAAAAAATTGTCATTGGGGTCAACCAATGTCCAATGCCTACTACAACACATGCTATGGTGTGACTCACGCTGAGAGCAATATAAAGAGCAAAAACCAAAAATATGCCCACTATAACACAAATAGAAATATCATCCAAGGGCGACATGAAGAGCGAAAATATGCAATGAGCCAATGATAAACTAGTATCATAATAATAAGATTGTCATACCAAGTACTGGTTCCGCAAAGTCATAAAATAATTTGTTTACATATTCAGAGAAAATAAGCAAAAAACGATGACTTCCTGAAAAGGATGAACAAAAGTAATATATTATATTCACAACAATGGTGTGTAAAAAATAATATAGAGAATAAATAGCAGAAACAAAAAGTTAAAGTGATGTTAGACTCACATTTTATAACTTGCCTTCTCGATCTCCCACCTTCTTAAATAGATCAATTACGGCATCATTTGTAATGGTAGCAAATATATCTTTCTCCACATAGCAAATCAAGCAATCACTCATGAACTGGTCACCCATTTTGTTGCGTAAAACACTCTTCACAATATTCATTGCTGAAAAGCATCTCTCCTTGACGCTGTGGCAACTGGCAAAATTAGCACTAGCTTTAGAAGTTGATACACCAAAGGGAAAGCAAGATGCTTCTTAGTATCCACCAACTTTTTAGCAAGATCCGCAATGCCATCCAAATTGGCAAATCTTTGGTCTGCTCGGACATTGTCAATGTAAATCCGAAGTTCATGTCCAAGATCCATCAATTTTGATGAATCGAAATCCTCAGGATAAAACTCAGCTAGCTTCAACAAACTCTCCAAGTTAAAAGCATCGAAAGAGTTTTTTGGGTTGAAAGAAGCCATGTGAATAAGCAATGCAGAATTTACTTCATTGAATCTGTCATCAAACTCTCGAAGTTGCCAATCAATAACAGTGTTAAGACACTCTATTTGATAATGATGCAGGTTTGTTATATTGGTTCTTTTTCGTGTATTATGTCGATTGACATATTCATCTTGCATGCTTAGCTTTGGAATGTCATGTTCTTCACAGAATGCATATACCTTCTCCAAAAGTGATTCCCACCCATTATCTCTTAGTTGTTGTAGATCATTCCATGTTGACTTCACACATGACATTGCATTCAAGATATCTTGATCCTTTTGTTGCAATGCTTGTGACAGAGTGTTGGCACTCCCTAATATATGGAACATCATGTGCAAATAGAACACAAAATCAAAGGTTCCAAAATATGATAGAAGACCACGTGCTTCACTTTTCTTGGAATCTTTCTTGCCTTCTTTTGATACATACATTTGTTCTTTGTCTGACACATCGGAAGCCTCATCAATCAACAAACTGAAAACATCACCACCAATTTCTTCAAGAATAGAATTCAATGTTATCTGTAACAAACCAGATAAAATATATTTTTAGGTGCTCGGAGAGATAAATCATATGAAATAAATAAAGAATAGAGATGCCAGAAAGTAGTAATTTACCTTTGCAAAATAATTTGCAAGTTCCTTTTGAATATCTGGAGACACCCATTTGCAATTTTTTTGGAGCATTCTTAAGAACTACATTCCTCACATCCTCATTCTGATTTGCTAATGTTTGTACCAACTCTCGAAAATTCCCCTTATTTTTGGATTCCTCTGATTCATCATTGCCACGGAAAGCTAAACCTTGATGTAATAAGTATCTAACAGATTCGACGGAAGTATTCAACCGAATACGATTTTGCCTTTTGGTGATATCAGTTTGCTTGTTGAGGGCAACTTTAATGGACTGATCTTGATTCATCAAGGCATCACACCTTTTAGCAGCTACATTGTGATAGCTATTAACCTCACCCACATGAGTATCCAATCTGTATTTCTTATTCCAACTAGAGAAACCATTGACAACAAAAGCATCATTCCCACCTTGACCGTCGATGCAATCTCTGAACAAATAGCAACATTGGCAAAATGCCTTATGCACTTTATCACTGTACTCTAGCCAATGATAATCTTTAAACCATTCTGGCTTGAATCTTCTTTCGAATCCTCCGATGGTCTTCTGTGGATATACAAAGCCTTCTTTTGGCCTATAAGGTCCTCTAGTTAAATATATTCTTCTGATCTCATCTTGCTTCTTTGGATTCTTAGTGTACTGTGATATTCTTTTTCGATTGGCCGGATCAAAAGGAAGTTCATCCAAATTAATATCTGCTGTAGTAGTAGTACCAATATTTGATGCATGATCTTGCCTTAGTCTAACTGGCCTTGAAGTCCCTGCCAGATCAGTCTCTGGTGCCGTTCGTTTCAGCAGAAATCTGTCCATATCCTTCTAGCCCTAGCCTCCTAGATGCAGCAAAAAAACATAAACGCAAATTTAGTAATTAGCCATCCGGAGAGAGTGAGAGACAGAGTTGTTAGTGCGTGAGACCAAGAGAAACTGAGAAAGAGATTGGCGTACCTGCGTGAGAACAGCCTACGAGGAGGGCAATGCCAAGTGGGCAACCAACACTCGGGAGATTAAGGATTATACGGCGCCGGCCGGCCAGCCGGCATCACCCTTGGAGATTAGGGATCGCCGCTGTTTGTCGCCGATGCAAATTGGGGATTAGGGATTGAGAGTTGAGGTGAGGAAAAGATTAGGGGAAGGCGACGGAGAGGCAACCAGACGATGGCGGAAGAGACGAAGAGGCGACCTGGGCTGTTCACGAAACGTCAAACGTGTACGTGTATTATGCATTGGGCCTTGTGTGCTAACGCTGTGTGGAGCTGTACACCACATTCTTTTATATCTTTTACTAGAATTTACGGATGTTATGGGCTGAGACTATGAATAATTGGACATTAGCTACTGGGTTGGGGTCAACACATATTTTGGGCTGGGGTCAAACGCAGTTTGGATGGACCTAGTTAGCTTCAAATACTCGAAGGCATTGGGTTCAATTGACCCCAGCGGCCATACTAGAGCTTCGTCCCATCGCACAGGCTGTATTAGACCTCAGTCACACTGCCCTACTGGGCCATCCGCATTCGGCCCATCGATCCTCCCAGAGGGAGCGAAAAATATTTGGCGGCCGTAAGGAATAGAACTTGTGACGTTGCATCCAGCTTCTCGAGCGGGTGCAACTAGCTAGGGTGGCTTTGTTACATGAAAATGATTGGTCCTCTTATTAAATGTACGTATAGATTTTGTTCTGCCTGCACATAGTTCTTGATTTTTGTTGTTTGTCCTTAGGGGAACGAGTTGGGCCTACTCATGCATTTCTTTTTATGTCAGACGGACCAGCAAAAAAATGTTTAAGACGCTCAGAAAAAATATATTTAAGCTCCCATGGGGTTGAACTATTCACCTTCTCAATTGTGCTGATGGACAAAACCAACTCCGCTATCTTGCAATTATGATGAGAATAGTATCACCTTGGAACTTTATACTAAATCCCACCAGTTTTTATATAACCATAGGTTGTCTGCAAATAAGAAGGTTGTACCAAAATAAGGAAGTTATCTCAAGAATCATGAGCAGAAAGAGGGACTCTATAAATTATTGCCGGTGGTAGCTTGAAAGTGCCAATTAAAGAGAACATGTTGGTTTGGCTCAAATAAAAAGGTTGTGGGCATGTGAGCGCTAAAATAATCAAAGAGAAAAAACCCTAATAAAGAAGGGACATTGATGCCTGGTTATGCACTAAATATGCTAATGAAATAGGATTTATACTCTACAATTAGTAATACATTGGGTTACATCATCGTAGGAGAGAGTGGTCGAAGCAACCGTGCCCCAATGGCACCACATAGCTACCAAATGACGAGGCAGCCGCAACCCCGAGATGGAGGCTGGCCCCGAGAAAAAAAGGCACGAGTTGGGTGGTCGCCGCCATGCCGACCAACCTCATTACGATCAGGATCTCGCGGAACAAACATGACCCGCAAGAAGACCACAACTTCTTGCTCTATTGCACCACTGCAGAGACCGTTTTTGGTGGACACATCAATTATCTCTCCCGTTGCTTCGCATAAAAAATCTCTCTCCCGTTGCAACGCACGGGCATATGTGCTAGTAATATAATCAAACATGGCGCCTGCTACGGATCAACCGGCTGATTTCTTCATGAAATCAGTCGGGTCGTGGGCCGTCAGATCATCCCCTCGCAGCCATTGGATCGGGTGAACATACGGCGAAGCAACAACATGAGTCGCCATGAAGCAGCCGCCCAGCTCATAGCGAGAGCCGCACCACTCTGTCAGCGAAGCCGGGCGTTTGACTGCAATGGTAGCGCGACGATGCTCCATAGCAGTGCCAACACTGGCGCGGTGGTGATGCGAGGTGCTCCGTCCCATCATCGAGCATCGTCCCTTCCTATGGACTCAATGTGATCTTGGATCACTAAAATAGAAATGTAGAGTCCTGAACTTTGAGCTTGAGACAATCCTTTGTCCTTATCATCTTGAAGGGGTTCCACATCCTCTAGTCCACACCACTCCATTGTTGAACTTATCTGAAACATACTAGATGAAAACATTAGTCCAACAAGAGATATGTTGACATTAATTACCAAAATCACCCAGGGAGCACTTGTGCTTTCAAGACCGATTTCATTAGGGTTAGGGCATAACGTAATCTCGGTGAGACTGATTACACAAACTAGGTGGGACCAATTTTGGTAATAAGCTAACCAGAGAGTTGGTCAGGCAAACTCGGTGGGACCGATCCGCTCGTTTCGGTTTGACCGAAATGTTACGAAGGGGCAACAGAGAGTTTGCATTGCAATCTCGGTGGGACCGATCACTCATCTCGGTTGGACCAAAACGTTACAAAGGGAAACAAAGAGATTGCAACCCCATCTCGGTGAGACCGAGATCCCTATCGGTGAGACCGAAGTGACTAGGGTTTGTGGCAGTGGCTATGTCAAGTGAACTCGATGGCGCCGGATAGAAGATTTTGGTGGGTCCGAGTTTGACTTTTGGTTTGGGACAAATGTGGATATGAGAAAGTAGTTGAGGGCTTTTGGAGCATATCACTAAGCATTTTGAGCAAGAAACCCATTAAGCAACACCTCACCCCCTTTTAATAGTATTGGCTTTTCCTATGGACTCAATGTGATCTTGGATCACTAAAAGTAAAATGTAGAGTCTTGTGCTTTCTTTTGTCCTTAGCATTTTGAGGGGTCCACATTCCTAATCCACGCCATGCCAATCACTGAGCTTTCCTGAAATATTTATCTCGAGATAGCATTAGCTCAATGAGCTATATGTTGTTAGGAATTACCAAAACCACTCAGGGATAGTTGCACTTTCACAATGTCAGTAGGTCGATTTGATGCACTTTTGGGGCGAAAACATGTTTCCTAGTTGTGATTAGGCTGTTTTGCCCATGCTACTTATCTGAATATGTCGATTGGGTGGAATTTTCCCCAATTGTTCTAGGGTTTTAGTATCTCCAGGGACCAAATTTTGAATGTTTGTTGTATTTTTTTATTTTTCAGAGCAACGCGGTGGATTGTTTGTTGTTGAGGTGATCCATGGAGGTTTTGTCTTTGGTAGTGGGCAGGATAGGAGCTATTTGAATGGGCATAAGGTCAGCTATGTTTACTGTCATGTGGAGTCCGGATATTACAAAATGTTTGAAGAAATTGTGGAACACTTGGGCTATGATAAGGAAGGTAGGACTGATATGTACTGGTTGCCTCCTGGGTGTCAGCTGCATGAAGGTGTTGCAGTTCTTTTGTCCAATGATGCAGACTTAGATCATATGTATCTGTTGATCAAACAAGGGCACTATTTTCAAACGATATATTTGGATCATTTGGATAGCCACATTTCCGGAGGAGGAGCAGAATGGGATGATGTTGTGGCTAATCCAGTAGCGCACGTCCCTCCTGTTTTCATCCCAATGAAGAAGCCACTGGATCTAAGTGACAACAAAGATATACGTGAAAGCAATGTTTCTTGTAGTGTTCTGGATGAAAGTGTTTAAATTGAGATCACATACCAGTTCATTGTTAGGTTGAGACCAAGGGGAAAGAAAACAGAAGAGGAGGAAGAACAATATTTAGACTCATATTCTCAGATAGTGATTATGAACCTGAAATTGTTGACAGTGACTTTGACTTGGAGGATGGAGATGATGATCTGTTGCAGGAGCAGTTGCAACCAATGTAGGACAAGAAAGGGAAGAAGGTGGTTGAAGATTGCAATTCTGAAGATGAGGAATTGAATGCTCCAGATTCTGATGAGGTTGAAATGAAATTCAATTTCAGATCTTTCACAGCAGCAGACATGCATGAACCTAAGTTCCATGTAGGGCAATTGTTCTCTTCTGTGGAGCTCTTAAGGAAAGCTGTTAGAGAGTATAGTTGCAAAGAGAGGGTCAACATCAAATTTCCAAAGAATGACAAGATAAGGCTTGCTGCAAAGTGTGGAAAGGGTTGCCCCTGGTATCTGTATGCATCTTCGGATAATGGGTCAAATTTTGTAATGGTGAAAGCATTGAATGGGCAACATGCTTGTGAGAAAAAGTGGCAAGTTACAGCCTTTACAGCTAGGTACATTGCTCACAAATATGTAGACAAAATCGGGGCAAGTGAGAAAATATCATTGAAGGCCTTAATAGGTGATACGTCTCAAACGTATCTATAATTTATGAAGCATTCATGCCATTTTATTATGTGTTTTGAATGATTACCGGCTTTATTATTCACTTTTATATTACTTTTGGGACTAACCTATTAACCGGAGGCCCAACCCGTATTGCTGTTTTATTGCCTGTTTCAGTATTTCGAACAAAAGGAATATCAAACGAAGTCCAAACGGAATGAAACCTTCGGCATCATGATTTTTTGGAAGAATATCATCCTTGAGGCTTGGAGATCAAGTCAGAAGATACTCGAGGAGCCCAGGAGATAGGGGGCGCCCCCCCTACAGGGCGCGGCCCCCTGTCTCGTGGACCCCTCGAGCACCCCCTGATACGTCTCCAACGTATCTATAATTTTTGATTGCTCCATGCTACTTTATGTATTGTTTTGGACTATAATGAGCTTTATTTTCCACTTTTATATTATTTTTGGGACTAACCTATTAATCGGAGGCCCATCCCAGAATTGCTGTTTTTGCCTATTTAGGTGTTTGAAGAAAGCGGAATATCAAACGGAATGAAACCTTGAGGAACGTGATCTTCTCACGAACGTGATCCAGAGACTTGGACCCTACTCCAAGGAGTGCAGGAGGCGGTCACGAGGGTGGGGCGCCCTCCCCCGGCGCGCCCTGCCTCGTGGGCCCCCTGACGCTCCACCGACGTACTCTTTCCTCCTATATATACCTACGTACCCCCAACAGATCGGGGACGGAGCCAAAAACCTAATTCCACCGCCGTACCTTTCTGTATCCACAAGATCCCATCTTGGGGCCTGTTCTGGAGCTCCGCCGGAGGGGGCATCCACCATGGAGGGCTTCTACATCAACACCATAGCCCCTCCGATGAAGTGTGAGTAGTTTACTTCAGACCTGTGGGTCCATAGTTAGTAGCTAGATGGCTTCTTCTCTCTTTTTGGATCTCAATACAATGTTCTCCCCCTCTCGTGGAGATCTATTCGATGTAATCTTCTTTTGCGGTGTGTTTGTTGAGACCGATGAATTGTGGGTTTATGATCCAGCTTATCTATGGAAAATATTTGATTCTTCTCTGAATTCTTTTATGTATGATTAAGTTATCTTTGCAAGTCTCTTCAAATTATCCGTTTGGTTTGGCCAACTAGATTGGTAGTTCTTGCAATGGGAGAAGTGCTTAGCTTTGGGTTCAATCTTGCAGTGTCCTTACCTAGTGACAGAAGGGGTTGCAAGGCACGTATTGTATTGTTGCCATCGAGGATAACAAGATGGGGTATTTAACATATTGCATGAATTTATTCCTCTACATCATGTCATCTTGCTTAAAGCATTACTCTGTTTTTAACTTAATACTCTAGATGCATGCTGGATAGCGGTCGATGAGTGGAGTAATAGTAGTAGATGCAGAATCGTTTGGATCTACTTGTCTCGGACGTGATGCCTATATACATGATCATTGCTGGATAGCCTCATAACTATGCTCAATTACATCAATTGCTCAACAGTAATTTGTTCACCCACCGTAGAATACTTATGCTCTTGAGAGAAGCCACTAGTGAAACCTATGGCCCCGGGTCTATTCTCATCATATCAATCTCCATCACTTTATTTACTTGCTTTGCTTTTACTTTTTACTTTGCATCTTTATACCAAAAATACCAAAAATATTATCTCTATCAGATCTCACTCTCGTAAGTGACCGTGAAGGGATTGACAACCCCTAATCGCGTTGGTTGCAGTAGCTATCGCTTTGTGCAGTACGAGGGACTTGCGCGTGGCCTCCTACTGGATTGATACCTTGGTTCTCAAAAACTGAGGGAAATACTTACGCTACTGTGCTGCATCATCCCCTCCTCTTCGGGGAAAACCAACGCAAGCTCGAGACGTAGCACCCCCCGACCGACTTCTTTCGCCTATATAAGCCTACGTACCCTAAAACCATCGATTATCAAGATAGATCAGGAGTTCCGCCGCCGCAAGCCTCTGTAGCCACCAAAAACCACTCGGGAGCCCGTTCCGGCACTCACGCCGAGGGGGGAACCCATCACCGTGGCCATCTTCATCATCCGGCGCTCTCCATGACAACAAGGAGTAGTTCACCCTCGGGGCTGAGGGTATGTACCAGTAGCTATGTGTTTGATCTCTCTCTCGTGTTCTCTCTATGGCACGATCTTGATGTATCGCGAGCTTTGCGATTCTAGTTGGATCTTATGATGTTTCTCCCCTCTACTCTCTTGTGATGAATTGAGTTTCCCCTTTGAAGTTATCTTATCGGATTGAGTCTTTTATGAGAACACTTGATGTATGTCTTGCCGTGTTTATCTGTGGTGACATTGGGATATCACGTGCCACTTGATGTATGTTTTGGTGACCAACTTGCGGGTTCCGCCATGAACCTATGCATAGGGGTTGGCACACGTTTTCTTGACTCTCGGTAGAAACTTTGGGCCACTCTTTGAAGTACTTTGTGTTGGTTGGATGAATCTGAGATTGTGTGATGCATATCGTATAATCATGCCCACAGATACTTGAGGTGACAATGGAGTATCTAGGTGACATTAGGGTTTTGGTTGATTTGTGTCTTAAGGTGTTATTCTAGTATGAACTCTTTAATAGATCGATCCGAAAGAATAACTTTGAGGTGGTTTCGTACCCTACCATAATCTCTACGTTTGTTCTCCGCTATTAGTGGCTTTGGAGGGACTCTTTGTTGCATGTTGAGGGATTATTATATGATCTATCTATGTTATTATTGTTGAGAGAACTTGCACTAGTGAAAGTATGAACCCTAGCCCTTGTTTCCTAGCATTGCAATACCGTTTACGCTCACTTTTACCACTTGTTACCTTGCTGTTTTATATTTTCAGATTACAGAAACCTATATCTACCATCCATATTGCACTTGTATCACCATCTCTTCGCGAACTAGTGCACCTATACAATTTACCATTGTATTGGGTGTGTTGGGGACACAAGAGACTCTTTGTTATTTGGTTGCAGGGTTGTTTGAGAGAGACCATCTTCATCCTATGCCTCCCACGGATTGATAAACCTTAGGTCATCCACTTGAGGGAAATTTGCTACTGTCCTACAAACTTGTGCACTTGCAGGCCCAACAACGTCTACAAGAAGAAGGTTGTGTAGTAGACATCAAGCTCTTTTCTGGCGCCGTTGCCGGGGAGGCTAGGTAAGCGGCACTCACTCACACCCCGACAACTAAGCTCTTTTGTGGCGCCGTTGCCGGGGAGGTGAGTTCTTGAAGGTATATCTTTAGATCTTGCAATCGAATCTTTTTTGTTTCTTGTTTTATCACTAGTTTAGTTTATAAAAGAAAACTACAAAAAAATGGAGTTAAGTTTGTCTCGTCAACCGTCTTTTTAATATCTTTCGTGAGTTTGATGGAAAGGAAAATTGTGCTCAAGTGCTAGAAGAAGAATGCTTTAAAATGCTTGGTACTAAATCTTTGAATGATGAGCATGATTGCAATATTGTTAGTATAAACTCCTTGAATATCCATAGTACTAATGATGATTGCTCTAGTCATGATGAAAATATCTCTCATAAGCATGTCAACTTTTGTGGAGTGCATGTTTGCATTAACACACCAAATAAAGAAGATATATATTGCAAGAGGCATAAGTATTTAGAAACTAAGAAGTTGCAAGAAAGGCTATATAAGAGTGCGGAGAATTTAAGATATCTTTCCCGTTGTGAATTTTGCAATAAACAAGATCATTTACATCTCCAATGCAAATTGTTTCATGATCGGATCGTGTCCAAAAATTGTGATGATTTGATCTCCTTTCTCATTACAATGAACTTAGATTGCTTTTGGGTTGTGAAGAGTTGAAATGTTTAACTAAGCCTATTCCAGAATTTAATCTTAAGCATTTTCTTGATATTGATCTAGAAAAGATTTATATGTTTTGTGCGGAGAATTGCATTGAAAATCCTTATATTGCCAATTACCTAAATAAAAGAAAGCAAATGGAAGATGATGAGAATACTAAGGAAAGGGAAGAGACTTCCCAATCTCCTCCTATTATTTCTTATGATGAATCAGGTAACGAGAAGGAGCTTTCTATTCAACCAATCTCATCAATAAGGAGCTAAAAGAGGAAGGTTGAACCTACACATAATGTGAAGAATAAAAAGAAAAGAAGGAGCAACAAAGGTAGAAAGGTATCCCTCCCAAATGATGTTGCCCCTACTACTCATTGTGATGATGATAATTGCTTTACTATTGGTGCTATCCATATTTTTAATGATGAGAGTGATTATGCTTATGATATGAAAGAGCCCAAGCTTGGGGAAGCTATGTTTGATGAGGATGAAATATTTGAGAATATATTTGCTGAAATTAATGTTTGTCCCAAGCTTGGGGATGCTATGTTTAATGAAGATGATATTTTAGCACCCCAAGTTTTGATATGCAAAGTTGTTATGATGATAGCATGCCTCCTACCTATGATGATTATATTGATGAAAGTGGGTTCGGAAGAGTGACAACTTTAGGAAGTAGTGATCCCACTATTTTGGAGGATGTTGAATTTTATTTTGATGAATATGAAAGTGGATTTGGAAGAGTGTCAACTTTATTTAGTGATTCCACTATCTTGGGAGAGGTTTCAATAGATTATGATGAGAACGAAGTTGCTACTTATGATGATTATTGTGATGAAACTTATGCTATAAAAATAGTGATGATTATATTTGCAAATCTTGTCATGATTATGATTCCCCTTTTTCTGAACATTACTCTTTTAATGTGGAAACAATTTTTAGTGTTCAAGTCTCTTATGATACTCCCACTATTCCGAATGAGAAGAATTTTGCTTATGTGGAGAGTAGTAAATTTTCTATGCTTGTAGATCATGGAAAGAATGCTTTAGGTGCTGGTTATATTGTTGAATTCATTCATGATGCTACTGAAAATTATTATGAGGGAGGAACATATGCTTGTAGGAATAGCAATAATATCAAGTTTCCTCTATGTGCTTAAAGTTTTGAAGTTATGCTTGTTTTGCCTTCCTATGCTTGTTGATTATTGTTCCCATAAGCTGTTTGCTCACAAAATTGCTATGCATAGGAAGTGGTTTAGACTTAAATGTTCTAGTCATATTCTTCATGATGCTCTCTTTATGTTTCACTTCTTATCTCTTATGTGAGCATCATTGAAATCATCATGCCTAGCTAGGGGCTTTAAACGTTAGCGCTTGTTTGGAGGCAACCCAATTTTATTTTAGTTTCTTGATTTTTGGTTCTGTTTAGGAATAAATAATCCATCTAGCTTCTGGTTAGATGTGTTTTCATGTTTTAATTAGTGTTTGTGCCAAGTAGAACCTTTGGGAAGACTTGGGTGAAGTCTTTTCGATCATGCTGTAAAAAAACAGAAACTTTAGCGCTCACGGGATTAGATTCAACTTTTTACTGGAGAGTGCTATTTAGTTGATTCTTTTTGCAGATGATTACTAGACAAATTCTTCAGGTCCAACAATTTATTTTAGAATTTTTGGAGTTCCATAAGTTTGCGTTAGTTACAGATTACTACAGACTGTTCTGTTTTTGACAGATTCTGTTTTCATTGTGTTGTTTGCTTATTTTGATGAATCTATGGCTAGTAAAATAGTTTATAAACCATAGAGAAGTTGGAATACAGTAGGTTTAACGCCAATATAAATAAATAATGAGTTCATTACAGTACCTTGAAGTGGTGTTTTGTTTTCTTTCGCTAACGGAGCTCACGAGTTTTCTGTTAAGTTTTGTGTTGTGAAGTTTTCAAGTTTTGGGTAAAGATTCGATGGACTATGTAATAAGGAGTGGTAGAGCCTAAGCTTGGGGATGCCCAAGGCACCCCAAGGTAATATTCAAGGACAACCAAGAGCCTAAGCTTGGGGATGCCCTGAAGGCATCCCCTCCTTAAATCTTCGTTCATCGGGTAACTTTACTTGGAGTTATATTTTTATTCACCACATGATATGTGTTTTGCTTGGAGCGTCATTTTATTTTGTTAGTTTTTGCTTTCTGTTATTTAGAATAATTTTTTGCATCTTTAGTTTCAATAAAAAGTCAAGGATAGCCTTTGCCATGCTTATTTTGCTAGTATACATGTTGCTGTTTGAAAACTGAAAGTTTACCACTGTTGCAAAAATTCCCTAGAAAATTCAGAGAATGGTATAATGTTGAATTTTTTTTGCATATTTAGCTCTGATAAATTTACTACAGTGGGAATTTTATTTCATAATTTTTGGAGTTAGGGAAGTATTGATTCTCTTGCATTCTTTACAGACTGTACTGTTTTGGCAGATTGCTGTTATGTTTGCATTGTTTGCATATGTTTGCTTGTTTAATGATTCTATTTGAGGATAGGAGTATTAAATATGCAGAGGCATTTAGTATGCAATGTTGAATAATAATTTTAGTGATTTGTTACAGTAGAAACTGATAAGGTTTTGCATTGGTTTATACTAACCTATCTCACGAGTTCTTGTTGAGTTTGTTGTGGATGAAGCTTTTGAGAAATAGAGAAACCATGATATGAGAGGAATTAAGGAGACACAAAAGTTCAAGCTTGGGGATGCCCAAGGCACCCCAAGATAATATTTCAAGAAGTCTCAAGCTTCTAAGCTTGGGGATGCCCCGGTAGGCATCCCACCTTTCTTCTCCAACAACTATCGGTTAGTATCGGTTGAGCCTAAGTTTTTGCTTCTCCACATGAGTTGTGCTATCCTTGCAATGTAATTTTGTTTTGCTTTGCTTTCTGTTTGAATAAATTACTTAAGATCTGAAATTATTTAATGAGAGAGAGTCTTCATATAGTTACATAATTATTTAGCTACTCATTGATCTACTTATATCTTTTTGGAGTAGTTTGTCATTTACTCGTGTGCTTCACTTATATCCTATGAGTAAATTGTTGAATGAGTTGATTGTCATAAATCTGAAATTATATATGTCTCATTTGCGTATCCCATGGGGAGTAATGACTTCACATCTAAGAAGTAGAGGTTGTAAATTTATTGAAGGTTAGCAAGCATTGTATTGGTCATTTGAACAATTCATGAAAGAATATTGAAAGAAGAGAGATTTCACATATAAATACACTATCCTGGACATCTTTTATAATTGGGAGCACTCATTAAGTATGACATGCTAAAGAGTTGATGTTGGACAAGGAAGACAACGTAATGGTTTATGTTTTCCGACATCTCAGTTAAAATATATTGTCATGGATCATTCAAACATGTTGAGCTTGCCTTTCCCCCTCATGCTTGCCAAAATTCCTTGCACCAAGTAGAGATACTACTTGTGCTTCCAAATATTCTTAAACCCAGTTTTGCCATGAGAGTCCACCATACCTACCTATGGATTGAGTAAGATCCTTCAAGTAAGTTGTCATCGGTGCAAGCAATAAAAATTGCTCTCTAAATATGCATGACTTATTAGTGCGGAGAAAATAAGCTTTGTACGAACTTGTTATGGAAGCAATAAAAGCGACGGACTGCATAATAAAGGTCCATATACAAGGGGCAATATAAAGTGACGTTCTTCGCATTAAGATTTTGTGTATCCAACCCTAAAAGCGCATGACAACCTCTGCTTCCCTCTGCGAAGGGCCTATCTTTTACCTTATTTCTTTTACTTTATGCAAGAGTCAAGGTGATCTTCACCTTTCCCTTTTTCATTTTATCCTTTGGCAAGCACTCTGTGTTGGGGTGATCCTGATATATATATCCAATTGGATGTAAGTTAGCATGAACTATTATTGTTGACATCACCCAAAGGTGAATACGTTGGGAGGCAACACTATAAGCCCCTATCTTTCTCAGTGTTCGATTGAAACTCCATAACCATTAGTATTGCGTGAGTGTTAGCAATTGTAGAAGACTATATGATAGTTGAGTATGTGGAGTTTGTTATTCCTGAAAATAAGATGAATTGCAATTGTTTGATGACTGAGAATGAAGTTTGCTAGTTTTCAAGAAAGTTTATGGTCTATGCTTTGACATGTGAATTGCTTGTTACTTTATCGTGAGAAGTTTTATGAGATGAACTACTGTTATGACATATTATCATGCTAGAAAAGGTGATTGAAATTATCATTGATCAAACTTGTGCACCTTCTAGCATTCACACTTCATAAATTCTTTCTTTTATCATTTACCGACTCGAGGACGAGTAGGAATTAAGCTTGGGGATGCTGATACGTCTCCAATGTATCTATAATTTATGAAGCATTCATGCCATTTTATTATGTGTTTTGAATGATTACGGGCTTTATTATTCACTTTTATATTACTTTTGGGACTAACCTATAAACCGGAGGCCCAGCCCATATTGCCTGTTCCAGTATTTCGAAGAAAAGGAATATCAAACGGAGTCCAAACAGAATGAAACCTTCGGCATCGTGATTTTTTGGAAGAATATCATCCTGGAGGCTCGGAGATCAAGTCAGAAGATACTCGAGGAGCCCAGGAGATAGGGGGGCGCCCCCTGTATGCGCGGCCCCCTGTCTCGTGGACCCCTCGAGCACCCCCCGACCGACTTCTTTCGCCTATATAAGCCTACGTACCCTAAAACCATCGAATATCAAGATAGATCAGGAGTTCCTCCGCCGCAAGCCTCTGTAGCCTGTTGGAAATATGCCCTAGAGGCAATAATAAATTAGTTATTATTATATGTCCTTGTTCATGATAATCGTTTATTATCCATGCTATAATTGTATTGATAGGAAACTCAAATACATGTGTGGGTACATAGACAACACCATGTCCCTATTAAGCCTCTAGTTGACTAGCTCGTTGATCAATAGATGGTTACAGTTTCCTGACCATGGACATTGGATGTCGTTGATAACGGGATCACATCATTAGCAGAATGATGTGATGGACAAGACCCAATCCTAAGCCTAGCACAAAGATCGTGTAGGTCGTATGCTAACGCTTTTCTACTGTCTAGTATCTTTTCCTTAGACCATGAGATTGTGCAACTCCCGGATACGGTAGGTATGCTTTGGGTGTACCAAGCGTCACAACGTAATCGGGTGGCTATAAAGGTGCACTACAGGTATCTCCGAAAGTGTCTGCATTGGGTTGTACGAATCGAGATCGGGATTTGTCACTCCGTGTGACGGAGAGGTATCTCTGGGCCCACTCGGTAGGACATCATCATAATGTGCACAATGTGACCAAGGGGTTGATCACGAGATGATGTGTTATGGAACGAGTAAAGAGACTTGCCGGTAACGAGATTGAACAAGGTATCGGTATACCGACGATCGAATCTCGGGCAAGTACAATACCGTTAGACAAAGGGAATTGTATACGGGATCGATTGAGTCCTTGACATCGTGGTTCATCCGATGAGATCATCGTGGAACATGTGGGAGCCAACATGAGTATCCAGATCCCACTGTTGGTTATTGACCGGAGAACGTCTTGGTCATGTCTGCATGGTTCCCGAACCCGTAGGGTCTACACACTTAAGGTTCGATGACGCTAGGGTTATAGGGAATAGATATACGTGGTTACCGAATGTTGTTCAGAGTCCCGGATGACATCCCCGACGTCACGAGCAGTTCCGGAATGGTCCGGAGGTAAAGATTTATATATGGGAAGTCCTATTTTGGCCACCGGAAAATGTTCGGGATTTTTCGGTATTGTACCGGGAAGGTTCTAGAAGGTTCCGGAGTGGGGCCCACCTGCATGGGGGGCCCACATGAACGTGGGGTAGTGGGGGCAAGGCCCCACACCCCTGGTCAAGCGCACCAAGATCCCCCTTAGAAGGAATAAGATCATATCCAGAAGGGATAAGATCAAGATCCCTAAAGGGGATAATAATCGGTGGGGAAAGGAAAGGATGGGATTTCTTTCCTCCCACCTTTGCCAACGCCCCAATGGCCTTGGAGGGCAAGAAATAATCCCCTCCACCCCTATATATAGTGGGGAGGCGCATGGGAGCTGCACCCTTGCCCCTGGCGCAGCCCTCCCCTCTCCCAAGTCCTCCTCCTCTCCGGGGTGCTTGGCGAAGCCTGCAGGATTGCCACGCTCCTCCATCACCACCACACCGTCGTGCTGCTGCTGGATGGAGTCTTCCCCAACCTCTCCCTCTCTCCTTGCTGGATCAAGGCATGGGAGACGTCACCGGGCTGTACGTGTGTTGAACACGGAGGTGCCGTCCGTTCGGCACTAGGATCTCCGGTGATTTGGATCATGACGAGTACGACTCCTTCAACCCCGTTCTCTTGAACGCTTCCGCTTAGAGATCTACAAGGGTATGTAGATGCACTCTCCTTCCCCTCGTTGCTAGTTTCTCCATAGATAGATCTTGGTGACACGTAGGAAAATTTTGAATTTCTGCTACGTTCCCCAACATAGCCACCAAAAACCTCTCGGGAGCCCGTTCCGGCACCCTGCCGGAGGGGGAACCCATCACCGGTGGCCATCTTCATCATCCCGGCGCTCTCCATGACAAGGAGGGAGTAGTTCACCCTCGGGGCTGAGGGTATGTACCAGTAGCTATGTGTTTGATCTCTCTCTCTCATGTTCTCTCTATGGCATGATCTTCATGTATCGCGAGCTTTGCTATTATATTGGATCTTATGATGTTTCTCCCCCTCTACTCTCTTGTGATGAATTGAGTTTCCCCTTTGAAGTTATCTTATCGGATTGAGTCTTTTATGAGAACACTTGATGTATGTCTTGCCGTGTTTATCTGTGGTGACATTGGGATATCACGTGCCACTTGACGTATGTTTTGGTGACCAACTTGCGGGTTCCGCCCATGAACCTATGCATAGGGGTTGGCACACGTTTTCTTGACTCTCCGGTAGAAACTTTGGGGCACTCTTTGAAGTACTTTGTGTTGGTTGGATGAATCTGAGATTGTGCGATGCATATCGTATAATCATGCCCACAGATACTTGAGGTGACAATGGAGTATCTAGGTGACATTAGGGTTTTGGTTGATTTGTGTCTTAAGGTGTCACTACTAGGGAAAAGCCTATACACAGAATCTTAGTAGTGCTGCTGCTAATTAGTAGTAGCGCGTGTGCGGGAAACTCGCTACTGACAAGTCTTTAGCAAGAGCCTTCGGTGTAAACTGCTACTGCTACAAATATCGACCGGCGGTGTCCCCAAACTCCATTTAGCAGCAGCGGTGTCATGAGCCGCTCTACTGCTATGGATGTAGTAGTAGCGCTTTTCGAGGTCGCTGCTGCTAAATTTCAAATTGGCACACTTTTTGGTCCCGGTTAGCGTAGCGCTGTTGCCCAAAGCGCTGCTTGCTACTTCCTTAGCAGCAGAGCAGCTGCTTTTAACTCAGCCATCGCTAATCCGCACCAACCCACCACCTTTTCCTCACCCGTCCCTCCCCCTCCCCCTCCTCTCTTCCCTTTCCCCTACCTCCCACATGCTCCCCTCTCACTCTTCTTCTTCCTCAATACTTCTCCCCCATTATCTCCCTCTTCTATTTACCTTTCTCTCTCTTCATTACTCCTACCTAACTACACCACCTCCATTAATGCATCTCCTTTCTCTTTTTCCTTCCCCCTCCACTAGTTGAAGTTGTCTCCTCCCAAATTAGGTAGCTAGGTAGATGTAGGATTTAGTTAAGTGACCTATTTGCCCCTAACTAGATCTATCTTTGTCAAGAAGAGCTTTGTGCACTTTTGATCTCCCTACAACATCATCTCCACCGTGTGCTCGATCTCGAGATAGAGGTGATTAAAATTTCATGCTTTTGCAAAATGGAAATATGTTTATGTGTGTGTGATATGTTTATGGAAATTGTGTGTGTGGCATGAGTTGGCGCCAAATTGTGCTTTTGAGTTGCCTATGTTTGCTGAAATGTCGATTTATTTCCGTTTCGGCGAATTCTGGGCAAACTCTAGATCCATATATGTCCTATTTTTAGGGAAGGTCATGACGAATTTTTGTATGACTTTGATGCATGCATGCATTTTTATAATCAATTTGTCTTATTATTACCATGCAGACGTTCATGATGGTCAGTGGAACGATGGTGGATAGGTGGTTGCGGTCGGCGGTGCAGGACATGAAAGAAAATAACCTGACAGAGTTTTTATGTCTATGTCGAAAATGCAAAGGAATAGTTTGGCTCGACCCCTATGACGATGGTCGTGTCGGCGCTTTTGCTCATGACTGGTTTCATGGATGGCTATACTCGTGGATAAATCAAGATGAGGATGGCGATGTTGAGGATGCCGACGGGCAGGCAATGATGACACGGGCAAGACGAAGAGATGATCGATAATGGCGGCGGGAAGAGGCCGGACATGGCGGCGGAGAAGGGGCCCGACATGGCGGAGGAGAAGGGGCGGACATGGCGGCAGAGAGAACGACATGGACTCCACGCAGCAGAGTTCGTCGGTACTAAGTTCAATCGCAAGGGACCCTCATGTTCAAGCATTGCTTCGCAAGGAGACGGTACCGAGAGAGCTGCTTCTAGAGAGGAGGCTAAGCTGGAGCAACCGGTGGTAGACTCAACACTCCACCGTATGATGGTTGCAATCCTGAGGTGACCCGCTAAGTTTCACGCTCCAACTCCACGAAGACGAAGGCTAAAAACAAATGGACCAACACTAGCCTCGATGAGCATCTCAAGTACCTAAAGAATGTTCTTCCCGCGGGTAATCTATGTCCTACTAGTGTTGATGATGCCAAGAAGATCGTGTGCCCTCTTGATCTGCCACACGTTAGATACCATGCATGCATCAACGATTGCATAATTTATCGGAAGGAGCACGCGGAAAAAACAAGCTATCCGGTGTGCAATGCTTCTCGATACAAGAAGGCTGGGAAGACATGTCCCCATAAAGTTGTATGGTACTTACCGATCACTCCCCGTCTCCAGAGTATTTTGTAGATCCCAAGGAAGCAAAGCTAATGCGCTCGCACGCGGAGAGGAAGAAACCCGATGATGGATATGATCTGAAGCTGAGACACGTGAAGGATGGAAGCCAGTGGAGAGCGTTGAACAACTTCTATCGGTATTTTGAATGTGATGCAAGGAACATCATGCTCGGCGCGTGTACCGATGGCATGAATCCGTTTGGCAACCAGAACACCAACCATAGCACATGGCCCGTGTTTGTATGGATGTACAACCTCCCCCCTGGTTGTGCATGAAATCGAAATACATTCACATGAGCATGCTTATTCAAGGGCCGAAACAACTAGGAAATAATATTAATTTGTATCTGGGGCTACTTCAAGAGGAGTTAGACACGTTATGGAAAACACCGGCCAAGACATGGGACGCCAACAAAGGCGGGTATTTTAACATGAGAGCCGCGCTGATCACGACAGTGCATGACTATCTCGGTTACGGATATGTGGCAGGCCAGGTGTGCCATGGATATTGCGGATGCACGCGGTGCATGGATGATACGACATCTCAGCAGCTAACGTCAAGGAAAGATGGCGGGTCTGGGAAAATCGTGTACATGGGGCATCGAAGATGGCTTGAACAGGATGACCCGTGGAGAAACCGTGGAGATCTATTCAATGGTCACGCTGAGGATCGAGGACCTCCACGTAAGCGGAGTGGTGCCGAAATCGATGAGCTGTTGAAAAACTAAAAGGAGTGCCCCGCGCCGGGAAAGACAATGAGAAAGGCGCCGGAGCCGCCGCTGAAGGTATGGAAGACGAGGTCTGTGTTCTGGGACTTGGAGTACTGGCACAAACTCGATACACCTCATTGCCTTGATCAAATTCATATCTGTAAGAATGTCCTTGAGAGCTTGCTCACAACACTGATGAACATGCCGGATAAGACCAAGGATGGGCCGAAGGCAAGAAAAGACTTGCAAGATTTGAAAATCAGGGAAGATCTGCACATGCCGCCCCGTAAAATGTCAGACGAGACAGAGACGGAGACAGAGGCACGGGAGAAGAAGGGCAATAAAATAAAGAAAGAGGATTATTGCCCCCCTTCTTGCTTCACCTTAAGTCAGGCTGAGATCAATCAATTCTTTAAGTGCCTTACCGGAGTCAAAGTTACTTCCGGTTACTGTGGCAAAGCAGATATCTAGAAACGGACAAGAAAAGGTTCAGCGGGATGAAGTCTCATGACCGTCATGTAGTGAAGGTAGTAGCAGCGCGTTTTGTCTAAACCGCTACAGCTACTGAAGGTAGTAGTAGTGCATTTAGTATAAACCGCTACAGCTACTGAAGGTAGTAGCAGCGCGTTTTGTCCAAACGCGCTGCTGCTACGTCCACTTAACCCAAAATTCTCACTCTCCCTGCTTCATCCCGCCTTTTCCCCCCAAATCCCCACTCTCTCTTCCCCCGTCGCTCGCCCCGACCCGGCGGCGCTCGGCGCCGCCGACCACGGCTCGCCGCCTCGACCTGCCTCGCCCGACCCGTGGCGCTGGCCGCCGCCGACCCAGCCTTCGCCCGACCCGTCGGCCCTCTCCTCCTCCTCTGCTTCCTCCTCCCAACCTCGGCCGTCGTCGGGCCTGCCTCCTCACCCTGCACCCTCAGAAACCCCCCTCTCTCTGCTAGGGTTCTTGGTTAATTTAATTAGGTTTTAGTTAGGGCAGTATGTTAATTAGGTTATCTATTTAGTTATGAATTTAGCTAGGTTTCAAAATTAGCTGAATTTATATGCAAATTTGAACTAGACATGTGATATGTGGATATGTCATGTTTTGGACATGTCATGTTTGGAAAATGATCCAAGTGGCCTATGTTACGCCGGAATGTTGATTCATTTCCGTTACGGTGATTTCAGCGCCGATATGTCCATTTTTTAGCAAAGGTCATGCCGAAATTTCCTGTGAATAAAGGCATGATTTGTGCTACATAGTTGGCATATCGAGTGCTGGACGAAGGAAAATCCAGACAAGACGGTACATGATTTCCTGTTGCCCAGTGAGGGAGTTCCGGACTAGGGGGTTTCCGGATAGCCGAACTATCATCATCGGCCGGACTCCAAGACTATGAAGATAGAAGATTGAAGAATTCGTCCCATGTCCGGATGGGACTTTCCTTGGCGTGGAAGGCAAGCTTGGCGATACGGATATGTAGATCTCCTACCTTTGTAACCGACTTTGTGTAACCCTAGCCCTCTCCGGTGCCTATATAAACCGGACGGCTGTAGTCCATAGGACGAACAACAATCATACCATAGGCTAGCTTCTAGGGTTTAGCCTCTTTGATCTCGTGGTAGATCCACTCTTGTAACACACATCATTAATATTAATCAAGCAGGACGTAGGGTTTTACCTCCATCAAGAGGGCCCGAACCTGGGTAAAACATCGTGTCCCTTGTCTCCTGTTACCATCCGCCTAGACGCACAGTTCGGGACCCCCTACCCGAGATCCGCCGGTTTTGACACCGACATTGGTGCTTTCATTGAGAGTTCCTTCGCCGCGTCACCATCAGGAAGGATGCCTTTTCCCGTCTTTAAAGACGGCGCTGTCGTCAAGGGAGCTTTGGCCGCCGGCCAAACTATCCGGCTAGGCGGTTTTCTCATGACCGCCTGTTCGGCCACCGCCCCGACAATGACCTCTCAAGTCATTAAAAGCGATCTCCACGTCAGCTCGGAATTCACCGAGCAGCTAGATCCGATTGAGCTCTCCTCCGTAAACAAGCTCTTGGATCGTGACGCCGCATACGGGAGTCGCTACCGACTACGATCAGATTGGGCTTAAAACCGATCCGAGAGAAATTAACTCTCCAGTTACCCACCACGTTGTCGTGGTAGAGGAACAATGCGGCGACTCTTCTTCTATGTTAAAATCCAACTATATCCGGATTCCGGATCCCTCCATGCTAGATTCCCGCGGAGGGACGGACGCTAATCAAATACTGAACCTAAAGTCAGGCATCGGACCAGATTTGTTGGAAAGCGCTCAGCAAACCAAGCTTCCGAATCCGGAAGCTTCTTGGCCTTTGAGCCTCAGACCGGGCGGGGTTCCGAACTTAATTCCACCCGCCCACCCAAACATAAGCGATCTATCTCAAATACGGCAAGAGCCCGATGACACGTACATCATTCTTGGGCCGATTCCTCCTGGTTATGAACAAGATAAAGGACTGCCGTGAACAAAGCGCGATTTCAATCTTCTGCAACAATTGCACGGACAAGGGAATCTTAAACGCCATCAGTCGTCGCGAAGTTTCACGCCTCGCCGACCTAGCGACCATCGTACAAAAATACTGCGCGATGGAGAGTGCACGGAAAACCGAAACTAGGTTTTGGGACAATCCGCCCTGAATACAAACCCAGTCCGAAATAAAAGGGTGCTTCATACTCAAGCACCTGGGTTAAAAACCAAAAAGCAAAAACCCCCTAAGGGGTACAGAACCGTACTGGAGGGATGGCTCAACGGACCCTGCAAAATCCACAGTACGGAGGGCGCCACTCCAACACACAACCTCCGAGCGTGTTGGATACTACGGCAGGTGGCCAAAAGTGGCGTAGGCTTTTTAGCCCCGTGTAACCAACCCAGCAGTACCAGTACGGTATTAACAGTCTTCGAGACTTTCGCATCAAATAACATGCGGAAACGAACAATCCGCAGCCTCGCCAAGTCTACCAAGTAGCAACAACAAATCCATGGAGCGACACGGCTATCACCTTCAACGCCAAATGACGAACCTAAATTCCGAACAGCTAGAGCACCAGCCGCATTGGTCCTCAGTCCGATAGTGGATGGTTTTCGTCTTACTAAGGTACTCATGGATGGCGGCAGCGGATTAAACCTCATCTATGAGGAAACCCTTCAAAAAATGAAAATTGACTGGAGCCGCATTGAGCGAAGCATCACAACCTTCAGAGGGATAATCCCTAGTCGAGAAGTACGCTGCACAGGAAAAATCACACTAGATGTAGTGTTCGGCTCACCGGACAATTACAGGTCCGAGGAGGTCACGTTCCAAGTGGCCCCATTCGGCAGCGGATATCACGCTTTGTTAGGGCGAGAGGCATTCACAATCTTCCAAGCTATACCCCACTACGGGTACATGAAGCTCAAAATGCCCGGACCCAATGGGATAATCACTCGCCGATGATTCAGATACAGCACTCCGCGCTGAAAATAAGACAGCCGCACTAGCCCTAGAGGCATTGTTCGAAGCCCTAGCGGCAGAGGAACTAACTACGCTACGCTCCACGGTGGATAGGGACGATGTGATACTCGATAAGAGGTCCAAGTCCACCTCTTTTAAACCAGCAGACGAAATAGTCAAAATTCAGGTCCATCCAACGGACCCCACAAAGACGGCCTCCATTGGGGCACAATTAAGTCCTGATGTCGAAGCCGAATACGAGAATTCCTTCGGGAAAATTGGGACATTTTTGCCTGGCACCCTTCAGACATGCCAGGAATCCCACGTAGGCTGGCAGAGCACAGCCTAAATATCCTAAAAGGATTCAAGCCAGTCAAACAAGCTCTTCGGCGATTTTCCGAACCCAAAAGACAGGCAATGGGAGAGGAGCTAGCCAAACTCTTAGAAGCCGGATTCATCGGAGATATAAAACATCCGGACTGGCTAGCCAATCTAGTAATGGTACCAAAAAGGACAAATCCTCGCGCCTCTGCGTCGATTTTAAAGACCTTAACAAGGCCTGTCCAAAGGACCCTTTCCCCTCCCTCGCATTGACCAAATCATCGATGCTATCGCAGGGCACGATTCATTGTGCTTCCTCGACGCATACTTCGGATACCATCAAATCAAGATGGCGGAGAAAGATCTGGCATAACGGCATTCATTACTCCATATGGGCCATTACGCTTCAACACAATGCCCTTGGACTCAAAAACGCCGCGCAACATATCAGCGCATGATTCAAACATGTCGGCTACCGGATAGGCAAAACAGTAGAGGCATACGAGGGCGATGTGGTCGTCAAGACCAAACACGCCGGAGCTCTAGTAGAAGACTTGAGGGTGACATTCGACAACCTCCGAGCATATGACATTAAGCTCAATCCGTAAAAATGCGTCTTGGCGTGCAGACGGAAAGCTCTTGGGCTTCATCGTATCCGGTAGAGGAATTGAAGCAAACCGGCCAAAATCCGAGCTCTGTCACAATTGGATATTCCAAAAGACCTCAAGCAGATACAAAAACTAACCGGATGCGTGGCGGCCTTAAGTCGCTTCATCGCCTGTTTGGGAGAAAAGGCTACGCCCTTTACCGCCTCCTCGGTATGCAGAACATTTCGAATGGACGGATGCTGCCACAGCCGGACTCGAAGAAATAAAGGCCATACTGGCAACAAATCCGGTTCTGGCCGCGCCCAACCTGGGCGAACCTATGTTATTATATATCGCAGCAACACATCAAGTTGTCAGCGCGGTACTCGTCGTTGAACGAGAAACAGAAGGGCACAGATTCCCTCTTCAAAAACCAGTGTACTACGTATCCAATGTTCTAACTCCATGCAAATCCCGGTACCCACATTATCAAAAGATAGCGTGTCACGGTGTTCATGGCATCCCGAAGCTGCGACACTACTTTCAAGAGTGTTCAATAACGGTGGCCTCAAGTACCTCTCAACGATATTATAAACAATCGCGACGTTAACGGGCAGGATTGCAAAATGGGCTATCGAGCTCTTACCATTTGACATGACCTACAAACCATGGCGGGCTATAAAGTCGCGAGTTACGGCTGACTTCATCACCGAATGGACCAAGCGAACTCCCTAAAGAGTATGGCGCGTACTCAAGCTGGATCATGCATTTCGACGGATCCAAAATGTTGGCTGGCTTGGGGCTGGCGTCGTCCGACGTCCCCAATCGGAGACACAATCTAATACGTACTTCAAATTAATGTACATGGACTCCAACAACGCGGCCGAATACGAGGCCCTTCTACATGGCCTCCGGATGGCAATCTCCATGGGCATTCAACGCCGAGAGGTGCGCGGGGATTCAAACCTCGCAATATCCCAAGTAAAAGGAGACTTTGACGCCAAAGATCCAAAATGGCAGCCATCGCAACGCCGTCCCTAAAATGTCAGCTCGGTTCAAGGACTCGAATTCCACCATGTAGCAGGATAATAACCAGGCAGCAGACATGTTAGCACGCATCGGCGCGAAATGAGACGCCGTCCCTCCAAACATCTTCCTGGAACGGCTATTTAAGCCATCCGTATTATGGGAAGAGGAGTCCGGAAATAACAATCCGGAGCCATCTGCATCACCTAACTCAGACCATTCTGACACAATCGGCGGCTCAGCCAATGAAATAACACCTTCAAATTTCACGAAATAATGGCAGTAATTGCCCCGTGGACAGAACCATTCCTAGCCTACTTAATGCGGCAGGAACTTCCGAAGACCAAAATGAGGCCCGCTGCATAGTTCGGCGATCTAAAGCCTACAAGGTCCATGAGGGAGAACTTTATAAGAAAAGCACAACCGGAGTCCTTCAAAGGTGTATCTCCGAAGAGGAAGGGCGAAATCCCTGGCTGAAATTCACGCCGGACTCGGCGGGCACCACGCTGCAGCCCGGGCCCTTGTAGGCAAGGCCTTCCGTACAGGATTTTATTGGCCGACACCTGGGCAGATGCTCAGGACTTAGTCCAACGATGCGTCGGTTGCCAGCTCTTTGCTAATCGAGCCACATGCCACCCACCGCCCTCAAAACTATACCCATTACACGGCCGTCATGGTCTGGGGGCTTGACATGGTTGGACCCCTTAAAGGGGAACCCACAAGCACAAATACTTATTGGTCAAGGTGGACAAATTCACCAAATGGATTGAGGCCAAGCCGGTTAAAACGGCAGAATCCGGACCGGTGATAGACTTCATATCCGGAGTAGTACACCGGTTTGGCGTCCCCCGCAGCATCATCACTGATAACGGAACGAACTTCACGGCCGACGAGGTTAAACTCTGGTGCAAAAACATGGGCATCAAGCTCGATTACGCTTCAGTCTATCACCCCCAAACTAACGGTCAAGTCGAGCGAGCAAATGGTCTAATCATGAGCGGCATCAAACCCAGACTAGTGCAGTCCCTCAAGGAATCTAACACGCACTGGGTAGAGGAGCTCGACTCCGTACTCTGGGGGCTGCGGACCACGCCAAACCGAACTACTGGATTCACACCATTTTTCATGGTATACGGCGCAGAGGCAGTTCTGCCCTGCGATATAATTCATGACTCACCTCGTGTGCGCATGTACAAAGAAAGAGAAGCCGAGTTGGATCGGCAGGACAATTTGGACGCCTTAGAGGAGGAGCGAGACGTGGCAAAGGCTCGTTCCGCATTTTATCAGCAGCAGGCTCGAAGATATCAAAGCAGAGAAGTACGGGCCAAAACTTACAATGTTGGCGAACTTGTTCTACGCCTGCCGGACAAGAAAAAGGACAAACTTAAGCCCAAGTGGGAAGGTCCCTTCATCATCGACCAAGTCCTGACCGGCGGAGCATACCGTCTACGTAACGCATCTGACAACCGACTCGAGCCGAACCCATGGAACGCAGCCCGTCTCCGAAGATTCTACGCCTAACGCCGGACTCCGAGTTCGTCTCACTCCCCCGTCCACCTTTTTATATTTTTTACTGTCTCTTGTCCCCCTCCTTCTTCCCACTTTTTTTTCAATACCTTTTATAGGCTGATTTGCGCTTTGTTCGCACACACTTGATGTGCTCCTGGCACTCATTATACCTGGGGGCTTCTTCAACAGAAGCTTATTCATACGGGCTTCATGCCCAATACATGTGTCATACTTCGCATGTACCTTTTATTCACCATTGTATGCATCGATATGACTTAAGTTTTGGCCAAGCTGGGTTGCTGGCTCCTGTGCTTACCCCTATGTTCCGATTGTTCGGCTAGGAGGTAAAGGAGCACCTCTGCAGTTACTACTGCCGGGTCAGCCGGATGTGTACCTCGTGACTGGGTGAAGCCGAAAGCTAAGCGTTCTTAAGAGAATATTCGGTCGGTGACTTGAAAGATGATTTATTACTTACTTATTTATCTGCCCCGGATGCTTTTACTGCTATTTTATGATCCGGCATTGCACTTTAGGGCATGCCTCCCAGGGAAAGGAACCCTTAACGGAACTATTCTCCCTGGAAGATGTTTCTTACTAACCATGTAATATAACATAACTAGTTGGGCACTTGTCTGATAAAGCAATTATGATCCCGACGCCTTATCTCCATGCATGCCCCGGTTCTTTTATAACCGTAAGGGTATTCAGACACACTCTGGACTGTTGGGTCCCGAGGTTGAAGCGAAACGGTCCGCAAAGACTAACGATCTACAATCCGGCTAGAAGGCATTTTACATGTCATTTCAAATTACATCGTCAAACCCGTGATTGTACTCCTCCTCAATCCCATCTAACAGGCTGTCTAATTTACTGATCCTGTTGGGAATATTTCGCGCCAGTTCTACTTGGCCGTACATCAAGCTCACAGGATCTCCTTCCCATCAGGCCTCGCAGGTCCGACCTCGGCCATGTGGTTTGGGTCAGCCTTGGTAACGTGTCTTCACCATGGCCCAGCCTCCTGGCGCCTGACGGCAGCCGATATCTTCCACAAACGGAGGCGTCGCCGTGCTCCTGAAGCTTCTCAGCAAGCTCACCAAGGCCCTCGGGTAGGGAGACGGATGGCCATAAAGCATGAACGCAGCGCCACTCGCCGCTGCCGAACACGTTCGAGCAATTGCACCAGCTCGAGAAGTTGGTCACCCGTTGACCTGAGCATTTCCTCCGCAGACGACACTGTGAGCACACCTAAAGACATATTTACGTCAATCGACTTCCTCGCCAATTCTTCTTTTCAAAGGAATTTGTTCAAGCACTTACTATAAATGCCGCTGACGAAGGGCTGATTCTCCTTCACGGAGCTGGACAACCGGGCCCGAACACCTTTCATCTCTTCTCCTCGCTGGGTGTGGGCATCTTGGAGCTTGTTTCTCTCCTGCTGCACCTTCATAAGCACCCTCTCGCCGGCCTTTAGCTGACGCAGTAGCTGTTGCTTGTCCGGATCTAGTCCGGCGCCCTCTGCAATATTATTGTCAGATTCACGCCGCACTTTGTTAAATAATTATCTTTTCAAAGTACGTCTTACCAGTGGGGGTCTCTGTGGCTCCCCCTGTGGCGGCCAGTGCGGCCTCAAGTTGGGCCTTGCACTCTTGGAGCTCCTGGGACAGATGGGTATTCTTCTCCGTAAGATCCTGCATAATAATTGGTCCTTAAATCAGTTATTTCAACTATTTTAAGTCTCAAGACTCTTGGCATATATAACTATTAAAATTACTTACCCGTATGTCTTTCACATACTGCTCCGTGGCTCTGGTTAACCCATCTTGAGCGGCACGGAGGTGCGCGTTTCCCGCATCAAAGGCATTTAACGCCTCCGGGGAGAAACACGCGTCACGAAGAACTGTCCGGCGACGCCTGTGATTCATGGCGCTCTCCACCTCAGACCGGGTGGCGGACAGCCTGTCGGCATCCTCCGTCGGAGGAGCGTCCGGCTCGCCATGTATTCGCCTCCCCTCCCGGACCATGCGTTGGAGCATGGCTGGCGGAGGCTTGATTGGCAACCTCTCCGGACACTGTCCGTCGAGCGCTCTTTCTGGAAAAGTTATGAGCATTAATATACCTCCTGGGGATCCTTCCCTTAAAAATAGCGGTGCTCCGTACTGTTGCGGCGACGTTTCGGTTTGCGTCGCACTCCTCTTCCGCCTGCTGGGCCGGACTGACCCTTGTTGGTCGGCCGCCGCGGGTTCGGCTTCCCGCCTTAAAGGCACCTCCTGCGATGCACCATCAGTATGGGATGGTCAGAATTGAGCGAATCAAATGATGGTGTCAAGACCTCGGTCGTAGTCACCTGGGAGGCCGGAAACAAACCGGGGTAGTCAGCCGTAATGGCGACTAGGGCATTGTCTATGCTACGTTGGTGGAACACCCCGTCAATCAGCTCCACCTTTATGTCCGGATCCTCTTCGGAGGTCGGATCAAGGGATCGTTCCGGATCCTCGGGCTGTGGAGTTAGGCTTCGTATGCCCTCCACGTCCCGGCGCAGCTCCTGCGTCGAAATCACAGAGTAAGATACTTGACTTTAAAAGTATGGATCGGGTAGATGAACATCCGCTTACCCAGCTCCGAGGGTTATTCATAGAAAATCCATTCAACGGATTCGCACGGAGGAAGTCCTCCTCCTCTCCCTTGTACAAGCCGGACAGGATCTTTGCCAGATCGGCTGCCGAGCCTGGCCCTTTGCGGCCATGACGGGTGGCGTCATCTTCCCGGTTGAAATCCCACATAGGGTGGCCCCTATATTGGAGTGGCTGCACCCCTCGCATAATGCACGTGGCCATGACTCCAATCGTGGTCAATCCGGAGTGGGCCAGTAACCTAATCCGGCCCATCAGATAATGGACGCTCCTATCATCTTCCAGTTGAGGGCTCCGCGGGCGCCAACTCAGGCGTTTCTTCAAAGGAGCATTGTTGAACTCCGGGAGGCCGATCCGAACTGGATCCGGCAGAGGGGCATCCTCCATGTAGAACCATTCCGAAGGCCAGTCTTCGGACGCCTTCTTCGGGGTGCCGGATAGATATCCGGTCCCGGCGATGCGCCATATTTCGGCTCCGCCCACTTGATATATCGACCCCTCATGAGAACAGGGTACGAGACAAAACAATCTCTTCCACAGCGCAAATGGGGCTCGATGCCCAAGAACAGCTCAGAAGAGCTACGAAGCCCGTGATGTGCAAAATGGAGGCGGGCGTGAGGTGGTGAAGCTGGAGTCCGTAGAACTCTAGGAGCCCCCGGAGAAACGGATGTATGGGAAATCCAAGTCCCCTTATTAGATAGGGGACAAAGCATACCCGCTCCCCATTGGAAGGGTTGGGGACGCTCTCCGCCTGCTTTCCACCCTTGTAGGTGGCTAGTCCGGCTCGAACCGGAACCATGAAAGCTGGGGAAGATATCCTCGGTTTGGAGTGCCACTAGCTCGCTGTGTGGAATCGAGCATCTCCCCAATCTCCTGGCTTAGGGCTGGGAGCGCGAGAGGAGGAGCGTCGGCTATCCATGATGGAATGGATTTTTGTCAGAGGCGCTTCGATGAGAACTTGCGGATGGAGGATGGTGTGAGCTGGATCTAGATCCTCGCCTCTCTTATAGATGGCTCGTTCGCACGGCTAGGGGGTAAAATGTAAAAATACCTCAGCCTTTCGCATTCGTACGACACGTGGAAGAAGGCCATTATTGGGCGTAGAAGCCAAGGAGCGCAACATTTATAAGGAAGCCGGACACTATTCGACGGGAACATGAAGTTTGAAGGAGAACCCGCTTGCAACGCCGAAGACAATATCTGGCGCCCGGACTCGTCGTCAGCTGAAGCCAGTTCGGGGCTACCGAGGAGTTCCGGACTAGGGGGTGTCCAGATAGCCGAACTATCATCATCGACCGGACTCCAAGACTATGAAGATAGAAGATTGAAGACTTCGTCCCGTGTCCGGATGGGACTTTCCTTGGCGCGGAAGGCAAGCTTGGCGATACGGATATGTAGATCTCCTACCTTTGTAACCGACTTTGTGTAACCCTAGCCCTCTCCGGTGCCTATATAAACCGGACGGCTGTAGTCCATAGGACGAACAACAATCATACCATAGGCTAGCTTCTAGGGTTTAGCCTCTTTGATCTCGTGGTAGATCCACTCTTGTAACACACATCTATTGGAAATATGCCCTAGAGGCAATAATAAAAGCATTATTATTATATTTCCTTGTTCATGATAATTGTCTTTTATTCATGCTATAATTGTATTATCCAGAAATCGTAATACATGTGTGAATACATAGACCACAATACGTCCCTAGTGAGCCTCTAGTTGACTAGCTCGTTGGTCAATAGATAGTCATGGTTTCTGACTATGGACATTGGATGTCGTTGATAACGGGATCACGTCATTAGGAGAATGACGTGATGGACAAGACCCAATCCTAAGCATAGCACAAGATCGTGTAGTTCGTTTTGCTAGAGCTTTCTCAATGTCAAGTATCTATTCCTTAGACAATGAGATCGTGTAACTCCTGGATACCGTAGGAGTGCTTTGGGTGTACCAAACGTCACAACGTAACTGGGTGACTATAAAGGTGCATTACAGGTATCTCTGAAAGTGTCTGTTGGGTTGACACGGATCGAGACAGGGATTTGTCACTCCGTATTACGGAGAGGTATCACTGGGCCCACTCGGTAGTGCATCATCATAATGAGCTCAAAGTGACCAAGTGTCTGGTCACGAGATCATGCATTATGGTACGAGTAAAGTGACTTGCCGGTAACGAGATTGAACGAGGTATTGGCATACCGACGATCGAAGTCTCGCAAGTAACATACCGTCGACAAAGGGAATGGTATACGGGGTTGCTTGAATCCTCGACATCGTGGTTCATCCGATGACATCATCAAGGAGCATGTGGAGCCAACATGGGTATCCAGATCCCGCTGTTGGTTATTCACCTGAGAGCGTCTCGGTCATGTCTGCATGTCTCTCGAACCCGTAGGGTCTACACACTTAAGGTTCGGTGACGCTAGGGCTATTAGGAAGACTTGTATGTGATTACCGAATGTTGTTCGGAGTCTCGGATGAGATCTCGGACGTCACGAGGAGTTCCGGAAGGGTCCGGAGGTGAAGATTTATATATGGGAAGTCGTCAAACGGACACCGGAAAAGTTTCGGGGCATATCGGTATTGTACCGGGGTCACCGGAAGGGTTCCGGAGGTCCACCGGGAGGGGCCACCCCTCCCGGGGGGGCCACATGGGCTGCGTGGGGAGGGAGCCAACCTGGTGGGCTGGGCGCACCTCCCTTGGGCCCTTGCGCCTAGGGGTTGAGGGGAACCCTAGAGGGGCGCCCCTTGCTTGGGGGGGCAAGTCCCCCTCCCCTTGGCCGCCGCCCCCCTCTAGATGCCATCTAGAGGGGCCGGCCCCCTTCTCCCTTCCCCCTATAAATAGAGGGGTGAGGGGAGGGCTGCAAACCACAACTCAAGGTGCAACCCCTCCCCTCCCCAACACCTCTCCTCCTCCGTTGTGTGCTCGGTGAAACCCTGTCGGAGTACTGCTTCTCCACCATCATCACGCCGTCGTGCTGCCGGTGGAGCTGTCTTCTTCAACCTCTCCTTCCTCCTTGCTGGATCAATACGGAGGAGACGTCGTCCGTACCGTACGTGTGTTGATCGCGGAGGTGCTGTCCGTTCAGCACTTGGTCATCGGTGATCCGAGTACGACTCCATCATCACCATCCCCTTGAACGCTTCCGCACTCTATCTACAACTGGTATGTAGATGCAAACTCACTCCCTTGACTCGTTGCTTAGATGAACTCATAGATGGATCTTGGTGAAACCATAGGAAAAATTTTAATTTTCTCGCAACGTTCCCCAACAGTGGCATCATGAGCTAGGTCTATGCGTAGTTCTCTATTGCACGAGTAGAACACAATTTAGTTGTGGGCGTAGATCTTGTCAACTTGCTTGCCGCTACTAGTCTTATCTTGCTTCCGCGGCATTGTGGGATGAAGCGGCGGACCAACCTTACGTGCACGCTTACGTGAGACCGGTTCCACCGACTAACATGCACTAGTTGCATAAGGTGGCTGGCGGGTGTCTGTCTCTCCCACTTTAGTTGGAGCGGATTCGATGAAAAGGGTCCTTATGAAGGGTAAATAGAAGTTGACAAAATCACGTTGTGGTTATTCGTAGGTAAGAAAACGTTCTTGCTTGAACCCAATTGCAGCCACGTAAAAGATGCAACAACAATTAGAGGACGTCTAACTTGTTTTTGCAGCAATTGTCATGTGATGTGATATGGCCAAGTTGTGATGAATGATGAATGACATATTGTGATGTATGAGATCATGTTCTTGTAATAGGAATCACGACTTGCATGTCGATGAGTATGACAACCGGCAGGAGCCATAGGAGTTGTCTTTATTTTTTGTATGACCTGCGTGTCATTGAAGAACGCCATGTAAACTACTTTACTTTATTACTAAACACGTTAGTCATAGAAGTAGAAGTAGTCGTTGGCGTGACAACTTCATGAAGACACGATGATGGAGATCATGGTGTCATGCCGGTGACAAGATGATCATGGAGCCCCGAAGATGAAGATCAAAGGAGCTATATGATATTGGCCATATCATGTCACTACTTTATATAATTGCATGTGATGTTTATTATGTTTTATGCATCTTGTTTACTTATAACGACGGTAGTAAATAAGATGATCCCTTACAACAATTTCAAGAAGTGTTCTCCCCTAGCGTGCACCGTTGCTAAAGTTAAATCGTTTCAAGCACCACGTGATGATCGGGTGTGATAGATCCTTACGTTCACATACAACGGGTGTAAGACAGTTTTACACATGCAAAACACTTAGGGTTAACTTGACGAGCCTAGCATGTACAGACATGGCCTCGGAACACGGAGACCGAAAGGTCGAACACGAGTCGTATAGAAGATACGATCAACATGAGAATTTTCACCGATGATGACTAGTCCGTCTCACGTGATGATCGGACACGGCCTAGTCGACTCGGATCGTGTAACACTTAGATGACTAGAGGGATGTCAAATCTGAGTGGGAATTCGTTCAATAATTTGATTAAGATGAACTTAATTATCATGAACTTAGTCTAAAAACTTTTTGCAAAATATGTCTTGTAGATCAAATGGCCAACGCTCATGTCAACATGAACTTCAACGTTCCTAGAGAAAACCAAGCTGAAAGATGATGGCAGCAACTATACGGACTGGGTCCGGAACCTGAGGATCATCCTCATAGCTGCCAAGAAGGCATATGTCCTAGAAGCACCGCTAGGTGATCCACCTGCTCTCCCAGCACTGCAAGACGATTTGAACTTTTGGCAGACACGTACTGATGATTACTCCCTCGTTCAGTGCGGCATGCTTTACAGCTTAGAACCGGGGCTCCAAAAGCGTTTTGAGCAACACGGAGCATATGAGATGTTCGAAGAGCTGGAACTAGTTTTCCAAGCTCATGCCCGGTCGAGAGATATGAAGTCTCCGACAAGTTCTATAGTTGTAAGATGGAGGAAAACAGTTCTGTCGGTGAGCACATACTCAAAATATGCAGGTTGCATAGTCACTTTGTCCCGGTGGAGATTAACCTCCCGGACGAGGCGGTCATTGACAGAATCCTTCAGTCGCTCCCACCAAGCTACAAGAGCTTCGTGATGAACTACAATATGCAGGGGATGGTGAAGACCATTCCTGAAGTATTTTCAATGCTGAAGTCAGCAGAGGTTGAAATCAAGAAAGAACATCAAGTGTTGATGGTCAATAAGACCACTAAGTTTAAGAAGGGCAAGGGTAAGAAGAACTTCAAGAAGGACGGCAAGGAGGTTGCCGCGCCCGGTAAGCAAGTTGCCGGGAGGAAGTCAAAGAATGAACCCAAGCCCGAGACTGAGTGCTTTTATTGCAAGGGGAAGGGTCACTGGAAGCGGAACTGCCCCAAATACTTAGCGGATAAGAAGGCCGGCAACACTAAAGGTATATTTGATATACATGTAATTGATGTGTACCTTACCAGTACTCGTAGTAACTCCTGGTATTTGATACGGTGCCGTTGCTCATATTTGTAACTCACGGCAGGAGCTGCGGAATAAGCGGAGGCTGGCGAAGGGCGAGGTGACGATCTTGGCGTCGGGAATGGTTCAGTCGATGTGATCGCTGTCGGCACGCTACCTCTACATTTACCTACGGGATTAGTTTGAACCTTAATAATTGTTATTTGGTGCCAAGTTTGAGCATGAACATTGTATCCGGATCTCGTTTAATGCGAGATGGCTACTCATTTAAATCCGAGAATAATGGTTGTTCTATTTATATGAGAGATATGTTTTATGGTCATGCTCCAATGGTCAATGGTTTATTCTTAATGAATCTCGGCGTAATTTTACACATATTCATAGCGTGAATACCAAAAGATGTAAAGTTGATAACGATAGTCCCACATACTTGTGTACTGCCGCCTTATGGTCACATTGGTGTCAGCGCATGAAGAAGCTCCATCTTGATGGACTTTTGGAGTCTCTAGATTATGAATCATTTGACACATGCGAACCATGCCTCATGGGCAAGATGACCAAGACTCCGTTCTCGGAACAATGGAGCGAGCAACCAACTTGTTGGAAATCATACATACCGATGTATGCGGTCCAATGAGCGTTGAGGCTCATGGAGGATATCGTTATGTTCTCACTCTCACAGATGACTTGAGTAGATATGGGTATGTCTACTTGATGAAACACAAGTCTGAGACCTTTGAAAAGTTAAAGGAATTTCAGAATGAAGTAGAGAATCAACGTCACCGAAAGATAAAATTCTTACGATCGGATCGTGGAGGAGAATATTTAAGTCACGAATTTGGTACACACTTAAGAAAATGTGGAATCGTTTCACAACTCACGCCGCCTGGAACACCTCAGCGTAACGATGTGTCCGAACGTCGTAATCGCACTCTATTAGATATGGTGCGGTCTATGATGTCTCTTACCGATTTACCGCTATCATTTTGGGGGATACGCTCTAGAGACAGCTACATTCACTTTAAATAGGGCACCGTCTAAATCCGGCGAGACGACACCGTATGAATTATGGTTTGGGAAGAAACCTAAGCTGTCGTTTCTAAAAGTTTGGGGATGCGATGCTTATGTCAAGAAACTTCAACCTGAAAAGCTCGAACCCAAGTCGGAAAAAGCGTCTTCATAGGATACCCTAAGGAAACCATTGGGTATACCTTCTACTTAAGATCCGAGGGCAAGATCTTTGTTGCCAAGAACGGATCCTTTACGGAAAAGAGTTTCTCTCGAAAGAAGTAAGTGGGAGGAAAGTAGAACTTCGATTAAGTACTACCTCTTGAACAGGATAGTAGTGCAGCTCGGGAAAGTGTTCTTGTGATGCCTACACCAACCGAAGAGGAAATTAATGATGATGATCAAGGTACTTCGGATCAAGTTGCTACTGAATCAGAGGTCCACAAGGACACGTTCCGCACCAGTGAGTGCGGCAACCCTGTCCCGGAAATCATGTTGTTAGACAACGGTGAACCTTGAACTATGAAGAAGCGATGGCGGGCCCAGATTCCAACAAATGGCTAGAAGCCATGAAATCCGAGATAGAATCCATGTATGAAAACAAAGTATGGACTTTGACTGACTTGCCCGATGATCGGCGAGTGATAGAAAACAAATGGATCTTTAAGAAGAAGACGGACGCGGATGGTAATGTCATCATCTATAAAGCTTGACTTGTCGCTAAGGGTTATCGGCAAGTTCAAGGGATTGACTACGATGAGACTTTCTCTCCGGTGGCGAAGCTTAAATCCGTCCGAATCATGTTAGCAATTGCCGCATACTATGATTATGAGATATGGCAGATGGACGTCAAAACAGCGTTCCTTAATGGTTATCTTAAGGAAGAGCTGTATATGATGCAGCCGGAAGGTTTTGTCGATCCTAAGGATGCTGACAAAGTATGCAAGCTCCAGCGATCCATTTATGGGCTGGTGCAAGCATCTCGGAGTTGGAACATTCGCTTTGATGAAATGATCAAAGCGTTTGGGTTCATGCAGACTTATGGAGAAGCCTGCGTTTACAAGAAAGTGAGTGGGAGCTCTGTAGCATTTCTCATATTATATGTAGATGACATACTTTTGATGGGAAATAATATAGAATTCTTGGACAGCATTAAGGCCTACTTGAATGAGTGTTTTTCAATGAAGGACCTTGGAGAAGATGCTTTTATATTAGGCATCAAGATCTATAGAGATAGATCGAGACGCCTCATAGGTCTTTCACAAAGCACATACCTTGTTAAGATTTTGAAGAAGTTCAAAATGGATCAGTCCAAGAAAGGGTTCTTGCCTGTCTTTGCAAGGTGTGAGATTGAGCTTCGGCTCAATGCCCGACCACGGCAAAAGATAAAGAAGAGATGAGTGTCATCCCTATGCTTCAGCCATAGGATCTATTATGTATGCCATCTTGTGTACGGACCTGATGTAAACCTTGCCGTAAGTTTGGTAGGAAGGTACCAAAGTAATCCCGGCAAGGAACACTGGACAGCGGTCAAGAATATCCTAAAGTACCTGAAAAGGACAAAGGACATGTTTCTCGTTTATGGAGGTGACGAAGAGCTCGTCGTAAAGGGTTACGTCGATGCTAGATTCGACACAGATCTGGATGACTCTAAGTCACAAACCGGATACGTGTATATGTTGAATGGTGGAGCAGTAAGCTGGTGCAGCTGCAAGCAGAGCGTCGTGGCGGGATCTACATGTGAAGCGGAGTACATGGCAGCCTCGGAGGCAGCGCATGAAGCAATTTGGGTGAAGGAGTTCATCACCGACCTAGGAGTCATACCTAATGCGTCGGAGTCGATCAAACTCTTCCGTGACAACACTGGAGCTATTGCACTTGCCAAGGAGCCCAGGTTTCACAAGAAGACCAGGCACATCAAGCGTCGCTTCAACTCCATCCGTGAAAATGTTCAGGATGGAGACATAGAAATTTAGAAGTGCAGACGGATCTGAATGTTGCGTATCCGTTGACTAAACCTATTCAGCGGGCAAAACATGATCAACACCAGAACTCTATGGGTGTTCGATTCATCACAATGTAACTAGATTATTGACTCTAGTGCAAGTGGGAGACTGTTGGAAATATGCCCTAGAGGCAATAATAAAAGCATTATTATTATATTTCCTTGTTCATGATAATTGTCTTTTATTCATGCTATAATTGTATTATCCGGAAATCGTAATACATGTGTGAATACATAGATCTGTCGTCCCTAGTGAGCCTCTAGTTGACTAGCTCGTTGGTCAATAGATAGTCATGGTTTCACGACTATGGACATTGGATGTCGTTGATAACGGGATCACGTCATTAGGAGAATGACGTGATGGACAAGACCAATCCTAAGCATAGCACAAGATCGTGTAGTTCGTTTTGCTAGAGCTTTCTCAATGTCAAGTATCTATTCCTTAGACCATGAGATCGTGTAACTCCGGATACCGTAGGAGTGCCTTGGGTGTACCAAAGCGTCCTGGCGAATCGGGTGACTATAAAGGTGCATTACAGGTATCTTGAAAGTGTCATTGGGTTGACACGGATCGAGATGGATTTGTCACTCCATATTACGGAGAGGTATCACTGGGCCCACTCGGTAGTGCATCATCATAATGAGCTCAAAGTGACCAAGTGTCCGGTCACGGGATCATGCATTACTGATGCGAGTAAAGTGACTTTCCGTGCGAGACTGAACGAGGTATTGGGATACCGACGATCGAGTCTCGGGCAAGTAACATACCGTCTGACAAAGGAATGGTATACGGGGTTGCTTGAATCCTCGACATCGTGGTTCATCCGATGACATCATCGAGGAGCATGTGGGAGCCAACATGGGTATCCAGATCCCGCTGTTGGTTATTGACCCGAGAGCGTCTCGGTCATGTATGCAGATGTCTCCCGAACCCGTAGGGTCTACACTTAAGGTTCGGTGGCGCTAGGGTTATTAGGAAGACTTGTATGTGATTACCGAATGTTGTTCGGAGTCCCGGATGAGATCCCGGACGTCACGAGGAGTTCCGGAAGGGTCCGGAGGTAAAGATTTATATATGGGAAGTCGTCAAACGGACACCGGAAAAGTTTCGGGGCATATCGGTATTGTACCGGGGTCACCGGAAGGGTTCCGGAGGTCCACCGGGAGGGGCCACCCCTCTCGGGGGGCCACTTGGGCTGCGTGGGGAGGGAGCCAGCCCCTGGTGGGCTGGGCGCACCCCCTCCCTTGGGCCCTTGCGCCTAGGGTTGAGGGGGGAACCCTAGAGGGGGCGCCCCCCTTGCTTGGGGGGCAAGTCCCCCCTCCCCTTGGCCGCCGCCCCCCCTCTAGATGCCATCTAGAGGGGCCGGCCCCCTTCTCCCTTCCCCCTATAAATATAGGGGTGAGGGGAGGGCTGCAAACCACAACTCAAGGCGCAGCCCCTCCCCTCCCCAACACCTCTCCTCCTCCGTTGTGTGCTCGGTGAAGCCACAGCCGAGATCGCTTCTCCACCATCATCACGCCCGTCGTGCTGCCGGTGGAGCTGTCTTCTTCAACCTCTCCTTCCTCCTTGCTGGATCAAGACGGAGGAGACGTCGTTCGTACCGTACGTGTGTTGAACGCGGAGGTGCTGTCCGTTCAGCACTTGGTCATCGGTGATCCGAGTGCGACTCCCTCATCACCATCCCCTTGAACGCTTCCGCACTCGATCTACAAGTGGTATGTAGATGCAAACTCACTCCCTTGACTCGTTGCTTAGATGAACTCATAGATGGATCTTGGTGAAACCGTAGGAAAAATTTTAATTTTTCTACAACGTTCCCCAACAGTGGCATCATGAGCTAGGTCTATGCGTAGTTCTCTATTGCACGAGTAGAACACAATTTAGTTGTGGGCGTAGATCTTGTCAACTTGCTTGCCGCTACTAGTCTCATCTTGCTTCCGCGGCATTGTGGGATGAAGCGGCCCGGACCAACCTTACACATACGCTTACGTGAGACCGGTTCCACCGACTAACATGCACTAGTTGCATAAGGTGGCTGGCGGGTGTCTGTCTCTCCCACTTTAGTTGGAGCGGATTCGATGAAAAGGGTCCTTATGAAGGGTAAATAGAAGTTGACAAAATCACGTTGTGGTTATTCGTAGGTAAGAAAACGTTCTTGCTTGAACCCAATTGCAGCCACGTAAAAGATGCAACAACAATTAGAGGACGTCTAACTTGTTTTTGCAGCAATTGTCATGTGATGTGATATGGCCAAGTTGTGATGAATGATGAATGACATATTGTGATGTATGAGATCATGTTCTTGTAATAGGAATCACGACTTGCATGTCGATGAGTATGACAACCGGCAGGAGCCATAGGAGTTGTCTTTATTTTTGTATGACCTGCGTGTCATTGAAGAACGCCATGTAAACTACTTTACTTTATTACTAAACACGTTAGTCATAGAAGTAGAAGTAGTCGTTGGCGTGACAACTTCATGAAGACACGATGATGGAGATCATGGTGTCATGCCGGTGACAAGATGATCATGGAGCCCCGAAGATGAAGATCAAAGGAGCTATATGATATTGGCCATATCATGTCACTACTTTATATAATTGCATGTGATGTTTATTATGTTTTATGCATCTTGTTTACTTATAACGACGGTAGTAAATAAGATGATCCCTTACAACAATTTCAAGAAGTGTTCTCCCCTAACTGTGCACCGTTGCTAAAGTTCGTCGTTTCGAAGCACCACGTGATGATCGGGTGTGATAGATCCTTACGTTCACATACAACGGGTGTAAGACAGTTTTACACATGCAAAACACTTAGGGTTAACTTGATGAGCCTAGCATGTACAGACATGGCCTCGGAACACGGAGACCGAAAGGTCGAACACGAGTCGTATAGAAGATACGATCAACATGAGAATGTTCACCGACGATGACTAGTCCGTCTCACGTGATGATCGGACACGGCCTAGTCGACTCGGATCGTGTAACACTTAGATGACTAGAGGGATGTCAAACCTGTGTGGGAGTTCATTCAATAATTTGATTAAGATGAACTTAATTATCATGAACTTAGTCTAAAAACTTTTTGCAAAATATGTCTTATAGATCAAATGGCCAACGCTCATGTCAACATGAACTTCAACGCGTTCCAAGAGAAAACCAAGCTGAAAGATGATGGCAGCAACTATACGGACTGGGTCCGGAACCTGAGGATCATCCTCATAGCTGCCAAGAAGGCATATGTCCTAGAAGCACCGCTAGGTGATCCACCTGCTCTCCCAGCACCGCTAGGCTGGGCGCACCCCCTCCCTTGGGCCCTTGCGCCTAGGGTTGAGGGGGGAACCCTAGAGGGGGCGCCCCCTTGCTTGGGGGCAAGTCCCCCCTCCCCTTGGCCGCCGCCCCCCCTCTAGATGCCATCTAGAAGGGCCGGCCCCCTTCTCCCTTCCCCCTATAAATAGAGGGGTGAGGGGAGGGCTGCAAACCACAACTCAAGGCGCAGCCCCTCCCCTCCCCAACACCTCTCCTCCTCCGTTGTGTGCTCGTGAAGCCACAGCCGAGATCTTGCTTCTCCACCATCATCACGCCGTCGTGCTGCCGGTGGAGCTGTCTTCTTCAACCTCTCCTTCCTCCTTGCTGGATCAAGACGGAGGAGACGTCGTCCGTACCGTACGTGTGTTGAACGCGGAGGTGCTGTCCATTCAGCACTTGGTCATCGGTGATCCGAGTACGACTCCATCATCACCATCCCTTGAACGCTTCCGCACTTTTCGATCTACAAGTGGTATGTAGATGCAAACTCACTCCCTTGACTCGTTGCTTAGATGAACTCATAGATGGATATTGGTGAAACCGTAGGAAAAATTTTAATTTTCTGCAACGTTCCCCAACAACATCATCAATATTAATCAAGCAGGATGTAGGGTTTTGCCTCCATCAAGAGGGCCCGAACCTGGGTAAAACATCGTGTCCCTTGTCTCCTGTTACCATCCGCCTAGACGCACAGTTCGGGACCCCCTACCTGAGATCCGCTGGTTTTGACACCGACACCCAGTTTTGTCGGGAGCAACTCCATGAACAACAACACCATCGCACCATCACTTGCTCACGCAACCGGGCCTCCTCTCGTAGCCGCTCCCGCTCATAGCAGCCCGTCCTCAATCTCTGGCACGCTAGGTGGGCCTTCGTCTTTGGCTGAGCTCGACGCCGTCACGGTAATTACATGTCGCACCACCATATATATATATATATATACATATATATATATATATATATATATATATATATAATACTCCATTTTTGTTGCCTTTCGGTTGTTTTACGCCACAGACATATGTGTTTGCAGGCGAAAGAAACCCCGTTCACCATACTCTACTTGATCAAAGGCCAGAAGGTGGACGTGGGAAAGGGGATGATAATGTGTAACACCCCCAGTGTCATGCTATAGTAACCCTCTGTGATTAAGCTAATCATTTATCCAAACAGTGCTTAATCACCTTTGTCCAATATCCCATTTGAAATTCCGGTCAATTCAAATTCAAGTGAAGTTTGAAGTTCATCAAAAGTTGCCGAAAAAAAATGTTCATCACCTGTCAAAAATTCCATAACAATTATTTGTTAAGGAACACAACATCACTTTGGTGCAAAGATGCGCATTAGCAATTATAATAGCACCAATTCAGCATTTTTAAATGCTATCCTATTTATGAAAAATACCAAATGAATTCTTTTAGTCTCCAAAATATTTGTGGCACTGCCTAAGATCACCAGGGAATAAAAGGGGCACTTCCCATATTTTTTCCTAAGTAAATAGCATGCCCAATATTTTCTTTCCCATCTCTGTTTATTAAATAAAAAGAAAAACAGAATAAGAAAAGAAAAAGGCCGAAGTGCACTGTGCACTTAGGCCTGCCGGCTACAGTACACAGCCCAACCCATCTAACCACTCGTCCCCAACCTCTTGTTCACCTCGTCACCGTGGAGCAAGCTTGCCCGCACACGCCTCAGATCTCCACGCGGCGACCATCTAGCGATGATCGACGAGGATAAGGTCGTCCCCAACCTCGTTGACAAACCCTAGTGCCATTCCACCCCTTCCCCCTCTTGATTTCGTCCTCCCTCGCATCGGGCCGAGCCCTCGTCACTTTGGATCCGTCGATCCCATGGCCTCCGTGCTCCCGGCGCTTGGGAGGATGTCCATAAGCTTCACCGCCGCCGTCTCCTTCGCCTACGTCCCATCGGAACGAGCAGGGGAGGCCTTGTACGCCTTCGTGATCGCGTCGTCTTCCCCTTGACGGCCGCCGTCGATCCCGCCCGTTCGCGCGACTCCAGTCCGCCTCCGGCCTCCTCAACCTCCTCATCCTCCTCGTCAACGCTGACCGGGGCAACCCTGCAGCATCGCCGCGACCTCTTCTTCCTCCTCTGCTTCGACGAACGCCGGCGTCGAATTCGGCCACCTCGCGCCTCCCCGAGCACACTGCCACCTCCCTACGGCTCCCGGTGAGCCACCGCGTCTTTCCCCTCTCTCCCTCGAGCTTTTCCGCCGCCGTAGCCGCTGCTCCGCTAGCACCAAGACGATCATCACGACGAAGCTCGCCACTGTGTGGCCTTCGCCCAGAATGTGGATCGAAGCCTCGTGATCGAGCTCCGGAGCTCGGCGAGTCCAACGCCACCACTAGCGGCGTCCCCGTTCCTCCTAGCGCCCGTTTCCACGCACGCAAAAGCCACCACCGCCAAGCTCGACGCCGGCGACGCTTCCGGCCTCCCCGGCGTAGTCTAGCAGCTCCACTCGACGCGACTCCCTCCTAGCTTTCGAACGCAAGTCGTGGCACGTGAAATGGTGAACCGTAGGCGATTTCCGACCTCGTCGGCATTCGTCACATGAGCTCGCCGGAGCTACTCCGGCAGCTCACGAGTCAAGGCGTCGTGGCCACCCGGGCCACCACCTAGGTCACTGACCCGTGGCCCCCAGTGGACCCGCTGACCCCTGTTGACTGGTTTGACCCAGTCAATGTGCTGACTGGGCAGCCCAGTGGCGCTGACACGCGGGCCCCGCCGCTTTTTCTAACTAAAATGTTTTAATAATTAAAACTAATTAGTTTAGCTAATTAGTCTATGACAGGTGAGGTCCAGTAGCTAATTAACCTAGATTAGTTAGTTTAATACACTGTTAGACTAACAGAGGCTGACATGTCGGTCCCGCTGGACCCACATGCCAGGTTTGACCTGGTCAGCCGCCCTGCTGACTGTTGACTTCTCTATGACGTCATGATGACGTCATATTCCTTTTCTGTTTTTTTAATAATTCTAGAATATTGTTTAAACTTCAAAAATTCATAGAAATTAAACCGTTCCTCGGATGAAAATGTTTTCTATATGAAAGTTGCTCAGAAAAATCCAACGAATCCGGATACGTGGTCCGTTCATCTGTCACATGCCCCTAGCATGCTGAACATGGAACTTTCCCCCTCTTTTCCTTTGTCCGGAATCCACCTAACGTCGGGAATTCACCCTCGGATGTTTGCCCCTTAAATGCAACGTGTAGTACCGCGTTAGAGCACGCCTAGCGCTACGTATCGTCATGTCATGCTTAGTGTTACCTCTGTTTGCTATGTATTTACTGTTTCTTCCCCCTCTTCTCTCCGGTAGACCCCGAGGCCGCTGATGCCCCGGTGATCGACTACGTCACCGACGACTCCTCCTTGCCAGAGCAACCAAGCAAGCCCCCCTTTTGATCATCCCGATATCGCCCATTCCATTCTCTCATGCTTGCATTAGATTTTGCTACTGTTATTGATTGCTCCTATTCTGATGCATAGCCTGCTTTTGTAACTTTCTTGTTGTACCTTACACCTTATCCTAAAGCTGCTTAGTATAGGTTGCTTAGAGATCCATCGGTGACCCCCACTTTGTCCCGATCGCCTCATTTGGATAATCGAAGACCCGATCAACGGGATCGAAGACCAGGCGCCGAGACCGCACATCACTTCCCCTTAGTTGCTCGACACTTCTGTGTTACTATCGAATACCGAGGGTGAGACCTCATCAACACTTCTGATGTTAACCCTGTAGGGTAGTTATTCGGTCGTGGTCATCGAGGGTGATTTCCTCTTTAACCGCTTCTGATACGACTCTGTCGTGCAACCCCTCAAGTGTGGACCTCGAGGGTGAATCCTCTTACGTTCACCTTGATTACTACATCGAGTGGAATTCACCGGGGGTGATTCCTTGGGTTTTCCCCTTGATGTTTAGACACACAGTTACTATGATTACTATGACTTTACACTCAGCCATGTTACTAAAGGCGAATTCGACCACGAGGGGTACCTGAAAGCTTAATTGTGAGTGATGTGGAGTCGGGTTGACACGGAGGGTGCCCGCGAGATAAATCTGGCGTGGCGGGCATTCCTAGCCCTTGCCGCAAGTCCTCGAGACGGGCAACGGGTCACATCTTTCGTGAGTCTCTGCTTGTTACCGCGTTCCTAATCCACTCTGATTTGGATATTTGATCAGGGGCCTCTGGCCTGATAGCACTAACCATCACGTGGGCACAGTATGGGCGTTCTACGTCGTATACATCAGTCGAAGCTTAATAGGCGTTAGCGGTGGCGGCCTTGGCCGGGTTGGACTGCGTAAGCGCCTGCCTTGTTGAAGGAGGTAGCTAGGTCTGCTCACCGCCGCCCATGCAACGTCTTGAGGAGTTCCCGGGGAGATGGCCCATGACCCACAGGGCATAGGTTTAGTCCGCGTCTTGGCCTCTCTATTAAGCCTAGGTCGGGTTGCGGCGTATTGTTTGGCCAAGGCCGGGCATGACCCTGGAAAGTGTGTCCGGCCGGAGTTAAGCGAGCGTGGTGGGTAAGTTGGTGCAGCCCTGCAGGGAAGAAAACATCTATCGATAGCCTGTCCTACGGTAACGGACACTTGGATTTGTATCCCGATTGATACAACTAGAACTGGATACTTGAGATGAGACATGGATATGAGCAATCGATTGCGATGAGAATTGGATTGTGATGATAACTGGATAGTATGGCTCTGGGATTTCTTTCTCAGGAGTCGAGAAAGGATCTCCGGCCGAGGTTGATAACACTACTTCTACCTTACTTTGCGCTACTCTATTTCCTCCTATTTGCTGCAAGATGGTGGTTTCCAGAAGATGCTAGTCTTCGATAGGACTAGGCCTTCTCTCTATTCTGGCATTTCGCAGCCCGATCCACAAATCTGATCTTCCTTTGATAATGTTGCATATGTAGTGTAGATCCTTGCTTGCAGTACTTTGGATGAGTACTCACGGTTGCTTTGCTCCCCTTTCCCCTTTCTTCTTCTTTCGGTTGATGCAACCAGATGACGGAGCCCAGGAGCGGATGCCACCGCCGATGCTTACTACTACATGGAGGCCGCTGATGACCAGGAGTAGTTAGGAGGCTCCCAAGCAGGAGGCCTTGCCTTTTCGATCGTTGTTGCTTTTGTGCTAGCCTTCTTAAGGCAAACTTGTCTAACTTATGTCTGTACTCAGATATTGTTGCTTCCGCTGACTCTTGTGTATTCGAGCTTATGTATTCGAGCCCTCGAGGCCCCGGCTTGTAACATAAAGCTTGTATTATTTTATTTGTGTGTCTAGAGTTGTGTTGTGATATCTTCCCGTGAGTCCTTGATCTTGATCGTATACATTTGCGTGTATGATTAGTGTACGATTGAATCGAGGGCGTCACAAGTTGGTATCAGAGCCGACTACCTGTAGGTAGCCCCCTTTCCAACTCATTGGCCGAAGTTGAGTCTAGTCATTGAAAAACTTTTACTAACATTGGCTGTGTGGCTTACGGGCCCACGTCGCCATTTGGGTGGTATTAGGATCTTTTATTCCTCGTCTATACTCTGGGACTCTGATCTCTCTTCTATTCGGGTTAACCATTTTACTAAACTCTGACATTAGGTTTTCGTACCCACTTCCTCCCGGAGAGCCTGGACATTATCGGTGATCGCTTGCTTCGCCAGAAGATTCTGCGGATACTCCTTGATGTTTCTCGAGACCCTGTACCAACTGCCTTGCAGTTCCTGACCACCGGTAATCCCCTTGAATAACATCCTTGCCGCTTGTACCTTCATCCCTAGTTGCTCCTGATATTACAAGATGCCCCGAAATTCTCTATTGTTTGAGAATCCTTTGAGCTTCTTGCCTTGCAGTTCTTTGCCCCATGAATACCCCCCTTGAATAATTCCTTGCACTCAACGAGGATCAGTTCATCCTCGATTGTTCGGTGTGATTCACAAAATACTTGAAATACTATTTGATCTTACGAAAATCCTCTACAACATGTTGCTCTTGGAATTCTTGCATACTTGCTTTACGGTTAATTCCATTTGTCTAGCGATATTCGTTAGAATCCTTTGGGATTAACATTACGATCCTGTTGATTCAGCATGTGTGAGAATGCACACGATCATCAATTAATCCTTGGAAATTTTCTTTCCGGCTCGAGGCATTGTTTGAATATGAGTTGGTTCTTGCCCAATCAAGATTTGATCGGGTGCACCTCTAAGTCTATTCAACTTACTCATCTTTTGATCAGAGCCTCTGCTTCTGATCCTTCGTCTTGAAATCATAATTCCTGTGTACCCAAGCATCGAATCATTCAGACGTTTATATAAGCCGATGCCTTTGCATCCCCTTCTTCATCTGATTGATTACCGATACTCACATCAACTCTGTCGTGAATCGCCAGATCCATTGCTGGGTTGTTATCCGACAGTGTCCTTCACATCCAAAATCTTATCAGTATTTCCCTGATACATAATACCTTCAGTATATTGTATCATCTGCTTTGACTTCGATACTCTGCTTTCGAACTCGTATCTTTTGCTTGGTTGATGGTTGTATAGATTCGTAAAAATGCCCCGATGGGTTGAACTTATGCCTTAGTAATCCGAGTGAACCCGAGAGTTCTCACGAGTCTTACTCTTACGGTACTTCGCGGATAAATCCTCTGCACTACATTTTCTTTGAAAAGCGAGGAGTGAATGAAAGGCTATGCATTGAAGAAGTGGGAGTCGACCTTGAACCCTTGTGTTCATGCCCATGGACCCGATGTAGAACTTACCGTGGAAGCTGCTCGTAAATATGATTACCCTTTTATAAGCTCATCTTGTATCGGTGGTTTGATCATTCGTAACCGTGGTTCCGACCATAGTTTCTCCTTAACTCCATTTCCCGGACAAGTTAAAATACTTGTCTTCTGCAGATCATTTCATATGTCTAACCTCTATTTTTGATCTACCTCAAGTACTGCCCCTTGTTATCTCAAGTATATTGTGTCATTGCACTACCACTTGTGAATTCTCATTGGAATGATACTCCATCACATCATTCCTAGCTTGATCGGTTATATCATTATCATGCTAAATTTTAACTGTGCTACCAGGTCCTTTTCGGAGCACAATTTTCGATGACGAGTTGAGCTTATGTCGATCTTCCTCGTCATACCATTTTGCCATGAACAACAAGCTTGCTTTCGAGTTTGTGCCATACTCGTGATTCAATTAACCTTACACTTCATCATTTCTTTTGCTTAATGTCGTCGTTGATCGATTACATCTTCATGAAACCTCTCGACAAATGTGTCGTGATCATCATCATCATTCCAAACTTTTCAAGGATATCAACCGAATTCATGATGAGAAATAACATCCTTACCCCCTCGATGAATTGTTTCTGAGCCCGTGTGCCCCATCCTCATTTTTCCTTGCTGAAATTGTATGACTTATTTTATAAGTTGTTCCGATGGATCCTTTGTGTATCCGAAGTTTGACATTTCCCCGATGGCCATGTCAACACTATCCTGAAGCAAGTGTGTGGTACTCCGATCATCAACAAGAACATTGGGAGCGCAATGCTAACTGTTCTTGATCAATTATCCAAACACCATTGTATGGGTAAACCTCATAAATTCCTTGACCCTTTGTCTAAACGGCTTAATACTTGAAGCCCTATCATGCTCTGCCTTTCCTTGGGAAAGTTATACTCTAACACTTGGGTATAAACATCTTTCCTTTTCATTGGTCTGGTTATCATAATAATCACATTTTCCTTTCCATTGTTCTGATTAATTTAATAACCACCTTCTTCATTACCATTGTTTGATTAATCTTTCTTGTGATATATATGATATAAGCAGTAATAAATCCCTGCTTATAAAACACCCCGATGTACAACCTTGTCAGTGAGACCCTGTTACTAATGTTGCTGACATTTCGGTACCACCGATGGACGAGAACTTTGCCTATTGGTCCGGCTCGAATTAATGAGCAGGAAAATGGTTCTCTTCGTCCCTCGCCCTTGGTACCTTGCCAACATAACAGACAGGCTATCCTCTGACCTGCCTTGCTATCATGCCCGTGCAAGTTGTCACTACTCTTCCTACCTTTAACCCACATGGTGGGCCCATAACCCACAATTCCACAGGATCGAAAGCTGACTCTCCTGTACACCATGTTACCAAAGATATTCCTCGCTCTTGGCTCCGTAAGTAATTCATGAGCCACCTTCGATGATCTATTCTAGTATCGGGCCTTAATAATTTTTGTTGTTGTTGTTGTTGCTCTGAACCCCTTTTAAGCCTTTTGATTAGGCATCGAATGATTGCCTGCCCGTTAAAACTTCTCATGGTACCCTCATACTTTGCTCTCGACATTTTATTTAAGTTCAACTCGAGAGATACTTCCGCCTCGGATAATTAACCCTATAAGGGTCAGTTCTCTGAAGTTACTCTTTACTTCCCCACTTAAATCTCGGGACGAGATTACTTGTAGTGGAGGAGATTTGTAACACCCCCAGTGTCATGCTATAGTAACCCTCTGTGATTAAGTTAATCATTTATCCAAACAGTGCTTAATCACCTTTGTCCAATATCCCATTTGAAATTCCGATCAATTCAAATTCAAGTGAAGTTTGAAGTTCATCAAAAGTTGCCGAAAAAAAATGTTCGTCACCTGTCAAAAATTCCATAAAAATTATTTGTTAAGGAACACAACATCACTTTGGTGCAAAGATGAGCATTAGCAATTATAATAGCACCAATTCAGCATTTTTAAATGCTATCCTATTTATGAAAAATACGAAATGAATTCTTTTAGTCTCCAAAATATTTGTGGCACTGCCTAAGATCACCAGGGAATAAAAGGGGCACTTCCCATATTTTTTCCCTAAGTAAATAGCATGCCCAATATTTTCTTTCCCATCTCTGTTTATTAAATAAAAAGAAAAACAGAATAAGAAAAGAAAAAGGTCGAACTGCACTTTGCACTTAGGCCTGCCGCCACTGATACACAGCCCAACCCATCTAACCACTCGTCCCCAACCTCCTGTTCACCTCGTCACCGTGGAGCACGCTTGCCCGCTTCTGCGCCTCCGATCTCCACGCCGACCATCTAGCGATGCTCGACGAGGATAAGGTCGTCCCGACCTCGTTGACAAACCCTAGTGCCATTCCACCCCTTCCCTCTTGATTTCTTCCTCCCTCGCATAGGGCCGAGCCCTCGTCACTTTGGATCCGTCGATCCCGCGGCCTCCGTGCTCCCCGGCGCTTGGGAGGATGTCCATAAGCTTCACCGCCACCGTCTCCTTCGCCTACGTCCATCGGAACGAGCAGAGAGGCCTTGTACGCTCGTGACCGCGTCGTCTTCCCCGCACGGCCGCCGTCGATCCCCCGCCCCGTTTCGCCGCGGCTCCAGTCCGCCTCCGGCCTCCTCGACCTCCTCATCCTCCTCGTCAAGCCACGCGGACCGGGACGGCCCCGCAGCATCGCCGCGACCTCTTCTTCCTCCTCTGCTTCGACGAACGCCGGCGTCGAATTCGGCCACCTCGCGCCTCCCCGAGCACACTGCCACCTCCCTACGGCTCCCGGTGAGCCACCGCATCTTTCCCCTCTCTCCCTCGAGCTTTTCCGCCGCCGTAGCCGCTGCTCCGCTAGCACCCGCACGCATCACCGCTGACGAGCTCGCCGCCGTGGCCTTCGCCGATGTAACGCGCGGCTGAGCCTCGCGTCGAGCTCCGGGAGCTCGTGCGAGTCCAACGCCACCACTAGCGGCGTCCCGTTCCTCCTAGCGCCGTTTCCACGACGCTCAAAAGCCACCGCGCCGCCAAGCTCGGCCGTGACGCTTCCGCCTCCCGGCGTAGTCTAGCAGCTCCACTGACGCGGCTCCCTCCTAGCTTTCGACGCAAAGTCGTGGCACGTGAAATGGTGAACCTCAGGGCGATTTCCGACCTCGCCGGCGTTCGGCCGCTGCGCGCGAGCTCGCCAGAGCTACTCCGGCAGCTCACCGAGCTGGGCGCCTGTGGGCCACCCCGAGCCAACACCTAGGTCAGCGACGTGGCCCCGATGGACCTGGCTGACCCTGTTGACTGGTTTGACCCGGTCGATGTCCGACTAGGCAGCCAGGATGCCCGACACGCGGGCCCCGCCGCTTTTTCTAACTAAAATGTTTTAATAATTAAAACTAATTAGTTTAGCTAATTAGTCTATGACAGGTGGGGTCCAGTAGCTAATTAACCTAGATTAGTTAGTTTAATACACTGTTAGACTAACAGAGGCTGACATGTGGGTCCCGCTGGACCCATAGGCCAGGTTTGACCTGGTCAGCCGCCCTGCTGACTATTGACTTCTCTATGACGTCATGATGACGTCATATTCCTTTTCTGTTTTTTTAATAATTCCAGAATATTGTTTAAACTTTAAAAATTCATAGAAATTAAACCATTCCTCGGATGAAAATGTTTTCTATATGAAAGTTGCTCAGAAAAATCCAATGAATCCGGATACGTGGTCCGTTCATCTGTCACATGCCCCTAGCATGCTGAACATGGAACTTTCCCCCTCTTTTCCTTGTCAGGAATCCACCTAACGTCGGGAATAAACCCTCGGATGTTTCCCCCTTAAATGCGCATAGCGTGTAGTACCGCGTTAGAAACACGCCTAGCGCTACGTATCGTCATGTCATGCTTAGTGTTACCTCTTGTTTGCTATGTATTTACTGTTTCTTCCCCTCTTCTCTCCGGTAGAACCGAGGGCAGCGATGCCCGGTGATCGACTACGTCACCGACGACTCCTCCTTGCGAGCAACCAGGCAAGCCCCCTTTTGATCATCCCGATATCGCCCATTCCATTCTCTCATGCTTGCATTAGATTTTGCTCTTGTTATTGATTGCTCCTATCACGATGCATAGCTTGCTTTTGTAATCTATTTGTTGTACCTTACACCTTATCCTAAAGCGCTTAGTATAGGTTGCTTAGAGATCCATCGGTGACCCCCACTTTGTCCCGACCGCCTGTTGAATAATCGAAGACCCGATCAACGGGATCGAAGACCAGGCCCGACACGCACATCACTTCCCCTTAGTTGCTCGACACTCTTTGGGTTACTATCGAGTACCGAGGGTGAGACCTCATCATCACTTGATGTTAACCACAGCAGGGTAGTTATTCGGTGCGTGGTCATCGAGGGTGATTTCCTCTTTAACCGCTTACGATCGACTACGTCAGGCAACCCCTCAAGTGTGGACCTCGAGGGTGAATCCTCTTACGTTCACCTTGATGACTACATCGAGTGGAATTCACCGGGGTGATTCCTCGGGTTTTCCCTTGATGTTTAGACACACGATTACTATGATTACTATGACTTTACATCGAGCCATGTTACTAAAGACGGGTCGACCACGAGGGGTACCCGCAGCGAGCTAAATTGCAGTGATGTGGAGTCGGGTTGACACGGAGGGTGCCCATGAGATAAATACTGGCGTGGCGGGCATTCCTAGCCCTTGCCGCAAGTCCTCGAGATGGGGCAACGAGGTCACATCTTTCGTGAGTCTCCGCTTGTTACCGCGTTCCTAATCCACTCTGATTTGGATATTTGATCCGAGGGCCTCTGGCACGATAGCACTAACCATCACGTGGGCATAGTATGGGCGTTCTGCGTCGTATACATCAGCCGAAGCTTAATAGGCGTCGTGACGGCGGCCTTGGCCCGGGTTGGACTACGTGGCGCTTGCCTTGTTGAAGGAGGTAGCTAGGTCTGCTCACCGCCGCTGCATAGCGTGCAGGAGTTCCGGGGAGATGGCCCATGACCCACAGGGGCATAGGTTTAGTCCGGCGTGCTGGCCTCTCTATTAAGCCTAGGTCGGTTTGCGGCGTATTGTTTGGCCGAGGCCGGGCATGACCTGGAAAGTGTGTCCGGCGGAGTTAACCCGGCGTGGTGGGTAAGTTGGTGCACCCTGCGGTGAAGAAAACATCTATCGATAGCCTGTCCCTCTGATAGCGGACACTTGGAGTTGTATCGATCGATACAACTAGAACTGGATACTTGAGATGAGACATGGATATGAGCAATGGATTGCGATGAGAATTGGATTGTGATGATAAGCTGGATAGTATGGCTGCAGGATTTCTTTCTCGCAGGGAGTCGAGAAAGGATCTCATTGAGGTTGATAACACTACTTCTACCTTACTTTGCGCTACTCTATTTCCTCCTATTTGCTGCAAGATGGTGGTTTCCGGAAGATGCTAGTCTTGATAGGACTAAACCTTCTCTCTATTACGGCATTTACGCAGCCCAGTCCACATATCTGACCTTCCTTTGATAATGTTGCATATGTAGTGTAGATCCTTGCTTGCAGTACTTTGGATGAGTACTCACGGTTGCTTTGCTCCCCTTTCCCCTTTCTTCTTCTTTTCCGGTTGATGCAACGGATGGCGGAGCCCAGGAGCGGATGCCACCGCCGATGCTTACTACTACGTGGAGGCCGCCGATGACCAGGAGTAGTTAGGAGGCTCCAGGCGGGAGGCCTTGCCTTTTCGATCGTTGTTGCTTTTGTGCTAGCCTTCTTAAGGCAAACTTGTCTAACTTATGTACGTACTCAGATATTGTTGCTTCCACGACTCTTGTGTATTCGAGCTTATGTATTCAAGCCCTCGAGGCCCCTGGCTTGTAACATAAAGCTTGTATTATTTTATTTTGTGTCTAGAGTTGTGTTGTGATATCTTCCCGTGAGTCCTTGATCTTGATCGTACACATTTGCATGTATGATTAGTGTATGATTGAATCGAGGGCGTCACATAATGGACCCCTCGCAAACCACGTTCCACAACCAGCCGATCCCCGCTGGGCACTTCAGGGTTAGCTTGACCAGTGTGAAATCGGGGCACGAGGATTTGCCTCCTCCAGTACAGCATGTGGGAGGCGGACGACAAGACCCCGCTTGGATTGAAAGCTGCAAGGGTTGGGTGCTGCTATGGCGAAGAATCTTATTACTTTGGAGCCGCCGAGAGCACACCAATAACCACACAACAAGCATGTGCGGAGACCACCACCCGCCCTACGCAATTACCAGGCTCTGTAGTGCCGGTGAGAGCGGCGGACGACATGATGAAGGGGGTGCAATAATCTTGGCTGATGTAATTTCTCTGTAGAACAGAGAATGGATGATGAGGCGGAGGTCGACCCTATGGATTTCCTCAATACAAACGCGTATGACTGTGACATAGATATGATGAGTCAACCATATGGCCGAATCGGCTATCGACTTGCTAATGAGGATATGGATGATATGCCCGGGCAGGGTTGTAGCAGGGATTGCAAAAAGTCTCTCTTCATGAAATCCTCACAGGACACGCCTCAACACAGGCTCAACTAGCCGGGCGCGAGGGTTGTACAGTACTTAGCCCGGGAACACTCGGGCAGGGGTTAAGGAAGGGTCTAGAAGGTGTGCCCAAGAAAAAGGTGTTGGAAATATGCCCTAGAGGCAATAATAAAAGGATTATTATTATATTTCCTTGTTCATGATAATTTTCTTTTATTCATGCTATAATTGTATTATCCGGAAATCGTAATACACGTGTGAATAAATAGACCACAATATGTCCCTAGTAAGCCTCTAGTTGACTAGCTCGTTGATCAACTGATAGTCATGGTTTCACGGCTATGGACATTGGATGTCATTGATAACGGGATCACATCATTGGGAGAATGATGTGATGGACAAGACCCAATCCTAAGCATAGCACAAGATCGTGTAGTTCGTTTGCTAGAGCTTTTTCAATGTCAAGTATCTCTTCCTTAGACCATGAGATCGTGTAACTCCCGGATACCGTAAGAGTACTTTGGGTGTACCAAACGTCACAACGTAACTGGGTGACTATAAAGGTGCACTACAGGTATCTCCGAAAGTGTCTGTTGGCTTGACACGGACCGAGACTGAGATTTGTCACTCCATATGACGGAGAGGTATCTCTGGGCCCACTCGGTAATGCATCATCATAATGAGCTCAAATTGACTAAGTGGTTAGTCACGGGATCATGCATTACGGTACGAGTAAAGTGACTTGCCGGTAACGAGATTGAGCGAGGTATTGGGATACCGACGATCGAATCTCGGGCAAGTAACATACCGATTGACAAAGGGAATTGTATACAGGATTGTTTGAATCCTCGACATCGTGGTTCATCCGATGAGATCATCGAGGAGCATGTGGGAGCCAACATGGGTATCCAGATCCCGTTGTTGGTTATTGCCCGAGAGCCGTCTCGGTCATGTTCACGTGTCTCCCGAACCCGTGGGGTCTACACATAAGGTTCGGTGGCGCTAGGGTTGTATGAATATGAGTATGCAGTAAACCGAATGTTGTTGAGTCCGGATGAGATCCCGGACGTCACGAGGAGTTCGGAATGGTCCGTAGGTAAAGAATTATATATAGGAAGTATTGTTTTGACCATCGGGAAAGTTTCGGGGTCACCGGTATTGTACCGGGACCAGGAAGGTCCCGGGGTCCACCGGGTGGGGCCACCCATCCTGGAGGGCCCCATGGGCTGAAGTGGGGAGGGTAACCAGCCCATAGTGGGCTGGTGCGCCCACCTTGGCCCACCCCCTGTGCCTAGGGTTGAAACCCTAGGGTGGGGGGCGCCCCACTTGCCTTGGGGGGCACTCCACCCCCATTGGCCGCCGCCCCCCTTGGGAGATGGGATCCCCAAGGGCCGGCGCCCCCCTTGGGGGCTTATATAAAGGGAGGGGGGAGGGGCAGCCGCTGCACCAAGTTCTGGCGCCTCCCTCCCCTGCTACACCTCTCCTCCTCCGTCACGTGCTTGGCGAAGCCCTGCCAGAGTGCTGCTTCTCCACCAACACCACGCCGTCGTGCTGCTGCTAGAGCCATCTTCCTTAACCTCTCCTTCCCCCTTGCTGGATCAAGAAGGAGGAGACGTCATCCGCTCCGTACGTGTGTTGAATGCGGAGGTGCCGTCCGTTCGGCGCTAGGATCTCCGGTGATAGGATCACGGCGAGAACGACTACTTCATCCCCGTTCTTTTGAACGCTTCCGCTCGCGATCTACAAAGTGGTATGTAGATGCAATCTCTCTCCCATGACTCGTTGCTTAGATGAACTCATAGATAGATCTTGGTGAAACCGTAGGAAAATTTTAATTTTCTGCAACGTTCCCCAACAGTGGCATCATGAGCTAGGTCTATGTGTAGTTCTCTTTTGCACGAGTAGAACACAATTTTGTTGTGGGCGTAGATTTTGTCAACTTGCTTGCCGCTACTAGTCTTATCTTGCTTCAGCAGTATTGTGGGATGAAGCGGCCCGGACAAACCTTACACGTACGCTTACGTGAGACCGGTTCCACCGGTGACATGCACTAGTTGCATAAGGTGGCTGGCGGGTGTCTGTCTCTCCCACTTTAGTTGGAGCGGATTCGATGAAAAGGGTCCTTATGAAGGGTAAATAGAAGTTGACAAAATCACGTTGTGGTTATTCGTAGGTAAGAAAAACGTTCTTGCTAGAACCCAATTGCAGCTACGTAAAAGATGCAACAACAATTAGAGGACGTCTAACTTGTTTTTGCAGCAATTGTCATGTGATGTGATATGGCCAGAAGTTGTGATGAATGATGAATGACATATTGTGATGTATGAGATCATGTTCTTGTAATAGGAATCACGACTTGCATGTCGATGAGTATGACAACGGCAGGAGCCATAGGAGTTGTCTTTATTTTTGTATGACCTGCGTGTCATTGAAGAATGCCATGTAAATTACTTTACTTTATTGCTAAACGCGTTAGCCATAGAAGTAGAAGTAGTCGTTGGCGTGACAACTTCATGAAGACACGATGATGGAGATCATGATGATGGAGATCATGGTGTCATGCGGTGACAAGATGATCATGGAGCCCGAAGATGGAGATCAATGGAGCTATATGATATTGGCCATATCATGTCACTACTATATAATTGCATGTGTTGTTTATTATGTTTATGCATCTTGTTTACTTAGAGCAGCGGTAGTAAATAAGATGATCCCTTACAACAATATCAAGAAGTGTTCTCCCCTAAGCGTGCGCCGTTGCTAAAGTTCGTCATTTGAAGCACCACATGATGATCGGGTGTGATAGATCCTTACGTTCACATACAACGGGTGTAAGACAGTTTACACATGCAAAACACTTAGGGTTAACTTAGCGAGCCTAGCATGTACAGACATGGCCTCGGAACACGGAGACGAAAGGTCGAACACGAGTCGTATGGAAGATACGATCAACATGAAGATGTTCACCGGCGATGACTAGTCCGTCTCACGTGATGATCGGACCACGGCCTATTCGACTCGGATCGTGTAACACTTAGATGACTAGAGGGATGTCTAATCTGAGTGGGAGTTCATTAAAATAATTTGATTAGATGAACTTAATTATCATGAACTTAGTCTAAAACCTTTGCAAATATGTCTTGTAGATCAAATGGCCAACGCTCATGTCAACATGAACTTCAACGCGTTCCTAGAGAAAACTAAGCTGAAAGACGATGGCAGCAACTATCTGACTGGAGTGCGGAACACGAGGATCATCCTCATAGCTGCCAGGAAACAATATGTCCTAGAAGGACCGCTAGGTGATGCACACCGTCCGGAAGAACCAAGACATTATGAATGCTTGGCAGTCTCGTCTTGATGATTACTCCCTCGTTCGATGCGGCATGCTTTACAGACTTAGAACCGGGGCTCCAAAAGCGTTTTGAGCAACACGGAGCATATGAGATGTTCGAGGAGCTGAAACTAGTTTTCCAAGCTCATGCCGGGTCAAGAGATATGAAGTCTCCGACAAGTTCTATAGTTGTAAGATGGAGGAAAACAGTTACATCGGTGAACACATACTCAAAATGTGCAGGTTGCACAACCGCCTGTCCCAGTGGACATAAACCTCCCGGACGAGGCGGTCATTGACAGAATCCTTGATCGCTCCCACCAAGCTACAAGAGCTTTGTGATGAACTACAATATGCAGGGGATGGTGAAGACCATTCCGAAGTATTCTCAATGCTGAAGTCGTGAGGTTGAAATCAAGAAAGAACATCAAGTGTTGATGGTCAATAAAACCACTAAGTTCAAGAAGGGCAAGGGTAAGAAGAACTTCAAGAAGGGCGGCAAGGATGTTGCCGCGCCCGGTAAGCAAGTTGCCGGGAAGAAGTCAAAGAATGGACCCAAGCCTGAGACAGAGTGCTTTTATTGCAAAGGGAAGGGCCACCCCTGTGATCGACTACGTCGACAACGACCCCCCTCCTTGCCAGAGCAACCAGGCAAGCCCCCCTTTGACCATCCCGATATCGCCCATTCCGTGAAGACGTGGTTGTCTGTTGTCCTCGCCTCCCTCTCCGTGTGTGTTGTCCTCGCCTCCCTCTCCGTGACGCCGTCGTCTGCCGCCCCGTCTCGCGCTCTACCGCGACACCCTCTCCCCCCCCGTCCGCGCCCCCGCCGGTTGCCCCCGCCCGTTCGCCACCGCCACCGCCCCCGCCCCCCGTGGGGACTTAATTAATTTGTTTTTTCGACATGGTTTCAGGGTGACATAATGGCGGACGATAGAGCTGACCGATTATGGACAACTATGATCCGGACGGTGAAGCACATATGTTCGGCATCATAAACGGCGATATTCAATATGTGCCGACCGGAGAAGAAGAAGATGATATCTCTTCTTATCTGAACCTTGACGGTGAAGATGAAGGGCGCCGTCGACAAGAAGATGTCAAGAAAGCGTCGATAAGCGGCGATCTTCAAATGGAAGTAGCAACCACCTCCGGCGCCGAGGTATATATATACATTGAGCCTCTGGTGATACAAACTAACTGATTTGAATAAATATGTGTGTACTAGCAGCGCGACTCTCTTTCTTATTTTAGCCCTCGGCGGATCGTCGGAAACAATCGAGTACGTCGTCAAAGCGTGGGCGCAACCAAGACGATGAAACAAGGAGAAACATGCACCATCGAGGTTGTCGACGGTGCAACCGGCAGGCAGCTGGAGCCCGCAAGAACGCCACCAAGTTTGTCAGCCAATGCGGAGCCATTGTTAGAGACAACGTCTCGATCACCGTCGAGGAGTGGAATGAGCCAAAGAAGGCCGCGAATTGATGGTTTCACTTTTGTCGATAAGAGAACAAAAAAGATTGCTTCAAGAAGCTTATGGAACATTTCGTTCTACCTCCGGAATACAACAAATTCGATGAGGAGGGTAACAAGATTGAGGAAAACAAGGAGAGGAGGAGGCTAGTCAAACAGTTCGCTCTTCATAAGATGGCGGCGCATTAGGAAATTCAAGCAAAATGACTTTGTCAAGCAGAACAAGACTCCGGATTTCAAAGGACAATATGAGAAACTGAAACATGATTGGCCAGAATTTGTGAAGCAAAAGAAATCGGAGCAGTTCATTGAAATATCGAAAAAAATAAGGAAAATGCGGCTAAGAAGGAGTACAATCATGTTATGGGGCCAGGAGGGTATCGCATTTTGGTGCCTAGGTTGGAGAAGATGGAGAACGAGATGAGGCGCGAGGAATCCGTCCAGTGCGGAGGGATGGGACCCAAGGGCCAAAAGCTGGTGAAATGCGGGCATGGGGAACGCTGAACCCGGAGGCGGGGAGTGTGTTTACCGGGGCAAATTAATTAAACCCACCCAAGCCCTTATTGGCGCAATGAAGGATGCTCAACAGGGAAGATCAAGTTCAACAGAGAGAACGACGGCAGCGACAAAAGCCCTCGGGAATCCTGAACACGGAGGACGTGTCACGAGGCATGGGGCACATTCCGTGGAAAATAGGGTTCCCCGGGGCGATGACCCGTCTGATTCTGAAGCCGTAAGAGAAAGATGGATCGGGAATCAGATGTTGTGGCGCGGTTGGCTTCGGTAATGGATGTGTTGAAGAAAACCATGAGTGTACTAGTAGCCGATAGAGATGCAGCTCGGGTGCAGCATGAAGATCTTCCAGCGGACCTCGGAAGCCAGCAGCGGTGAAGGAGCGTGGCTTGCACGGAGGCCCCACCGGCTGGTGCAGATGCACCGACAATCGAAATTACTGCACGGAGCCTCCGGTGGTCGAAATTACTGCACCGGAGCCTCTGGTGGTCGAAATTACTGCACGGAGCCTCCTCGCTACCCGTGGGCGATATAAAGGAGATGAAAGAATGTCATCTGTATTATCCTATCGGGAACATGTCCATGAAGGTAGCCATCGGCAGTGCTTTACCATGTTTACAGGCACTCCACCACAACAACCCCATTCAAGATGGCTATGCTCGTGTCACGGTGGAGGACATAGTCCAAGGGTTTGAGGACACGGAGATTGACATTGCTACACAGAAGGGAGAAAAGACTTGGAGATGTCAAGCGCCATTTCATTCTATGGCAAAAGAAGTTTATCAAGTTTCAGGCGAGGCGCCAAGGACAACAAGTCCACCCCCTACGGTGGTGGTGGTGGCGGTGGCGGTGGTGGTGGTGGTGGTGGTGGCGGTTCACCTACACCTGCATCACGTCGTCGGCCGACGCCCCCCGATCCTAACGTCCGGCGGGTGATCGATCGCCGCCCCAGTCCTCGTCCGTGGTGATCGACGCCGCCCCAATCCACCTCCGGCAAAGAAGCGAAGCAGTCCTGGATTATTAACCCGGACCCTTATGTACCTAAGACCACAAAGGTACGGAGCCATCACTGAAGCCTCTCCCCACAAGGCCTTGGGAGCGTAGTGCCGAGGAAGTCGACGCGCCGCAGCTGCTCATTATGAGAAATGGAAGGCGGACTGCAAGAAGAAAAGAGAGCCCGAGCCCAAGCGGTATATTACGATGAGCAAAAGAAGTGGGCTAAGTCATTTTTGAGCACACCGTCCCAAGCCCTTGAAGAATCTGCTCGACGACTATGCACGTGAACTTCGCAGGCAGGCACTCATGTTCAAGGAGAACAAAGAGCGGGAGAAGGCCGAAAGTAAAAAAGCGGAAACAAGTTGCCCAGCTCGGGAACAAAGTAAACAATCGATTGCCCGCTTATAGTGGAAGCCCGGATGCCCCCGAGATCATACAAGCTGGCTACTGACGGCACATGGATTAGTATGTGAGTGCGAGAGAACAAGCGGCCAACTTAGGTATTACTCTTCGTGAACTGTTAGGCCTTGATGAGGCGCCCGATTGAAGGAGGTAGTAATTACATATGTCAAGAATGGGCCTCTCGTCGAGCCTGCGCGAGAAAATGATCTACTGACCAAATGAAAGGTCTGCTGAATTGGTACAAGGGTTACATAAAAAATAAAACGCCAAAGAATATATTTATGCGGAAGTTAGACATGAGCATCACTTCAAACATTACTATGTACAAATTGCACCGAGTGAATTGTTCCAGCTTTTCAATCTGCCTTGAGCTCGACAAATCTATCATCGGTTGCTCACGTTACGTAAGTGATTTATTAATTTCTACCCCATCTCGTTCATATTGCCTGCACTATATATATGTCCTAACTATATTGTTGTGTCCGCTATTATACATGCAGAATGAAGATTAAGGAATGCAGAGTAAGGAACATCCATGATGTTGGGTTCATTGACCCACACATCGTTAATGGACATGTGTTGGAGCGTCACCCCGCCGACGTGGAGGCAGACACTGTGGCGATTTCTTACAAAGCAGGAACTCAAAAGTGATATTCTATTTCCTTACCATTTTGGGTGAGTGTTTCTGTCTTGAGCACATTAATTCTCTTTTGTTTACTCCATGCATGGTATGTGGCGGCTAATCGATGAGTTATGCATGATGTCTTGTGCATGTATCGTGTCCATGAGTTCCTTTGGATTACGCTAGTAATTAAAGTTAACACCTCAGAATGTCTCGTCCATGGGCGAACCGCGACCAAAGTTGATCATGTAATTGATGTGTACCTTACCAGTACTCGTAGTAACTCCTGGGTATTTGATACCGGTGCCGTTGCTCAAATTTGTAACTCACAACAGGAGCTGCGGAATAAACGGAGACTGGCGAAGGACGAGGTGACGATCTTGGCGTCGGGAATGGTTCCAAGGTCGATGTGATCGCCGTCGGCACGCTACCTCTACATTTACCTACGGGATTAGTTTTAAACCTCAATAATTGTTATTTAGTGCCAAGTTTGAGCATGAACATTGTATCAGGATCTCGTTTAATGCGAGATGGCTACTCATTTAAATCCGAGAATAATGGTTGTTCTATTTATATGAGAGATATGTTTTATGGTCTTGCTCCGATGGTCAATGGTTTATTCTTAATGAATCTCAAACGTAATATTACACATATTCATAGTGTGAATACCAAAAGATGTAAAGTTGATAACGATAGTCCCACATACTTGTGGCACTGCCGCCTTGGTCACATTGGTGTCAAGCGCATGAAGAAGCTCCATTCTGATGGACTTTTAGAGTCTCTCGATTATGAATCATTTGATACATGCGAACCATGCCTCATGGGCAAAATGACCAAGACTCCATTCTCCGGGACAATGGAGCGAGCAACCAACTTATTGGAAATCATACATACCGATGTGTGCGGTCCAATGGCGTTGAGGCTCATGGAGGATATCGTTATGTTCTCACTCTCACTGATGACTTGAGTAGATATGGTTATGTCTACTTGATGAAACACAAATCTGAGACCTTTGAAAAGTTCAAGGAATTTCAGAATGAGGTAGAGAATCAACGTGACCGAAAAATAAAGTTCTTACGATCAGATCGTGGAGGAGAATATTTAAGTCACGAATTTGGTACACACTTAAGGAAATGTAGAATCGTTTCACAACTCACGCCGCCTGGAACACCTCGGTAATAACGGTGTGTCCGAACATCGTGTCGCGCTCTATTGGATATGGTGCGATCTATGATGTCTCTTATCGATTTATCGCTATCATTTTGGGGATACGCTCTAGAGACAGCTACATTCACTTTAAATAGGGCTCCGTCTAAATCCGTTGAGGTGACACCGTATGAATTATGGTTTGGGAAGAAACCTAAGCTGTCGTTTCTAAAAGTTTGGGGATGCGATGCTTATGTTAAGAAACTTCAACCTGAAAAGCTCGATCCCAAGTCGGAAAAATGCGTCTTCATAGGATACCCTAAAGGAAACCATTGGGTATACCTTCTACCTTAGATCCGAAGGCAAGATCTTTGTTGCCAAGAACGGATCCTTTACGGAAAAAGTTTCTCTCGAAAGGAGTAAGTGGGAGGAAAGTAGAACTCGATGAAGTACTACCTCTTGAACCGGAAAGTAGTGCAGCTCGGGAAAATGTTCTGTGGTGCCTACACCTCTTGGAGAGGAAATTGATGATCAAGGTACTTCGGATCAAGTTGCTACTAAACTCGTAGGTCCACAAGGACACGTTCCACACCAGTGGTATGGCAACCCTGTCACGGAAATCATGTTGTTAGACAACGGTGAGCCTTTGAACTATGAAGAAGCGATGGCGGGCCGGATTCCAACAAATGGCTTGAAGCCATGCAATCCGAGATAGGATCCATGTATGAAAACAAAGTATGGACTTTGACAGACTTGCCCGATGATCGGCGGCGATAGAAAACAATTGGATCTTTAAGAAGAAGTCGGACGCGGATGGTAATGTTACCATCTATAAAGCTCGACTTGTCGCTAAGGGTTATCGACAAGTTCAAGGGATTGACTACGATGAGACTTTCTCTCCCGTAGCGAAGCTTAAGTCCGTCCGAATCATGTTAGCAATTGCCGCATACTATGATTATGAGATATGACAGATGGACGTCAAAACAGCGTTCCTTAACGGTTATCTTAAGGAAGAGCTGTATATGATGCAGCGGAAGGTTTTTCGATCCTAAGAATGCTATCAAAGTATGCAAGCTCCAGCGATCCATTTATGGGCTGGTGCAAGCATCTCGGAGTTGGAACATTCGCTTTGATGAGATGATCAAAGCGTTTGGGTTTATGCAGACTTATGGAGAAGCCTGCGTTTACAAGAAAGTGAGTGGGAGCTCTGTAGCATTTCTCATATTATATGTAGATGACATACTTTTGATGGGAAATGATATAGAACTCTTGGACAGCATTAAGGCCTACTTGAATAAAAGTTTTTCAATGAAGGACCTTGGAGAAGCTACTTATATATTAGGCATCAAGATCTATAGAGATAGATCAAGACGCCTCATAGGTCTTTCACAAAGCACATACCTTGATAAGATTTTGAAGAAGTTCAAAATGGATCGGTCCAAGAAAGGGTTCTTGCCTGTACTGCAAGATGTGAGATTGAGCTCGGCTCAATGCCCGACCATGACAAAAGATAAAGAAGAGATGAGCGTCATCCCCTATGCCTCGGCCATAGGATCTATTATGTATGCCATGCTGTGTACCAGACCTGATGTAAACCTTGCCGTAAGTTTGGTAGGAAGGTACCAAAGTAATCCCGGCAAGGAGCACTGGACAGCGGTCAAGAATATCCTGAAGTATCTGAAAAGGACAAAGGACATGTTTCTCGTGTATGGAGGTGACGAAGAGCTCGTCGTAAAGGGTTACGTTGACGCTAGCTTCGACACGGATCTGGATGACTCTAAGTCACAAACCGGATACGTGTATATCTTGAATGGTGGAGCGATGGCTGGTGCAGCTGCAAGCAGAGCGTCGTGGCGGGATCTACATGTGAAGCGGAGTACATGGCAGCCTCGGAGGCAGCGCATGAAGAATTTTGGGTGATGGAGTTCATCGCCGACCTAGGAGTCATACCCAATGCGTCGGGGCTGATCAAACTCTTCTGTGACAACACTGGAGCTATTGCACTTGCCAAGGAGCCCAGGTTTCACAAGAAGACCAGGCACATCAAGCGTCGCTTCAACTCCATCCGTGAAAATGTTCAAGATGGAGACATAGAAATTTGCAAAGTGCATACGGATCTGAATATCGCAGATCCGTTGACTAAACCTCTTCCGCGGGCAAAACATGATCAACACCAGAACTCTATGGGTGTTCGATTCATCACAATGTAACTAGATTATTGACTCTAGTGCAAGTGGGAGACTGTTGGAAATATGCCCTAGAGGCAATAATAAAAGGATTATTATTATATTTCCTTGTTCATGATAATTGTCTTTTATTCATGCTATAATTGTATTATCCGGAAATCGTAATACACGAGTGAATAAATAGACCACAATATGTCCCTAGTAAGCCTCTAGTTGACTAGCTCGTTGATCAACTGATAGTCATGGTTTCTGGCTATGGACATTGGATGTCATTGATAACGGGATCACATCATTGGGAGAATGATGTGATGGACAAGACAATCCTAAGCATAGCACAAGATCGTGTAGTTCGTTTGCTAGAGCTTTTCAATGTCAAGTATCTCTTCCTTAGACCATGAGATCGTGTAACTCCCGGATACCGTAAGAGTACTTTGGGTGTACCAAAGCGTCCTGGCAATGGCTGGGTGACTATAAAGGTGCACTACAGGTATCTCCGAAAGTGTACATTGGGTTGACACGGATCGAGGCTGGGATTTGTCACTCCGTGTATGACGGAGAGGTATCTCTAGGCCCACTCGGTAATGCATCATCATAATGAGCTCAAATTGACTAAGTGGTTAGTCACGGGATCATGCATTACAGATGCGAGTAAAGTGACTTGCGATGCTTGAGATTGAGCGAGGTATTGGGATACCGACGATCGAATCTCGGGCAAGTAACATACCGATTGCCAAAGGGAATTGTATCACGGGATTGTTTGAATCCTCGACATCGTGGTTCATCCGATGAGATCATCGAGGAGCATGTAAGACCAACATGGGTATCCAGATCCCGCTGTTGGTTATTGCCCGAGCCGTCTCGGTCATGTCTACGTGTCTCCCGAACCCGTAGGGTCTACACATAAGGTTCGGTGGCGCTTAGGGTTGTATGAATATGAGTATGCAGTAAACCGAATGTTGTTCGAGTCCTGGGTGAGATCCGGGACGTCACGAGGAGTTCCGGAATGGTCCGGAGGTAAAGAATTATATATAGGAAGTATTGTTTCGCCATCGGGAAAGTTTGGGGTCACCGGTATTGTCTGGGACCACGGAAGGGTCGAGGGTCCACCGGTGGGGCCCCCCAGCCCGGAGGGCCCCATGGGCGGCAGGGGAGCGGGGACCCAGCCCATAGTGGGCTGGTGCGCCCCCCTTGGCCCACCCCCTGCGCCTAGGGTTGAAACCCTAGGGTGGGGGGGGGGCGCCCCACTTGCCTTGGGGGGCACTCCACCCCCCTTGGCCGCCGCCCCCCTTGGGAGATGGGATCCCCAAGGGCCGGCGCCCCCCCTTGTGGGCCTATATAAAGGGAGGGGGGAGGGGGTAGCCGCACCCTGAAGTTCTGGCGCCTCCCTCTCCCCTGCTACACCTCTCCTCCTCCGTCACGTGCTTGGCGAAGCCCTGCCGGAGTGCTGCTTCTCCACCAACACCACGCCGTTGTTTTGCTGCTGGAGCCATCTTCCTCAACATCTCCTTCCCCCTTGCTGGATCAAGAAGGAGGAGGCGTCATCCGCTCCGTCACGTGTGTTGAGCAGCGGAGGTGCCGTCCGTTCGGCGCTAGGATCTCCGGTGATAGGATCACGGCGAGAACGACTACTTCATCCCCGTTCTTTTGAACGCTTCCGCTTGCGATCTACAAAGTGGTATGTAGATGCAATCTCTCTCCCATGACTCGTTTCTTAGATGAACTCATAGATAGATCTTGGTGAAACCGTAGGAAAATTTTAATTTTCTTCAACGTTCCCCAACAAAAGGAGAGGAAGAGATCGGGGAAGATAACTGCCTCCAAACAAGCCAGAGCACATAGCAGCCAGGCGATGCATTCTGAAGAGTGTGTACCCATGAAAGGTGCGGTCATGTTCCATCTCACGGGCGAGCCGATGCTACCTTGAAACGCTGGAGAGGCACTATCGAGGATCTCGGGGAGATTGCACGACCATGTCTTTGTCGGCGAGAAAGGCCTACTAGCCTCAAAGGATCCGGGATATCCGACATCTGCGGCTCGTGTGCTTGAGGGGAAGTGCTACGTCGAGACACGACCCGCGGAGGTGTTCTTCCTGCGGTTTGACCATATCTTTGAGATGTTTCTAACAAGGCGGCTCGATTTTACAATCGTCCGCCTTTTGCGCTACATATGAGCTCCGTCGTGAAGAGTGAAGAAGTCTACGCAAATCTGTGTGGCGGATCCGTACTACATGCACGAGTCTTTCTTGAGGCTCGGCGACTTTGAGCGTGAAACTGCTAGGGAGTACATCCAAAACTTCATGGTACAAAATAAGGACCGGAAATTGTCCTCGTGCCTTATCATCCAAAGTAAGTCGATTCGGACAACCCTTTCGTACATTTCAATCATTCCTTCTCTCTCATATGGGGAATAATTTGAGGTGTCTTTCCCGCAGCAATGGGCGCGCCGTCCTATCGTTCTTTACCATAAGTCTCCCACGCCGTGTATTTTGACCCTTCTAGAGACTACGAGAAAAAAGACTACACCCACATAATGAATATTCTAGATGATGCTCTCCAAGGCTTGACATTAGAGGTGGCCACGTGCAGATCAGGAAACAAAGGAACAAGAAGATAGGTTTCGCGCATAAAACTAACTTCTCCTGCATCCATGTCCCAAAACCAAGCAAGAAGGATGGATTCTACATCGTCCATCTCATGATTCAGTTCAACACGGATCACCAAAAGCTTCGCATGAGAAGCAGAAATGATGATCATATCCACAAGTGGCTAGAATCTCATGGAGAAGCGGATTATAAACTTAGAGATGACTTCTTTCGCATCCAAAGCGACATTGCGACGATCATCATGAAAGAAGTCGTCGATGAGAAGGGGATGTTCCACCACGGCCCTATATCGCGAGCTGGCGTCCGAACTCGCATAGGCATGTAACGTCTAGACCTCACGCCGTTCAAGAAGCTAGGGTTCATCATCGATGATATGGAAGGATGGAACTTCTAGTGATTTATGATGTCGATGATGATGATATGTGTCGGTTGAACTTGTATACTTTTTGTAGCGATGAAACTTTGTGATCTCCATGGTCCCTGCCGAACTTGCGTAACGCTACTTTGTTAGTTTGCGTATGATGACCTGCGTACCTCTAGTTAATTAATTTGCATACTGTATGTTGCATCTAGTTGCTAACCCTTTCTTTTTTGGTGTTGCTCTAGTATATTTTGTTGCATATATATGATTGTACATCCTCTTCATGAACATGCATCTTTAACGGTACCTAGTTTCTTGATGGCGAGATGGAATTGCTATATGGTGTACAAAGGGAAGGTTCGGGGTGTACAACGAGTGGCATGAGTGTCGGCGCAAGTGAATGGGTTCACGGACGCCAGCCATAAAGGCTTCAAAAGCAGACAAGAAGGAGAAGCTAGTTACTTGAGGTTCACGCTAAGCGCGAGAGGACTCGTAACCGCCACCTCATGTCTTGCATAGTTCCGCTCTCACTCATAGTGATAGCTCTTCTTGCGTATACCTTTGTTTGGATGGATGACGTTGTTGTAGTTGCAAGTATTCGAGACTTGCATGTATCGCTATTTTCGAGATGATGACAAGATACCACTTTGTGTTGGATGATGATTATGATGAGACTATTTGTATGTATATGCTATGATTACATTTGTGGTCTCATGAGGCATTTGTATCTGTATCATGATGACATTTCTATGTGCTAAAGATTCTTCTATAAAGCCTGTTCAAATACAAAACAAATATGCCAAAAAAACAGAAAACTACTAAAATTAGCAGTAGCGAGTGTATAAAAGTTAGCAGCAGCGCCGCGATAGCAGTAGCGCGTCCAGGCAAAGCGCGCTAGAGCTACTAGCAGCAGCGAGCTTCCACTAAGCGCGCTGCTCCTACACTTGTGTAGCAGTAGCGCTGGTGAGCACGCGCTACTGCTATGTGTTAGCTGTAGCGCCTTATTAGTAGCGCCACTCCCCGCGCTACTGATACACCTAAAACCCGCGCTGCTGCTAGCCTTTTCCCTAGTAGTGTGTTATTCTAGTACGAACTCTTTAATAGATCGATCCGAAAGAATAACTTTGAGGTGGTTTCGTACCCTACCATAATCTCTACATTTGTTCTCCGCTATTAGTCGCTTTGGAGTGACTCTTTGTTGCATGTTGAGGGTTTGTTATATGATCTATCTATGTTATTATTGTTGAGAGAACTTGCACTAGTGAAAGTATGAACCCTAGCCCTTGTTTCCTAGCATTGCAATACCGTTTACGCTCACTTTTACCACTTGTTACCTTGCTGTTTTTATATTTTCAGATTACAAAAACCTATATCTACCATCCATATTGCACTTGTATCACCATCTCTTCGCGGAACTAGTGCTCCTATACAATTTACCATTGTATTGCGTGTGTTGGGGACACAAGAGACTCTTTGTTATTTGGTTGCAGGGTTGTTTGAGAGAGACCATCTTCATCCTACGCCTCCCACGGATTGATAAACCTTAGGTCATCCACTTGAGGGAAATTTGCTACTGTCCTACAAACCTGTGCACTTGCAGGCCCAGCAACGTCTACAAGAAGAAGGTTGTGTAGTGGACATCAATAGGTTTTATGCAAGAATATTGGAACATTACAATTAAAAGGGGCAATCTAGGGAGAGCTAGGAAAATTGCATATGATATCATATATGGAGATGAGATTGCACAATACAACTTACTATGGGACTATGCAATTGAGCTGAGGAGATCAAACCCTGGGAGTACCTTCCTTCTTGGACTGTCAGAAGAGGGACAATTTCAGAAATGCTACTTTTCTTTTGATGCATGCAAAAGGGGGTTCTTATCTTCTTGTAGGCCTATCATTTTCCTTGATGTTCGCCATTTGAAGACATAATATCACTAGTAGAAAAACGACCTAATGTTCACCTCATTAGTCCCGGTTCGATTACGGCCCGGTACTAATGGTACCATTAGTCCCGGTTCACAAATGGCTATGCATTAGTCCCGGTTTGTGTCACAAACCGGGACTAAAGGGGTGGTGGCAGGCTGGCGTCAGGCTGGGCCCCACGAGCCACTTTAGTCCCGGTTTGTGGCAAAAACCGGGACAATATGTTAGACATTTAGTCCCAGTTGGAGCTACCAACCGGGACTAAAGGGGTCTAACCTTTTAGTCCCGGTTGGTGGCGGACTAAAGGTCCCCTAGCCCCCAGCGCGGGCTCGTGCCACGTGGTGGGCCTTTGGTCGTGGGTCATGTTGAACCGGGACTAGGGGAACCTTTAGTCCCCACCCTTGATGCGGTTCGAGCCGGGACTAAAGGTCCTTACGAACCGGGACTAAAGCCCGATTCTGCACTAGTGTATGGAGGTGTTCTCTTAAGTGCAGTAGGAATGGACTCCAATGATTGTATTTTTCCTATTGCTCATGCAGTGGTGCAGTGTGAAGACACCAAAGCTTGGAGGTGGTTTCTAACTGCATTGAAGCAAGATCTTGGAATTGAAAACACTGAGCCGTGGGCAATCATGTCTGACAAACAAAAGGTATGTCTTTGTTCCTATAATTCTGTGACAAAAGTCTGTTCCTATAATTTTGTGATGTGATTTTGTTTTATAATTTTGTACCTATAATTCTATGATATAGTTACATTATATAATTTTGTTCCTATAATTCTGTGATATAGTTTTGTTATATAATTTTGTTCCTATAATTCCGTGATATTAGTTTGTTCCTATAATTTGGTGATATAATTATGTTCCTATAATTTGGTGGTATAATTATGTTCCTTATGTTTTATATGTTTCGTGCAGGGTTTAATAAAGGCAGTCAAAGATTTGTTTCCTCTATCACCTCGCAGATTTGGTGTGAGGCATTTGTGGCAGAATTCCAACAAGAACTTTAAAGGAGAAGCTTTTAAAAATCAACTATGGAAATGTGCCAGGAGTACTACAGAGAGGAGATTTAGGGAAAATATGAACTAGATGTTAGTGCTCAGCCGGGAGGCCCATGATTGGCTTGCAAAGTTAGACCCTAAAACTTGGGTTAGGGTTTACTAGAATGATTTCCCCAAGAGTGATGTGCTCCTAAATAACAACTGTGAGGTGCTCAACATATATATATATATATATATATATATATATATATATATATATATATATATATATATTGGAGGCCATGGAGATTCCAATCATAACCATGTGCCAGAGGATCAAAGGGCAGAATATGGGAAGGAATTTTGCAAAGCAACATGAGACTTTGGAGTGGCATGGTGCTATATGTCCAAAGGTAAGAAAGAAACTGAGCAAGAGTGTAGAATTTTCTAGAACTTGTCATGCTGCACCGGTGGCAAAGGGTATTTGTAGTAAATGATAGAGGAGTTGATTTCGATTGTGGACACAAGGAAGGAAATGTGCAGTTGCAGAAGATGGGATTTGTCAGGTATACCTTGTTGTCATGGGGTTTCTGCTCTTAGATATGAAAAAATTCCACCTGAGTCTAGGGTGAACTCATGTTACTCCATTGCAACTTATTGCAAAGCATATGAGCACATTATTATGCCTTGTAAAGATGTCAGCGAGTGGGCAAATATAAAAGGCAGAAAAATCATACGACCACCACTTCAGAAGAAGAAAGGAAGAAGGGCAAAAACATAAGACAACAACTAGAAGAGAAGCAAGGAGAAAGAGGAGTGCAAATCACAAGGGCAGGTGCTATCGACAAGGTTGAAGAAGAAGGGCGCCGCCGCCTGCCGCCATCCACAAGCCCAACTTGAAGCCACCAAAGATTTTTGGAAAGGTCGACGACATCGAAGAAGATGTCGTCGCCGACCAGCGACACCTACACTTGCGGATCACGAAGACCGCAGAGACACGAGAGCCGATTGCCCCTCGCATAAGCTTGATTGGGCGCTGCTAAGATGAAGGAAGGGCAGAGGCAATTTATTCCGACGTGGCGCCATCCTCCATCGAGCAGGCGTCCCAAGGACAAGCGAGGCCCTACCCTATCTAGTAGCCAAATCATTGGGGGTGTCCCACCTCTGCCATCGCCGAGCGGCGGCGGAGGCGAGGACCTGGCGTTGTCGGCGTAGGAATGGGGCAGTTATTTCAAATCGCCTTGTGCAGTTTGGGTTGGGGGCGAAGCGGTACGTCGATGGGGTTGCGGAGGGTGCTTTGAGATTGCCGCCAGGGGCCATCGAATACGCTCGATTTCTCTATTTTATATATCAAATTGAATTAAAAGGAAGAAAAAATGCCCAACACATTGTTGGGCGTCTTCCCTTGGAGAAAGAACCCCACCCAGCCCAAGGAGGGACAGCCAAAATTGAAATTCCCTTTCGGACGCAAGAACTCAACAAACCAAATTGAATCGGCGGCTCCAGCTCCGTAACGATTCCCTTTTGCCACCGCAGCGGCTCGCCGTCGGCAGACGCGCCCCTCCCGTCCTCTCGCCCGTCTCCCCTCGGTTCAAGAGACCTCCCGGGCCCCGTCTTGGCCACCGGCTCATCGTCGAGGAGCTTGGTGCCTCATGTGAACTCCAATCCGCCAAGCGCTCGCATCACTCGGCGGTGTCTCCCCTCGGTCCAACACACCCGGCGGCGCAGGCCTCCTGCCGTCCTCGCGCGGTGCCTCCCGATCCTGCGCGCACAGTTCCGACCAGGATCAACCCCAAGACCCTCTCCCTCACGCGTGGTCTTGATCGAGGTCTTGATGAACTCCTGTGGTCAAGGTGATCTGCACGGCAGCGGCGGTGGCGGTGGCATAATCAGGGCCCTGTTGATGGACGAGCAGGTATAGCCTCCCCTTCCATCTCTTGCCTCTTTTCTCTGCATTTTGCATGCTGTACCATTCTTCTAGTATCTGTATTTTTGCCATGGCGTGTACGTAGCTAACAGGAGCACGCACTGGTGGAAAAACAGGCTTCCGTCCAGCCCCATAAGTCGCGAAGCTGTAGGAACCGCGACTAATGGGACCTTTAATCATGATTACGGAGGTGAACCGCGACCAAAGGCCCAGGCGCTCGGTGGCCGGTGGTGCGTGAGGGGCTTTAGTCGCGGTTGGCCAGGACAACCGCGACTAAAGGCCTTTGGGCACCTTTAGTCACGGTTTGCCAGGCCAACCACAACTAAAGCCCCTCCCCTATATATACCCATCCAGCAGCCAATACTTAGCCATTTGGAGCCATTCTCTTCACAAGTGGGTGTAGGTTTGCTTTTGGTTCCTCTTATGCACATAAGGTGTTTGATGAAATGCCCCAAGAGCATGAAACAAACATGACATGAAGTGTTGGAGCCACACTCTTCGATCGCGGTTAGCAACTTGATGAACCTTTGATGTGTCAATATGCATGTGTGTAGTTCATTGTTTAATTTATATTGTTTGTAGCTAGTTAGTTTAACAAATGCATGATGGTTAATTATATATTTTATATTATAATAATGCAGATGAATCGGCAATGGATGTACGGTAACCGACTCTCCGGCGAGTTCACTACGGGTTTGAAAGATTTCCTCGTAGTGGCTAATGCGAACAAGCGGGGGGTTTTGTTATCTGTCCATGTGTTATCTGTAAGAATGAGAAGGGTTACTCTTCCTCAAGAGTTGTTCACATGCATCTGCTTGAAGGGTTTCATGCCAAGCTATAATTGTTGGACCAAGCATGGAGAAAGAGGGGTTATAATGGAAGAAGATGAAGAAGGGGATGATTTCATCGATGAAAGCTATCTTGCTCATTTCGGTGATACTTTCATGGAGGATCTTTGAAGGTGAAGGGGAAGGTGAAGAAGAGGCGCGTGATGATCCCGTTGATGATCTTGGTCGGACCATTGCTTGATGCACGGAGACGCTGCGAAACTGAAAAGGAGAGGAGAATTTGGATCGCATGTTAGAGGATCACAGAAAGGCGCTGTACCCCGGATGCGATGATGGTGCGAAAAAGCTGGGTTACTGCTGGATTTGCTGAAATGGAAGGCGAGGCAGGTGTAGCTGACTCGGCATTTGAAAACTTGCTGAAAATGTTGAAGAATATGTTTCCAAAGGATAACGAGTTGCCCGCCAAGATGCGTCTGAAGCAAAGAAGGTTGTACGCCCTCTAGGTTTAGAGGTTACGAAGATACATGCATGCATCAACTTGCATCCTCTACCATGATGAATACGAGAATTTGAATGAATGCCGGTATGCCTTGCATTGCGTTATAAGATCGAGGCGATGACCACGGTAGCGATGTTGAGGGCCGAAACCGGGAAGAGGGTTCCGCCAAGGTGATGTGGTATGCTCCTATAATACCACGGTTGAAACGTCTGTTCAGGAACAAAGAGCATGCCAAGTTGTTGCGATGGCACAAAGAGGACCGTAAGTCGGACGGGGAGTTGAGACACACCGCAGATGGAGCATAATGGAGAAAGATCGACAGATGGTTCAAAGATTTTGCAGGTAGCGCAAGGAACATAAGATTTGCTCTAAGTACGGATGGCATGAATCCTTTTGGCGGCGAGCTCCGACCATAGCACTGCCCGTGACTCTATGCATCTACAACCTTCCTCCTTGGTTGTGCATGAAGCGGAAGTTCATTATGATGCGGTGCTCATCCAAGGTCCGAAGCAACCCGGCAACGACATCGATGTGTACCTAAGGCCATTAGTTGATGAACTTTTACAGCTATGGGGTGGTGTCCGTGTGTGGGATGAGCACAAACAAGAGGAATTTGACCTACGAGCGTTGCTTTTACGTAACCATCAACGATTGGCCTGCTCTTAGTAACCTTCGGGACTTTGTCAAATAAGGGATACAATGCATGCACGCACTGCTTACATGAGACTGAAAGTGTACATTTGCCAAATTGTAAGAAGAACGTGTACCTTGGGCATCGTCGATTTCTTCCGAAAATTCATCCAAGAAGAAAGAAAGGCAAGCATTACAACGGCAAGGCAGATCACCGGCGAAGCACTGCGGAACGACCGGTGCCGAGGTATTTGATATGGTCAAGGATTTGAAAGTCATCTTTGGAAAGGGTCTGGCGGACAATCAGTTCGAAGGGAGGCGGCAGACGCGCAGCCATGTGGAAGAAGAAATCTATATTCGGGAGCTAGAATATTGGAAAGTCCTAGATGTCCGCTCTGCAATCGGCGTGATGCACGTTACGAAGAATATTTGCGTGAACCTCCTAAGCTTCTTGGGCGTGTATGGGAAGACAAATGATACAAAGGAAGCACGGCAGGACCAGCAACGTTTGAAAGACCACGATGACCGGCATCCGGAATGGTTTCAAGGTCGTGCCAGCTACGCTCGACCAAAGAAGAGAAGGTCATCTTTTTGAATGCTGAAGCAGTATGAAGGTTCCGTCTGGATTCTCGTCCAATATAAAGGGAATAATAAACATGGCGGAGAAAAAGTTCCAAAACCTGAAGTCTCCACGGCGCCCACGTGATTATGGCGCAATTGCTTCCGATTGCTTTGAGGGGCTCCTGCGGAAAATGTTCGAGTAGCCATTGTGAAGCTATGTGCATTCCTCAATGCAATCTCTCGAGAAGGTAATCAATCCGGAAGTTCTACCACGGTTATAGAGCGATGTGATCCAATGTCTTGTCGATTTGAGTTGGTGTTCCCGCCATCCTTCTTCAATATTATGACGCACCTCCTGGTTCACCTAGTCGAAGAGATTTTCGTTCTCGGTCCTGTATTTCTACACAATATGTTCCCCTTGAGAGGTTCATGGGAGTATTAAAGAAATATGTTAAGTAACCGTGCTAGGCGAAGGAAGCATCGCCAAGGGCTATGGAAATGAGGAGGTAATTGAGTTTTGTGTTGACTTTGTTCCTGACCTTAAGCCGATTGGTCTTCCTCGATCGCGGCACGAGGGGAGACTAAGTGGAAAAACACGATCGGAATGAAATCAACGATATGTATGGACGGCCATTCTCCTGAAGCACACCACCTTTGTCTTGACCAATTCCAGCTTGGTGGCTCCGTGCTTTGAGAAACACAAGAATATTTTACGTTCGACAACCCGGGAAGCCTGAATCCTGGATTAGGAAGGCCCACATGGAGACTTTCGGCGGTTGGTTGAGAAAACATTTAATGAATGACAATGATGTTGTAGATCAGCTGTACATGTTGGCCAAGACACCATCTTCGACTATAACGACTTTCCAAAGATGCGAGATAAATGGGAATACATTTTACACGATCGCTCAAGATAAAAGAGCACCAACCAAAACAGTGGTGTCCGCTTTGATGCAGCAACCGAGAATGGGCAAGAGGTCACATATTATGGTTACATAGAGGAGATATGGGAACTTGACTATGGACCCTCCTTTAAGGTCCCTTTGTTCCGGTGCAAATGGTTCAAGCTAACAGGAGGTGGGGTAAAGGTGGACCAGCAATACGGAATGACAATGGTGGATTTCAACAATCTTGGTTACCTTGACGAACCATTCGTCCTAGCGAAAGATGTCGCTCAGGTTTTCTATGTGAAGGACATGAGTAGCAAACCGAGGAAAGCGGAAAGATAAGAAAACGATCAGTACATCATGCGATGATCCAAAGCGCCACATTGTTCTTTCAGGGAAAAGAAACATCGTGGGAGTGGAGGACAAGACAGACATGTCAGAGGATTATAATATGTTTGCTGAAATTCCGCCCTTCAAAGTGAACACCGACCCAAGCATTAAGTTAAATGATGAGGATGCTCCATGGATACGGCACAATCGTAAGCAAGCAGGGACACAAGGGAAGAAATGATGTGTAATAATTTATTGTACCAAACTTTGTTGAATGGATCATGTGAATTATATTACCCGTGATGTGTTTGGTGTCCATTTGAATGATTCGAGATACCACCGATGATACATGAAATTTGGAGTGATTTAGTCATACTCCTGCCTAGGCGTATAATATGCATACTAAGTAGTCTTCATAGCCGCCGTCGTCGTTGTCTTGGTAGTCAAGGGTAGTTCGAGGCGCAAAGCTCCTCCACCTGCTGGTAGGTTAGAGTGGGTGCGGTGGAAGCCATGAGAGAGTGATGAGAGATTGTAGAGATGTGATAATGCTGGCCAAGCCGGGCTACATATATGTAGTGAGAAATGGCGGGAAAAATGGGAGCGAGAAAAGGCGACCCGCGACTAAAATAGCAACAATAAGTATTTTGTTGTAAGTAGAAACAAAATAAAATAAATAAAGCAACAAAGAAAACAAAAAAAGTGTTTTCAAATTTGAAAACTAATGGCACTAACAGAAAGTTTATAATTTTTCTAAAACTAAAAGCAAAAAGAATTAAAAAATAAAGCAAAAAACAACAAAAAATAAATAATAATGCAGAAAACTAAAATAGCAACAATAAGTATTTTGTTGTAAGTAGAAACAAAATAAAATAAATAAAGCAACAAAGAAAACAAAAAAGTGTTTTCAAATTTGAAAACTAATGGCACTAACAGAAAGTTTATAATTTTTCTAAAACTAAAAGCAAAAAGAATTAAAAAATAAAGCAAAAAACAACAAAAAATAAATAATAATGCAGAAAACAAAACAAAAAACCTGGAAAAAAATAGTGCCGCCCTCGGACCTCCACGGCTGAATACGACTAGAAACCCTACATGGGCCGAGGATTCAGGCCCGCAGGAGGCCAAGTAGGCCCACAGGCACATAGCTAGTGACAGATTAGGCCGAAAGCCTGCAGGTTGAGAGGAGCTCGAGAGGGTGGGCGCAGCGCTTATAAACCACTCTCGAGGCTCTCTCAACTAGCGAGTGGGACTAAACTTTTGGCGTGAGGCAGCACAAGGCCTTTAGTCGCGGTTGGGCGGGCGACCAGCGACTAAAGGTACCTTTAGTCATGGTCGCTCCCAACCGCGACTAAAGAAAGCGGGATGTAAAAACCGCCAAAACCCCTTTAGTCGCGGTTGGGCGGGCGACCCAGCGACTAAAGGTACCTTTAATCGCGGGCCTCGTCGCCAACCGCGACTAAAGAGACTATAAATACAAGCCCAGCAGCGCCGCCCGCCGTTTCTCGCCTGTTACGTCTCTGCCCGCGCCCTCGGCGCGCCCGCCGTCGCCCGTCGCCCTCGGCGCCGCCCGCCGTCGCCCTCGCCCTCGGCGCGCCCGCCGTCGCCCCTCGCCCACAGCCAGCGCGCTGGCCCGGCCTCGACTGCTTTCATTGGACTGCCTCACCTCGCCTCTCCGTCCCCTCCCGCGCAGCGCCCGGCACCTCCTCGATCCGTCTTTGGAGCGAGGCATGACCCATTGGCGCTCCGTCGCGGCGCCCGTTCGGTGCCGCCACTGCCGCTGCGGCTCACGCCCTCGGCCGCGCCCGGCCTCGTCACGTCGCCTCTCCGCCTCTCCTCGACACCCTTGGCGCCCGAGGCCGATCGCCCCATCGCCGCTTCGCCCGTCACCCCGCGCTTCGTCGGGCCTCGCCCGTTCAGCCCGGCCGGCCTTTTGGCCTTCGCGCTCGGGCTGAACCTCGACCAGGCCTGCGCCCTTGCGCAGATTAACCCACGTGGCCTCCTAGGCCACTTACCCGATCAGGCCCCCACTGTTAAAAAGAAGAACAAAAAGAAATATGTATAAATAAAAATTAAAAATGATAATAATTAAAAGTAATTAATGCTGATGTCATAACCCTGTTTTCCTTTTATTTAAATCTATTAATTCCAAATAACTGTTTAAAACTTTGAAAAATCATATTAAATAAACCGTAGGTCGGATCAAAAAACTTTATACATGAAAGTTGCTCGAGCAGACGAGACGAACCCGAATCGCTACCCACATACATGTCAGATGCCTCTAACTATCTGAACATGGAATTCTCCCCTCCGGTCTTCTATCCGACACGAGGTCGGAACCGGGAAAACATTCGGTTGAATCCCCCTTCACCTTTATCGTGTAGCCATATGTTAGGTCACTCCCGGCACATCATATTGCCCCTCTTCTCTCCGGTAGACCCGAGACCGATGCCGCCCTGTGATCGACTACGCCGACAACGACCCCCTCCTTGCCGGAGCAACCGGGCAAGCCCCTTTGACCATCCCGATATCGCCCATTCCGTGAAAGGCGTGGTTGTCTGTTGTCCTCGCCTCCCTCTCCGTGTGTGTTGTCCTCGCCTCCCTCTCCGTGGCCTTGGTAAATGCCGCCCGTCTCGCGCTCTACCGCGACACCCTCTCCCACCCTTCCTCGCCCCTCCTTTTGCCACCGCCCTTCGCCACCGCCACCGCCACCGCCTTCTTCACTTAATTAATTTGTTTTTACTACATGTTTTCAGGACTGACATAATGGCGGACGATAGAGCTGACCCGATTATGGACAACTATGATCCGGACGGTGAAGCACATATGTTCGGCATCATAAACGGCGATATTCAATATGTGCCGACCGAAGAAGAAGAAGATGATATCTCTTCTTATCTGAACCTTGACGGTGAAGATGAAGGGCGCCGTCGACAAGAAGATGTCAAGAAAGCGTCGATAAGCAGCGATCTTCAAATGGAAGTAGCAACCACCTCCGGTAGCGAGGTATATATATACATTGAGCCTCTGGTGATACAAACTAACTGATTTGAATAAATATGTGTGTACTAACGCAGCGACTCTCTTTCTTATTTTAGCCCTCGGCGGATCGTCGAAACAATCGATGCGTCGTCAAAGCGTGGGCGCAACCAAGACGATGAAACAAGGAGAAACATGCACCATCGAGGTTGTCGACGGTGCAACCGGCAGGCAGCTGGAGCCCGCAAGAACGCCACCAAGTTTGTCGACCAATGCGGAGCCATTGTTAGAGACAACGTCTCGATCACCGTCGAGAGTGGAATGAGCCAAAGAAGGCACGAATTGATGGTTTCACTTTTGTCGATAAGAGAACAAAAAAGATTGCTTCAAGAAGCTTATGGAACATTTCGTTCTACCTCCGGAATACAACAAATTCGATGAGGAGGGTAACAAGATTGAGGAAAACAAGGAGAGGAGGAGGCTAGTCAAACAGTTCGCTCTTCATAAGATGGCGGCGCATTAGGAAATTCAAGCAAAATCTAGCCCGTGACTTTGTCAAGCAGAACAAGACTCCGGATTTCAAAGGACAATATGAGAAGCTGAAACATGATTGGCCAGAATTTGTGAAGCAAAAGAAATCGGAGCAGTTCATTGAAATATCGAAAAAATAAGGAAAATGCGGCTAAGAAGGAGTACAATCATGTTATGGGGCCAGGAGGGTATCGCATTTTGGTGCCTAGGTTGGAGAAGATGGAGAAGCGAGATGAGGCGCGAGGAATCCGTCCAGTGCGGAGGGATGGGACCCAAGGGCCAAAAGCTGGTGAAATGCGGGCATGGGGAACGCTGAACCCGGAGACAGGGGAGTGTGTTTACCGGGCAAATTAATTAAACTCACCCAAGCCCTTATTGGCGCAATGAAGGATGCTCAACAGGGAAGATCAAGTTCAACGAGAGAGCGACACGCTGACAAAAGCCCTCGGGAATCCACGAACACGGAGGGCGTGTACGAGGCATGGGGCACATTCCGTGGAAAATAGGGTTCCCCAGGGCGATGACCCGTCTGATTCTGAAGCCGTAAGAAAGATGGATCGGGAATCAGATGTTGTGGCGCGGTTGGCATCGGAAATGGATGTGATGAAGAAAACCATGAGTGTACTAGTAGCGAAAGAGATGCAGCTCGGGTGCAGCATGAAGATCATCCGGCGGATCTCGGAAGCCAGCAGCGGAGAAGCAGCGTGGCTTCCACGGAGGCCCCACCGGCTGGTGCGGATGCACCGACGATCGAAATTACTGCACCGGAGCCTCCGGTGGTCGAAATACTGCACGGAGCCTCCGGTGGTGAAATTACTGCACGGAGCCTCCTCGCTACCCGTGGGCGATATAAAGGAGATGAAAGAATGTCATCTGTATTATCCTATCGGGAACATGTCCATGAAGGTAGCCATCGGCAGTGCTTTACCATGTTTACCTGGAGCACTCCACCACAACAACCCCATTCAAGATGGCTATGCTCGTGTCACGGTGGAGGACATAGTCCAAGGGTTTGAGGACATGGAGATTGACATTGCTACACCTGAAGGGAGAAAAGACTTGGAGATGTCACGCGCCATTTCATTCTCTGGCAAAAGAAGTTTATCATGTTTCCTGGCGTGGCGCCACGTAAAAAATGTCCACCCCCCTCGGGGGGGGGGGGGGGGGGGGGGGGTGGGGGGGGGGGTGGTGGTGGTGGCGGTTCACCTACACCTCCGTCACGTCAGCCGACGCCGCCCCCCAGTCCACAACGTCCGGCGGGTGATCAGCCGCCGCCCCCCAGTCCTCGTCCGGCGGGTGATCAGACGCCGCCCCAATCCACCTCCGACAAAGAAGCGAAGCAGTCCTGGATTATTAACCCGGACCCTTATGTACCTAAGACCACAAAGGTACGGAGCCATCATCAAGCCTCTCCCCACAAGGCCTTGGGAGCGTAGTGCCGAGGAAGTCGGCATGACGCAGCTGCTCATTATGAGAAATGGAAGGCGGACTGCAAGAAGAAAAGAGAGCCCGAGCCCAAGCCGGTATATTACGATGAGCAAAAGAAGTGGGCTAAGTCATTTTTGAGCACACCGTCCCAAGCATGAAGAATCTGCTGACGACTATGCACGTGAACTTGGCGAGGCAGGCACTCATGTTCAAGGAGAACAAAGAGCGAGAAGGCGAAAGTAAAAAAGCGGAAACAAGTTGCCCAGCTCGGGGAACAAAGTAAACAATCGATTGCCCGCTTATAGTGGAAGCCCGGATGCCCCGAGATCATACAAGCTCTGACGGCACATGGATTGGTATGTTGAGTGCCGGAGAGAACAAGCGCCCAACTTAGGTATTACTCTTCGTGAACTGTTAGGCCTTGATGAGGCGCCCGATGAAGGAGGTAGTAATTACATATGTCAAGAATGGGCCTCTCGTCGAGCTGCGCGGAAAATGATCTACGACCAAATGAAAGGTCTGCTGAATTGGTACAAGGGTTACATAAAAAATAAAAACGCCAAAGAATATATTTATGCGGAAGTTAGACATGAGCATCACTTCAAACATTACTATGTACAAATTGCCTTTGAGTGAATTGTTCCGACTTTTCAATCTGCTTGTGAGCTCGACAAATCTATCATCGGTTGCTACGTTACGTAAGTGATTTATTAATTTCTACCCCATCTCGTTCATATTGCCTGCACTATATATATGTCCTAACTATATTGTTGTGTCCGCTATTATACATGCAGAATGAAGATTAAGGAATGCAGAGTAAGGAACATCCATGATGTTGGGTTCATTGACCCACATCGTTAATGGACATGTGTTGGAGCGTCACCCCGCCGGCGTGGAGGCAGACTGTGGCGATTTCTTACAAAGCAGGAACTCAAAAGTGATATTCTATTTCCTTACCATTTTGGGTGAGTGTTTACATCTTGAGCACATTAATTCTCTTTTGTTTACTCCATGCATGGTATGTGGCGGCTAATCGATGAGTTATGCATGACGTCTTGTGCATGTATCGTGTCATGAGTTCCACCGGATTACGCTAGTAATTAAAGTTAACACCTCGAATGTCTCGTCCATGGGCGAACCGCGACCAAAGTTGATCATGTAATTGATGTGTACCTTACGATTACTCGTAGTAACTCCACGGTATTTGATACGGTGCCGTTGCTCAAATTTGTAACTCACGGCAGGAGCTGCGGAATAAGCGGAGGCTGGCGAAGGGCGAGGTGACGATCTTGGCGTCGGGGAATGGTTCCAAGGTCGATGTGATCGCCCGTCGACGCTACCTCTACATTTACCTACGGGATTAGTTTTAAACCTCAATAATTGTTATTTAGTGCCAAGTTTGAGCATGAACATTGTATCGAGGATCTCGTTTAATGCGAGATGGCTACTCATTTAAATCCGAGAATAATGGTTGTTCTATTTATATGAGAGATATGTTTTATGGTCATGCTCCGATGGTCAATGGTTTATTCTTAATGAATCTCAAGCGTAATATTACACATATTCATAGTGTGAATACCAAAAGATGTAAAGTTGATAACGATAGTCCCACATACTTGTGGCACTGCCGCCTTGGTCACATTGGTGTCAAGCGCATGAAGAAGCTCCATTCTGATGGACTTTTAGAGTCTCTCGATTATGAATCATTTGATACATGCGAACCAGAGTGGTATGGCAACCCTGTCCTGGAAATCATGTTGTTAGACAACGGTGAGCCTTTGAACTATGAAGAAGCGATGGCGGGCCCGGATTCCAACAAATGGCTTGAAGCCATGCAATCCGAGATAGGATCCATGTATGAAAACAAAGTATGGACTTTGACAGACTTGCCCGATGATCGGCGACGATAGAAAACAATTGGATCTTTAAGAAGAAGGCGGACGCGGATGGTAATGTTACCATCTATAAAGCTCGACTTGTCGCTAAGGGTTATCGACAAGTTCAAGGGATTGACTACGATGAGACTTTCTCTCCCGTAGCGAAGCTTAAGTCCGTCCGAATCATGTTAGCAATTGCCGCATACTATGATTATGAGATATGACAGATGGACGTCAAAACAGCGTTCCTTAACGGTTATCTTAAGGAAGAGTTGTATATGATGCAGCCGGAAGGTTTTTTCGATCCTAAGAATGCTATCAAAGTATGCAAGCTCCAGCGATCCATTTATGGGCTGGCGCAAGCATCTCGGAGTTGGAACATTCGCTTTGATGAGATGATCAAAGCGTTTGGGTTTATGCAGACTTATGGAGAAGCCTGCGTTTACAAGAAAGTGAGTGGGAGCTCTGTAGCATTTCTCATATTATATGTAGATGACATACTTTTGATGGGAAATGATATAGAACTCTTGGACAGCATTAAGGCCTACTTGAATAAAAGTTTTTCAATGAAGGACCTTGGAGAAGCTACTTATATATTAGGCATCAAGATCTATAGAGATAGATCAAGGCGCCTCATAGGTCTTTCACAAAGCACATACCTTGATAAGATTTTGAAGAAGTTCAAAATGGATCGGTCCAAGAAAGGGTTCTTGCCTGTCTTTGCAAGATGTGAGATTGAGCTCGGCTCAATGCCCGACCATGACAAAAGATAAAGAAGAGATGAGCGTCATCCCTATGCCTCGGCCATAGGATCTATTATGTATGCCATGCTATGTACCAGACCTGATGTAAACCTTGCCGTAAGTTTGGTAGGAAGGTACCAAAGTAATCCCGGCAAGGAACACTGGACAGCGGTCAAGAATATCCTGAAGTATCTGAAAAGGACAAAGGACATGTTTCTCGTTTATGGAGGTGACGAAGAGCTCGTCGTAAAGGGTTACGTCGGCGCTTAGCTTCGACACAGATCTGAATGACTCTAAGTCACAAACCGGATCGTGTATATGTTGAATGGTGGAAGCGATGGCTGGTGCAGCTGCAAGCGAAGCGTCGTGGCGGGATCTACATGTGAAGCGGAGTACATGGCAGCCTCGGAGGCAGCGCATGAAGAATTTTGGGTGATGGAGTTCATCGCCGACCTAGGAGTCATACCCAATGCGTCGGGGCTGATCAAACTCTTACGTGACAACACTGGAGCTATTGCACTTGCCAAGGAGCCCAGGTTTCACAAGAAGACCAGGCACATCAAGCGTCGCTTCAACTCCATCCGTGAAAATGTTCAAGATGGAGACATAGAAATTTGCAAAGTGCATACGGATCTGAATGTCACAGATCCGTTGACTAAACCTCTTCCGCGGGCAAAACATGATCAACACCAGAACTCTATGGGTGTTCGATTCATCACAATGTAACTAGATTATTGACTCTAGTGCAAGTGGGAGACTGTTGGAAATATGCCCTAGAGGCAATAATAAAAGGATTATTATTATATTTCCTTGTTCATGATAATTGTCTTTTATTCATGCTATAATTGTATTATCCGGAAATCGTAATACACGTGTGAATAAATAGACCACAATATGTCCCTAGTAAGCCTCTAGTTGACTAGCTCGTTGATCAACTGATAGTCATGGTTTCCTGGCTATGGACATTGGATGTCATTGATAACGGGATCACATCATTGGGAGAATGATGTGATGGACAAGACCCAATCCTAAGCATAGCACAAGATCGTGTAGTTCGTTTGCTAAAGCTTTTTCAATGTCAAGTATCTCTTCCTTAGACCATGAGATCGTGTAACTCCCGGATACCGTAAGAGTACTTTGGGTGTACCAAAGCGTCCTGGCGTGGCTGGGTGACTATAAAGGTGCACTACAGGTATCTCCGAAAGTGTCTGTTGGGTTGACACGGATCGAGACTGGGATTTGTCACTCCGTATGACGGAGAGGTATCTCTAGGCCCACTCGGTAATGCATCATCATAATGAGCTCAAATTGACTAAGTGGTTAGTCACGGGATCATGCATTACGGTACGAGTAAAGTGACTTGCCGATAGCTTGAGATTGAGCGAGGTATTGGGATACCGACGATCGAATCTCGGGCAAGTAACATACCGCTTGCCAAAGGGAATTGTATCTGGATTGTTTGAATCCTCGACATCGTGGTTCATCCGATGAGATCATCGAGGAGCATGTAGGAGCCAACATGGGTATCCAGATCCCGCTGTTGGTTATTGCCCGAGAGCCGTCTCGGTCATGTCTCGTGTCTCCCGAACCCGTAGGGTCTACACACTTAAGGTTCGGTGGCGCTTAGGGTTGTATGAATATGAGTATGCAGTAAACCGAATGTTGTTGAGTCCTGGGTGAGATCCCGGACGTCACGAGGAGTTCGGAATGGTCGGAGGTAAAGAATTATATATAGGAAGTATTGTTTGACCATCGGAAAGTTTCGGGGTCACCCGGTATTGTACCAGGACCACCGGAAGGATCACGGGGGTCCACCGGGTGGGGCCACCCATCCCGGAGGGCCCCATGGGCTGAAGTGGGGAGGGGAACCAGCCCATAGTGGGCTGGTGCGCTATGGCCCACCCTGCGCCTAGGGTTGAAACCCTAGGGTGGGGGGCGCCCCACTTGCCTTGGGGGGCACTCCACCCCCCTTGGCCGCCGCCCCCCTTGGGAGATGGGATCCCCAAGGGCCGGCGCCCCCCCTTGGGGGCCTATATAAAGGGAGGGGGGAGGGGGCAGCCGCACCCTGAAGTTCTGGCGCCTCCCTCCCCCTGCTACCTCTCCTCCTCCGTCACGTGCTTGGCGAAGCCTGTAGAGTGCTGCTTCTCCACCAACACCACGCCGTCGTGCTGCTCTTTGGAGCCATCTTCCTCAACCTCTCCTTCCCCTTGCTGGATCAAGAAGGAGGAGGCGTCATCCGCTCCGTCACGTGTGTTGAGCGCGGAGGTGCCGTCCGTTCGGCGCTAGGATCTCCGGTGATAGGATCACGGCGAGAACGACTACTTCATCCCGTTCTTTTGAACGCTTACGCTGCGATCTACAAAGTGGTATGTAGATGCAATCTCTCTCCCATGACTCGTTGCTTAGATGAACTCATAGATAGATCTTGGTGAAACCGTAGGAAAATTTTAATTTTCTGCAACGTTCCCCAACAAAAGGAGAGGAAGAGATCGGGGAAGATAACTGCCTCCAAACAAGCCAGAGCACATAGCAGCCAGGCGATGCATTCTGAAGAGCGTGTACCCATGAAAGGTGCGGTCATGTTCCATCTCACGGGCGAGCCGATGCTACCGCCGAAACCGCTGGAGGCACTATCAAGGGATCTCGGAGACTGCACGACCATGTCTTTGTCGATTGAGAAAGGCCTACTAGCCTCAAAGGATCCGGGATATCCGACATCAGCGGCTCGTGTGCACGAGGGAAGTGCTACGTCGAGACCACGACCAGCGGAGGTGTTCTTCCTGCGGTTTGACCATATCTTTGAGATGTTTCTAACAAGGCGGCTCGATTTTACAATCGTCCGCCTTTTTATGCCTTCATATGAGCTCCGTCATGAAGAGTGAAGAAGTCTCGCAAATCTGTGTGGCGGATCCGTACTACATGCACGAGTCTTTCTTGAGGCTCGGCGACTTTGAGCGTGAAACTGCTAGGGAGTACATCCAAAACTTCATGGTACAAAATAAGGACCGGGAAATTGTCCTCGTGCCTTATCATCCAAAGTAAGTCAGTTCCGGACAACCCTTTCGTACATTTCAATCATTCCTTCTACATCATATGGGGAATAATTTGAGGTGTCTTTTCCCCGCAGCAATGGGCGCCATCCTTGTCGTTCTTTACCCGCAAGTCTCCCACGCCGTGTATTTTGACCCTTCTAGAGACTACGAGAAAAAAGACTACACCCACATAATGAATATTCTAGATGATGCTCTCCAAGGCTTCAGCATTAGAGGTGGCCACGTGCAGATCAGGAAACAAAGGAACAAGAAGATAGGTTTCGCGCATAAAACTAACTTCTCCTGCATCCATGTCCCAAAACCAAGCAAGAAGGATGGATTCTACATCGTCCATCTCATGATTCAGTTCAACACGGATCACCAAAAGCTTCGCATGAGAAGCGAAATGATGATCATATCCACAAGTGGCTAGAATCTCATGGAGAAGCGGATTATAAACTTAGAGATGACTTCTTTCGCATCCAAAGCGACATTGCGGCGATCATCATGAAAGAAGTCGTCGATGAGAAGGATGTTCCACCACGGCCCTATATCGCGAGTGGCGTCCGAACTTCGCATAGGCATGCAACGTCTAGACCTCACGCCCGTTCAAGAAGCTAGGGTTCATCATCGATGATATGGAAGGATGGAACTTCTAGTGATTTATGATGCCGATGATGATGATATGTGTCGGTTGAACTTGTATACTTTTTGTAGCGATGAAACTTTGTGATCTCCATGGTCCCTGCCGAACTTGCGTAACGCTACTTTGTTACTTTGCGTATGATGACCTGCGTACCTCTAGTTAATTAATTTGCATACTGTATGTTGCATCTAGTTGCTAACCCTTTCTTTTTTGGTGTTGCTCTAGTATATTTTGTTGCATATATATGATTGTACATCCTCTTCACGAACATGCATCTCTAATTGGTACCTAGTTTCTTGATGGCGAGATGGAATTGCTATGTCGTGTACAAAGGGAAGGTTCGAGGGGTGTACAACGAGTGGCATGAGTGTCGGCGCAAGTGAATGGGTTCACAGACGCCAGCCATAAAGGCTTCAAAAGCGGACAAGAAGGAGAAGCTAGTTACTTGAGGTTCACGCTAAGCGCGAGAGGACTCGTAACCGCCACCTCATGTCTTGCATAGTTCCGCTCTCACTCATAGTGATAGCTCTTCTTGCGTATACCTTTGTTTGGATGGATAGCGTTGTTGTAGTTGCAAGTATTCGAGACTTGCATGTATCGCTATTTTCGAGATGATGACAAGATACCACTTTGTGTTGGATGATGATTATGATGAGACTATTTGTATGTATATGCTATGATTACATTTGTGGTCTCGCAGGCATTTGTATCTGTATCATGATGACATTTCTATGTGCTAAAGATTCTTCTATAAAGCCTGTTCAAATACAAAACAAATATGCCAAAAAAACAGAAAACTACTAAAATTAGCAGTAGCGAGTGTATAAAAGTTAGCAGCAAGCGCCTTGCGATAGCAGCGCGTCCAAGCAAAGCGCGCTAGAGCTACTAGCAGTAGCGAGCTTCCACTAAGCGCGCTGCTGCTACACTTGTGTAGCAGTAGCGCTGGTGAGCACGCGCTACTGCTATGTGTTAGCTGTAGCGCCTTATTAGTAGCGCCACTCCCCGCGCTACTGATACACCTAAAACCCGCGCTGCTGCTAGCCTTTTCCCTAGTAGTCTGTTATTCTAGTACGAACTCTTTAATAGATCGATCCGAAAGAATAACTTTGAGGTGGTTTCGTACCCTACCATAATCTCTACATTTGTTCTCCGCTATTAGTCGCTTTGGAGTGACTCTTTGTTGCATGTTGAGGGATTGTTATATGATCTATCTATGTTATTATTGTTGAGAGAACTTGCACTAGTGAAAGTATGAACCCTAGCCCTTGTTTCCTAGCATTGCAATACCGTTTACGCTCACTTTTACCACTTGTTACCTTGCTGTTTTTATATTTTCAGATTACAAAAACCTATATCTACCATCCATATTGCACTTGTATCACCATCTCTTCGCCGAACTAGTGCACCTATACAATTTACCATTGTATTGCGTGTGTTGGGGACACAAGAGACTCTTTGTTATTTGGTTGCAGGGTTGTTTGAGAGAGACCATCTTCATCCCTCGCCTCCCATGGATTGATAAACCTTAGGTCATCCACTTGAGGGAAATTTGCTACTGTCCTACAAACCTGTGCACTTGCAGGCCCAACAACGTTTACAAGAAGAAGGTTGTGTAGTGGACATCAATAGGTTTTATGCAAGAATATTGGAACATTACAATTAAAAGGGGCAATCTAGGGAGAGCTAGGAAAATTGCATATGATATCATATATGGAGATGAGATTGCACAATACAACTTACTATGGGACTATGCAATTGAGCTGAGGAGATCAAACCCTGGGAGTACCTTCCTTCTTGGACTGTCAGAAGAGGGACAATTTCAGAAATGCTACTTTTCTTTTGATGCATGCAAAAGGGGGTTCTTATCTTCTTGTAGGCCTATCATTTTCCTTGATGTTCGCCATTTGAAGACATAATATCACTAGTAGAAAAACGACCTAATGTTCACCTCATTAGTCCCGGTTCGATTACGGCCCGGTACTAATGGTACCATTAGTCCTGGTTCACAAATGGCTATGCATTAGTCCCGGTTTGTGTCACAAACCGGGACTAAAGGGGTGGTGGCAGGCTGGCGTCAGGCTGGGCCCCCACGAGCCACTTTAGTCCCGGTTTGTGGCACAAACCGGGACAATATGTTAGACATTTAGTCCCAGTTGGAGCTACCAACCGGGACTAAAGGGGTCTAACCTTTTAGTCCCGGTTGGTGGCGGACTAAAGGTCCCCTAGCCCCCAGCGCGGGCTCGTGCCACGTGGTGGGCCTTTGGTCCTGGGTCATGTTGAACCGGGACTAGGGGGAACCTTTAGTCCCCACCCTTCAGTGCCGGTTCCAGAGCCGGGACTAAAGGTCCTTACGAACCGGAACTAAAGCCCGATTCTGCACTAGTGTATGGAGGTGTTCTCTTAAGTGCAGTAGGAATGGACTCCAATGATTGCATTTTTCCTATTGCTCATGCAGTGGTGCAGTGTGAAGACACGAAAGCTTGGAGGCGGTTTCTAACTGCATTGAAGCAAGATCTTGGAATTGAAAACACTGAGCCGTGGGCAATCATGTCTGACAAACAAAAGGTATGTCTTTGTTCCTATAATTCTGTGACAAAAGTCTGTTCCTATAATTTTGTGATGTGATTTTGTTTTATAATTTTGTACCTATAATTCTATGATATAGTTCTGTTATATAATTTTGTTCCTATAATTCTGTGATATAGTTTTGTTATATAATTTTGTTCCTATAATTCCGTGATATTAGTTTGTTCCTATAATTTGGTGATATAATTATGTTCCTATAATTTGGTGGTATAATTATGTTCCTTATGTTTTATATGTTTTGTGCAGGGTTTAATAAAGGCAGTCAAAGATTTGTTTCCTCTATCACCTCACAGATTTGGTGTGAGGCATTTGTGGCAGAATTCCAACAAGAACTTTAAAGGAGAAGCTTTTAAAAATCAACTATGGAAATGTGCCAGGAGTACTACAGAGAGGAGATTTAGGGAAAATATGAACTAGATGTTAGTGCTCAGCCAGGAGGCCCATGATTGGCTTGCAAAGTTAGACCCTAAAACTTGGGTTAGGGTTTACTAGAATGATTTCCCCAAGAGTGATGTGCTCCTAAATAACAACTGTGAGGTGCTCAACATATATATTTATATATATATATATATATATATATATATATATATATATATATATATATATATATATTGGAGGCCATGGAGATTCCAATCATAACCATGTGCGGAGGATCAAAGGGCAGAATATGGGAAGGAATTTTGCAAAGCAACATGAGACTTTGGAGTGGCATGGTGCTATATGTCCAAAGGTAAGAAAGAAACTGAGCAAGAGTGTAGAATTTTCTAGAACTTGTCATGCTGCACCAGCTGGCAAAGGACTGTTTGTAGTAAATGATAGAGGAGTTGATTTCGGTGTGGACACAAGGAAGGAAATGTGCAGTTGCAGAAGATGGGATTTGTCAGGTATACCTTGTTGTCATGGGGTTTCTGCTCTTAGATATGAAAAAATTCCACCTGAGTCTAGGGTGAACTCATGTTACTCCATTGCAACTTATTGCAAAGCATATGCGCACATTATTATGCCTTGTAAAGATGTCAGCGAGTGGGCAAATATAAAAGGCAGAAAAATCATACGACCACCACTTCAGAAGAAGAAAGGAAGAAGGGCAAAAAACATAAGACAACAACTAGAAGAGAAGCAAGGAGAAAGAGGAGTGCAAATCACAAGGGCAGGTGCTATCGACAAGGTTGAAGAAGAAGGGCGCCGCCGCCTGCCGCCATCCACAAGCCCAACTTGAAGCCACCAAAGATTTTTGGAAAGGTCGACGACATCGAAGAAGATGTCGTGCGCCGACCCGCGACACCTACACTTGCCGGATACGAAGACCGCAGAGACACGAGAGCCGATTGCCCCCTCGCAAGCACTGATTGGAGCGCTGCTAAGATGAAGGAAGGGCAGAGGCAATTTATTCCGACGTGGCGCCATCCCCTCCATCGAACAGACGTCCCAAGGACAAACGAGGCCCTACCCTATCTAGTAGCCAAATCATTGGGGGGGGGGGGTGTCCCACCTCTGCCATCGCCGGAGCGGCAGGCGGAGGCGAGGACCTGCGGCGTTGCCGGCGTAGGAATGGGGCAGTTATTTCAAATCGCCTTGTGCAGTTTGGGTTGGGGGCGAAGCGGTACGTCGATGGGGTTGCGGAGGGTGCTTTGAGATTGCCGCCAGGGGCCATCGAATACGCTCGATTTCTCTATTTTATATATCAAATTGAATTAAAAGGAAGAAAAAATGCCCAACACATTGTTGGACGTCTTCCCTTGGAGAAAGAACCCCCACCCAGCCCAAGGAGGGACAGCCAAAATTGAAATTCCCGCTCGGACGCAAGAACTCAACAAACCAAATTGAATCGACGGCTCCAGCTCCGTAACCGATTCCCCGCACCGCCACCGCAGCGGCTCGCCGTCGACGGGCCGCGCCCCCTCCCCGTCCTCTCGCCCCGTCTCCCCTCGGTTCAAGAGACCTCCCGGGCCCGTGCGCGCCGCACCGGCTCATCGTCGAGGAGCTTGGTGCCTCCGCGCGAACTCCAATCCGCCAAGCGCGCTCGCATCACTCCGGCGGTGTCTCCCCTCGGTCCAACACACCCCGGCGAGCGCAGGGCCTCCTGCTCGTCCTCGCGCGGTGCCTCCCCGATCCTGCGCGCACCAGTTCCGACCAGGATCAACCCCAAGACCCTCTCCCTCACGCGCGTGGTCTTCGATCGAGGTGCTGATGAACTCCCAGGGTCAAGGTGATCTGCACGGCAGCGGCGGTGGCGGTGGCCGCAATCAGGGCCACGCTGATGGACCAGAGCAGGTATAGCCTCCCCTTCCATCTCTTGCCTCTTTTCTCTGCATTTTGCATGCTGTACCATTCTTCTAGTATCTGTATTTTTGCCATGGCGTGTACGTAGCTAACAGGAGCACGACAGGAAGAGAAGAAGCCACACTCTGAGTTCAGAATAGGTTAGCAAGGCCATCTGTTGGATGTTGATGGTGGTGTTTGGGTATGTCACTTTGGGACTTTGGGTATTCTTGAACTGAACCTGATGAACACCATTATCTGTACTGCTGCTGAATGGTTCAGTTCAAGAATGGTGTGGCCACACCATTAGCTGAACCTGATGGTGAACACCCTTCCTGAACTGAACCTGATGGTGTGCAACTGAACCTGATGAACTTTGGGAACTGAACCTGATGATGCACACCATTCTTGAATTGAACCTGTTTGCTAGCAACACCATGAGCTGTGCTGCTGCTGGGTGTCCATTTATTAGTGCATCACTGAATATTGCACAATGTTGAATGTGTAAGCTGCTGTGGATTGTTCTTTCTTTGTGTGTCTATTTGCCCTAAGAGGAGCACAACAGGAAGATGCGGCACTAGGTGTTCAGAATAGGTTGGTTAGCAAGGGGTGCGTTGATGGTGATTTGTGATACCATTGTCTTGTTGTCGGATAATTGCATTGAAGAACCACGCCAGGGTCCAGTTGACCATTCATAATTGTGGGGGCTTTCTTTGGTATACGTATTACTTAGTTCAAATCCAACATATCCTTAGTATGTGAATATGAAACCATAACTTGTTTTCTTGCCGGCTGTACTAAGCTTTAAATCTAAGAATCCAATAATCTTTAAGTTGTTCGCTTGCAGATTGTAAACGCTTTTCTTGATGAGGAGATTAAAAACATCAACAACTCACTGGTTGACACGGAAATCAATGTTATAAGCGACAGTGCTGATGCCGGGACAGTAATTACCCTTTCCTACATGGCCGTGGCCGTTGCTCCTGACCTCAAAGCTTTATTTGCAAGATCAGAAAAGGTACACCTGTAGAGACAACTACTGTTGCTTAAAATCGCTTCAATATCACCGTAAATTAGTTAATTTTTAGTTGCTTCAGTGTCTAATTTCGTGAACAATACAGCCTCCTATCAGCGCTGCAAAACTACTTGTCCCCACGGATTACCCAAGGAGTTCTCCTGTGCTTGTTGAGGATGATGAAGATGCGCAGGAGAGGTGAGTTGAAGTAGTTAGTTGATGGTGATCTCTTTAAGCTCCTGTTGGTTACAGTAAAAAAATCTGCTGTTTTTTCAGTAACCCAGTGCTATCGACTATCTGCAGGAATGACTTCAAGGCCATGTCAAACTCGGTCCACAAGCAGTTCAAGCTTGCCCTAGCTGAGCATAGGTCCATCAATGATATTGCAAGGGAATGGGATTCCTGTGTGCGTGCAGCTGTGCTGAAGTTAGCGAAATCTTTTGGCGGAGGCACCTTCACCTCAAGGTATGGCAAATGGGAGAGTGTCTCGTCACTTGGATCGAATGGTGCAGCTGCTAAAGGGGAAGATCATGAGTGTGATAGAGCTGAAACAACAATCTCCGAGAAATCCACAGGAGTAAGTCTATTTGTTCGACTCAATCGTAGTCGATTCTATGTTCCAAACTCTTTATTGATAAATTTTATCTGTTGATGTGAGCGGCAGTCTTCACTATCCGCAGCTCAACACACCTTAGCTCCTTCAATGTGGTCTGTCCGTATAATGAGCGATAACATATGTGTGCCATATGGGAAGATTGGTGATTGTTCTGGGGGATATAGTGTTCTGAACACATTTTAGAGGGAAAAATACACAGCTGACATTCTTAGCCATTAACTTCTGAAGTTTTTAGTCCAAGGGAATCTGTTATATTTTGCTGCATTATTTGTTCTGTTTTAGAATTATTTGCTCAGTTTAGGGGTTATTTCCATCCATTTAACTTCATTGATACGCCTGTTTGCTAGGAACTTTTTGCTGTGTCTAGTGACTGACTGTAATTTTGTGGTTCAGAAATCAGAGATAACACCAGCAGACGGCCATTCTAATACCAGAGGCCACGCCTGCTCCACTCCAGCTCCCTTCCCTCCGCTCCAGCCTCAAGCTCACAGAACCACTGCTCTGAGCACTCACAGTTTTAAGGTAATGTCGTTTACACTTCTCATTGTCATGATAGACCAATGAATACAACGTCCTTTTATTTTCCTGAAATGCACTTCAGATTAAAGGATCTGTTAAGTGTCTGAAAGCCTAAACTGTCACGCACCTTCAAGCAGTTCACTACTACGTCGATCATCTTTTTATGTTTCTATATGGGGTGGAGTTGCAACTTGCATAAGTGGATTAGTGCTAGCTTATGCATATTTGAGTTGTACACAGGTTAAATGCTTGGATATTTAAACTAAGAAATGAGTCGTTTATTATCTGAATGTTGTATGTTTCTGCTGGTACACCTGGCTAACGTGTCTATGCATTGCAGCAATGGTACCTATCTTCAATACAAGGTGATTTGGCTGAGGAATTACAGAAGATGGAGGTGATCTATAATGTGATCATGGAGAGGCAGTCGACGAATGAGAGGGATGATCTGAGTGATCTGTGGCAACGCATCAATGAAGGTGTTAAGAAGTGCGAAGGTATCCGCTTAGAAATTCATGCCTTGGGAGGGTCCTGGGATCAGGAGATCGACCCGAAATTCATCTGGTGATCTCACTAGTAGTTGAACGATGTTGGAACACGAGGATGTACTTGGACTTGGTAGAGCCCACGACATCGGGTTTTTTCTTCGTACAGAGTTGAATTCACATGATGAGGTGTTGTGCTTCTGCAACAATCTGAAACTGTGGCTATGCAACATATTGAAATTCGCATACTGAGTGAAGACATTGTTCAGTCGGCAGTGTATATTCAGGATAGGGCTCCTAGCAAATGGTTGTTCGTGTATTCATTTTCTTCTGCTTTCAGCAGAACATGTTGAATGTTGATATCAAAATTCAATCAAGATGTTGAAATACTGGTCATGAGGTCACGATTAATTCAACCATGTATACATTTCTCCAGCCGTCTGCCATCAAGAATCTCTGTTGCATTGCCAAGTGTGGCCTATCAAGTACTCCCTTCGTAAAGAAATACAAAAGCATTTAGATCACTATTCTAGTGTTCTAAATGCTCTTATAAATCTTTACAAAGGGAGTACCAACAATCATATTCATGTATCTGCAATGCAGCGGGATTTTGAGCCAAGCTTAGATGAACACTGTACTTGCACATCGGTATAAACAGTCAAGTTGGTGTAGATAGTACGACAATTTTTTTTTGAAAAACACCCCATATATTAATTAAGCCAAAGAAAAAATTCTTACAATCATTCGTTATAGCATATACCATGCAGGGCGGAACAGAATTAAAAATAATTCCATCGGACCTAGTACTGAAGCTAAACTTAGCAATCTCATGTGCCACCCCATTGGCAGTCCGACTTATCTTTGCAATATTATAATTTTGGATCATCCTAGATATACTCAGAGCCTCATCCATCAGATCAGCCAGAGGGGACCTGTCAAACTTCTCATTTGCAAGAAACGAACGTACAAAAGCACATTCAGTCTCTAAAATAATAGATTGGTGAAGGGTGATACCTATATAAAGTCCTGCGAGGCAGGCGCGAAGCTCAGCTTCATTCACACTGGTACACCGATTAATAAAGTCCCACGAAGAAACAATAATTTCTCCAGATGAATTACGAGCTATGACCCCCCATCTGGAGAAATTAGTACTCTCCACAAAACTGACATCAACGTTGATCTTGATATGATCATTAGGGGGAGGAATCCACACCACATGATCTTTTAATGGTGCGTAATCCGCTACAACTCCGCTCACCTTCTCCTTACCTTGATTGCTAGCGTCCAATTGAGCGGTGTCATGGCTAGACGTGAAAGTGGACCAAAAACTGTCCACAAAATGTGCAGAGGCATTCGTTCCCCTTCCCAAAAATTAAATTATTTCTCAAATGCCATGCTCGCCAGAAAAGAAACATGATTTGCTCCCTCTGCCGCAAACCCAACCGCGCCAGCAAAATCAATAACCAATATGGTCCCGTGCACTTGAAGAACTCTTCATCCGGAATATTCCACCGCTCTCTCACGGCCATTCGAAGAGCACGAGCTTTAGAACAACTCACCAGAGCATGAAGGATGTCTTCATCTTGAACCCCACAAATAGAACACATACATGAATCAGTCTGATGGTGCTTAACTCTATTCATCTGGACCGCCAAGCTATTGGTAGCAGCTCACCACGCAAAAATCTTGATTTTCTGAGGTATATTAGCCTTCCATATTATCTCCCAAATCCCTCTTTCCCCCTCTGGTTCGCCACTAGATTGTTTCTGAGGCACGACAAAAATATTTAGCCTAGTGGGTGGTTTGTTGTGCGCTTGTGCAGTTTTAGTAATACTTGCAAGGTTTTGTTTCCCATCCTTATGCTTGCAGCGCACCAATGGCCACACTCCATGCGCAAACTGCTGGAACGATCTTGGCTATGATTGCGACTTGTGCGCTGAGCCTGAGACTGTAACCCACTGCTCTGCCATGGAGCGTGTCCTCCGTGTGGACCTTGTGTGGTTCTTGCGATACAGACAACATTTTTCATTTACAAAATAAGCTTCAGATGAGCCTGGTTTTAAATTGACAAAGGTATCAACCGACCAAGAATTACAACACAACAACAACCCGCAATGGCCCGAACCGATGGAAGGGAGCTTATTCGGAAGTTTACAACACAACGACCAAGACCAGCACCTAAGAAAGGGAAAAGAGAACACAATTAGCAAAGACTCTACCCCCCACACTCGCACCAAAGAAAGTTAACCAGAAGAAGCAAAGTGAGGATCAACCTAGAGTTACAGGTGAAGTCCAGATCCAAGTGACGCCAACCTGAAGGAACACACCACATTATATTCTCAAACAGTGAAGAGGGGCCCTACCCCCTCGCCTTGGTTTGAAAGGCGGCACATTATCGGATTGTAGAGACGCTCACCTAAGAGCTAGAAGGATGTTGGCCTCGATGCCCGTGGCAATACTACTTCAAAACTGCCTATAGATGAAAGCATATAGTAGTATAGGAAAACTTAGTACTGGCATGGGGGACGACACACCACCAATATAATGCAACTGATATAACCCACATACTAGTGGCGTTCCGTTACACACACGCCACTAGCATCACACACTAGGGGCGTGTTTGATATTCTTTTTAAGAAATGATACTTTTTCCTATTGGTGACATTTGCGGGATTAGGCACGCTACTAATGACGAGGAACAATAATGGCATGGCTTTCTGGCCACATGACACTTATATAGTTTTCAGGCCTAGAAAATGTTGTCAGGACAATGTTTTTCGCTTTTTCACTTCTCTTTATTTCCCTGTCGTAGCATCAACTATAATTATATCAGTAATAGACGTTTGCACATTATAATGATATCTCAATATAGAAAGTATGAATGAATCATAAAAAGAGAAGTGAGACGAAGGGAACTTTAGATAGCTCGGCACGTTTGGAAGAACATTAACACAACAACAATGTAATATATACCCACTAGTACCCCAACACCATCACTCTGCTTTGACATAGCTAGCGCTTGCTTCAGTTGTTGACGAAACTATAATGGCGAATGTTTGCTATCATGTTGAAGAAGGGCAGGAGGTCATCAACATATCCCTTTAAGCGAGCCTCTACCTCCTAAGGACTAGCTGCGCCGCCATTGAACATCCCACTAGCGTCGATGGCATCATGGTTGATGATGTTCACAAACTTCAACTAGATGCATCTGAACTGATCTCTGCAATATCCATCTGGGATTTCATGCATTCTTTTCCCCTAGTTGATGATGTCACCTGATGTAATGGGTGTTGTGGCCGGCGATTTCTCCGCACCCACTAGTTAATGGAATGCATGCATGGTGTTCCAGACAAAAAAACATCCACTTGCAACGATTCATCCCAAAACAAAGCCAAACCACCACTTAATGTTGTCACGACCAATACCATGAAAACTCTTCATACCTAACCCCGACTTCATCTTCTCAATCTTAGTTGAAACTTGTCTTGTCTCGCAGAGAAAAACCAAGTTTGGAGACAATGAATTTTGTGAGGGCCAACACCTCACGAATTGTTTGGTGTCCCCCTCCCCCCCGGTCAGTTTTAGAATAGGAGATTCATTATTCCCGGCGGCGCCCCTCTTTGGAGCCCACAAAAAAATTTGCAACATCACCGTTGTACCCATCCATTTTTGCCTTTTTGCTGCTAGAGCTTGATGTAGGAGATACATGTTGTTTGTCCTCTTCTCTGCCGTCAGTGAGAGCTAGAATTCCGTTACCAGGAAGAACTTTCTCCATACTCAGGCGTTTCCTCGCCCCTTTGCCAAGTTACATCGAAGCAACTACAAGCAGATTCTTATGGGGACTCGTGGCAGAATCCCTAACATCATCATCCACCTCCACCCACTTACTCGGCATACCACCAAGACCACTACCGCCAGCCATGTTCCTAGTATTCCCATGATAATCGAAGCCGGCACGAAGCTTGCTTGGGGCATCAGCATAAAGCGAGTCATCGAACTTCAAACCTTTAGCTTAAAAAAACCACACTCCTTGAACTCATGCCAAATTCTTTCGCAAGCCTTGCAAAATCGAGCAAGTTTCTCATATTGAACAGCGAACACATGCCACTCCTTACAACCATATAATGCTCAATCCTAACACACACATAATCACTCTTGAGGCCTTGAGTTCCCAGTCAGCCTCACATCAAGCACCTTCCCGGCGTTTTTATCAACTTTTCCACTATTTCTTTGTTGCAATAACCACCGGTGAGCTTATGGATTTGCACCCACATAGGCATAAAACTCATGTGAATCTCTTTCGCCTTGCTGACGCTGTCATATGGGTGTAGAAGAACCCCCCAGTAACGGAATATCCAAGGTCCTTGGTTCATGATCCTCTCCGAATCTCCTAAGTACGGAGCTTGCACCACAAACATATTTGCACCCAACAACCGAAAGCGGACCTCTCGGGATTCCAGGCAGAATATTATGCCCTTATTTGATCTTTGCATACTTTGAAATTGCAGTGGTCGATGAAAAAGGTGGGATGCGGGAAGAGAAACTTTAGTGCTTGTTGTGGTGTGGTTGAGGCATTTTTCACCATCTGCTTATTGCAACACACATGCATTGTCCTAGTAGTAATATCACCGATATTAATAAGAAAAACCTCCCACTAAACTTGGTCCCTTTTTTTTAGGCCAAAGCTAAAACTGAAGAAAAAAAGAAATGTATCTGTTGGACAAAAGAGTTGGCAGCTCCAAACGTTTTTTATGGCAAGTTTAGTAATGTGAGGATGACAACTTTAGTTGTCGAGTATGACAACTTTTTTTCGGATGGCAAGTTTCATTTTTTCTAGTATATTTTTTTGGATTGCAACTTTAGTTGTAAAAACGTCAGGTCCGGAGTGCCTCGTGCCACACGTGACACCTTGTGACACTTATCGTTTAGGTAAAAAAATGTTAACATAACTGCCTAAGGAGAAGACAGATCATTCTCCATTGAGAAACCGCTTGTACAGAAGAGAGCTCGACGGGGACTGGATCCAGAAGCACCGCACGCAGAGCTCGGCGGGAGATCGATCGGCCCATCGTCCATCCATCCATCATGGCCAAGGTGATCACCTCGGACGCATTTCTCTCTGGGATCCCCGTCCAGTCTATCTTCCGGCCGCCGCCGCGATTCACCGCGTGCACGTCTGAATGGGGTTCGTAGGTTGCCCGCTTAGGAGGAGGGCGACGGTGGCCTGATCGAGGCGCGGAAGGGGAGGCGGCGCCGCGGCCGGAGCTTTAGGGTTTAATTTGGGGGAGATTGATTGAAGCGCGTGCGCTCGCATAATTTCCCTGATTCAAAGCGACTTTGCAAATTCTATCGTGAGAATGCTGATTGCCATGGTCTGATTTGGGGGAGATTGATTGAAGCGCGTGCTCTCGCATAATTTCCCTGATTCAAAGCGACTTTGCAAATTCTATCGCGAGAATGGCTGATTGCCATGGTCTGATTTGTGTTTGCTGACTGAACATTCGGGTGTCCTGTATCAAAATTTGGATATGAACCTCTGAGGAGCCTTCAAATCTCTGAAAGATGGATGATATGCGTACTTTCTGCTTCACTGTCTTGCATTGTTACTGAACTTTGCATTTTGCTGGGAGCAATCTGCAGAAGGCTGGCGCTGATAGGACCGCGACGCTGAAGGCAGGGAGCTGCTCCAGGAAGAAGGCTAGGGTCGAGCCCGAGGCCAAGGCTGCGTCCTCCACGAAGATCACTGTCACCTTGGACCCCAAGTTGCTGGAGTGCTCGGTTTGTTGCAGCCCACTGGCTGCTCCCCTTTCTCAGGTACTGAACAGAACCCTGTACTCGACGAGCTAGTATCAAGTATTCCCTTGTTGAATTGAATGCTTACTCCATTTTACTAGATTCTTTTGTACCCTGCAATTTAGTTTCGTGGGTCGAGTATTTGACACTTTGTATCATGTATCTTGTATATTGATGTATAGTTTCTGATACTTCACTTGTAGCAAATCTTGCATCAGTTATGATGTTTTGGTCAGTATGCTGATCGTAGGATTATATTTTTTCCCCTTCATCTCATTTCAGTACAGTTGGTTGAATGTTACTAGGGAAGCTAATAAAATTAAGATGTGCACATATTGGTCCCAACTCATTTCAGTATGTATCGGTCAGTAACTTTGCATTTAGGTAAACTAAGTTTCCTTTCAGAGCAATGCGGACATATATTTTCTCCCGTGGCTTGTCAATTGCCATTACCAAGAATATATGATGCATTTCCAATCTTTGCATCAAAATCACCGTAGATAGTACGGCACAAAGTTGGCACCAGCGGTAATCCAGTGTTATGTTGTGCTTGTGAACTTCTGCTGTTTCAGTAACATATTCCCGTTTCTCTCTTTCTGTCTGTAGTGCGCAAATGGCCATATCACATGCTTCGAGTGCTCCTCCGATCTGAACTACAGCTGCAGCTTGTGTTCTGGGCCCGTCAACACCCACTGCAGTGCCTTGGAGCGCATCCTCGGTGGCCTGGTCGTGCCGTGCTCGTTCCAGGAGCACGGGTGCACCGAGATGATCCCGTTCACGGAGAAGCTGGCCCATGAAGAGTCCTGCCTCCATGCCCCATGCCACTGTCCCATCGCTGGCTGCTGCCCCTACCCCGGTCAGTCCCTGCGCGACCACATCAACGCGGAGCACCCTATGATCCAGTACACCCGCATCACGGCCGGCCGCCTCTACCCCCTGAACATGCGCCATGACGAGCCGGCCCGCCTTGTATCCCTCAGCAGCAAGGCGGTCTTTCTTCTTGTGGTTGACCGGAGCATCCCATCAGGGCTCACATTGTCGGTGATCCACCTCATGAGCGACCCGATCGAGAGGGAGGACTTCAAGTACAAGATCCAAGTGCATACGCAGACGGGCATTCTCTCTCTGTCCGGCGAGACACAGAATGTCGGTCGACTGAGGGGGCCTTACCAGGCTGGCGCGTCGCTGTTCGTCTCGGACACCATGTGGTCTCCCCCAGATTCTCCAGTGTACCTCGAGCTGAAATGCTAAATCTGTACTCAATCTGGTAGTAGAAGAATTCTGAGACTCCATTCTATGTTTGCGCTCTTGTCAGCTGTGTCAATGTGGTTACTAGGAGTACATTATCTCTGTTGTTTGTCGAAGGTGGGTTACTGGATCATAACATATGGATTGGTGCAATGCTAAGTTGCTAGCAGTGCTAGCTTAATTATTAAGCGAAAGGTAATTCTTGGAGAGTGCAGATTTGTGAGATGTCTGTAGCCCGGCCATTTTTCATGGTAGCACGAATAATTTCCAATATAGATATATAGAGTTCCGTTGGAGCTTTTGAGGAGTAGATACTTCCTCCGCCCCATAATGTAAGACGTTTGACGTTTTTTGAAATAGTGATTGGATCGCATCTGCGCCGGTGGAGCCAAGGGGTGTTGGCAGGACAGACAAGGACTGTTGGATAACTGAAGAATGTAGACGCCCTGTTCTGAACTTACTGAACACTTGAACACCACGTTGCAGTAATGTTGCAAACTACAGTGCCTACCTACCATGCTCTGCATCTTTCAAAGTTGCATATTCAGAAAAATTCTTTTGCAATGTTACAGCAGTATTATGCACACCAAACCTAGCGAAGCCTCGTTAATCGCATAGTGAATTACAAGTTTGTCAGGTAATCTGAAGCTGATTTTCTGATATTGTTGTATGAGTTTCAGAGGAGAGAAAGTGCACGCGCATATCTATTAATACAGTTACAATGTGAAATCCCATCCACCAACATCTAAAATGCAAGTCTCAGGACTATACAGAAAGCCAGAGGCACAGAACCACCTTCCTGGCTCCAAGATAAGGATGATGAAATCAGATAAACATGTTTGAAACAAGAACCCAAGGCACCTCCAGAAAAGAACTAGAACCTGAGGCGACATTCAAGCACCATGGATATTTCTTCCGAACGAAAGCTCATTCAGGCGCTCAAAAAACAGCAGGCAGCACCAATCTGACGTTTTTGCTTCATATTTAGGCCCAGTTCTTTTACCAGAATCTGGGGATTGTCCCAGAATCTGACCCCTACCCAGCTTCTCCAGAATCTTTGAGCCCCATTTGTTTTACAATCCAATCTAGTTAGGGTCTAATTAGATAGGATTGTAAAACAAATGAGGCTCAAAAATTCTGGGAGAAGCTGGGTAGGGGTCGGATTCTGGGTGAATCCTTAGATTCTGACAAAAGAACCGGGCTTTAAAGCAACTCCAACGCATAAGTCGGTGTCAGAAAGCCTGCTCATAACCATATTTTGTCTGTTTTTTGTCCGTTTGGGTCGGCCGCCCGCTTGGCGTCCGCCCTGTTTATCATTTGGGTCGGCAGCGGGTGCAACGTGCCGACCCATATTTGCCGGCGTGGCCGGCTGGCCGGCATTTTTGAACAAATATGCACAATTTTGCATAGTTTTCACAAGCATAGTTTCACAACCAAATAAAGCATAGTTTCACAACCAAATAAATTTAGCATAGTTTTACAAGCCGAATAAAAATTAAATTGTCTCAAATACATGTGAAAAAATATACTGGTCAGCGAGGAGACGCGCGCCTCCCTTGGACCAGGTGGCTTGCCTGGCGGCGTCCGACGAGCGTGCCGGCGTCAGGGCAGTAGGCGTTGTCGGTCGAAGGAGCTGGCCGGGCGAGATCTGGCTTCTTGCTCATGGCGGCATCGGGGGTGGGGTGGGAAGCTTGATTGCCTCGGTGGCGGCGGCAGTGGCGACATTTATGGGAGGTGGCGGCGTTGGGGGGAGGGTGTGGCGGCACCGGCTCGCGGGAGGCACCGGAAATGGGCGGCGGCAGCGATGGGCTGGGGGCGAGGGAGGGTTTGCTGTCGATATGTGGTGGGACAGAAGAGGATGGCCAATGCGCCACCGACTAGCGGGCCAAGGGGGAGTAGGCGAGCGCTGCGGCTAATTTTTTTTAAATAATACATTTTTTAAATTAATTTTCATAAATATTATGCTGGGTAATTTTTTTTCAAAAATAATACACCGTCGGCCCGCTGCAGGCCGACTGGGCCTAGTAGGCCCACAGCAGGCCGATTGATTCGGTCGGCCTACAGCTGGCCGACTGGCCTGTCGCCCACTGTGGGCTGATTAGGTCAGTGGAGCTAATTGGCCGCTGTGGGCTAATTGTTTTGCAAAAAATAGGCATAAAAATATATGTTTAAAAATGTTAATCATGTAATTAAAAAATGTTAAACGTGTATAAAAATGTTCCTGATGTATACAAAAAATGTACAATATATATGCCAAAATGTTGACATAAAAAATATATGTTTAAAAAAATGTTAATCATGTAACTAAAAAATGTTAAACGTGTATAAAAAATGTTCCTGATGTTTACAAAAGATGTACTATATATATGCAAAAATGTTGACATAAAAAGTATGTTTTAAAAAGTGTTAATCATGTATTTAAAAATTGTTAAATGTGTGTATAAAAATGTTCCTAATTTATACAAAAAATTATAGAAATGTGTATGAAAAAAAGTGGACACCAAAAAATTATGTTGGTGAGTTGGTGACAAAAAATAAATCAAGGTTGTGAAAAAAATATGATTGGTTGCTCTTTTTGTATGGAAGTGGAACATTTTTTTCAAACATATTTTTTTGGTGTCAACTTTTTTTCATACATATTCTATATTTTTTTATAGATAAGGAACATTTTTATACACACATTTAACAATTTTAATCTTGTATTTGAAAAATGTCAACTTTTCAAACGTATTTTTCAAGCATAATTTTTGGTGTCAACTTTTTCATACACATTCTATATTTTTTGTATAAATAAGGAACATTTTTATACACACATTTAACAATTTTTAAATACATGATTAACACTTTTTAAAACATACTTTTTATGTCAACATTTTTGCATATATATTGTATGTTTTTTGTATACATCAGGAACATTTTTTATACATGTTTAACATTTTTAGTTACATGATTAATATTTTTTTAAACATATATTTTTTATGCCTATTTTTTGCAAAAATAATTAGCCCACAGCAGGCCAATTAGCTCCAGTCGGCCCACAGTGGGCCGACAGGACCCAATCAGCCCATAGTGGGCCGACAGGGGCCAGTCGGCCAGCTGTCGGCCTGCAGCGGGCCGACGGTGTATTATTTTTGAAAAAAATTTACCCAGCGTAATATTTATGAAAATTAATTAAAAAATGTATTATTTAAAAAAAAATTAGCCGCGCTGCGCGCGTCCGTTTCGTGTCCGCGCCGACGCAAATGAGGCTCAAAATTGGGCCGATAATGGGTCGGCAGGCGGACGAAAAGCGGACGCGCGTCCCTTTGTGACGGCGCGTTGAGCCGATTTTTCTGTCCATGCCAACCCAAATGGATGCGCGCGACGAAATGGGTCGACACGTTGGAGTTGCTCTTACTAAGATAATTAGAAGTAGTGAACCATTAACTTAAAAAAAGAAGTAATGAACCATCCTCTTAGGTATATAGGATTAGTTATAAAAATAGTTAAAAACATGGAAACAAAAATTTGTTTACGGCCAAAGAAATTTATTTCTTAATAAATAATGCATAGATCATTTACAATAAGATGCGAAATAAAGTCCGGGAATGAGCTCTTCAAAAAGGCATGCTATGAAAAGTGTACAAAAATTTCAGCGGAGAGTCTCTACTTATTATATTATACTATTAAACAATCAAACAAGAACTTTCTTACGTGCACCCAGTAATTAGTCTCACAAAACGCACGAATCAATCAACACCACACAATTAGTCTCACAAATCTTAATCTAACAGCCGTGATTCATCTAATACCTCTACGGTGTGCACTTAGCAAAATCCCGTGACTGACCGTGCTCCACCTCCACCATCCATCCACCAGCACAGAAATACCAGTCCCGCGTCCGTGATTAGCGGGGATTACCATCCCTTGATCCGTGATTTTCTCTTTGTCGTCACAACGCCTTGACGCTACTCCTCTGCTCCCCACGGACGCTTGGCGCGGATAGAAGCCGCCACCCGCCGCCCGCCGCTCCTCCTCTGCCGGATGGGCGCGGCCTTGGATCGCCGTCGCCGCTGCCCGCTCCTCTTCTACTGCCCCACGAGCGCGGATTTCAGTCGCCGCCATCCGCTCCTACTCTACTGCCCCATGGACGCGAGCATGGGCCGCCGTCGCCGTCTACCGCTCTCCTCTGCTGCCCCATGGACTCGGGGCATGGGCCGCCGTCGCCGCCTACTGTTCTCCTCTGCTAGCCCACGGATGCCAGCGAGGGTCTCCATCGCCGCCATCCACTTCACTTCTACTGCCCCACTAACACAAGGCAAGCGCGGGCCGCCGTCGCCGCCTGCCGCTCTCCTCTGCTGACCCACGGATGTGAGCACAGGCCGCCGCTGCCACGTTGAAGAAGAGTCACCAAGCCGGCGAACTTTGATCAGGTATGAACTATATTCACCACTACCTATTAAGATTTTCTAACTCCATGATGTTTTATTTTTATTTTGAATTCTTAGAGCTAGGTCTGTTTGTTCGAAATTTGCAATACTTAAGACAGCCGCAAGATAAGACTGTAACATGTGCTAATTTGTCAAGTACCGATAATTATTTGTGGTGTACTCACATTTGGTTTCTTATAGTATTGCATCATTGCCTGTTCAAGCATTAGCAAGTACAGTCAATGAGGAAAATCTACCGGATCTGAAGTACCAATTCGATACAACTGATGTTGATAAGTGGACCAATTACTGTATTGAAGAAATGCAGCATGTAAGATTTAGAGTATTTCATATGAGAATGTTTTGTGCCGGTACTAGATGCGCTGATGATCTTTGTATGTTTCAGTGGCCCTTGCGAAGGATCCTCACACTAAAGGCTCCTCATGTTCTCAAGATTATTCAAGCAGTAAAGCTTTCAGATTGATTTCTTTTTGGTTTCCTTGTATTTCAGATAAAGCAACTGACTGTATGCTATATGGTTTCCTTTTGTTTCAGAGCAAGCAATATACTGTATCTCTCAAGCAATTTACTCATAGTGTGATTGGAAAGACGACAACCATTTGTTCTACGACACTACTATCTGACAGGTACTCAATATTATACTAATCGTCAATGCTATAGAAGTGTTCATCCATGAATAATGAGACTGAAAGGATTTTAGGTTATGAGACTTTGTCCTGATTTCAGAGATGTGCTAAATTCTGAAGTTTGTTGTATGACACTACTATCTGACAAGTAGGATTTTTTACAATTACTTGAGTGTATTGGATTGGGTAAACTAATTAGCCCTATGTATCAGTTTCTGATGTGCGATTCTAATGTATGTTGTTTCTGTTATTGTCATTATCCTCGACAGATCATTCAAATGTTGGATTCATGGCCTACAATAGATGATTTGCGACTCCAATGTGTTTTTCTACTGTTTTTGTTAAGTTCTTAACTCATCAGGCCGGGCTACTGAGTATACATATTGTGTTCATCTCGCCTTCCTTCTTAGGAAAAATCATGTACTGAAGGTAAGCTATTCTTTATTTACATTTTATTTGTTTCTTCCTGCTACTTGTACAATTTGCTACGGAAATCTTCTGTCTGCTTGCCTGAATTAGATCCTGTTTGCACCGTTGCCTGCATTTTGTATTGAGAACCATCTGCTTTAGGCATTTAGCTGTACAAAACTGTGAAAGTAGGCAAGAACCACCTGCAGCTCAAGTCTTGTATTGTTCGGCAATGACAAGCTAGAGTAAAAGTGGAGCCAAGATCAATTGTTGAAAACCTTTTACTGACTATGAGCGAGGGGATGTAGAAAGCCCTTTGTTAGCTCTGATTTGCCATTTTGTGTAACACTAGCTTACATAAGGATGTGGTGGCAAGTAGGATTATCTCAGTAGTCAGCTGTCAGCGCTACTATCCGAGAGATTGAGATTGCACTACTATCTCTACGATTAATCGACGGTTTATGCGCTAACCTAGGTTCTAATAAAATGCAAGAGCTTGCGTAATGCTCATTTGCTCTACCTCCCTACCTCCTCCCTCCCTCCCTCCACTCCCTCTTGATGCCCCCTCATGGTGCCAGGCCCTTCTAATGTTGAAGGGCTTCTCAAGTCAGAAAAACTCTCATAACTGCTTCAACATTTATTTCTTCAAGCTGTAACAAGAGTTCCCGCAACAAGGCGTCTTGCAATATTTTGGAAAGTTGCTGCCTCTATCTTTTGTGCCATGTAAGTCTTTCTTGTGTATCTGATCACCAAGTTTTTTTTCCCTATACCATGTATCATCCGAAAGGGCGACAGACCAAAGTCTCGGATTCCTCGAGCAACAGATGTAGTGTTGTCGATCGATGTGAATCCGTCTACTCCTAGGCAACAACAGAGGAGTGATTGGGATCTTGAAAGCCAGTGTATGGAGGCTTAGTGGAGTCAGTCACCAGCCTCTTCGTTGTTTCAACAGCAGCATCAAGCGGCGCGGAAGCATGTCGATTACATTCATCTTGGGCATAGCCAACTTTATTGGTGGACTTACTCTCATTTTTCACAATGTAACGAACTTCTCTCGTGGCTGAATTTTCAAAATATTTTAGTGACCATTACAGAAAACTCACATTCAAAACTCCAAAAACTAACATATCATTTTCTTGTGGATAACAGATTGCTGATTTGAGAGACAGCCGAGTCATGAACGAGGACAAATGAGAAGGTCGGCCACTCTTGACTCAAGCTTGGATGTGGTCGAAAGCCTGGCTCCACATGGTTCTACCACTGCTCTCACACATGGTGCTCGGGCTACTTCCACCGGTGCTCTGCAGGGTTGTCGTTCCGCGAGAGTAACGACAGGGAGAACAAGATAATGGACGTCGCCAGTGCTTCGCTTGCCTGCATCGCTCTGCTAGCGCTCGGGAAGGTTATGGCCACAGAAGATCCATGACATACTTCAAGACTCTCATTTACTACCTTACCATCGTTGTGAGCTTGTCCGGGATGTCGTACATCGCCGTGTACTGATCATGAGGCTTCTAGAACACTTGACACCATCGATCAAGGTGGTGCATCGGCTCCTCATGCTTCTCCAGGCCTGTTGTTCTCTCATTTAGGTGGTGAACATACGTCTACCTAGGCCTCATTCTGAAGTCTCAAGTTCCTCGGAGCACTGATGGTCTAAAAAGAGAAGACATGGGTGACTTGAAGAGAAAGTGCATGAAGAAACATCTGAATCTTTTTGAGTTGCTACCTGCTATTTTGTTGTTATTCTGGTGTACATTTTAAGTTGCTAACATTTCATGTCAAAATGTGCGATCTTGCTCACTTGAGTTCGTCTGTATCGTGGAATGTTACTACCAGGTATTTTATTAGAGCAGAAAAACAACATGATCAGTCTTTCCTTCTTTTTCTGTCTCCTTTTCCTTGATAGAGAGGGACTGGTTTTTGCATAGGATTATCCTATCTTTTCAGTCATGTAATGTCGGTGTTTACGTGATGCGTGGCTTGTAGCTGAATCCTTATTTTATTAATGAGACATGTATTACCATGAAAACAAAGACTATCTCATAACTTGACTATCTCATAACTTTAGTGGATAATTGTTTACGAATACCATTTAGCGGCATCCTGCTTAAACCGGTATAGTAGGCTATATCGGTGCTATAGACGGCTATTTAAAACTTTGATAATAATACGTGCGTTGCGTGCACGCTTACTAGTTGACGAAAACTGATATTTCCTCTTGGATACGGTTTTGTAACTATGCATATCAAATCAGACCATCCAATTTGTCACGCTGTAAGGTGATTCCTAATCGAACGGCGGTTTCATCGTCGAGCCCACCGTCACCTACCCGGCAACTCTCATCGGTACGTGCACCACATTGCCGTTTTTTTTTGCAGCTTTTTTTTAGAAAACTATAGACCTTTATTAAGCAATGTTCATAGGAATATAGATGATATCATGCAAGACTCTTATTTTTGCAGCTGTGCACCTTGTTCATGACTGCGATAGTCTGAAGGGCCCAAAATCTGCTTTTGGGAAGACCCTTTCCTCACGACCCTCGCGTCGCCCCCTTGGGCGACTCGAGGGTGACTAGGTTCATGGCCGCCACCACCACCCTGCACCACCCTTCTTCCCTCGCCGCTACCAGAGGCGGCCGAGAAGCCAGCAGGCTGTTGAAGGTGGCGGCGGGGATCTCGGCTCCATCCCCTCTTGGAGGCGGTGGTTCTGGGCGGCGGCCCTAGCCGGAGAGGCGGTGTCGTCGGGCGGTTGGCGGCATTCGCAGGGGGTGCTGGCCAGCGTGCCTGGCCACGCGGGCGGCGGGTGGCTGGTGGAATCCGGCCACGGCGTGAAGTCCCTTCTTCTTCAAATTTGGAGGTGCGAAATCCCTCTTCCCTGCCGCCTCACCTTCGGCGGGGGCTACCGATTCGTTTCTGGCTCCGGCGTTGGTGCGTGTTGGTGGCCAGCTAGGGGACCGAGTGAAACCTTGGCCAGTCCGGCCGGCCCGGCAGGGGCAACGCCCAAGGGCGCTGCTTTTCTCCATGGGGACGCAACCGAGGTCCCTGCCCGGGTGAAAACCTTTATCCACTACGGATTTGGCGGTGGCGGCGCCTTGCGCATCGTGACCTTGCTTTGGAGGCATCGTCGTGGGTGCTGAGCTCGGTCGGGAGGCTCTGCGGTGAGGGTTTGAGTTGCCTCCTCTTTGTCGTCCGATTCCTTGAAGCTTGTCTCCAACAAGTTATGCATGGACCGAGGCGGAGCAGCCGGCTAGGTATATCCCAAATCGAAGTGGTCGCCCTATGTCCACCTTGCGATGTGAGGGCGGCATTCTTCCAGATCTAGGGCAAGCTTCTCGAAATCCCGATGGTGCGGCGCCACGAGCCATGGCGAGGGTAGGGTCCCTCTTTGGTGATAGAGAAGGAAGATGTTGTTCCCCTCTTCTCTAGGTGTTCTGGAGCACGGCCCATCTTCGAAGGTCGGCTATGTCCTGCTCTGCTGCTCCGTTCTACTACATATGATCCTAGTGTGGAGTGCTCGGCCTTTGCAAGTTGTAATTTTTATTTCCATTTCATTAGCTGCTTGTGGAGGTTGTAGTGAGTGGGCTTTTCAGTGTTTCCCCATTGTATCGTTCTGACCGTTGTAATTTGGGCTGTTTGTTGTAACTCCTAGCCGGTTGATGGCTTTGTTAATTCAAAGCCGAGCTCTTCGCGAGCCTTTGTTCCAAAAACAAAATGACTGTGATGCCTGTTTTGCATCTGTGCAATGTAGGTGACGCACTGGTGGTTGCAACAGTATTACTGGGTTATACTTATATCTGGTTTTGAGTTGTAACCGTTTTTATTAGTTCCATCTTGAGGTAACCACAATTTTTTAGAGTAACCTATCGAGTCAACTTGCAGCATTAGTTCCGTATTAGTTGTTCTTGCGTAGTTCGGTATCGGTCAACTTGCAGCCCGTTCCATTTCCGGGTGCCACCAAGAGGATCCCCAAGGAGAGGAGACTCTAGCTGTGAAGAAGACGTGGCGACTGCCGCGGGAGGATATCGACAGGATCGTCGACCTATCGCCACACGTGCCTTCCTTCATATACCGAGACCTGAAGCGCAACAACCCATCGCTGGAGGAGAAAGAAGAGCACACAGACTACGAGGTTGTAGAGGAGTTCGTCGGGTTCCCGGTCTGGGTCTGCCACGAGTACGCCTCCAAAGGATTTGTGGAGGTCGACTACGACTACGTCGGAGAGGCCGAGGCACACAGGCGGATCGACGAAGCACGTGGTCAGGCATTCAGAGCCATCGTTGCTCATCTTTCTTCAGACGTCCTCGTTGACGACGACACATTCCGGTAACTCGGGAGGAAAATGATGGACGGTTTCTGACCGAAATCCAACTCATCTTTCGGATACATATAGAGATGGTGTTGGCAGCCAGGCCCGTGACTATTATGTAGTATTATGAAGGAGCTAGATGTTGTATGCTCCGTCCAAAGTAATTGTGCGCTTGGGCATTGTCACAGCATCACTGATCCAATAAATGCAATTGGCCTCTATTATTTATGTTTTAGAGAGCTTGGCATTTGAGGAATGATATAATTTTTGGATAGGAGAAAGAATCTTTCTCTGCCTCTGTTATTTTGTGGAAAATTATTGGAAAACCTTCACGTCAGCTAGTGCATGTGTGCAAGTGGACTTAAGCAAAAAAAGGTAAGGGAGTGATTGATAACTGTAGGTGCGTTATCCCTCATGTCAATGGTCCTGCTTCTTGGAAGCCTCCGGACCCTGAGTATATTAAGATAAATATTGATGCTAGCTTTGTGAAGAGCATGAGATCTATCAGTGTTGGCATTGTCGCGAGGAATCACCTGGGTGAGGTCTTGCTTTCATCATGGGGTTTTATCGGGTCGTGTACTTGTGTGGATGAAGCAGAACTTCGTGCCTGCCTTGGCGGCTTACACATTGGTATTACTCTTCATAAACCAATTATTTTGGAAATTGATTGCTTTTTTGCTGCATCTTTTCTGGCAAAAGATGCCATTGACAGGTCTCCACTGGTGGATCTGAAAAGGAAGAGCTGAGTGTCTCAAAGTTTATTAAGGATCTTAAGATCATAGAAATCGAAAGACGATCTAATAGGAGTGGCGTATGAGATTGCTAGATTTAGTTTTGATAGCATGTCTGATGGTGTGTTGTATATAAGGACGCTGATAACGCCCACACGTGTGGCATATTGGACATCCACCCACTCACCGTATGTATGTAAGCAGGAGGCAGCCCACAGGGATCATGTGTGGGCGAACATTAGAACTGCTCACACGCTGGGCGCAGCTACTTCGTGCCACACGCCCAACAAGTACTACTCATTCTCACCCGGGCGTGTGGCACGAAGCAAATATGCCCACATGTCCTGGGCGCAGCTACGTTAGTTACCTGCGGGATGACGCTTTAGTTAACCCAGGGGGTGGCAACTTTAGTTCAACTCTCTATGTTTTGGTTAATTATAGTTGCCATGTATAATTTATGATAATTGTCGCGTGTAATCAAACCATAGTTGTCATGTGTGATTAACTACTTGTCACATGTGGTCAAACAATAGTTGCCATGTGTGTTTACCTAGGTTGCCACGTGTGGTCCAACCATAGTTGCCATGTATGGTAATCATAGTTGCATGTGTGTTTACCTGGTTGTCCTGCAGACGCGCAACTGCAGTTGCTATCTACCAACGAATCATAGTTTTCATGTGTGTTTATCTAGTTGCCGCATACGCGCAACTGCAGTTGCCATCTATCACCGTACGAGCATCGTGTGGGCGAAGAGCAGTTCACCCACACGCGCGCGGACTGGTTGGTGACTGTGTGGACGGGAACTGGTTCGCCCACACGGAGCAGCTGACAACCGCGTGCTGCTGGTCGTGTGGGCGAGCGCTCTAACGCCCACACACCACGCTATGCCTACGTGGCACTGAAATTTCAACAGATTCGTTCAAGATTAAATGCGAAACACGGCAGACGAAGATCAAAGTGTTTGGACGAAGTGCAGATATGCCACACGTGTGGGTGTTATCGTTTGGGATATAATAGTGTTCCGCCCTGCATGGTTAGCTTTGTAATGGACAATTGTAAGAATCTTGTTTTAACTAATTAATATATGAGGGGTTTAAAAAAATGCAATTTGCCAATTCAGCAAAAAGAAAGTTGCTTTTCATTGATGAACAAACGCCTTGCAGTTTTGCAGCTTACTGTAGAAGAACGATGTGTGTGATATTCTATTCTGACTTCATGGACATGCTTTCCATGCCCCTGGTCTTCATTAAGAGAATGCATGAGTAGAACTTCTCTGGGTGCTAATAGTTTATTTTCGAACTGAACCTTCTGGTTTGCAAATATATATTTGTCACTTTATCATGAAAAGTAGAATTGGTACACAATGAAAGTTGCTTGTCCCGCGCCTAGATTTTGCAACTATACTAAATCTGTTCTGCTCTGTTTCTCAAGTTCAATCTTTTATTACTCCGTCCCCACCCAGACACATAAAAAATACAAAATAACCTTTACTCAGTTTTTTGTCATCACAATGATTAATATCCTCTAAACGTTCTTATATTTCTTTACAAAGGGAGTCGTCACATAAAAACAAGCAGGGCGGAGCCAGGATTTGACCATAGGAGGAGCGAAGAAGACAATGAACGCATAAAAGTTTTTTTTTTTCTGAAAATGACCATACATAAAGGAACATGAAATAATATGTATTTTGCAGTTAGAAAATTGTATTTTTGTTCATTAGTTTGAATGTGGCTCTTACACCTAAAACACATAGAATAAAATCCATAATCCTATATGTTGATTCTAGCTTGTTACCTAAATTTACTGGTGCTAGAATATTTGATCGGTAGTTTGTGTATCAACTAATTTGACATTGAAGCCATCATACATACAAACTGGTAGATTTATAATCGTCCCAAAAATACAAACAAGCATCTACTCCCTCCATTCCAAATTAGTTGACTTGGATTTATCTAGATACAGATGTATCTAACACTAAAACATGTCTAGATATATTCGTATCAAACAAATCTGAGTCAACTAATTTGAAACGGACGGAGTAACAGTTTGTGCATATCTAATATAGCCTAGACATGAGCCGGTGATATACCTTAGATCTGACGTGAGTCGTGCTATGTCGTCCTAAGGGTGAAATTTTAAACTAAGGGCGAAATTTTGAACTCGGATGATGAAATCAGTGCATACAGGACCTATTTTTGAGAATAAAACAAGAAATTGCTACACCTAATTAATTCCATCTAAAGCAAAAAGTTTCTAGTCTTCTGGAGCTAGATGCGGATCAGTTCATCATCAATATTTCATAGTATAAATCAACAAAGGAATTAAGGAGACTCACCGCATGATTATTCTGCCATCAGCGCTGGTGTTGATCCCTTTTACAGATGCCATCGTCGAACTTCCTAGGTGTCTACGCTGAAGCGTTGCAGCCCAGTGCGGCCGGCGGCGAACGATAGATGCCCTTGATCGTGGGTTCGTAGCCTTGTCAGATTCCAGAATTACCTGGCTAAAAAGAATTACCTGGCTGTTTGTTTTCTCTAGCGTGGGCTGACCAAGATATACATATGGGCTTTAACTAGGGAAGCTCCTGGGCTTGAGCGCATTGTTAGGGGGGGCCAATTAGTCCTAAGTCTGTTTCTTCGTCCCCGGCTCCGCCCCTGAAAACAAGTGATGCTGCAGTCACACGTTTTAGAAATATCAACAAAGCAGTATTGTATAATGGTCCAAGGGATTCAGCCGTGCTAAATTGCATAATCAACAAATGAGGCATATAGGAATTTTATTTCACACGGTCTGGACGTTTAAATTTCAAATTGGTTCACAATGTTCTGAACAGTAGTACTAGAATACCTCGAAGGCCAATGGACGCCTTCTTTAGTTTGCCAGTCCGCCACTTCCATGGCCAAATCATTGTTGGTGAGAACCTGTGCCTTCTTCGCCCAGTTGGCGACGTATGTCCATGGCCAAGCTCGTCAGCGGACATACTAGCAATTACTACCCCTAAAAAGCAATGACTAGTAAATGAAACTTATTCAGTAATGCACCAAATCACATATAGTTATCATCCATAACATGCACCGGTGAGATACATACTTCACCGCATCCTCGAGCCGGTCGGTTCAATTCGTGTCTTCAAGTGGGTGTAGGCTACGAGACACTTCTTTCACACATCCATTGCATGTGTGTCATGGGCCCATATGACCGATGAATGATAAAAGAGGTCATTGTTGTGAATAAGCTCGTCTCATCGGCAGGCAGCTTCGAACCGAAGCATGCCACAAAGTGTCTTTAGTTAAGATGACTCAATCTGTTTGTTTGATCTAAGTACGGTGGATATGTGATCTGTTTATCGCACCCGTTAAATCTTAATTGATTCGATATGTTACTACTGCTAGCTACACATATAAACATAAAAATCATTGCATGCATTCATAGATATATAAATAATTAACAACCATGTCACACTCAATCAAAATAGCGATGTCCATAGTAGGGTTCCACAAGCTGGACCCTCAAACTAAAGTTGCATATCTATAGTAGTCGGCATCTAGTCCTTTTTCTTCTTCGATGCCCCCTCCGGGCCATCGTCTTGGCGACGCTTACCACTGATCATCGGCAGGTCTTCCTCCTCCTCGTCGTCTTCGTCCTCCTCCTTGTCATCGTCCTCCTCCTCCTCCTCCTCCTCGTCCTCGTCCTTGTGCTTGTCATCCTTCTCTGAGTTGGCCTTCGAGGGCTCCTTCGGGCCGGCCCATGAACTCGATATAGTCGGGTCGCCGGAACTGTAGAAGTCGGACTCCTCAGCGCACTTGAATTTTTTATCAATATTGCTAACAAATAAATAATTCACTAAATAATGCATTTTAACAAATAGATGATTTGGTTCTAATTAATTAATTAATTACTACTCCCTCTCATCCAAAATAGGCGCCGTGGTTTTAGTTTAGAGGGAGTAGCATTTTAACAATGTGCTACTACTGGGGCGGGCGGACTTTGCTGCAATTACTAGTAAAATCAAACTAATTCAGTGCTGCACCAGATCATAAATAGTTACCATCCATAACATGCACCAGATGAGATACATACTTGACTGCATCCTCCTTGATGTCCTGGCCTGTGATGTAGTCGACTTCGTTGGGAGCGCCGGCGGAAGGTGGGAACAGGTCGATCCAGACGCTGAGCGTGAGCGTGTCACCGGAGAGCATCTCCTGGGGCACTGCCAAGAACATCCCCTGCCACGGCGTGGGTGCGCCGGCGGTCAGCGTGCTGCTGCTCACCAGCGAGGCCATGAGGACCATGTCGATACCCGGGGGCCCCACGGACAGCTTGCACCAGTACCGGGGCGTCGTCTCGGCCTCACCGTCGGGCCTGATGCACAGCAGCGACACGGCCGTAGCCGCGCCCAGCGGGCCAAGGGATACGAGGAACACGCTGCAGTCCTCGTCCCCAACGAGCGCATGCCAGGGGTGCGACAGGGAGAAGCCGAGGCTAGAGGACAGGCCGTAGCGGACCGTGACGGCGGGGCGCTGGTGGCAGTCGGCGAAATGGTTGAGGAGCATCGCCGGGGAGCCCACGAAAGCGCACCCGGACTCCGGGCAGGAGCAGGCCATACTGCACTGCTTCTTCTTGGTTGCGGCGGGCTGTAATGACTAATGCGGCGAGAAGCACCGTAAGTGAAGCGCTGAGAATGGGCAGGGACAGCAGCCCCTTTTATACCCTCTGCACGGACGCGTCTCTTCGGCGACTAAACGCGTACGTGTCTCATACAAACGCCGGATGCGTCGCTTCAAAACAACGGCTGCTAATCCCCACGCGTCGGTTGACCATGCCTCTGTGGAATACGCACGTAGTATATACGTTATTAGTTGTAGTATCAATCCATGTACTTGCGCCTGAATGGTCCTTGAGACAATCCCATGTGCATGCACTTCCACTACTAGGTATAGCCATTACCGAGTACTACATGCACTTGGTGAAACTTAAAAAAGATTGACTTAGGAAAATCGATCCTAGAACTTCAATTATTTTATGGATTGGAAAGACTACAAGTGATCAAATCCAACATTTTTTTTTGACCATCTTGTCTTGTCAGGTCAACCTTGAAATTATATTATTATTATTATTATTATTATTATTATTATTATTATTATTATTATTATTATTATTATTATTATTTGTTTTGGCAAATTTGAAACATTTTATTTTACGTAAAACCTGAAAACCTAGATTTTGTATTAAATGATATGGCTTTTCAAAAAAAAAAATCGAGTCCTATATTGTTTTATATCTTCTACACCACACATACCCATCAGAGAGGAGGGTAGGGTAGATGTCGGGGGTGGCTCAGGAGGTAGGAAACGCGGCCTGCTGGTTTGGGAGGTATGGAGTGACATAGGATAGTTCCCAGAACAGTTCTACAATTTGGTAGCGCGTATGCCTGACCAGCACTACTGCTACGTCCCTTAGCAGTAGCACGTATCTCAAACGCAGCGCTACTACTTACTTACCTTATCCTGAAGCGGTTCATTGCACCCTCTCACCCACTCTCCCTCTCACTCGCTCTCGCCCGCGCTGACCCGTCGTCCGCCGCCGTCGCGCTGCTCCTCGCCGAGGTACTCCCTCCTCTCCCTCCTCCTCCTCCAGCCGCCCTTCTCCCACCGCCCCTCCCTCCTCCTCCTCCGGCTGCACCCTCCCTCCTCCTCCTCCTCCGGCCGCCCCCACCCCCTCCACCCCCGCCCCTGCTACCTCTTGAGCACTGCGTTGGATTTCCCCGAAGAGGAGAGGATGATGCAGCAAAGTAGCGTATGTATTTCCCTCAGTTTTTGAGAACCAAGGTATCAATCCAGTAGGAGGCCACGCACAAGTCCCTCGTACCTGCACAAAACAATAGCTCCCGCAACCAACGCGATTAGGGGTTGTCAATCCCTTCACGGTCACTTACGAGAGTGAGATCTGATAGAGATGATAAATAATATTTTTGGTATTTTTGATATAGAGATGCAAAGTGAAAAGTAAATGGCAAAGTAAAAACAAAGCAAGTATTAAAGTGATGGAGATTGATATGATGAGAATAGACCCGGGGCCATAGGTTTCACTAGTGGCTTCTCTCAAGAGCATAAGTATTCTACGGTGGGTGAACAAATTACTGTTGAGCAATTGACAGAATTGAGCATAGTTATGAGTATATCTAGGTATGATCATCTATATAGGCATCACGTCCGAGACAAGTAAACCGAAACGATTCTGCATCTACTACTATTACTCCACCCATCGACCGCTATCCAGCATGCATCTAGAGTATTAAGTTAAAAACAGAGTAACGCCTTAAGCAAGATGACATGATGTAGAGGGATAAATTCATGCAATATGATAAAAACCCCATCTTATTATCCTCGATGGCAACAATACAATACGTGCCTTGCAACCCTTTCGATCCACTGGGTAATGACACCGCAAGATTGAACCCAAAGCTAAGCACTTCTCCCATTGCAAGAACTACCAATCTAGTTGGCCAAACCAAGCGGATAATTCAAGAGACTTGCAAAGATAACTAATCATACATAAAAGAATTCAGAGAAGATTCAAATATTATTCATAGATAATCTGGATCATAAACCCACAATTCATCGGTCTCAACAAACACACCGCAAAAACAAGATTACATCGAATAGATCTCCACAAGAGAGGAGGAGAACATTGTATTGAGATCCAAAAAGAGACAAGAAGCCATCTAGCTACTAGCTATGGACCCGAAGGTCTGAAGTAAACTACTCACACTTCATCGGAGGGTCTATGGTGATGATGTAGAAGCCCTCCGTGGTGGATGCCCCCTCGTGAGCTCCTAACAGGCCCCAAGATGGGATCTCGTGGATACAGGAAGTTGCGGCGGTGGAATTAGGTTTTTGGCTCATGTTCTGATCGTTTGGGGGTACGTAGGTATATATAGGAGGAAGGAGTACGTCGGTGGAGCAACAGGGGGCCCACGAGGCAGGGGGCGCGCCCTAGGGGGGGGGGCGCCCACCCTCGTGACCGCTTCTCCGCTTCTTTTGTTCCTTGGAGTAGGGTCCAAGTCCCCTGGATCACGTTCGGTGAGAAAATCACGTTTCCGAAGGTTTTCATTCCGTTTGGACTCCGTTTGATATTTCGTTTCTTCGAAACACTGAAATAGGCAAAAAACACCAATTCTGGGCTGGGCCTCCAGTTAATAGGTTAGTCCCAAAAATAATATAAAAGTGGAAAATAAAGCCCAATATAGTCCAAAACAGTAGATAAAGTACATGGAGCAATAAAAAATTATAGATACCTTGGAGACGTATCAGGCATGCCCAAGCTTAATTCCTGCTCGTCCTCGAGTAGGTAAATGATAAAAAGAGAATTTTTGATGCGGAGTGATACTTTAGCATAATTTCAATGTAAATCTTCTTAATTGTGGTATGAATATTCAGATCCGAAAGATTCAAGACAAAAGTTCATATTGACATAAAAATAATAATACTTCAAGCATACTAATCAAAGTAATCATGTCTTCTCAAAATAGCATGGCAAAAGAAAGTTCATCCCTACAAAATCATATAGTTAGGCTATGCTTCATTTTCGTCACACAAAGATGTTCCCAACTTCTATACCCCTGATGGCAAGCCAAGCAATTGTTTCATACTTAAATAATCTCAAACTTTTTCAACCTTCACGCAATACATGAGTGTGAGCCATGGATATAGCACTATGGGTGGAATAGAATATGATGATGGGGATTGTGTGGAGAAGACAAAAAATAGAAAGTCTCACATTGACGAGGATAATCAACGGGCTATGGAGATGCCCATCAATTGATGTCAACATGAGGAGTAGAGATTGCCATGCAACGGATGCACTAGAGCTGTGAATGCTCAACAAAAGAAAACTAGTGGGTGTGCATCCAACTTGCTTGCTCATGAAGACCTAGGGCATTTTGAGGAAGCCCATCGTAGGAATATACAAGCCAAGTTCTATAATGAAAAATTCCCACTAGTATAAAAAGACAACTTATGAGACTCACTATATGAAAAACATGGTGCTACTTTGAAGCACAATATATGAGACTCACTACATGAAGAACAAGGTGCTACTTTGAAGCACAAGTGTGGAAAAAGAGATAGTAACATTGCCCTTTTTATTTTCTTTTTTTGGGCCTTTCCTTTTCTTTCTTTTTGGCATTTCTCTTTTTTTGGGCAATGCTCTAATAATGATGATCATCACACTTCTATTGATTACAACATAAGGATTACAACTCGGAACTTAGAACAAGATATGACTCTATATGAATGCCTCCGGCGGTGTATCGGGATGGTGCAATGAATCAAGAGTGACATGTATGAAAAATAATGCATGGTGGCTTTGCCACAAATATGATGTCAACTACATGATCATGCAATGGCAATATGACAGAAGTAAAGTATGTCATGATGATGATGAACGGAACAGTGGAAAGTTGCATGGCAATATATCTCGGAATGGCTATGGAAATGCCATAATAGGTAGGTATGGTGGCTGTTTTGAGGAAGATATAAGGAGGTTTATGTGTGATAGAGCGTATCATATCACGGGGTTTGGATGCACCGGCGAAGTTCGCACCAACTCTCAAGGTGAGAAGGGGCAATGCACGGTACCGAAGAGGCTAGCAAAGGCGGAAAGGTAAAAGTGTGTATAATCCATGGACTCAACATTAGTCAAAAGAACTCATATACTTATTGCAAAAATTTAGAAGTCATAAAAAATCAAGTACTACGCACATGCTCCTAGGGGTTAGATTGGTTGGAAAAAGACCATCGCTCGTCCCCGACCGCCACTCATAAGGATGCACAAGCCAGGTACACTTCATGTTTCAAATTTGTTACACAACTTTAACCATACGTGCATGTTACGGGATTTGCTAACTTCAACACAAGCATTCTTTAAATTCACAACTACTCAACTAGCATGACTTTGATATTATCACCTCCATATCTCAAAACAATTATCAAGCATCAAACTTTTCTTAGTATTCAACGCACTCAAAAGAAAGTTTCACATATCTTGAATACCAAGTATATTAATATTAAGCAAATTACCATGCTATTAACGACTCTCAAAATAATCTAAGTGAAGCATGAGAGATCAATAGTTTCTTTAAAACAAATCCACCACCGTGCTCTAAAAGATCTAAGTGAAGCACTAGAGCAAAAATTATCACGCTCAAAAGATATAAGTGAAGCACTATGAGCAAAACTATCAAGCTCAAAAGATATAAGTGAAGCACATAGAGTATTCTATCAAATTCCAATTTATGTATGGCTCTCTCAAAAGGTGTGTACAGCAAGGATGATTGTGGTAGACTAACAAGCAAAGATGCAAATGATACAAGACGCTCCAAGCAAAACACATATCATGTGGTGAATAAAAATATAGCTCCAAGTAAATTACCGATGGAAGTAGACGAAAGAGGGGATGCCTTCCGGGGCATCCCCAAGCTTTTACTTTTTGGTGTCCTTGGATTATCTTGGGGGTGCCATGGGCATCCCCAAGCATAGGCTCTTGCCACTCCTTGTTCCATAATCCATCAAAAGAATTTACCCAAAACTTGAAAACTTCACAACACAAAACTCAATAGAAATCTCGTGAGCTCCGTTAGAGAAAGAAAACAAAAGACTATTTTAAGGTACTGTAATGAACTCATTATTTATTTATATTGGTGTTAAACCTACTGTATTCCAACTTCTCTATGGATTATAAACTATTTTACTAGCCATAGATTCATCAAAATAAGCAAACAACACACAAAAAACAGAATCTGTCAAAAACAGAACAGTCTGTAGTAATCTGTAACTAACGCAAACTTCTGGAACTCCAAAAATCTACCAAAATTAGACTGTAATACTTAAGACAGCCGCAAGATAAGACTGTAACATGTGCTAATTTGTCAAGTACCGATAATTATTTGTGGTGTACTCACATTTGGTTTCTTATAGTATTGCATCATTGCCTGTTCAAGCATTAGCAAGTACAGTCAATGAGGAAAATCTACCGGATCTGAAGTACCAATTTGATACAACTGATGTTGATAAGTGGACCAATTACTGTATTGAAGAAATGCAGCATGTAAGATTTAGAGTATTTCATATGAGAATGTTTTGTGCCGGTACTAGATGCGCTGATGATCTTTGTATGTTTCAGTGGCCCTTGCGAAGGATCCTCACACTAAAGGCTCCTCATGTTCTCAAGATTATTCAAGCAGTAAAGCTTTCAGATTGATTTCTTTTTGGTTTCCCTTGTATTTCAGATAAAGCAACTGACTGTATGCTATATGGTTTCCCTTTTGTTTCAGAGCAAGCAATATACTGTATCTCTCAAGCAATTTACTCATACGTGTGATTGGAAAGGCGACAACCATTTGTTCTCTGACACTACTATCTGACAGGTACTCAATATTATACTAATCGTCAATGCTATAGAAGTGTTCATCCATGAATAATGAGACTGAAAGGATTTTAGGTTATGAGACTTTGTCCTGATTTCAGAGATGTGCTAAATTCTGAAGTTTGTTGTATGACACTACTATCGACAAGTAGGATTTTTTACAATTACTTGAGTGTATTGGATTGGGTAAACTAATTAGCCCTATGTATCAGTTTCTGATGTGCGATTCTAATGTATGTTGTTTCTGTTATTGTCATTATCCTCGACAGATCATTCAAATGTTGGATTCATGGCCTACAATAGATGATTTGCGACTCCAATGTGTTTTTCTGCTGTTTTTGTTAAGTTCTTAACTCATAAGGCCGGGCTACTGAGTATACATATTGTGTTCATCTCGCCTTCCTTCTTAGGAAAAATCATGTACTGAAGGTAAGCTATTCTTTATTTACATTTTATTTGTTTCTTCCTGCTACTTGTACAATTTGCTACGGAAATCTTCTGTCTGCTTGCCTGAATTAGATCCTGTTTGCACCGTTGCCTGCATTTTGTATTGAGAACCATCTGCTTTAGGCATTTAGCTGTACAAAACTGTGAAAGTAGGCAAGAACCACCTGCAGCTCAAGTCTTGTATTGTTCGGCAATGACAAGCTAGAGTAAAAGTGGAGCCAAGATCAATTGTTGAAAACCTTTTACTGACTATGAGCGAGGGGATGTAGAAAGCCCTTTGTTAGCTCTGATTTGCCATTTTTGTGTAACACTAGCTTACATAAGGATGTGGTGGCAAGTAGGATTATCTCAGTAGTCAGCTGTCAGCGCTACTATCTGAGAGATTGAGATTGCACTACTATCTCTCGGGTCGACCGGTTTATGCGCTAACCTAGGTTCTAATAAAATGCAAGAGCTTGCGTAATGCTCATTTGCTCTCCCTCCCTACCTCCCTCCTCCCTCCCTCCACTCCCTCTTGATGCCCCCCTCATGGTGCCAGGCCCTTCTAATGTTGAAGGGCTTCTCAAGTCAGAAAAACTCTCATAACTGCTTCAACATTTATTTCTTCAAGCTGTAACAAGAGTTCCCGCAACAAGGCGTCTTGCAATATTTTGGAAAGTTGCTGCCTCTATCTTTTGTGCCATGTAAGTCTTTCTTGTGTATCTGATCACCAAGTTTTTTCCCTATACCATGTATCATCCGAAGGGCGACAGACCAAAGTCTCGGATTCCTCGAGCAACAGATGTAGTGTTGTCGATCGATGTGAATCCGTCTACTCCTAGGCAACAACAGAGGAGTGATTGGGATACTGAAAGCCAGTGTATGGAGGCTTAGTGGAGTCAGTCACCAGCCTCTTCGTTGTTTCAACAGCAGCATCAAGCGGCGCCAGAAGCATGTCAGTTACATTCATCTTGGGCATAGCCAACTTTATTGGTGGACTTACTCTCATTTTTCACAATGTAACGAACTTCTCTCGTGGCTGAATTTTCAAAATATTTTAGTGACCATTACAGAACTCACATTCAAAACTCCAAAAACTAACATATCATTTTCTTGTGGATAACAGATTGCTGATCTGAGAGACAGCCGAGTCATGAACGAGGACAAATGAGAAGGTCGGCCACTACTGACTCAAGCTTGGATGTGGTCGAAAGCCTGGCTCCACATGGTTCTACCACTGCTCTCACACATGGTGCTCGGGCTACTTCCACCAGTGCTCTGCGGGTTGTCGTTCCGCGAGAGTAACGACAGGGAGAACAAGATAATGGACGTCGCCAGTGCCCGGCTTGCCTGCATCGCTCTGCTAGCGCTCGGGAAGGTTATGGCCACAGAAGATCCATGACATACTTCAAGACTCTCATTTACTACCTTACCATCGTTGTGAGCTTGTCCGGGATGTCGTACATCGCCGGTGTACTGATCATGAGGCTTCTAGAACACTTGACACCATCGATCAAGGTGGTGCATCGGCTCCTCATGCTTCTCCAGGCCTGTTGTTCTCTCATTTAGGTGGTGAACATACGTCTACCTAGGCCTCATTCTGAAGTCTCAAGTTCCTCGGAGCACTGATGGTCTAAAAAGAGAAGACATGGGTGACTTGAAGAGAAAGTGCATGAAGAAACATCTGAATCTTTTGAGTTGCTACCTGCTATTTTGTTGTTATTCTGGTGTACATTTTAAGTTGCTAACATTTCATGTCAAAATGTGCGATCTTGCTCACTTGAGTTCGTCTGTATCGTGGAATGTTACTACCAGGTATTTTATTAGAGCAGAAAAACAACAGGATCAGTCTTTCCTTCTTTTTCTGTCTCCTTTTCCTTGATAGAGAGGGACTGGTTTTTGCATAGGATTATCCTATCTTTTCAGTCATGTAATGTCGGTGTTTACGTGATGCGTGGCTTGTAGCTGAATCCTTATTTTATTAATGAGACATGTATTACCATGAAAACAAAGACTATCTCATAACTTGACTATCTCATAACTTTAGTGGATAATTGTTTACGAATACCATTTAGCGGCATCCTGCTTAAACCGGTATAGTAGGCTATATCGGTGCTATAGACGGCTATTTAAAACTTTGATAATAATACATGCGTTGCACGTGCACGCTTACTAGTTGACGAAAACTGATATTTCCTCTTGGATACGGTTTTGTAACTATGCATATCAAATCAGACCATCCAATTTGTCACGCTGTAAGGTGATTCCTAATCGAACGACCGGTTTCATCGTCGAGCCCACCGTCACCTACCCCGGCAACTCTCATCGGTACGTGCACCTCATTGCCGTTTTTTTTTGCAGCTTTTTTTTAGAAAACTATAGAACTTTATTAAGCAATGTTCATAGGAATATAGATGATATCATGCAAGACTCTTATTTTTGCAGCTGTGCACCTTGTTCATGACTGCGATAGTCTGAAGGGCCCAAAATCTGCTTTTGGGAAGACCCTTTCCTCCACGACCCTCGCGTCGCCCCTTGGGCGACTCGAGGGTGACTAGGGTTCATGACGCCACCACCACCCTGCACCACCCTTCTTCCCTACGCCGCTACCAGAGACGGCCGCCGAGAAGCCAGCATGGCTACTGTTGAAGGTGGCGGCAGGGATCTCGGCGCTCCATCCCCTCTTGGAGGCCAGTGGTTCCTGGGGCGGCGGCCCTAGCCGGAGAGGCGGTGTCGTCGGGAGGTTGGCGGCATTCGCAGGGGGTGCTGGCCAGCGTGCCTGGCCACGCGGGCGGCGGGTGGCTGGTGGAATCCGGCCACGGCGTGAAGTCCCTTCTTCGTCAAATTTGGAGGTGCGAAATCCCTCTTCCCTGCCGCCTCTCTCTCACCTTGGCGGGGCTACCGATTCGTTTCTGGCTCCGGCGTTGGTGCGTGTTGGTGGCCAGCTAGGGGACCGAGTGAAACCTTGGCCAGTCCGGCCGGCCCGAGGGGCAACGCCCAAGGGCGCTGCTTTTCTCCATGGGGACGCAACCGAGGTCCCCTGCCAGGTGAAAACCTTTATCCACTACGGATTTGGCGGTGGCGGCGCCTTGCGCATCGTGACCTTGCTGGAGGCATCGTCGAAGTCTTGAGCTCGGTCGGGAGGCTCTGCGGTGAGGGTTTGAGTTGCCTCCTCTTCGTCGTCCGATTCCTTGAAGCTTGTCTCCAACAAGTTATGCATGGACCGAGGCGGAGCAGCCGGCTAGGTATATCCCAAATCGAAGTGGTCGCCCTATGTCCACCTTGCGATGTGAGGCGGCATTCTTCCATATCTAGGGCAAGCTTCTCGAAATCCCGATGGTGCGGCGCCCACGAGCCATGGCGAGGGGGTAGGGTCCCTCTTTGGTGATAGAGAAGGAAGATGTTGTTCCCCCTCTTCTCTAGGTGTTCCTGGAGCACGGCCCATCTTCGAAGGTCGGCTATGTCCTGCTCTGCTGCTCCGTTCTACTACATATGATCCTAGTGTGGAGTGCTCGGCCTTTGCAAGTTGTAATTTTTATTTCCATTTCATTAGCTGCTTGTGGAGGTTGTAGTGAGTGGGCTTTTCAGTGTTTCCCCATTGTATCGTTCTGACCGTTGTAATTTGGGCTGTTTGTTGTAACTCCTGGCGGTTGATGGCTTTGTTAATTCAAAGCCGAGCTCTTCATGAGCCTTTGTTCCAAAAAAATGACTGTGATGCCTGTTTTGCATCTGTGCAATGTAGGTGGCCTTTGGTGGTTGCAACAGTATTACTGGGTTATACTTATATCTGGTTTTGAGTTGTAACCGTTTTTATTAGTTCCATCTTGAGGTAACCACAATTTTTTAGAGTAACCTATCGAGTCAAGTTGCAGCATTAGTTCCGTATTAGTTGTTCTTGCGTAGTTCGGTATCGGTCAACTTGCAGCCCGTTCCATTTCCGGGTGCCACCAAGGGGATCCCCAAGGAGAGGAGACTCTAGCTGTGAAGAAGACGTGGCGACTGCCGCGGGAGGATATCGACAGGATCGTCGACCTATCGCCACACGTGCCTTCCTTCATATACCGAGACCTGAAGCGCAACAACCCATCGCTGGAGGAGAAAGACGAGCACACAGACTACAAGGTTGTAGAGGAGTTCGTCGGGTTCCCGGTCTGGGTCTGCCACGATGCACGCCTCCAAAGGATTTGTGGAGGTCGACTACGACTACGCCGGAGAGGCCGAGGCACACAGGCAGATCGACGAAGCACGTGGTCAGGCATTCAGAGCCATCGTTGCTCATCTTTCTTCAGACGCCCTCGCTGATTTACGACACATTCCGGTAACTCGGGAGGAAAATGATGGACGGTTTCTGACCGAAATCCAACTCATCTTTCGGATACATATAGAGATGGTGTTGGCAGCCAGGCCCGTGACTATTATGTAGTATTATGAAGGAGCTAGATGTTGTATGCTCCGTCCAAAGTAATTGTGCGCTTGGGCATTGTCACAGCATCACTGATCCAATAAATGCAATTGGCCTCTATTATTTATGTTTTAGAGAGCTTGGCATTTCAGGAATGATATAATTTTTGGATAGGAGAAAGAATCTTTCTCTGCCTCTGTTATTTTTGTGGAAAATTATTGGAAAACTTTCACGTCAGCTAGTGCATGTGTGCAAGTGGACTTAAGCAAAAAAAGGTAAGGGAGTGATTGATAACTGTAGGTGCGTTATCCCTCATGTCAATGGTCCTGCTTCTTGGAAGCCTCCGGACCCTGAGTATATTAAGATAAATATTGATGCTAGCTTTGTGAAGAGCATGAGATCTATCAGTGTTGGCATTGTCGCGAGGAATCACCTGGGTGAGGTCTTGCTTTCATCATGGGGTTTTATCGGGTCGTGTACTTGTGTGGATGAAGCGGAACTTCGTGCCTGCCTTGGCGGGTTACACATTGGTATTACTCTTCATAAACCAATTATTTTGGAAATTGATTGCTTTTTGCTGCATCTTTTACGGCAAAAGATGCCATTGACAGGTCTCCACTGGTGGATCTGAAAAAGGAAGAGCTGAGTGTCTCAAAGTTTATTAAGGATCTTAAGATCATAGAAATTGAAAGACGATCTAATAGGAGTGGAGTATGAGATTGCTAGATTTAGTTTTGATAGCATGTCTGATGGTGTGTTGTATATAAGGGGCTGATAACGCGCCCACACGTGTGGCATATAGTACATCCACCCACTCACCGAATGTGGCGAAAGCAGGAGGCAGCCCACAGGTATCATGTGTGGGCGAACATAAGAACTGCTCACAAGCGAGGCGCAGCTACTTCGTGCCACACGCCCAACAAGTACTACTCATTCTCACCCGGGCGTGTGGCACGAAGCAAATATGCCCACATGTCCTGGGCGCAGCTACGTTAGTTACCTGCGGGATGACGCTTTAGTTAACCCAGGGGGTGGCAACTTTAGTTCAACTCTCTATGTTTTGGTTAATTATAGTTGCCATGTATAATTTATGATAATTGTCGCGTGTAATCAAACCATAGTTGTCGTGTGTGATTAACTACTTGTCACATGTGGTCAAACAATAGTTGCCATGTGTGTTTACCTAGGTTACCACGTGTGGTCCAACCATAGTTGCCATGTATGGTAATCATAGTTGCATGTGTGTTTACCTGGTTGTCCCGTACGCGCAACTGCAGTTGCTATCTACCAACGAATCATAGTTTCCATGTGTGTTTATCTAGTTGCCGCATACGCGCAACTGCAGTTGCCATCTATCACCGTACGAGCATCGTGTGGGCGAAGAGCAGTTCACCCACACGCGCGCGGACTGGTTGGTGACTGTGTGGACGGGAACTGGTTCGCCCACACGGAGCAGCTGACAACCGCGTGCTGCTGGTCGTGTGGGTGAGCGCTCTAACGCCCACACACCACGCTATGCCTACGTGGCACTGAAATTTCAACAGATTAGTTTCAAGATTAAATGCGAAAACACGACAGACGAAGATCAAAGTGTTTGGACGAAGTGCAGATATGCCACACGTGTGGGTGTTATCGTTTGGGATATAATAGTGTTCCGCCCTGCATGGTTAGCTTTGTAATGGACAATTGTAAGAATCTTGTTTTAACTAATTAATATATGAGGGTTTAAAAAATGCAATTTGCCAATTCAGCAAAAGAAAGTTGCTTTTCATTGATGAACAAACGCCTTGCAGTTTTGCAGCTTACTGTAGAAGAACGATGTGTGTGATATTCTATTCTGACTTCATGGACATGCTTTCCATGCCCCTGGTCTTCATTAAGAGAATGCATGAGTAGAACTTCTCTGGGTGCTAATAGTTTATTTTCGAACTGAACCTTCTGGTTTGCAAATATATATTTGTCACTTTATCATGAAAAGTAGAATTGGTACACAATGAAAGTTGCTTGTCCCGCGCCTAGATTTTGCAACTATACTAAATCTGTTCTGCTCTGTTTCTCAAGTTCAATCTTTTATTACTCCGTCCCCACCCAGACACATAAAAAATACAAAATAACCTTTACTCAGTTTTTTGTCATCACAATGATTAATATCCCCTCTAAACGTTCTTATATTTCTTTACAAAGGAGTACGTCACATAAAAACAAGCAGGGGCGGAGCCAGGATTTGACCATAGGAGGAGCGAAGAAGACAATGAGCATAAAAGTTTTTTTTCTGAAAATGACCATACATAAAGGAACACGAAATAATATGTATTTTGCAGTTAGAAAATTGTATTTTTGTTCATTAGTTTGAATGTGGCTCTTACACCTAAAACACATAGAATAAAATCCATAATCCTATATGTTGATTCTAGCTTGTTACCTAAATTTACTGGTGCTAGAATATTTGATCGGTAGTTTGTGTATCAACTAATTTGACATTGAAGCCATCATACATACAAACTGGTAGATTTATAATCGTCCCAAAAATACAAACAAGCATCTACTCCCTCCGTTCCAAATTAGTTGACTTGGATTTATCTAGATACAGATGTATCTAACACTAAAACATGTCTAGATATATTCGTATCAAACAAATCTGAGTCAACTAATTTGAAACGGACGGAGTAACAGTTTGTGCATATCTAATATAGCCTAGACATGAGCCGGTGATATACCTTAGATCTGACGTGAGTCGTGCTATGTCGTCCTAAGGGTGAAATTTTAAACTAAGGGCGAAATTTTGAACTCGGATGATGAAATCAGTGCATACAGGACCTATTTTTGAGAATAAAACAAGAAATTGCTACACCTAATTAATTCCATCTAAAGCAAAAAGTTTCTAGTCTTCTGGAGCTAGATGCGGATCAGTTCATCATCAATATTTCATAGTATAAATCAACAAAGGAATTAAGGAGACTCACCGCATGATTATTCTGCCATCAGCGCTGGTGTTGATCCCTTTTACAGATGCCATCGTCGAACTTCCTACGTGTCTACGCGAAGCGAGCGCGTGTGCCCAGTGCGTCGGCGGCGAACGATAGATGCCCTCGATCGTGGGTTCGTAGGCTCGTCAGATTCCAGAATTACCTGGCTGTTTGTTTTCTCTAGCGTGGGCTGACCAAGATATACATATGGGCTTTAACTAGGGAAGCTCCTGGGCTTGAGCGCATTGTTAGGGGGGGCCAATTACTCCTAAGTCTGTTTCTTCGTCCCCCCAGCTCCGCCCCTGAAAACAAGTGATGCTGCAGTCACACGTTTTAGAAATATCAACAAAGCAGTATTGTATAATGGTCCAAGGGATTCAGCCGTGCTAAATTGCATAATCAACAAATGAGGCATATAGGAATTTTATTTCACACGGTCTGGACGTTTAAATTTCAAATTGGTTCACAATGTTCTGAACAGTAGTACTAGAATACCTCGAAGGCCAATGGACGCCTTCTTTAGTTTGCCAGTCCGCCACTTCCATGGCCAAATCATTGTTGGTGAGAACCTGTGCCTTCTTCGCCCAGTTGGCGACGTATGTCCATGGCCAAGCTCGTCAGCGGACATACTAGCAATTACTACCCCTAAAAAGCAATGACTAGTAAATGAAACTTATTCAGTAATGCACCAAATCACATATAGTTATCATCCATAACATGCACCGGGTGAGATACATACTTCACCGCATCCTCGAGCCGGTCGGTTCAATTCGTGTCTTCAAGTGGGTGTAGGCTACGAGACACTTCTTTCACACATCCATTGCATGTGTGTCATGGGCCCATATGACCGATGAATGATAAAAGAGGTCATTGTTGTGAATAAGCTCGTCTCATCGGCAGGCAGCTTTGAACCGAAGCATGCCACAAAGTGTCTTTAGTTAAGATGACTCAATCTGTTTGTTTGATCTAAGTACGGTGGATATGTGATCTGTTTATCGCACCCGTTAAATCTTAATTGATTCGATATGTTACTACTGCTAGCTACACATATAAACATAAAAATCATTGCATGCATTCATAGATATATAAATAATTAACAACCATGTCACACTCAACCAAAATAGCGATGTCCATAGTAGGGTTCCACAAGCTGGACCCTCAAACTAAAGTTGCATATCTATAGTAGTCGGCATCTAGTCCTTTTTCTTCTTCGATGCCCCCTCCGGGCCATCGTCTTGGCGGCAACTTACCACTGACCATCGGCAGGTCTTCCTCCTCCTCGTCGTCTTCGTCCTCCTCCTTGTCATCGTCGTCCTCCTCCTCCTCCTCCTCGTCCTCGTCCTTGTGCTTGTCATCCTTCTCTGAGTTGGCCTTCGAGGGCTCCTTCGGCCCATCCATGAACTCGATATAGTCGGGGTCGTCGGAACTGTAGAAGTCGGACTCCTCAGCGCACTTGAATTTTTTTATCAATATTGCTAACAAATAAATAATTCACTAAATAATGCATTTTAACAAATAGATGATTTGGTTCTAATTAATTAATTAATTACTACTCCCTCCCATCCAAAATAGGCGCCGTGGTTTTAGTTTAGAGGGAGTAGCATTTTAACAATGTGCTACTACTGGGGCCGGCGGACTTTGCTGCAATTACTAGTAAAATCGAACTAATTCAGTGCTGCACCAGATCATAAATAGTTACCATCCATAACATGCACCAGATGAGATACATACTTGACTGCATCCTCCTTGATGTCCTGGCCTGTGATGTAGTCGACTTCGTTGGGAGCGCCCGGCGGAAGGTGGGAACAGGTCGATCCAGACGCTGAGCGTGAGCGTGTCACCGGAGAGCATCTCCTGGGGCACTGCCAAGAACATCGCCTGCCACGGCGTGGGTGCGCCGGCGGTCAGCGTGCTGCTGCTCACCAGCGAGGCCATGAGGACCATGTCGATACCCGGGGGCCCCACGGACAGCTTGCACCAGTACCGGGGCGTCGTCTCGGCCTCACCGTCGGGCCTGATGTACAGCAGCGACACGGCCGTAGCCGCGCCCAGCGGGCCAAGGGATACGAGGAACACGCTGCAGTCCTCCTCCCCAACGAGCGCATGCCAGGGGTGCGACAGGGAGAAGCCGAGGCTAGAGGACAGGCCGTAGCAGACCGTGACGGCGGGGCGCTGGTGGCAGTCGGCGAAATGGTTGAGGAGCATCGCCGGGGAGCCCACGAAAGCGCACCCGGACTCCGGGCAGGAGCAGGCCATACTGCACTGCTTCTTCTTGGTTGCAGCGGGCTGTAATGACTAATGCGGCGAGAAGCACCGTAAGTGAAGCGCTGAGAATGGGCAGGGACAGCAGCCCCTTTTATACCCTCTGCACGGACGCGTCTCTTCGGCGACTAAACGCGTACGTGTCTCATACAAACGCCGGATGCGTCGCTTCAAAACAACGGCTGCTAATCCCCACGCGTCGCTTGACCATGCCTCTGTGGAATACGCACGTAGTATATACGTTATTAGTTGTAGTATCAATCCATGTACTTGCGCCTGAATGGTCCTTGAGACAATCCCATGTGCATGCACTTCCACTACTAGGTATAGCCATTACCGAGTACTACATGCACTTGGTGAAACTTAAAAAAGATTGACTTAGGAAAATCGATCCTAGAACTTCAATTATTTTATGGATTGGAAAGACTACATGTGATCAAATCCAACATTTTTTTTGACCATCTTGTCTTGTCAGGTCAACCTTGAAATTATATTATTATTATTATTATTATTATTATTATTATTATTATTATTATTATTATTATTTGTTTTGGCAAATTTGAAACATTTTATTTTACGTAAAACCTGAAAACCTAGATTTTGTATTAAATGATATGGCTTTTCAAAAAAAAAATCGAGTCCTATATTGTTTTATATCTTCTACACCACACATACCCATCAGAGAGGAGGGTAGGGTAGATGTCGGGGGTGGCTCAGGAGGTAGGAAACGCGGCCTGCTGGTTTGGGAGGTATGGAGTGACATAGGATAGTTCCCAGAACAGTTCTACAATTTGGTAGCAGCGTATGCCTGACCAGCACTACTGCTATTGCCCTTAGCAGTAGCACGTATCTCAAACGCGCTACTACTTACTTACCTTATCCTGAAGCGGTTCATTGCACCCTCTCACCCACTCTCCCTCTCACTCGCTCGCTTGCGCTGAACCCGTCGTCCGCCCGTCGCGCTGCTCCTCGCCGAGGTACTCCTCCTCTCCTCCTCCTCCTCCAGCTGCCCTTCTCCCACCGCCTCCTCCTCCTCCTCCGGCTGCACCCTCCTCCTCCTCCTCCTCCGGCCGCCCCCACCCCCTCCACCCCCGCCCCTGCTACCTCTTGAGCACTGCGTTGGATTTCCCGAAGAGGAGAGGATGATGCAGCAAAGTAGCGTAAGTATTTCCCTCAGTTTTTGAGAACCAAGGTATCAATCCAGTAGGAGGCCACGCACAAGTCCCTCGTACCTGCACAAAACAATAGCTCCTCGCAACCAACGCGATTAGGGGTTGTCAATCCCTTCACGGTCACTTACGAGAGTGAGATCTGATAGAGATGATAAATAATATTTTTGGTATTTTTGATATAGAGATGCAAAGTGAAAAGTAAATGGCAAAGTAAAAACAAAGCAAGTATTAAAGTGATGGAGATTGATATGATGAGAATAGACCCGGGGCCATAGGTTTCACTAGTGGCTTCTCTCAAGAGCATAAGTATTCTACGGTGGGTGAACAAATTACTGTTGAGCAATTGACAGAATTGAGCATAGTTATGAGTATATCTAGGTATGATCATCTATATAGGCATCACGTCCGAGACAAGTAGACCGAAGCAATTCTGCATCTACTACTATTACTCCACCCATCGACCGCTATCCAGCATGCATCTAGAGTATTAAGTTAAAAACAGAGTAACGCCTTAAGCAAGATGACATGATGTAGAGGGATAAATTCATGCAATATGATAAAAACCCCATCTTATTATGCTCGATGGCAACAATACAATACGTGCCTTGCAACCCTTTCGATCACTGGGTAATGACACCGCAAGATTGAACCCAAAGCTAAGCACTTCTCCCATTGCAAGAACTACCAATCTAGTTGGCCAAACCAAACGGATAATTCAAGAGACTTGCAAAGATAACCAATCATACATAAAAGAATTCAGAGAAGATTCAAATATTATTCATAGATAATCTGGATCATAAACCCACAATTCATCGGTCTCAACAAACACACCGCAAAAACAAGATTACATCGAATAGATCTCCACAAGAGAGGAGGAGAACATTGTATTGAGATCCAAAAAGAGACAAGAAGCCATCTAGCTACTAGCTATGGACCCGAAGGTCTGAAGTAAACTACTCACACTTCATCGGAGGGTCTATGGTGATGATGTAGAAGCCCTCCGTGGTGGATGCCCCCTCGGTGAGCTCGGAACAGGCCCCAAGATGGGATCTCGTGGATACAGGAAGTTGCGGCGGTGGAATTAGGTTTTTGGCTCACGTTCTGATCGTTTGGGGGTACGTAGGTATATATAGGAGGAAGGAGTACGTCGGTGGAGCAACAGGGGGCCCACGAGGCAGGGGCGCGCCCTAGGGGGGGGGGGCGCCCACCCTCGTGACCGCTTCTTTTGTACCTTGGAGTAGGGTCCAAGTCCCCTGGATCACGTTCGGTGAGAAAATCACGTTTCCGAAGGTTTTCATTCCGTTTGGACTCCGTTTGATATTTCGTTTCTTCGAAACACTGAAATAGGCAAAAAACAACAATTCTGGGCTGGGCCTCCAGTTAATAGGTTAGTCCCAAAAATAATATAAAAGTGGAAAATAAAGCCCAATATAGTCCAAAACAGTAGATAAAGTACATGGAGCAATAAAAAATTATAGATACCTTGGAGACGTATCGGGCATCCCCAAGCTTAATTCCTGCTCGTCCTCGAGTAGGTAAATGATAAAAGAGAATTTTTGATGCGGAGTGATACTTTAGCATAATTTCAATGTAAATCTTCTTAATTGTGGTATGAATATTCAGATCCGAAAGATTCAAGACAAAAGTTCATATTGACATAAAAATAATAATACTTCAAGCATACTAATCAAAGTAATCATGTCTTCTCAAAATAGCATGGCAAAAGAAAGTTCATCCCTACAAAATCATATAGTTAGGCTATGCTTCATTTTCGTCACACAAAGATGCTCCCAACTTCTATACCCCTGATGGCAAGCCAAGCAATTGTTTCATACTTAAATAATCTCAAACTTTTTCAACCTTCACGCAATACATGAGCGTGAGCCATGGATATAGCACTATGGGTGGAATAGAATATGATGATGGGGATTGTGTGGAGAAGACAAAAAATAGAAAGTCTCACATTGACGAGGATAATCAACGGGCTATGGAGATGCCCATCAATTGATGTCAACATGAGGAGTAGAGATTGCCATGCAACGGATGCACTAGAGCTGTGAATGCTCAACAAAAGAAAACTAGTGGGTGTGCATCCAACTTGCTTGCTCATGAAGACCTAGGGCATTTTGAGGAAGCCCATCGTAGGAATATACAAGCCAAGTTCTATAATGAAAAATTCCCACTAGTATAAAAAGACAACTTATGAGACTCACTATATGAAAAACATGGTGCTACTTTGAAGCACAATATATGAGACTCACTACATGAAGAACAAGGTGCTACTTTGAAGCACAAGTGTGGAAAAAGAGATAGTAACATTGCCCTTTTTATTTTCTTTTTTTGGGCCTTTCCTTTTCTTTCTTTTTGGCATTTCTCTTTTTTTGGGCAATGCTCTAATAATGATGATCATCACACTTCTATTGATTACAACATAAGGATTACAACTCGGAACTTAGAACAAGATATGACTCTATATGAATGCCTCCGGCGGTGTATCGGGATGGTGCAATGAATCAAGAGTGACATGTATGAAAAATAATGCATGGTGGCTTTGCCACAAATACGATGTCAACTACATGATCATGCAATGGCAATATGACAGAAGTAAAGTATGTCATGATGATGATGAACGGAACAGTGGAAAGTTGCATGGCAACATATCTCGGAATGGCTATGGAAATGCCATAATAGGTAGGTATGGTGGCTGTTTTGAGGAAGATATAAGGAGGTTTATGTGTGATAGAGCGTATCATATCACGGGGTTTGGATGCACCGGCGAAGTTCGCACCAACTCTCAAGGTGAGAAGGGGCAATGCACGGCAATCAAGAGGCTAGCAAAGGCGGAAAGGTAAAAGTGTGTATAATCCATGGACTCAACATTAGTCAAAAGAACTCATATACTTATTGCAAAAATTTAGAAGTCATAAAAAATCAAGTACTACGCACATGCTCCTAGGGGGTTAGATTGGTTGAAAAGACCATCGCCGTCCCCGACCGCCACTCATAAGGATGCACAAGCCAGGTACACTTCATGTTTCAAATTTGTTACACAACTTTAACCATACGTGCATGTTACGGGATTTGCTAACTTCAACACAAGCATTCTTTAAATTCACAACTACTCAACTAGCATGACTTTGATATTATCACCTCCATATCTCAAAACAATTATCAAGCATCAAACTTTTCTTAGTATTCAACGCACTCAAAAGAAAGTTTCACATATCTTGAATACCAAGTATATTAATATTAAGCAAATTACCATGCTATTAACGACTCTCAAAATAATCTAAGTGAAGCATGAGAGATCAATAGTTTCTTTAAAACAAATCCACCATCGTGCTCTAAAAGATCTAAGTGAAGCACTAGAGCAAAAATTATCACGCTCAAAAGATATAAGTGAAGCACTATGAGCAAAACTATCAAGCTCAAAAGATATAAGTGAAGCACATAGAGTATTCTATCAAATTCCAATTTATGTATGGCTCTCTCAAAAGGTGTGTACAGCAAGGATGATTGTGGTAGACTAACAAGCAAAGATGCAAATGATACAAGACGCTCCAAGCAAAACACATATCATGTGGTGAATAAAAATATAGCTCCAAGTAAATTACCGATGGAAGTAGATTTAAAGAGGGGATGCCTTCCGGGGCATCCCCAAGCTTTTACTTTTTGGTGTCCTTGGATTATCTTGGGGGTGCCATGGGCATCCCCAAGCTTAGGCTCTTGCCACTCCTTGTTCCATATTCCATCAAAAGAATTTACCCAAAACTTGAAAACTTCACAACACAAAACTCAATAGAAATCTCGTGAGCTCCGTTAGAGAAAGAAAACAAAAGACTATTTTAAGGTACTGTAATGAACTCATTCTTTATTTATATTGGTGTTAAACCTACTGTATTCCAACTTCTCTATGGATTATAAACTATTTTACTAGCCATAGATTCATCAAAATAAGCAAACAACACACGAAAAACAGAATCTGTCAAAAACAGAACAATCTGTAGTAATCTGTAACTAACGCAAACTTCTGGAACTCCAAAAATCTACCAAAATTAGACTGTAATACTTAAGACAGCCGCAAGATAAGACTGTAACATGTGCTAATTTGTCAAGTACCGATAATTATTTGTGGTGTACTCACATTTGGTTTCTTATAGTATTGCATCATTGCCTGTTCAAGCATTAGCAAGTACAGTCAATGAGGAAAATCTACCGGATCTGAAGTACCAATTTGATACAACTGATGTTGATAAGTGGACCAATTACTGTATTGAAGAAATGCAGCATGTAAGATTTAGAGTATTTCATATGAGAATGTTTTGTGCCGGTACTAGATGCGCTTGATGATCTTTGTATGTTTCAGTGGCCCTTGCGAAGGATCCTCACACTAAAGGCTCCTCATGTTCTCAAGATTATTCAAGCAGTAAAGCTTTCAGATTGATTTCTTTTTGGTTTCCCTTGTATTTCAGATAAAGCAACTGACTGTATGCTATATGGTTTCCCTTTTGTTTCAGAGCAAGCAATATACTGTATCTCTCAAGCAATTTACTCATACGTGTGATTGGAAAGACGACAACCATTTGTTCTCTGACACTACTATCTGACAGGTACTCAATATTATACTAATCGTCAATGCTATAGAAGTGTTCATCCATGAATAAAGAGACTGAAAGGATTTTAGGTTATGAGACTTTGTCCTGATTTCAGAGATGTGCTAAATTCTGAAGTTTGTTGTATGACACTACTATCTGACAAGTAGGATTTTTTACAATTACTTGAGTGTATTGGATTGGGTAAACTAATTAGCCCTATGTATCAGTTTCTGATGTGCGATTCTAATGTATGTTGTTTCTGTTATTGTCATTATCCTCGACAGATCATTCAAATGTTGGATTCATGGCCTACAATAGATGATTTGCGACTCCAATGTGTTTTTCTGCTGTTTTTGTTAAGTTCTTAACTCATCAGGCCGGGCTACTGAGTATACATATTGTGTTCATCTCGCCTTCCTTCTTAGGAAAAATCATGTACTGAAGGTAAGCTATTCTTTATTTACATTTTATTTGTTTCTTCCTGCTACTTGTACAATTTGCTACGGAAATCTTCTGTCTGCTTGCCTGAATTAGATCCTGTTTGCACCGTTGCCTGCATTTTGTATTGAGAACCATCTGCTTTAGGCATTTAGCTGTACAAAACTGTGAAAGTAGGCAAGAACCACCTGCAGCTCAAGTCTTGTCTTGTTCGGCAATGACAAGCTAGAGTAAAAGTGGAGCCAAGATCAATTGTTGAAAACCTTTTACTGACTATGAGCGAGGGGATGTAGAAAGCCCTTTGTTAGCTCTGATTTGCCATTTTGTGTAACACTAGCTTACATAAGGATGTGGTGGCAAGTAGGATTATCTCAGTAGTCAGCTGTCAGCGCTACTATCCGAGAGATTGAGATTGCACTACTATCTCTACGGTCGACCGGGTTTATGCGCTAACCTAGGTTCTAATAAAATGCAAGAGCTTGCGTAATGCTCATTTGCTCTCCCTCCCTACCTCCCTCCCTCCCTCCCTCCACTCCCTCTTGATGCCCCCTCATGGTGCCAGGCCCCTTCTAATGTTGAAGGGCTTCTCAAGTCAGAAAATCTCTCATAACTGCTTCAACATTTATTTCTTCAAGCTGTAACAAGAGTTCCCGCAACAAGGCGTCTTGCAATATTTTGGAAAGTTGCTGCCTCTATCTTTTGTGCCATGTAAGTCTTTCTTGTGTATCTGATCACCAAGTTTTTTCCCTATACCATGTATCATCCGAAGGGGCGACAGACCAAAGTCTCGGATTCCTCGAGCAACAGATGTAGTGTTGTCACCGATGTGAATCCGTCTACTCCTAGGCAACAATAGAGGAGTGATTGGGATACTGAAAGCCAGTGTATGGAGGCTTAGTGGAGTCAGTCACCAGCCTCTTCGTTGTTTCAACAGCAGCATCAAGCGGCGCCAGAAGCATGTCGAGTTAAATTCATCTTGGGCATAGCCAACTTTATTGGTGGACTTACTCTCATTTTTCACAATGTAACGAACTTCTCTCGTGGCTGAATTTTCAAAATATTTTAGTGACCATTACAGAAAACTCACATTCAAAACTCCAAAAACTAACATATCATTTTCTTGTGGATAGCAGATTGCTGATCTGAGAGACAGCCGAGTCATGAACGAGGACAAATGAGAAGGTCGGCCACTACTGACTCAAGCTTGGATGTGGTCGAAAGCCTGGCTCCACATGGTTCTACCACTGCTCTCACACATGGTGCTCGGGCTACTTCCACCGGTGCTCTGCAGGTTGTCGTTCCGCGAGAGTAACGACAGGGAGAACAAGATAATGGACGTCGCCAGTGCTTCGCTTGCCTGCATCGCTCTGCTAGCGCTCGGGAAGGTTATGGCCACAGAAGATCCATGACATACTTCAAGACTCTCATTTACTACCTTACCATCGTTGTGAGCTTGTCCGGGATGTCGTACATCGCCGTGTACTGATCATGAGGCTTCTAGAACACTTGACACCATCGATCAAGGTGGTGCATCGGCTCCTCATGCTTCTCCAGGCCTGTTGTTCTCTCATTTAGGTGGTGAACATACGTCTACCTAGGCCTCATTCTGAAGTCTCAAGTTCCTCGGAGCACTGATGGTCTAAAAAGAGAAGACATGGGTGACTTGAAGAGAAAGTGCATGAAGAAACATCTGAATCTTTTTGAGTTGCTACCTGCTATTTTGTTGTTATTCTGGTGTACATTTTAAGTTGCTAACATTTCATGTCAAAATGTGCGATCTTGCTCACTTGAGTTCGTCTGTATCGTGGAATGTTACTACCAGGTATTTTATTAGAGCAGAAAAACAACAGGATCAGTCTTTCCTTCTTTTTCTGTCTCCTTTTCCTTGATAGAGAGGGACTGGTTTTTGCATAGGATTATCCTATCTTTTCAGTCATGTAATGTCGGTGTTTACGTGGTGCGTGGCTTGTAGCTGAATCCTTTATTTTATTAATGAGACATGTATTACCATGAAAACAAAGACTATCTCATAACTTGACTATCTCATAACTTTAGTGGATAATTGTTTACGAATACCATTTAGCGGCATCCTGCTTAAACCGGTATAGTAGGCTATATCGGTGCTATAGACGGCTATTTAAAACTTTGATAATAATACGTGCGTTGCACGTGCACGCTTACTAGTTGACGAAAACTGATATTTCCTCTTGGATACGGTTTTGTAACTATGCATATCAAATCAGACCATCCAATTTGTCACGCTGTAAGGTGATTCCTAATCGAACGGCCGGTTTCATCGTCGAGCCCACCGTCACCTACCCCGCAACTCTCATCGGTACGTGCACCTCATTGCCGCTTTTTTTGCAGCTTTTTTAGAAAACTATAGACCTTTATTAAGCAATGTTCATAGGAATATAGATGATATCATGCAAGACTCTTATTTTTGCAGCTGTGCACCTTGTTCATGACTGCGATAGTCTGAAGGGCCCAAAATCTGCTTTTGGGAAGACCCTTTCCTCACGACCCTCGCGTCGCCCCCTTGGGCGACTCGAGGGTGACTAGGGTTCCGCGGCCGCCACCACCACCCTGCACCACCCTTCTTCCCCTCGCCGCTACCAGAGACGGCCGCCGAGAAGCCCGCGCGGGCGCTGTTGAAGGTGGCGGCGGGGATCTCGGCGCTCCATCCCCTCTTGGAGGCCAGTGGTTCCTGGGGCGGCGGCCCTAGCCGGAGAGGCGGTGTCGTCGGGCGGTTGGCGGCATTCGCAGGGGGTGCTGGCCAGCGTGCCTGGCCACGCGGGCGGCGGGTGGCTGGTGGAATCCGGCCACGGCGTGAAGTCCCTTCTTCACAAATTTGAGGTGCGAAATCCTCTTCCCTGCCGCCTCTCTCACCTTCGGCGGGGCTACCGATTCGCTTGGCTCCGGCGTTGGTGCGTGTTGGTGGCCAGCTAGGGACCGAGTGAAACCTTGGCCAGTCCGCCGGCCGGCAGGGGCAACGCCCAAGGGCGCTGCTTTTCTCCATGGGGACGCAACCGAGGTCCCCTGCCCGGGTGAAAACCTTTATCCACTACGGATTTGGCGGTGGCGGCGCCTTGCGATCGTGACCTTGCCGGAGGCATCGCTGTGGGTGCCGAGCTCGGCCGGGAGGCTCTGCAGGTGAGGGTTTGAGTTGCCTCCTCTTCGTCCGTCCGATTCCTTGAAGCTTGTCTCCAACAAGTTATGCATGGACCGAGGCGGAGCAGCCGGCTAGGTATATCCCAAATCAAGTGGTCGCCCTATGTCCACCTTGCGATGTGAGGGCGGCATTCTTCCATATCTAGGGCAAGCTTCTCGAAATCCCGATGGTGCGGGCGCCACGAGCCATGGCGAGGGGTAGGGTCCCTCTTTGGTGATAGAGAAGGAAGATGTTGTTCCCCTCTTCTCTAGGTGTTCTGGAGCACGGCCCATCTTGAAGGTCGGCTATGTCCTGCTCTGCTGCTCCGTTCTACTACATATGATCCTAGTGTGGAGTGCTCGGCCTTTGCAAGTTGTAATTTTATTTCCATTTCATTAGCTGCTTGTGGAGGTTGTAGTGAGTGGGCTTTTCAGTGTTTCCCCATTGTATCGTTCTGACCGTTGTAATTTGGGCTGTTTGTTGTAACTCCTGGCCGGTTGATGGCTTTGTTAATTCAAAGCCGAGCTCTTCGCGAGCCTTTGTTCCAAAAAAAAATGACTGTGATGCCTGTTTTGCATCTGTGCAATGTAGGTGACGCACTGGTGGTTGCAACAGTATTACTGGGTTATACTTATATCTGGTTTTGAGTTGTAAACTGCTTTTATTAGTTCCATCTTGAGGTAACCACAATTTTTTAGAGTAACCTATCGAGTCAACTTGCAGCATTAGTTCCGTATTAGTTGTTCTTGCGTAGTTCGGTATCGGTCAACTTGCAGCCCGTTCCATTTCCGGGTGCCACCAAGAGGGATCCCCAAGGAGAGGAGACTCTAGCTGTGAAGAAGACGTGGCGACTGTCAAGGAGGATATCGACAGGATCGTCGACCTATCGCCACACGTGCCTTCCTTCATATACCGAGACCTGAAGCGCAACAACCCATCGCTGGAGGAGAAAGACGAGCACACAGACTACAAGGTTGTAGAGGAGTTCGTCCGGGTTCCCGGTCTGGGTCTGCTACGAGTACGCCTCCAAAGGATTTGTGGAGGTCGACTACGACTACGCCGGAGAGGCCGAGGCACACAGGCGGATCGACGAAGCACGTGGTCAGGCATTCAGAGCCATCGTTGCTCATCTTTCTTCAGACGCCCTCGTTGACGGCATTTACACATTCCGGTAACTCGGGAGGAAAATGATGGACGGTTTCTGACCGAAATCCAACTCATCTTTCGGATACATATAGAGATGGTGTTGGCAGCCAGGCCCGTGACTATTATGTAGTATTATGAAGGAGCTAGATGTTGTATGCTCCGTCCAAAGTAATTGTGCGCTTGGGCATTGTCACAGCATCACTGATCCAATAAATGCAATTGGCCTCTATTATTTATGTTTTAGAGAGCTTGGCATTTGAGGAATGATATAATTTTCGGATAGGAGAAAGAATCTTTCTCTGCCTCTATTATTTTTGTGGAAAATTATTGGAAAACTTTCACGTCAGCTAGTGCATGTGTGCAAGTGGACTTAAGCAAAAAAAGGTAAGGGAGTGATTGATAACTGTAGGTGCGTTATCCCTCATGTCAATGGTCCTGCTTCTTGGAAGCCTCCGGACCCTGAGTATATTAAGATAAATATTGATGCTAGCTTTGTGAAGAGCATGAGATCTATCAGTGTTGGCATTGTCGCGAGGAATCACCTGGGTGAGGTCTTGCTTTCATCATGGGGTTTTATCGGGTCGTGTACTTGTGTGGATGAAGCGGAACTTCGTGCCTGCCTTGGCGGGTTACACATTGGTATTACTCTTCATAAACCAATTATTTTGGAAATTGATTGCTTTTTTGCTGCATCTTTTCCGCAAAAGATGCCATTGACAGGTCTCCACTGGTGGATCTGAAAAAGGAAGAGCTGAGTGTCTCAAAGTTTATTAAGGATCTTAAGATCATAGAAATCGAAAGACGATCTAATAGGAGTGGCGTATGAGATTGCTAGATTTAGTTTTGATAGCATGTCTGATGGTGTGTTGTATATAAGGACGCTGATAACGCCCACACGTGTGGCATATTGGACATCCACCCACTCACCGTATGTATGCGTAAGCAGGAGGCAGCCCACAGGGATCATGTGTGGGCGAACATTAGAACTGCTCACACGCGTGGCGCAGCTACTTCGTGCCACACGCCCAACAAGTACTACTCATTCTCACCCCGGGCGTGTGGCACGAAGCAAATATGCCCACATGTCCTGGCGCAGCTACGTTAGTTACCTGCGGGATGACGCTTTAGTTAACCCAGGGGGTGGCAACTTTAGTTCAACTCTCTATGTTTTGGTTAATTATAGTTGCCATGTATAATTTATGATAATTGTCGCGTAATCAAACCATAGTTGTCGTGGTGTGATTAACTACTTGTCACATGTGGTCAAACAATAGTTGCCATGTGTGTTTACCTAGGTTACCACGTGTGGTCCAACCATAGTTGCCATGTATGGTAATCATAGTTGCATGTGTGTTTACCTGGTTGTCCCGTGACGCGCAACTGCAGTTGCTATCTACCAACGAATCATAGTTTCCATGTGTGTTTATCTAGTTGCCGCGATACGCCGCAACTGCAGTTGCCATCTATCATCAGACGAGCATCGTGTGGGCGAAGAGCAGTTCACCCACACGCCGCTGACTGGTTGGTGACTGTGTGGACGGGAACTGGTTCGCCCACACGGAGCAGCTGACAATCACAGCGTTGCTGGTCGTGGTGGGCGAGCTCTAACGCCCACACACCACGCTATGCCTACGTGGCACTGAAATTTCAACAGATTCGTTCAAGATTAAATGCGAAACCACGACATGCATTTAAGATCAAAGTGTTTGGACGAAGTGCAGATATGCCACACGTGTGGGTGTTATTGTTTGGGATATAATAGTGTTCCGCCCTGCATGGTTAGCTTTGTAATGGACAATTGTAAGAATCTTGTTTTAACTAATTAATATATGAGGGGTTTAAAAAAATGCAATTTGCCAATTCAGCAAAAAGAAAGTTGCTTTTCATTGATGAACAAACGCCTTGCAGTTTTGCAGCTTACTGTAGAAGAACGATGTGTGTGATATTCTATTCTGACTTCATGGACATGCTTTCCATGCCCTGGTCTTCATTAAGAGAATGCATGAGTAGAACTTCTCTGGGTGCTAATAGTTTATTTTCGAACTGAACCTTCTGGTTTGCAAATATATATTTGTCACTTTATCATGAAAAGTAGAATTGGTACACAATGAAAGTTGCTTGTCCCGCGCCTAGATTTTGCAACTATACTAAATCTGTTCTGCTCTGTTTCTCAAGTTCAATCTTTTATTACTCCGCCCCCACCCAGACACATAAAAAATACAAAATAACCTTTACTCAGTTTTTTGTCATCACAATGATTAATATCCCCTCTAAACGTTCTTATATTTCTTTACAAAGGGAGTACGTCACATAAAAACAAGCAGGGGCGGAGCCAGGATTTGACCATAGGAGGAGCGAAGAAGACAATGAACGATAAAAGTTTTTTTTCTGAAAATGACCATACATAAAGGAACACGAAATAATATGTATTTTGCAGTTAGAAAATTGTATTTTTGTTCATTAGTTTGAATGTGGCTCTTACACCTAAAACACATAGAATAAAATCCATAATCCTATATGTTGATTGTAGCTTGTTACCTAAATTTACTGGTGCTAGAATATTTGATCGGTAGTTTGTGTATCAACTAATTTGACATTGAAGCCATCATACATACAAACTGGTAGATTTATAATCGTCCCAAAAATACAAACAAGCATCTACTCCCTCCATTCCAAATTAGTTGACTTGGATTTATCTAGATACAGATGTATCTAACACTAAAACATGTCTAGATATATTCGTATCAAACAAATCTGAGTCAACTAATTTGAAACGGACGGAGTAACAGTTTGTGCATATCTAATATAGCCTAGACATGAGCCGGTGATATACCTTAGATCTGACGTGAGTCGTGCTATGTCGCCCTAAGGGTGAAATTTTAAACTAAGGGCGAAATTTTGAACTCGGATGATGAAATCAGTGCATACAGGACCTATTTTTGAGAATAAAACAAGAAATTGCTACACCTAATTAATTCCATCTAAAGCAAAAGTTTCTAGTCTTCTGGAGCTAGATGCGGATCAGTTCATCATCAATATTTCATAGTATAAATCAACAAAGGAATTAAGGAGACTCACCGCATGATTATTCTGCCATCAGCGTTGGTGTTGATCCCTTTTACAGATGCCATCGTCGAACTTCCTAGGTGTCTACGCTGGCGAAGCGTGCAGCCAGTGCGTCGGGCGGCGAACGATAGATGCCCTTGATCGTGGGTTCGTAGCCTTGTCAGATTCCAGAATTACCTGGCTAAAAAGAATTACCTGGCTGTTTGTTTTTCTCTAGCGTGGGCTGACCAAGATATACATATGGGCTTTAACTAGGGAAGCTCCTGGGCTTGAGCGCATTGTTAGGGGGCCAATTAGTCCTAAGTCTGTTTCTTCGTCCCCGGCTCCGCCCCTGAAAACAAGTGATGCTGCAGTCACACGTTTTAGAAATATCAACAAAGCAGTATTGTATAATGGTCCAAGGGATTCAGCCGTGCTAAATTGCATAATCAACAAATGAGGCATATAGGAATTTTATTTCACACGGTCTGGACGTTTAAATTTCAAATTGGTTCACAATGTTCTGAACAGTAGTACTAGAATACCTCGAAGGCCAATGGACGCCTTCTTTAGTTTGCCAGTCCGCCACTTCCATGGCCAAATCATTGTTGGTGAGAACCTGTGCCTTCTTCGCCCAGTTGGCGACGTATGTCCATGGCCAAGCTCGTCAGCGGACATACTAGCAATTACTACCCCTAAAAAGCAATGACTAGTAAATGAAACTTATTCAGTAATGCACCAAATCACATATAGTTATCATCCATAACATGCACCGGGTGAGATACATACTTCACCGCATCCTCGAGCCGGTCGGTTCAATTCGTGTCTTCAAGTGGGTGTAGGCTACGAGACACTTCTTTCACACATCCATTGCATGTGTGTCATGGGCCCATATGACCGATGAATGATAAAAGAGGTCATTGTTGTGAATAAGCTCGTCTCATCGGCAGGCAGCTTCGAACCGAAGCATGCCACAAAGTGTCTTTAGTTAAGATGACTCAATCTGTTTGTTTGATCTAAGTACGGTGGATATGTGATCTGTTTATCGCACCCGTTAAATCTTAATTGATTCGATATGTTACTACTGCTAGCTACACATATAAACATAAAAATCATTGCATGCATTCATAGATATATAAATAATTAACAACCATGTCACACTCAATCAAAATAGCGATGTCCATAGTAGGGTTCCACAAGCTGGACCCTCAAACTAAAGTTGCATATCTATAGTAGTCGGCATCTAGTCCTTTTTCTTCTTCGATGCCCTCCGGGCCATCGCCTTGGCGACGCTTACCACTGATCATCGGCAGGTCTTCCTCCTCCTCGTCGCCTTCGCCCTCCTCCTTGTCATCGCCCTCCTCCTCCTCCTCCTCCTCGCCCCTCGCCCTTGTGCTTGTCATCCTTCTCTGAGTTGGCCTTCGAGGGCTCCTTCGCCCGGCCCATGAACTCGATATAGTCGGGTCGTCGGAACTGTAGAAGTCGGACTCCTCAGCGCACTTGAATTTTTTTATCAATATTGCTAACAAATAAATAATTCACTAAATAATGCATTTTAACAAATAGATGATTTGGTTCTAATTAATTAATTAATTACTACTCCCTCTCATCCAAAATAGGCGCCGTGGTTTTAGTTTAGAGGGAGTAGCATTTTAACAATGTGCTACTACTGGGGCCGGCGGACTTTGCTGCAATTACTAGTAAAATCAAACTAATTCAGTGCTGCACCAGATCATAAATAGTTACCATCCATAACATGCACCAGATGAGATACATACTTGACTGCATCCTCCTTGATGTCCTGGCCTGTGATGTAGTCGACTTCGTTGGGAGCGCCAAGGAAGGTGGGAACAGGTCGATCCAGACGCTGAGCGTGATTGTGTCACCGGAGAGCATCTCCTGGGGCACTGCCAAGAACATCCCCTGCCACGGCGTGGGTGCGCCGGCGGTCAGCGTGCTGCTGCTCACCAGCGAGGCCATGAGGACCATGTCGATACCCGGGGGCCCCACGGACAGCTTGCACCAGTACCGGGCGCCGTCTCGGCCTCACCGTCGGGCCTGATGCACAGCAGCGACACGGCCGTAGCCGCGCCCAGCGGGCCAAGGGATACGAGGAACACGCTGCAGTCCTCGTCCCCAACGAGCGCATGCCAGGGGTGCGACAGGGAGAAGCCGAGGCTAGAGGACAGGCCGTAGCGGACCGTGACGGCGGGGTGCTGGTGGCAGTCGGCGAAATGGTTGAGGAGCATCGCCGGGGAGCCCACGAAAGCGCACCCGGACTCCGGGCAGGAGCAGGCCATACTGCACTGCTTCTTCTTGGTTGCGGCGGGCTGTAATGACTAATGCGGCGAGAAGCACCGTAAGTGAAGCGCTGAGAATGGGCAGGGACAGCAGCCCCTTTTATACCCTCTGCACGGACGCGTCTCTTCGGCGACTAAACGCGTACGTGTCTCATACAAACGCCGGATGCGTCGCTTCAAAACAACGGCTGCTAATCCCCACGCGTCGCTTGACCATGCCTCTGTGGAATACGCACGTAGTATATACGTTATTAGTTGTAGTATCAATCCATGTACTTGCGCCTGAATGGTCCTTGAGACAATCCCATGTGCATGCACTTCCACTACTAGGTATAGCCATTACCGAGTACTACATGCACTTGGTGAAACTTAAAAAAGATTGACTTAGGAAAATCGATCCTAGAACTTCAATTATTTTATGGATTGGAAAGACTACATGTGATCAAATCCAACATTTTTTTTGACCATCTTGTCTTGTCAGGTCAACCTTGAAATTATATTATTATTATTATTATTATTATTATTATTATTATTATTATTATTATTTGTTTTGGCAAATTTGAAACATTTTATTTTACGTAAAACCTGAAAACCTAGATTTTGTATTAAATGATATGGCTTTTCAAAAAAAAATCGAGTCCTATATTGTTTTATATCTTCTACACCACACATACCCATCAGAGAGGAGGGTAGGGTAGATGTCGGGGGTGGCTCAGGAGGTAGGAAACGCGGCCTGCTGGTTTGGGAGGTATGGAGTGACATAGGATAGTTCCCAGAACAGTTCTACAATTTGGTAGCGCGTATGCCTGACCAGCACTACTGCTACGTCCCTTAGCAGTAGCACGTATCTCCGAAACGCGCTACTACTTACTTACCTTATCCTGAAGCGGTTCATTGCACCCTCTCACCCACTCTCCCTCTCACTCGCTCTCGCCTGCTTGAACCGTCGTCTGGCCGTCGCGCTGCTCCTCGCCGAGGTACTCCTCCTCTCCCTCCTCCTCCTCCAGCCGCCCTTCTCCCACCGCCTCCCTCCTCCTCCTCCGCTGCACCTCCTCCTCCTCCTCCTCCGGCCGCCCACCCCCTCCACCCCGCCCTGCTACCTCTTGAGCACTGCGTTGGATTTCCCGAAAGAGGAGAGGATGATGCAGCAAAGTAGCGTAAGTATTTCCCTCAATTTTTGAGAACCAAGGTATCAATCCAGTAGGAGGCCACGCACAAGTCCCTCGTACCTGCACAAAACAATAGCTCCTCGCAACCAACGCGATTAGGGGTTGTCAATCCCTTCACGGTCACTTACTTAGAGTGAGATCTGATAGAGATGATAAATAATATTTTTGGTATTTTTGATATAGAGATGCAAAGTGAAAAGTAAATGGCAAAGTAAAAACAAAGCAAGTATTAAAGTGATGGAGATTGATATGATGAGAATAGACCCGGGGGCCATAGGTTTCACTAGTGGCTTCTCTCAAGAGCATAAGTATTCTACGGTGGGTGAACAAATTACTGTTGAGCAATTGACAGAATTGAGCATAGTTATGAGTATATCTAGGTATGATCATCTATATAGGCATCACGTCCGAGACAAGTAAACCAAACGATTCTGCATCTACTACTATTACTCCACCCATCGACCGCTATCCAGCATGCATCTAGAGTATTAAGTTAAAACAGAGTAACACCTTAAGCAAGATGACATGATGTAGAGGGATAAATTCATGCAATATGATAAAAACCCCATCTTGTTATCCTCGATGGCAACAATACAATACGTGCCTTGCAACCCTTTCAACATCGGGTAATGACACCGCAAGATTGAACCCAAAGCTAAGCACTTCTCCCATTGCAAGAACTACCAATCTAGTTGGCCAAACCAAACGGATAATTCAAGAGACTTGCAAAGATAACCAATCATACATAAAAGAATTCAGAGAAGATTCAAATATTATTCATAGATAATCTGGATCATAAACCCACAATTCATCGGTCTCAACAAACACACCGCAAAAACAAGATTACATCGAATAGATCTCCACAAGAGAGGAGGAGAACATTGTATTGAGATCCAAAAGAGAGAAGCAGCCATCGAGCTTCTAGCTATGGACCCGAAGGTCTGAAGTAAACTACTCACACTTCATCGGAGGGTCTATGGTGATGATGTAGAAGCCCTCCGTGGTGGATGCCCCCTCCGGCGGAGCTCCGGAACAGGCCCCAAGATGGGATCTCGTGGATACAGGAAGTTGCGGCGGTGGAATTAGGTTTTTGGCTCACGTTCTGATCGTTTGGGGGTACGTAGGTATATATAGGAGGAAGGAGTACGTCGGTGGAGCAACAGGGGGCCACGAGGCAGGGGCGCGCCTAGGGGCGCGCCACCCTCGTGACCGCTTCTTTTGTTCCTTGGAGTAGGGTCCAAGTCCTGGATCACGCTCGGTGAGAAAATCACGTTTCCGAAGGTTTTCATTCCGTTTGGACTCCGTTTGATATTTCGTTTCTTCGAAACACTGAAATAGGCAAAAAACAACAATTCTGGGCTGGGCCTCCAGTTAATAGGTTAGTCCCAAAAATAATATAAAAGTGGAAAATAAAGCCCAATATAGTCCAAAACAGTAGATAAAGTACATGGAGCAATAAAAAATTATAGATACCTTGGAGACGTATCAGGCATCCCCAAGCTTAATTCCTGCTCTCCCTCGAGTAGGTAATGATAAAAAGAGAATTTCTGATGCGGAGTGATACTTTAGCATAATTTCAATGTAAATCTTCTTATTTGTGGTATGAATATTCAGATCCGAAAGATTCAAGACAAAAGTTCATATTGACATAAAAATAATAATACTTCAAGCATACTAATCAAAGTAATCATGTCTTCTCAAAATAGCATGGCAAAAGAAAGTTCATCCCTACAAAATCATATAGTTAGGCTATGCTTCATTTTCGTCACACAAAGATGTTCCCAACTTCTATAACCCCGATGGCAAGCCAAGCAATTGTTTCGTACTTAAATAATCTCAAACTTTTTCAACCTTCACGCAATACATGAGCGTGAGCCATGGATATAGCACTATGGGTGGAATAGAATATGATGATGGGGATTGTGTGGAGAAGACAAAAAATAGAAAGTCTCACATTGACGAGGATAATCAACGGGCTATGGAGATGCCCATCAATTGATGTCAACATGAGGAGTAGAGATTGCCATGCAACGGATGCACTAGAGCTGTGAATGCTCAACAAAAGAAAACTAGTGGGTGTGCATCCAACTTGCTTGCTCATGAAGACCTAGGGCATTTTGAGGAAGCCCATCGTAGGAATATACAAGCCAAGTTCTATAATGAAAAATTCCCACTAGTATAAAAAGACAACTTATGAGACTCACTATATGAAAAACATGGTGCTACTTTGAAGCACAATATATGAGACTCACTACATGAAGAACAAGGTGCTACTTTGAAGCACAAGTGTGGAAAAAGAGATAGTAACATTGCCCTTTTTATTTTCTTTTTTGGGCCTTTCCTTTTCTTTCTTTTTGGCATTTCTCTTTTTTTGTGCAATGCTCCAATAATGATGATCATCACACTTCTATTTATTACAACATAAGGATTACAACTCGAAACTTAGAACAAGATATGACTCTATATGAATGCCTCCGGCGGTGTATCGGGATGGTGCAATGAATCAAGAGTGACATGTATGAAAAATAATGCATGGTGGCTTTGCCACAAATACGATGTCAACTACATGATCATGCAATGGCAATATGACAGAAGTAAAGTATGTCATGATGATGATGAACGGAACAGTGGAAAGTTGCATGGCAATATATCTCGGAATGGCTATGGAAATGCCATAATAGGTAGGTATGGTGGCTGTTTTGAGGAAGATATAAGGAGGTTTATGTGTGATAGAGCGTATCATATCACGGGGTTTGGATGCACCGTGAAGTTTGCACCAACTCTCAAGGTGAGAAGGGCAATGCACGGTACCGAAGAGGCTAGCAAAGGCGGAAAGGTAAAAGTGTGTATAATCCATGGACTCAACATTAGTCAAAAGAACTCATATACTTATTGCAAAAATTTAGAAGTCATAAAAAATCAAGTACTACGCACATGCTCCTAGGGGGTTAGATTGGTTGGAAAAGACCATCGCTCGTCCCCGACCGCCACTCATAAGGATGCACAAGCCAGGTACACTTCATGTTTCAAATTTGTTACACAACTTTAACCATACGTGCATGTTACGGGATTTGCTAACTTCAACACAAGCATTCTTTAAATTCACAACTACTCAACTAGCATGACTTTGATATTATCACCTCCATATCTCAAAACAATTATCAAGCATCAAACTTTTCTTAGTATTCAACGCACTCAAAAGAAAGTTTCACATATCTTGAATACCAAGTATATTAATATTAAGCAAATTACCATGCTATTAACGACTCTCAAAATAATCTAAGTGAAGCATGAGAGATCAATAGTTTCTTTAAAACAAATCCACCATCGTGCTCTAAAAGATCTAAGTGAAGCACTAGAGCAAAAATTATCACGCTCAAAAGATATAAGTGAAGCACTATGAGCAAAACTATCAAGCTCAAAAGATATAAGTGAAGCACATAGAGTATTCTATCAAATTCCAATTTATGTATGGCTCTCTCAAAAGGTGTGTACAGCAAGGATGATTGTGGTAGACTAACAAGCAAAGATGCAAATGATACAAGACGCTCCAAGCAAAACACATATCATGTGGTGAATAAAAATATAGCTCCAAGTAAATTACCGATGGAAGTAGACGAAAGAGGGGATGCCTTCAGGGCATCCCCAAGCTTTACTTTTGGTGTCCTTGGATTATCTTGGGGGTGCCATGGGCATCCCCAAGCTTAGGCTCTTGCCACTCCTTGTTCCATATTCCATCAAAAGAATTTACCCAAAACTTGAAAACTTCACAACACAAAACTCAATAGAAATCTCGTGAGCTCCGTTAGAGAAAGAAAACAAAAGACTATTTTAAGGTACTGTAATGAACTCATTCTTTATTTATATTGGTGTTAAACCTACTGTATTCCAACTTCTCTATGGATTATAAACTATTTTACTAGCCATAGATTCATCAAAATAAGCAAACAACACACGAAAAACAGAATCTGTCAAAAACAGAACAGTCTGTAGTAATCTGTAACTAACGCAAACTTCTGGAACTCCAAAAATCTACCAAAATTAGACTGTAATACTTAAGACAGCCGCAAGATAAGACTGTAACATGTGCTAATTTGTCAAGTACCGATAATTATTTGTGGTGTACTCACATTTGGTTTCTTATAGTATTGCATCATTGCCTGTTCAAGCATTAGCAAGTACAGTCAATGAGGAAAATCTACCGGATCTGAAGTACCAATTTGATACAACTGATGTTGATAAGTGGACCAATTACTGTATTGAAGAAATGCAGCATGTAAGATTTAGAGTATTTCATATGAGAATGTTTTGTGCCGGTACTAGATGCGCTTGATGATCTTTGTATGTTTCAGTGGCCCTTGCGAAGGATCCTCACACTAAAGGCTCCTCATGTTCTCAAGATTATTCAAGCAGTAAAGCTTTCAGATTGATTTCTTTTTGGTTTCCCTTGTATTTCAGATAAAGCAACTGACTGTATGCTATATGGTTTCCCTTTTGTTTCAGAGCAAGCAATATACTGTATCTCTCAAGCAATTTACTCATACGTGTGATTGGAAAGACGACAACCATTTGTTCTACGACACTACTATCTGACAGGTACTCAATATTATACTAATCGTCAATGCTATAGAAGTGTTCATCCATGAATAATGAGACTGAAAGGATTTTAGGTTATGAGACTTTGTCCTGATTTCAGAGATGTGCTAAATTCTGAAGTTTGTTGTATGACACTACTATCTGACAAGTAGGATTTTTACAATTACTTGAGTGTATTGGATTGGGTAAACTAATTAGCCCTATGTATCAGTTTCTGATGTGCGATTCTAATGTATGTTGTTCCTGTTATTGTCATTATCCTCGACAGATCATTCAAATGTTGGATTCATGGCCTACAATAGATGATTTGCGACTCCAATGTGTTTTTCTGCTGTTTTTGTTAAGTTCTTAACTCATCAGGCCGGGCTACTGAGTATACATATTGTGTTCATCTCGCCTTCCTTCTTAGGAAAAATCATGTACTGAAGGTAAGCTATTCTTTATTTACATTTTATTTGTTTCTTCCTGCTACTTGTACAATTTGCACGGAAATCTTCTGTCTGCTTGCCTGAATTAGATCCTGTTTGCACCGTTGCCTGCATTTTGTATTGAGAACCATCTGCTTTAGGCATTTAGCTGTACAAAACTGTGAAAGTAGGCAAGAACCACCTGCAGCTCAAGTCTTGTCTTGTTCGGCAATGACAAGCTAGAGTAAAAGTGGAGCCAAGATCAATTGTTGAAAACCTTTTACTGACTATGAGCGAGGGGATGTAGAAAGCCCTTTGTTAGCTCTGATTTGCCATTTTGTGTAACACTAGCTTACATAAGGATGTGGTGGCAAGTAGGATTATCTCAGTAGTCAGCTGTCAGCGCTACTATCTGAGAGATTGAGATTGCACTACTATCTCTACGGTCGAATCGGTTTATGCGCTAACCTAGGTTCTAATAAAATGCAAGAGCTATGCGTAATGCTCATTTGCTCTCCTCCCTACCTCCCTCCCTCCCTCCCTCCACTCCCTCTTGATGCCCCCTCATGGTGCCATGCCCCTTCTAATGTTGAAGGGCTTCTCAAGTCAGAAAATCTCTCATAACTGCTTCAACATTTATTTCTTCAAGCTGTAACAAGAGTTCCCGCAACAAGGCGTCTTGCAATATTTTGGAAAGTTGCTGCCTCTATCTTTTGTGCCATGTAAGTCTTTCTTGTGTATCTGATCACCAAGTTTTTTCCCTATACCATGTATCATCCGAAGGCGACAGACCAAAGTCTCGGATTCCTCGAGCAACAGATGTAGTGTTGTCAGTCGATGTGAATCCGTCTACTCCTAGGCAACAATAGAGGAGTGATTGGGATACTGAAAGCCAGTGTATGGAGGCTTAGTGGAGTCAGTCACCAGCCTCTTCGTTGTTTCAACAGCAGCATCAAGCGGCGCCAGAAGCATGTCAGTTACATTCATCTTGGGCATAGCCAACTTTATTGGTGGACTTACTCTCATTTTTCACAATGTAACGAACTTCTCTCGTGGCTGAATTTTCAAAATATTTTAGTGACCATTACAGAAAACTCACATTCAAAACTCCAAAACTAACATATCATTTTCTTGTGGATAGCAGATTGCTGATCTGAGAGACAGCCGAGTCATGAACGAGGACAAATGAGAAGGTCGGCCACTACTGACTCAAGCTTGGATGTGGTCGAAAGCCTGGCTCCACATGGTTCTACCACTGCTCTCACACATGGTGTTCGGGCTACTTCCACCAGTGCTCTGCGGGTTGTCGTTCCGCGAGAGTAACGACAGGGAGAACAAGATAATGGACGTCGCCAGTGCTTCGCTTGCCTGCATCGCTCTGCTAGCGCTCGGGAAGGTTATGGCCACAGAAGATCCATGACATACTTCAAGACTCTCATTTACTACCTTACCATCGTTGTGAGCTTGTCCGGGATGTCGACATCGCCGGTGTACTGATCATGAGGCTTCTAGAACACTTGACACCATCGATCAAGGTGGTGCATCGGCTCCTCATGCTTCTCCAGGCCTGTTGTTCTCTCATTTAGGTGGTGAACATACGTCTACCTAGGCCTCATTCTGAAGTCTCAAGTTCCTCGGAGCACTGATGGTCTAAAAAGAGAAGACATGGGTGACTTGAAGAGAAAGTGCATGAAGAAACATCTGAATCTTTTGAGTTGCTACCTGCTATTTTGTTGTTATTCTGGTGTACATTTTAAGTTGCTAACATTTCATGTCAAAATGTGCGATCTTGCTCACTTGAGTTCGTCTGTATCGTGGAATGTTACTACCAGGTATTTTATTAGAGCAGAAAAACAACAGGATCAGTCTTTCCTTCTTTTTCTGTCTCCTTTTCCTTGATAGAGAGGGACTGGTTTTTTGCATAGGATTATCCTATCTTTTCAGTCATGTAATGTCGGTGTTTACGTGATGCGTGGCTTGTAGCTGAATCCTTATTTTATTAATGAGACATGTATTACCATGAAAACAAAGACTATCTCATAACTTGACTATCTCATAACTTTAGTGGATAATTGTTTACGAATACCATTTAGCGGCATCCTGCTTAAACCGGTATAGTAGGCTATATCGGTGCTATAGACGGCTATTTAAAACTTTGATAATAATACGATGCGTTGCGTGCACGCTTACTAGTTGACGAAAACTGATATTTCCTCTTGGATACGGTTTTGTAACTATGCATATCAAATCAGACCATCCAATTTGTCACGCTGTAAGGTGATTCCTAATCGAACGGCCGGTTTCATCGTCGAGCCCACCGTCACCTACCCGGCAACTCTCATCGGTACGTGCACCTCATTGCCGTTTTTTTTGCAGCTTTTTTTTAGAAAACTATAGACCTTTATTAAGCAATGTTCATAGGAATATAGATGATATCATGCAAGACTCTTATTTTTGCAGCTGTGCACCTTGTTCATGACTGCGATAGTCTGAAGGGCCCAAAATCTGCTTTTGGGAAGACCCTTTCCTCACGACCCTCGCGTCGCCCCCTTGGGCGACTCGAGGGTGACTAGGGTTCCGCGGCCGCCACCACCACCCTGCACCACCCTTCTTCCCCTCGCCGCTACCAGAGACGGCCGCCGAGAAGCCAGCTGGCGCTGTTGAAGGTGGCGGCGGGATCTCGGCGCTCCATCCCTCTTGGAGGCCAGTGGTTCCTGGGCGGGCGGCCCTAGCCGGAGAGGCGGTGTCGTCGGGCGGTTGGCGGCATTCGCAGGGGGTGCTGGCCAGCGTGCCTGGCCACGCGGGCGGCGGGTGGCTGGTGGAATCCGGCCACGGCGTGAAGTCCCTTCTTCGTCAAATTTGGAGGTGCGAAATCCCTCTTCCCTGCCGCCTCTCTCTCACCTTCGGCGGGGGCTACCGATTCGTTTCTGGCTCCGGCGTTGGTGCGTGTTGGTGGCCAGCTAGGGGACCGAGTGAAACCTTGGCCAGTCCGGCCGGCCCGGCAGGGGCAACGCCCAAGGGCGCTGCTTTTCTCCATGGGGACGCAACCGAGGTCCCCTGCCGGGTGAAAACCTTTATCCACTACGGATTTGGCGGTGGCGGCGCCTTGTGCATCGTGACCTTGCTGGAGGCATCGTCTGGGTGCTGAGCTCGGTCGGGAGGCTCTGCGGTGAGGGTTTGAGTTGCCTCCTCTTCGTCGTCCGATTCCTTGAAGCTTGTCTCCAACAAGTTATGCATGGACCGAGGCGGAGCAGCCGGCTAGGTATATCCCAAATCAAGTGGTCGCCCTATGTCCACCTTGCGATGTGAGGGCGGCATTCTTCCATATCTAGGGCAAGCTTCTCGAAATCCCGATGGTGCGGCGCCTACGAGCCATGGCGAGGGGGTAGGGTCCCTCTTTGGTGATAGAGAAGGAAGATGTTGTTCCCCCTCTTCTCTAGGTGTTCCTGGAGCACGGCCCATCTTCGAAGGTCGGCTATGTCCTGCTCTGCTGCTCCGTTCTACTACATATGATCCTAGTGTGGAGTGCTCGGCCTTTGCAAGTTGTAATTTTTATTTCCATTTCATTAGCTGCTTGTGGAGGTTGTAGTGAGTGGGCTTTTCAGTGTTTCCCCATTGTATCGTTCTGACCGTTGTAATTTGGGCTGTTTGTTGTAACTCCTGGCGGTTGATGGCTTTGTTAATTCAAAGCCGAGCTCTTCATGAGCCTTTGTTCCAAAAAAAATGACTGTGATGCCTGTTTTGCATCTGTGCAATGTAGGTGGCCTTTGGTGGTTGCAACAGTATTACTGGGTTATACTTATATCTGGTTTTGAGTTGTAACCGTTTTTATTAGTTCCATCTTGAGGTAACCACAATTTTTTAGAGTAACCTATCGAGTCAACTTGCAGCATTAGTTCCGTATTAGTTGTTCTTGCGTAGTTCGGTATCGGTCAACTTGCAGCCCGTTCCATTTCCGGGTGCCACCAAGGGGATCCCCAAGGAGAGGAGACTCTAGCTGTGAAGAAGACGTGGCGACTGCCGCGGGAGGATATCGACAGGATCGTCGACCTATCGCCACACGTGCCTTCCTTCATATACCGAGACCTGAAGCGCAACAACCCATCGCTGGAGGAGAAAGACGAGCACACAGACTACAAGGTTGTAGAGGAGTTCGTCGGGTTCCCGGTCTGGGTCTGCCACGAGTACGCCTCCAAAGGATTTGTGGAGGTCGACTACGACTACGTCGGAGAGGCCGAGGCACACAGGCGGATCGACGAAGCACGTGGTCAGGCATTCAGAGCCATCGTTGCTCATCTTTCTTCAGACGTCCTCGTTGACGACGACACATTCCGGTAACTCGGGAGGAAAATGATGGACGGTTTCTGACCGAAATCCAACTCATCTTTCGGATACATATAGAGATGGTGTTGGCAGCCAGGCCCGTGACTATTATGTAGTATTATGAAGGAGCTAGATGTTGTATGCTCCGTCCAAAGTAATTGTGCGCTTGGGCATTGTCACAGCATCACTGATCCAATAAATGCAATTGGCCTCTATTATTTATGTTTTAGAGAGCTTGGCATTTGAGGAATGATATAATTTTGGATAGGAGAAAGAATCTTTCTCTGCCTCTGTTATTTTGTGGAAAATTACTGGAAAACTTTCACGTCAGCTAGTGCATGTGTGCAAGTGGACTTAAGCAAAAAAAGGTAAGGGAGTGATTGATAACTGTAGGTGCGTTATCCCTCATGTCAATGGTCCTGCTTCTTGGAAGCCTCCGGACCCTGAGTATATTAAGATAAATATTGATGCTAGCTTTGTGAAGAGCATGAGATCTATCAGTGTTGGCATTGTCGCGAGGAATCACCTGGGTGAGGTCTTGCTTTCATCATGGGGTTTTATCGGGTCGTGTACTTGTGTGGATGAAGCGGAACTTCGTGCCTGCCTTGGCGGGTTACACATTGGTATTACTCTTCATAAACCAATTATTTTGGAAATTGATTGCTTTTTGCTGCATCTTTTCTGGCAAAAGATGCCATTGACAGGTCTCCACTGGTGGATCTGAAAAAGGAAGAGCTGAGTGTCTCAAAGTTTATTAAGGATCTTAAGATCATAGAAATCGAAAGACGATCTAATAGGAGTGGCGTATGAGATTGCTAGATTTAGTTTTGATAGCATGTCTGATGGTGTGTTGTATATAAGGACGCTGATAACGCCCACACGTGTGGCATATTGGACATCCACCCACTCACCGTATGTGGCGTAAGCAGGAGGCAGCCCACAGGGATCATGTGTGGGCGAACATTAGAACTGCTCACACGCGTGGCGCAGCTACTTCGTGCCACACGCCCAACAAGTACTACTCATTCTCACCCCGGGCGTGTGGCACGAAGGAAATATGCCCACATGTCTTGGCGCAGCTACGTTAGTTACCTGCGGGATGACGCTTTAGTTAACCCAGGGGGTGGCAACTTTAGTTCAACTCTCTATGTTTTGGTTAATTATAGTTGCCATGTATAATTTATGATAATTGTCGCGTGTAATCAAACCATAGTTGTCGTGTGTGATTAACTACTTGTCACATGTGGTCAAACAATAGTTGCCATGTGTGTTTACCTAGGTTACCACGTGTGGTCCAACCATAGTTGCCATGTATGGTAATCATAGTTGCATGTGTGTTTACCTGGTTGTCCCGTACGCGCAACTGCAGTTGCTATCTACCAACGAATCATAGTTTCCATGTGTGTTTATCTAGTTGCCGCATACGCGCAACTGCAGTTGCCATCTATCACCGTACGAGCATCGTGTGGGCGAAGAGCAGTTCACCCACACGCGCGCGGACTGGTTGGTGACTGTGTGGACGGGAACTGGTTCGCCCTGCGGAGCAGCTGACAACCGCGTGCTGCTGGTCGTGGTGGGCGGCGCTCTAACGCCCACACACCACGCTATGCCTACGTGGCACTGAAATTTCAACAGATTCGTTCAAGATTCGTGCGAAACACGACAGACGAAGATCAAAGTGTTTGGACGAAGTGCAGATATGCCACACGTGTGGGTGTTATCGTTTGGGATATAATAGTGTTCCGCCCTGCATGGTTAGCTTTGTAATGGACAATTGTAAGAATCTTGTTTTAACTAATTAATATATGAGGGGTTTAAAAATGCAATTTGCCAATTCAGCAAAAAGAAAGTTGCTTTTCATTGATGAACAAACGCCTTGCAGTTTTGCAGCTTACTGTAGAAGAACGATGTGTGTGATATTCTATTCTGACTTCATGGACATGCTTTCCATGCCCCTGGTCTTCATTAAGAGAATGCATGAGTAGAACTTCTCTGGGTGCTAATAGTTTATTTTCGAACTGAACCTTCTGGTTTGCAAATATATATTTGTCACTTTATCATGAAAAGTAGAATTGGTACACAATGAAAGTTGCTTGTCCAGCGCCTAGATTTTGCAACTATACTAAATCTGTTCTGCTCTGTTTCTCAAGTTCAATCTTTTATTACTCCGTCCCCACCCAGACACATAAAAATACAAAATAACCTTTACTCAGTTTTTGTCATCACAATGATTAATATCCCCTCTAAACGTTCTTATATTTCTTTACAAAGGGAGTACGTCACATAAAAACAAGCAGGGGCGGAGCCAGGATTTGACCATAGGAGGAGCGAAGAAGACAATGAACGCATAAAAGTTTTTTTTTCTGAAAATGACCATACATAAAGGAACACGAAATAATATGTATTTTGCAGTTAGAAAATTGTATTTTTGTTCATTAGTTTGAATGTGGCTCTTACACCTAAAACACATAGAATAAAATCCATAATCCTATATGTTGATTGTAGCTTGTTACCTAAATTTACTGGTGCTAGAATATTTGATCGGTAGTTTGTGTATCAACTAATTTGACATTGAAGCCATCATACATACAAACTGGTAGATTTATAATCGTCCCAAAAATACAAACAAGCATCTACTCCCTCCATTCCAAATTAGTTGACTTGGATTTATCTAGATACAGATGTATCTAACACTAAAACATGTCTAGATATATTCGTATCAAACAAATCTGAGTCAACTAATTTGAAACGGACGGAGTAACAGTTTGTGCATATCTAATATAGCCTAGACATGAGCCGGTGATATACCTTAGATCTGACGTGAGTCGTGCTATGTCGTCCTAAGGGTGAAATTTTAAACTAAGGGCGAAATTTTGAACTCGGATGATGAAATCAGTGCATACAGGACCTATTTTTGAGAATAAAACAAGAAATTGCTACACCTAATTAATTCCATCTAAAGCAAAAGTTTCTAGTCTTCTGGAGCTAGATGCGGATCAGTTCATCATCAATATTTCATAGTATAAATCAACAAAGGAATTAAGGAGACTCACCGCATGATTATTCTGCCATCAGCGCTGGTGTTGATCCCTTTTACAGATGCCATCGTCGAACTTCCTAGGTGTCTACGCGAAGCGAGCGCGTGTGCCCAGTGCGTCGGCGGCGAACGATAGATGCCCTCGATCGTGGGTTCGTAGCCTCGTCAGATTCCAGAATTACCTGGCTAAAAAGAATTACCTGGCTGTTTGTTTTCTCTAGCGTGGGCTGACCAAGATATACATATGGGCTTTAACTAGGGAAGCTCCTGGGCTTGAGCGCATTGTTAGGGGGGGCCAATTACTCCTAAGTCTGTTTCTTCGTCCCCGGCTCGCCCCTGAAAACAAGTGATGCTGCAGTCACACGTTTTAGAAATATCAACAAAGCAGTATTGTATAATGGTCCAAGGGATTCAACCGTGCTAAATTGCATAATCAACAAATGAGGCATATAGGAATTTTATTTCACACGGTCTGGACGTTTAAATTTCAAATTGGTTCACAATGTTCTGAACAGTAGTACTAGAATACCTCGAAGGCCAATGGACGCCTTCTTTAGTTTGCCAGTCCGCCACTTCCATGGCCAAATCATTGTTGGTGAGAACCTGTGCCTTCTTCGCCCAGTTGGCGACGTATGTCCATGGCCAAGCTCGTCAGCGGACATACTAGCAATTACTACCCCTAAAAAAGCAATGACTAGTAAATGAAACTTATTCAGTAATGCACCAAATCACATATAGTTATCATCCATAACATGCACCGGGTGAGATACATACTTCACCGCATCCTCGAGCCGGTCGGTTCAATTCGTGTCTTCAAGTGGGTGTAGGCTACGAGACACTTCTTTCACACATCCATTGCATGTGTGTCATGGGCCCATATGACCGATGAATGATAAAAGAGGTCATTGTTGTGAATAAGCTCGTCTCATCGGCAGGCAGCTTCGAACCGAAGCATGCCACAAAGTGTCTTTAGTTAAGATGACTCAATCTGTTTGTTTGATCTAAGTACGGTGGATATGTGATCTGTTTATCGCACCCGTTAAATCTTAATTGATTTGATATGTTACTACTGCTAGCTACACATATAAACATAAAAATCATTGCATGCATTCATAGATATATAAATAATTAACAACCATGTCACACTCAACCAAAATAGCGATGTCCATAGTAGGGTTCCACAAGCTGGACCCTCAAACTAAAGTTGCATATCTATAGTAGTCGGCATCTAGTCCTTTTTCTTCTTCGATGCCCCTCCGGGCCATCGTCTTGGCGACGCTTACCACTGACCATCGGCAGGTCTTCCTCCTCCTCGTCGTCTTCGTCCTCCTCCTTGTCATCGTCGTCCTCCTCCTCCTCCTCGTCCTCGTCCTTGTGCTTGTCATCCTTCTCTGAGTTGGCCTTCGAGGGCTCCTTCGGCCCGTCCATGAACTCGATATAGTCGGGGTCGTCGGAACTGTAGAAGTCGGACTCCTCAGCGCACTTGAATTATTTTATCAATATTGCTAACAAATAAATAATTCACTAAATAATGCATTTTAACAAATAGATGATTTGGTTCTAATTAATTAATTAATTACTACTCCCTCCCATCCAAAATAGGCGCCGTGGTTTTAGTTTAGAGGGAGTAGCATTTTAACAATGTGCTACTAATGGGGCCGGCGGACTTTGCTGCAATTACTAGTAAAATCAAACTAATTCAGTGCTGCACCAGATCATAAATAGTTACCATCCATAACATGCACCAGATGAGATACATACTTGACTGCATCCTCCTTGATGTCCTGGCCTGTGATGTAGTCGACTTTGTTGGGAGCGCCGGCGGAAGGTGGGAACAGGTCGATCCAGACGCTGAGCGTGAGCGTGTCACCGGAGAGCATCTCCTGGGGCACTGCCAAGAACATCCCCTGCCACGGCGCGGGTGCGCCGGCGGTCAGCGTGCTGCTGCTCACCAGCGAGGCCATGAGGACCATGTCGATACCCGGGGGCCCCACGGACAGCTTGCACCAGTACCGGGGCGTCGTCTCGGCCTCACCGTCGGGCCTGATGCACAGCAGCGACACGGCCGTAGCCGCGCCCAGCGGGCCAAGGGATACGAGGAACACGCTGCAGTCCTCCTCCCCAACGAGCGCATGCCAGGGGTGCGACAGGGAAAAGCCGAGGCTAGAGGACAGGCCGTAGCGGACCGTGACGGCGGGGGCTGGTGGCAGTCGGCGAAATGGTTGAGGAGCATCGCTGGGGAGCCCACGAAAGCGCACCCGGACTCCGGGCAGGAGCAGGCCATACTGCACTGCTTCTTCTTGGTTGCGGCGGGCTGTAATGACTAATGCGGCGAGAAGCACCGTAAGTGAAGCGCTGAGAATGGGCAGGGACAGCAGCCCCTTTTATACCCTCTGCACGGACGCGTCTCTTCGGCGACTAAACGCGTACGTGTCTCATACAAACGCCGGATGCGTCGCTTCAAAACAACGGCTGCTAATCCCCACGCGTCGCTTGACCATGCCTCTGTGGAATACGCACGTAGTATATACGTTATTAGTTGTAGTATCAATCCATGTACTTGCGCCTGAATGGTCCTTGAGACAATCCCATGTGCATGCACTTCCACTACTAGGTATAGCCATTACCGAGTACTACATGCACTTGGTCAAACTTAAAAAAGATTGACTTAGGAAAATCGATCCTAGAACTTCAATTATTTTATGGATTGGAAAGACTACATGTGATCAAATCCAACATTTTTTTTGACCATCTTGTCTTGTCAGGTCAACCTTGAAATTATATTATTATTATTATTATTATTATTATTATTATTATTATTATTATTATTATTATTATTATTATTATTATTATTATTATTATTATTTGTTTTGGCAAATTTGAAACATTTTATTTTACGTAAAACCTGAAAACCTAGATTTTGTATTAAATGATATGGCTTTTCAAAAAAAAAATCGAGTCCTATATTGTTTTATATCTTCTACACCACACATACCCATCGAGAGAGGAGGGTAGGGTAGATGTCGGGGTGGCTCAGGAGGTAGGAAACGCGGCCTGCTGGTTTGGGAGGTATGGAGTGACATAGGATAGTTCCCAGAACAGTTCTACAATTTGGTAGCGCGTATGCCTGACCAGCACTACTGCTACGTCCCTTAGCAGTAGCACGTATCTCCGAAACGCGCTACTACTTACTTACCTTATCCTGGAGCGGTTCACTGCACCCTCTCACTCACACTCCCTCGCACTCTCTCGCTCTGCGCTGAACCCGTCGTCCGCCGCCGTCGCGCTGCTCCTCGCCGAGGTACTCCCTCCTCTCCCTCCTCCTCCTCCAGCCGCCCTTCTCCCACCGCCCCTCCCTCCTCCTCCTCCGGCTGCACCCTCCCTCCTCCTCCTCCTCCGGCCGCCCCCACCCCCTCCACCCCCGCCCCTGCTACCTTTTGAGCACTGCGTTGGATTTCCCCGAAGAGGAGAGGATGATGCAGCAAAGTAGCGTAAGTATTTCCCTCAGTTTTTGAGAACCAAGGTATCAATCCAGTAGGAGGTCACGCACAAGTCCCTCGTACCTGCACAAAACGATAGCTCCTCGCAACCAACGCGATTAGGGGTTGTCAATCCCTTCACGGTCACTTACGAGAGTGAGATCTGATAGAGATGATAAATAATATTTTTGGTATTTTTGATATAGAGATGCAAAGTGAAAAGTAAATGGCAAAGTAAAAACAAAGCAAGTATTAAAGTGATGGAGATTGATATGATGAGAATAGACCCGGGGCCATAGGTTTCACTAGTGGCTTCTCTCAAGAGCATAAGTATTCTACGGTGGGTGAACAAATTACTGTTGAGCAATTGACAGAATTGAGCATAGTTATGAGTATATCTAGGTATGATCATCTATATAGGCATCACGTCCGAGACAAGTAAACCGAAGCGATTCTGCATCTACTACTATTACTCCACCCATCGACCGCTATCCAGCATGCATCTAGAGTATTAAGTTAAAAACAGAGTAACGCCTGTAAGCAAGATGACATGATGTAGAGGGATAAATTCATGCAATATGATAAAAACCCCATCTTATTATCCTCGATGGCAACAATACAATACGTGCCTTGCAACCCTTTCGATCACTGGGTAATGACACATAAGATTGAACCCAAAGCTAAGCACTTCTCCCATTGCAAGAACTACCAATCTAGTTGGCCAAACCAAACGGATAATTCGAAGAGACTTGCAAAGATAACCAATCATACATAAAAGAATTTAGAGAAGATTCAAATATTATTCATAGATAATCTGGATCATAAACCCACAATTCATCGGTCTCAACAAACACACCGCAAAAACAAGATTACATCGAATAGATCTCCACAAGAGAGGAGGAGAACATTGTATTGAGATCCAAAAAGAGAGAAGAAGCCATCTAGCTACTAGCTATGGACCCGAAGGTCTGAAGTAAACTACTCACACTTCATCGGAGGGTCTATGGTGATGATGTAGAAGCCCTCCGTGGTGGATGCCCCCTCCGGCGGAGCTCCGGAACAGGCCCCAAGATGGGATCTCGTGGATACAGGAAGTTGCGGCAGTGGAATTAGGTTTTTGGCTCACGTTCTGATCGTTTGAAGTGCGTAGGTATATATAGGAGGAAGAAGTGCGTCGGTGGAGCAACAGGGGCCCACGAGGCAGGCGCGCCCTAGGGGGGGCGCCCACCCTCGTGACCGCTTCTTTTGTTCCTTGGAGTAGGGTCCAAGTCCCCTGGATCACGTTCGGTGAGAAAATCACGTTTCCGAAGGTTTTCATTCCGTTTGGACTCCGTTTGATATTTCGTTTCTTCGAAACACTGAAATAGGCAAAAAAACAACAATTACAGGCTGGGCCTCCAGTTAATAGGTTAGTCCCAAAAATAATATAAAAGTGGAAAATAAAGCCCAATATAGTCCAAAACAGTAGATAAAGTACATGGAGCAATAAAAAATTATAGATACCTTGGAGACGTATCAGGCATCCCCAAGCTTAATTCCTGCTCGTCCTCGAGTAGGTAAATGATAAAAAGAGAATTTTTGATGCGGAGTGATACTTTAGCATAATTTCAATGTAAATCTTCTTAATTGTGGTATGAATATTCAGATCCGAAAGATTCAAGACAAAAGTTCATATTGACATAAAAATAATAATACTTCAAGCATACTAATCAAAGTAATCATGTCTTCTCAAAATAGCATGGCAAAAGAAAGTTCATCCCTACAAAATCATATAGTTAGGCTATGCTTCATTTTCGTCACACAAAGATGTTCCCAACTTCTATACCCCGATGGCAAGCCAAGCAATTGTTTCATACTTAAATAATCTCAAACTTTTCAACCTTCACGCAATACATGAGCGTGAGCCATGGATATAGCACTATGGGTGGAATAGAATATGATGATGGGGATTGTGTGGAGAAGACAAAAAATAGAAAGTCTCACATTGACGAGGATAATCAACGGGCTATGGAGATGCCCATCAATTGATGTCAACATGAGGAGTAGAGATTGCCATGCAACGGATGCACTAGAGCTGTGAATGCTCAACAAAAGAAAACTAGTGGGTGTGCATCCAACTTGCTTGCTCATGAAGACCTAGGGCATTTTGAGGAAGCCCATCGTAGGAATATACAAGCCAAGTTCTATAATGAAAAATTCCCACTAGTATAAAAAGACAACTTATGAGACTCACTATATGAAAAACATGGTGCTACTTTGAAGCACAATATATGAGACTCACTACATGAAGAACAAGGTGCTACTTTGAAGCACAAGTGTGGAAAAAGAGATAGTAACATTGCCCTTTTTATTTTCTTTTTTTGGGCCTTTCCTTTTCTTTCTTTTTGGCATTTCTCTTTTTTTGGGCAACGCTCTAATAATGATGATCATCACACTTCTATTGATTACAACATAAGGATTACAACTTTCGAAACTTAGAACAAGATATGACTCTATATGAATGCCTCCGGTGATGTATCGGGATGGTGCAATGAATCAAGAGTGACATGTATGAAAAATAATGCATGGTGGCTTTGCCACAAATACGATGTCAACTACATGATCATGCAATGGCAATATGACAGAAGTAAAGTATGTCATGGTGATGATGAACGGAACAGTGGAAAGTTGCATGGCAATATATCTCGGAATGGCTATGGAAATGCCATAATAGGTAGGTATGGTGGCTGTTTTGAGGAAGATATAAGGAGGTTTATGTGTGATAGGCGTATCATATCACGGGGTTTGGATGCACCGTGAAGTTCGCACCAACTCTCAAGGTGAGAAGGGGCAATGCAGTACCGAAGAGGCTAGCAAAGGCGGAAAGGTAAAAGTGTGTATAATCCATGGACTCAACATTAGTCAAAAGAACTCATATACTTATTGCAAAAATTTAGAAGTCATAAAAATCAAGTACTACGCACATGCTCCTAGGGGTTAGATTGGTTGGAAAAAGACCATCGCTCGTCCCCGACCGCCACTCATAAGGATGCACAAGCCAGGTACACTTCATGTTTCAAATTTGTTACACAACTTTAACCATACGTGCATGTTACGGGATTTGCTAACTTCAACACAAGCATTCTTTAAATTCACAACTACTCAACTAGCATGACTTTGATATTATCACCTCCATATCTCAAAACAATTATCAAGCATCAAACTTTTCTTAGTATTCAACGCACTCAAAAGAAAGTTTCACATATCTTGAATACCAAGTATATTAATATTAAGCAAATTACCATGCTATTAACGACTCTCAAAATAATCTAAGTGAAGCATGAGAGATCAATAGTTTCTTTAAAACAAATCCACCACCGTGCTCTAAAAGATCTAAGTGAAGCACTAGAGCAAAAATTATCACGCTCAAAAGATATAAGTGAAGCACTATGAGCAAAACTATCAAGCTCAAAAGATATAAGTGAAGCACATAGAGTATTCTATCAAATTCCAATTTATGTATGGCTCTCTCAAAAGGTGTGTACAGCAAGGATGATTGTGGTAGACTAACAAGCAAAGATGCAAATGATACAAGACGCTCCAAGCAAAACACATATCATGTGGTGAATAAAAATATAGCTCCAAGTAAATTACCGATGGAAGTAGACGAAAGAGGGGATGCCTTCCGGGGCATCCCCAAGCTTTTACTTTTTGGTGTCCTTGGATTATCTTGGGGGTGCCATGGGCATCCCCAAGCTTAGGCTCTTGCCACTCCTTGTTCCATAATCCATCAAAAGAATTTACCCAAAACTTGAAAACTTCACAACACAAAACTCAATAGAAATCTCGTGAGCTCCGTTAGAGAAAGAAAACAAAAGACTATTTTAAGATACTGTAATGAACTCATTCTTTATTTATATTGGTGTTAAACCTACTGTATTCCAACTTCTCTATGGATTATAAACTATTTTACTAGCCATAGATTCATCAAAATAAGCAAACAACACACGAAAAACAGAATCTGTCAAAAACAGAACAGTCTGTAGTAATCTGTAACTAACGCAAACTTCTGGAACTCCAAAAAATCTACCAAAATTAGACTGTAATACTTAAGACAGCCGCAAGATAAGACTGTAACATGTGCTAATTTGTCAAGTACCGATAATTATTTGTGGTGTACTCACATTTGGTTTCTTATAGTATTGCATCATTGCCTGTTCAAGCATTAGCAAGTACAGTCAATGAGGAAAATCTTACGGATCTGAAGTACCAATTGAAGGAAATATGCCCTAGAGGCAATAATAAAGTTATTATTTATTTCCTTATATCATGATAAATGTTTATTATTCATGCTAGAATTGTATTAACCGGAAACATAATACATGTGTGAATACATAGACAAACAGATAGTCACTAGTAAGCCTCTACTAGACTAGCTCATTAATCAAAGATGGTTATGTTTCCTAACCATAGACATGTGTTGTCATTTGATTAATGGGATCACCTCATTAGAAGAATGATGTGATTGACATGACCCATTCCGTTAGCTTAGCACTTGATCGTTTAGTATATTGCTATTGCTTTCTTCATGACTTATACATGTTCCTATAACTATGAGATTATGCAACTCCGTTTACGGAGGAACACTTTGGGTACTACCAAACGTCACAACGTAACTGGGTGATTATAAAGGAGTACTACAGGTGTCTCCAAAGGTACTTGTTGGGTTGGCGTATTTTGAGATTAGGTTTTGTCACTCCGATTGTCGGAGAGGTATCTCTGGGCCCTCTCGGTAATACACATCACTAAGCCTTGCAAGCATTACAACTAATGAGTTAGCTGTGAGATGATGTATTACGGAACGAGTAAAGAGACTTGCCAGTAACGAGATTGAACTAGGTATTGGATACCGACGATCGAATCTCGGGCAAGTAACATACCGATGACAAAGGGAACAACGTATGTTGTTATGCGGTCTGACCGATAAAGATCTTCGTAGAATATGTAGGAGCCAATATGGGCATCCAGGTCCCGCTATTGGTTATTGACGGATCGTGTCTCGGTCATGTCTACATTGTTCTCGAACCGTAGGGTCCGCACGCAGCAAGGTTTCGATGGCGGTTATATTATGAGTTTATGAGTTTTGATGTACCGAAGGAGTTCGGAGTCCCAGATGAGATCAGGGACATGACGAGGAGTCTCGAAATGGTCGAGACGTAAAGATCGATATATTGGACGACTATATTCGGACATCGGAAAGGTTCCGAGTGATTCGGGTATTTTTGAGTACCGGAGAGTTACGGGAATACGTATTGGGTCTTTTTGGGCCATACGGGAAAGAAGGAAAAGGGCCTCAAGGGTGGCGCACCCCTTCCCTTGGTCTGGTCCGAATTGGACTAGGGAAAGGGGGCGCCCCCTTCCTTCCTTCTCCTTTCCCTTCCCTTTCCTTCTCTCCTACTCCTACTACATGGAAGGTTTCCTAGTTGGACTAGGAAAGGGGGAATCCTACTCCCGGTGGGAGTAGGACTCCCCTAGGGCGCGCCATAGAGAGGGCCGGCCCTCCCCTCCTCCACTCCTTTATATACGGGGCCAGGGGGCACCCCATAGACACACAAGTTGATCCTTGAGATCGTTCCTTAGCCATGTGCGGTGCCCCCCTCCACCATATTCCACCTTAGTCATATCGTAGCGGTGCTTAGGCGAAGCCCTGCGTGTGAGAACATCAAGATCGTCCTGCCACGTCGTCTTGTGGAACTCCCTCTCCTCGGAGCTTTGCTGGATCGGAGCCCGAGGAGCGTCGTCGAGCTGAACGTGTGCCAAGAACTCGGAGGCGCCGGAGTAACGGCGCTGGGATCGGCTGGATCGCGAGGAGAACGTATGACTACTTCCTCTACGTTGTGATCGACTCGGAGGCGCCGGAGTAACGGCGCTGGGATCGGCTGGATCGCGAGGAGAACGTACGACTACTTCCTCTACGTTGTGATCGCTTCCGCTTTGGTCTCTGAGTGCGTAGACAATACTCTCCCCTCTCGTTGCTATGCATCACCATGATCTTGCGTGTGCGTGGGAAAATTTTGAAATTACTACGTTCCCCAACAGTGGCATCCGAGCCTGGTTTTATGCGTTGATGTTATATGCACGAGTAGAACACAAGTGAGTTGTGGGCGATACAAGTCATACTGCCTACCAGCATGTCATACTTTGGTTCAGCGGTATTGTGAAATGAAGCGCCCGGACCGACATTACGCGTACGCTTACGCGAGACTGGTTTCACCGTTACGAGCACTCGTGCTTAAAGGTGGCTGGCGGGTGTCTGTCTCTCTCACTTTAGTTGAACCGAGTGTGGCTACGCTCGGTCCTTGAGAAGGTTAAAACAGAGTCTATTTGACGAAGTATCGTTGTGGTCTTGATGCGTAGGTGAGATTGGTTCTTGCTTAAAGCCCGTAGCAGCCACGTAAAATTTGCAACAACAAAGTAGAGGACGTCTAACTTGTTTTTGCAGGGCATGTTGTGATGTGATATGGTCAAGGCGTGATGCTATATTTTATTGTATGAGATGATCATGTTTTGTAACCGAAGTTATCGGCAACTGGCTGGAGCCATATGGTTGTCGCTTTATTGTATGAAATGCAAACGCCCTGTAATTGCTTTACTTTATCTCTAAGCGGTAGCGATAGTCGTAGAAGCAATAGATGGCGTGGCGACAACGATGCTACGATGGAGATCAAGGTGTCGGCGCCGGTGACGATGGTGATCACGACGGTGCTTCGGAGATGGAGATCACAAGCGCGAGATGATGATGGCCATATCATATCATTTATATTGATTGCATGTGATGTTTATCCTTTATGCATCTTATTTTGCTTTGATTGACGGTAGCATTATAAGATGATCTCTCACTAAAATTATCAAGAAGTGTTCTCCCTCAGTATGCACCGTTGCGAAAGTTCTTCGTGCTGAGACACCACGTGATGATCGGGTGTGATAGGCTCTACGTTCAAATACAACGGGTGCAAAACAGTTGCGCACGCAGAATACTCAGGTTAAACTTGGCGAGCCTAGCATATAACAGATATGGCCTCGGAACACGGAGACCAAAAGGTCGAGCGTGAATCATATAGTAGATATGATCAACATAGTGATGTTCACCATTGAAACTACTCCATCTCACGTGATGATCGGACATGGTTTAGTTAATTTGGATCACGTAATCACTTAGATGACTAGAGAGATGTCTGTCTAAGTGGGAGTTTTTAATATGATTAATTAAAACTTAAATTTATCATGAACTTAGTACCTGATAGTATTTTGCTTGTCTATGTTTACTGTAGATAGATGGCTCGTGCTGTTGTTCCGTTGAATTTTAATGCGTTCCTTGAGAAAGCAAAGTTGAAAGATGATGGTAGCAATTACACGGACTGGGTCCGTAACTTGAGGATTATCCTCATTGCTGCACTGAAGAATTACGTCCTGGAAGCACCGCTGGGTGCCAGGCCTGCTGCAGGAGCAACGCCAGAAGTTGTGAACGTCTGGCAGAGCAAAGCTGATGACTACTCGATAGTTCAGTGTGCCATGCTTTACGGCTTAGAACCGGGTCTTCAACGACGTTTTGACCGTCATGGAGCATATGAGATGTTCCAGGAGTTGAAGTTAATATTTCAAGCAAATGCGGATTGAGAGATATGAAGTCTCCAATAAGTTCTATAGCTGCAAAATGGAGGAGAATAGTTACGTCGGTGAACATATACTCAAAATGTCTGGGTATAATAACCACTTGATTCAAGCTGGGGTTACTCTTCCGGATGATAGTGTCATTGACAGAATTCTCCAATCACTGCCACCAAGCTACAAGAGCTTCGTGATGAACTATAATATGCAAGGGATGACCAAAACAATTCCCGAGCTCTTACATGATGCTAAAAGCAGCGGAGGTAGAAATCAAGAAAGAGCATCAAGTGTTGATGGTCAACAAGACCACTAGTTTCAAGAAAAGGGCAAAGGAAAGAAGAAGGGGAACTTCAAAAGGAACAACAAGAAAGTTGCTGCTCAAGAGAAGAAACCCAAGTGCGGGCCTAAGCCTGAAATAGAGTGTTTTTACTGCAAGCAAACTGGATATTGGAAGCGGAACTGCCCCAAGTATTTGGCGGATAAGAAGGATGGCAAGGTGATCAAAGGTATATGTGATATACATGTTACTGATGTGTACCTTACTAATACTCGCAGTAGTACCTGGGTATTTGATACTGGTTACATTGCTAATATTTGCAACTTCGAAACAGGAACTACGGATTAGCGAAGATTGACTAAGGGCGAGGTGACGATGCTGGCGTGGGAAATGGTTCCAAAGTCGATGTGATCGCGGTCGGCACGCTACCTCTACATCTACCATCGGGATTAGTTTTAGACCTAAATAATTGTTATTTGGTGCGGCGTTGAGCATGAACATTATATCTGGATCTTGTTTAATGCGAGGCGGTTATTCATTTAAGACAGAGAATAATGGTTGTTCTATTTATATGAATAATATCTTTTATGGTCATGCACCCTTGAAGAGTGGTCTATTTTTATTAAATCTCGATAGTAGTAATACACATATTGATAGTGTTGAAACCAAAAGATACAGAGTTGATAATGATAATGCAACTTATTTGTGGCACTGCCATTTGGGTCATATCGGTGTAAAATGCATGAAGAAACTCCATACTGATGGGCTTCTGGAATCACTTGATTATGAATCATTTGGTACTTGCGAACCATGCCTCATGGGCAAGATGACTAAAACGCCGTTCTCCGGAACTATGGGCGAGCAACCGATTTGTTGGAAATCATACATCTTGATGTTTGTGGTCCAATGAATGTTGAGGCACGCGGCGGGTATCATTATTTTCTCACCTTCACAAATGATTTGAGCAGATATGGGTATATCTACTTAATGAAACACAAATCTGAAACATTTGAAAAGTTCAAAGAATTTCAGAGTGAAGTGGAAAATCATCGTAAAAAGAAAATAAAGTTTCTACGATCTGATCGTGGAGGAGAATATTTGAGTTCTGAGTTTGGTTTACATTTGAAACAATGTGGAATAGTTTAGCAACTCACGCCACCGGAACACCACAGAGAAATGGTGTGTCGAGCGTCGTGTCGTACTTTACTTGATATGGTGCGATCTATGATGTCTCTTACTGATTTACCGCTATCGTTTTGGGGATATGCTTTAGAGATGGCCACATTCACATTAAATAGGGCACCATCTAAATCCGTTGAGACGACACCATATGAACTGTGGTTTGGCAAGAAACCAAAGTTGTCGTTTCTTAAAATTTGGGGCTGCGATGCTTATGTAAAGAAACTTCAACCAGATAAGCTCGAACCCAAATCGGAGAAATGTGTCTTCATAGGATACCCAAAGGAGACTGTTGGGTACACCTTCTATCACAGATCTGAAGGCAAGATTTTCGTTGCTAAATTCGGATCCTTTCTAGAGAAGGAGTTTCTCTCGAAAGAAGTGAGTGGGAGGAAAGTAGAACTTGATGAGATAACTGTATCTGCTCCCTTATTGGAAAGTAGTTCATCACAAGAAAGCGGTTCTGTGACAACTACACCAATTGGTGAGGAAACTAATGATGTTGATCATGAAACTTCAGATCAAGTTGCTCTTGAACTCAGAGGGTCAAGCAGAATAAAATACGCACCCGAGTGAATGCGGTAATCCTATTACGGAAGTCATGTTACTTGACCATGGCGAACCTACAAACTATGAAGAAGCGATGGTGAGCCCAGATTCATGAAATGGCTGGAAGCCATGAAATCTGAGATGGGATCCATGTATGAGAACAAAGTATGGACTTTGGTTGACTTGCCCAATGATCGGCAAGCCATTGAGAATAAATGGATCTTTAAGAAGAAGAAGTGACGCTGATGGTAATATAACTGTCTACAAAGCTCGACTTGTTGCAAAAGGTTTTCGACAAGTTCAAGGGGTTGACTATGATGAGACTTTCTCACCCGTAGTGATGCTTAAGTCTGTCCGAATCATGTTAGCAATTGCCGCATTTTATGATTATGAAATTTGGCAAATGGATGTAAAACTGCATTCTTGAATGGATTTCTAGAAGAAGAGTTGTATATGATGCAACCAGAAGGTTTTGCTGATCCAAAAGGTGCTAACAAAGTGTGCAAGCTCCAGCGATCAATTTATGGTGCAGTGCAAGCCTCTCGGAGTTGGAATAAGCGTTTTGATAGTGTGATCAAAGCATATGGTTTTATATGAGACCTTTGGAGAAGCCTGTATTTACAAGAAAGTGAGTGGGAGCTCTGTAGCATTTACGATATTATATGTGGACGACATATTATTGATTGGAAATGATATAGAATTTCTGGATAGCATAAAAGGATACTTGAATAAAAGTTTTTCAATGAAAGACCTCGGTGAAGCTGCTTACATATTGGGCATCAAGATCTATAGAGATAGATCAAGGCAGCTTAATTGGACTTTCACAAAGCACATACCTTGATAAAGTTTTGAAGAAATTCAAAATGGATCAGGCAAAGAAAGGTTTTTTTCCTGTATTACAAGGTATAAGATTGAGTCAGACTCAATGCCCGACCACAGCAGAAGATAGAGAGAAAATGAAAGATGTTCCCTATGCTTCAGCCATAGGCTCTATCATGTATGCAATGCTGTGTACCAGACCTGGCGTATGCTTAGCTGTAAGCTTGGCAGGAAGGTACCAAAGTAATCCAGGAGTGGATCCTTTGGACAGCAGTCAAGAACATCCTGAAATACCTGAAAAGGACTAAGGATATGTTTCTCGTTTATGGAGCTGACAAAGAGCTAGTTGTAAATGGTTACGTCGATGCAAGCTTTGACACTGATCCGGACGATTCTAAATCGCAAACCCGGATACGTGTTTTTGTTAAGCGGTGGAGCTGTCGGTTGGTGCAGTTCTAAACAAAGCGTCGTGGCGGGATCTACATGTGAAGCGGAGTACATAGCTGCTTGGAAGCAGCAAATGAAGGAGTCTGGATGAAAGAGTTCATTTCCGATCTAGGTGTCATACCTAGTGCATCGGGACCAATGAAGATCTTACGTGACAATCTTGGTGCAATTGCCTTGGCAAAGGAATCCAGATTTCACAAGAGGACCAAGCATATCAAAAGACGCTTCAACTCCATTCGGGACCAAGTCCAAGTGGGAGACATAGAGATTTGCAAAATACATACGGATCTGAATGTTGCAGACCCATTGACTAAGCCTCTTCCACGAGCAAAACATGATCAGCAGCAAGACTCCATGGGTGTTAGAATCATTACTGTGTAATCTAGATTATTGACTCTAGTGCAAGTGGGAGACTGAAGGAAATATGCCCTAGAGGCAATAATAAAGTTATTATTTATTTCCTTATATGATGATAAATGTTTATTATTCATGCTAGAATTGTATTAACCGGAAACATAATACATGTGTGAATACATAGACAAACAGATAGTCACTAGTAAGCCTCTACTAGACTAGCTCATTAATCAAAGATGGTTATGTTTCCTAACCATAGACATGTGTTGTCATTTGATTAATGGGATCACCTCATTAGAAGAATGATGTGATTGACATGACCCATTCCGTTAGCTTAGCACTTGATCGTTTAGTATATTGCTATTGCTTTCTTCATGACTTATACATGTTCCTATAACTATGAGATTATGCAACTCCGTTTACGGAGGAACACTTTGGGTACTACCAAAGCGTCACAACGTAACTGGGTGATTATAAAGGAGTACTACAGGTGTCTCCAAAGGTACTTGTTGGGTTGGCGTATTTCGAGATTAGGTTTTGTCATTCCGATTGTCGGAGAGGTATCTCTGGGCCCTCTCGGTAATACACATCACTAAGCCTTGCAAGCATTACAACTAATGAGTTAGCTGTGAGATGATGTATTACGAAACGAGTAAAGAGACTGGCCAGTAACGAGATTGAACTAGGTATTGGATACCGACGATCGAATCTCGGGCAAGTAACATACCGATGACAAAGGGAACAACGTATGTTGTTATGCGGTCTGACCGATAAAGATCTTCGTAGAATATGTAGGAGCCAATATGGGCATCCAGGTCCCGCTATTGGTTATTGACGGAGGCGTGTCTCGGTCATGTCTACATTGTTCTCGAACCGTAGGGTCCATGCGCTTAAGCTTTTCGATGGCGGTTATATTATGAGTTTATGAGTTTTGATGTACCGAAGGAGTTGAGTCCCGGATGAGATCAGGGACATGACGAGGAGTCTCGAAATGGTCGAGGCGTAAAGATCGATATATTGGACGACTATATTCGGACATCGGAAAGGTTCAGTGATTCGGGTATTTTGGAGTACCGGAGAGTTACGGGAATACGTATTGGGCCTTTTTGGGCCATACGGGAAAGAAGGAAAATGGCCTCAAGGGTGGCGCACCCTTCCCTTGGTCTGGTCCGAATTGGACTAGGGAAGGCGCGCCTTCCTTCCTTCTCCTTTTCCCTTCCCTTTCCTTCTCTCCTACTCCTACTACATGGAAGGTTTCCTAGTTGGACTAGGAAAGGGAATCCTACTCGGTGGGAGTAGGACTCCCCTAGGGCGCGCCATAGAGAGGGCCGGCCCTCCCCTCCTCCACTCCTTTATATACGGGGGCAGGGGGCACCCCATGGACACACAAGTTGATCCCTGAGATCGTTCCTTAGCCGTGTGCGGTGCCCCCCTCCACCATATTCCACCTCGGTCATATCATAGCAGTGCTTAGGCGAAGCCCTGCGTCGGCAGAACATCAAGATCGTCACCACGCCGTCGTGCTGACGGAACTCCCTCTCCCCGGAGCTTTGCTGGATCGGAGCCGAGGAGCGTCATTGAGCTGAACGTGTGCCAAGAACTCGGAGGCGCCGGAGTAACGGCGCTGGGATCGGCTGGATCGCGAGGAGAACGTCGACTACTTCCTCTACGTTGTGATCGACTCGGGCGCCGGAGTATGGCGCTGGGATCGGCTGGATCGCGAGGAGAACGTCACGACTACTTCCTCTACGTTGTGATCGCTTCCGCTTTGGTCTACGAGGGTACGTAGACAATACTCTCCCCTCTCGTTGCTATGCATCACCATGATCTTGCGTGTGCGTAGGAAAATTTTGAAATTACTACGTTCCCCAACACCAATTTGATACAACTGATGTTGATAAGTGGACCAATTACTGTATTGAAGAAATGCAGCATGTAAGATTTAGAGTATTTCATATGAGAATGTTTTGTGCGGTACTAGATGCGCTTGATGATCTTTGTATGTTTCAGTGGCCCTTGCGAAGGATCCTTACACTAAAGGCTCCTCATGTTCTCAAGATTATTCAAGCAGTAAAGCTTTCAGATTGATTTCTTTTGGTTTCCCTTGTATTTCAGATAAAGCAACTGACTGTATGCTATATGGTTTCCCTTTTGTTTCAGAGCAAGCAATATACTGTATCTCTCAAGCAATTTACTCATACGTGTGATTGGAAAGGCGACAACCATTTGTTCTACGACACTACTATCTGACAGGTACTCAATATTATACTAATCGTCAATGCTATAGAAGTGTTCATCCATGAATAATGAGACTGAAAGGATTTTAGGTTATGAGACTTTGTCCTGATTTCAGAGATGTGCTAAATTCTGAAGTTTGTTGTATGACACTACTATCGACAAGTAGGATTTTTACAATTACTTGAGTGTATTGGATTGGGTAAACTAATTAGCCCTATGTATCAGTTTCTGATGTGCGATTCTAATGTATGTTGTTTCTGTTATTGTCATTATCCTCGACAGATCATTCAAATGTTGGATTCATGGCCTACAATAGATGATTTGCGACTCCAATGTGTTTTTCTGCTGTTTTTGTTAAGTTCTTAACTCATCAGGCAGACTACTGAGTATACATATTGTGTTCATCTCGCCTTCCTTCTTAGGAAAAATCATGTACTGAAGGTAAGCTATTCTTTATTTACATTTTATTTGTTTCTTCCTGCTACTTGTACAATTTGCTACGGAAATCTTCTGTCTGCTTGCCTGAATTAGATCCTGTTTGCACCGTTGCCTGCATTTTGTATTGAGAACCATCTGCTTTAGGCATTTAGCTGTACAAAACTGTGAAAGTAGGCAAGAACCACCTGCAGCTCAAGTCTTGTATTGTTCGGCAATGACAAGCTAGAGTAAAAGTGGAGCCAAGATCAATTGTTGAAAACCTTTTACTGACTATGAGCGAGGGGATGTAGAAAGCCCTTTGTTAGCTCTGATTTGCCATTTTGTGTAACACTAGCTTACATAAGGATGTGGTGGCAAGTAGGATTATCTCAGTAGTCAGCTGTCGGTAGCTACTATCTGAGAGATTGAGATTGCACTACTATCTCTACGGTCGACCGGTTTATGCGCTAACCTAGGTTCTAATAAAATGCAAGAGCTTGCGTAATGCTCATTTGCTCTCCCTCCCTACCTCCCTCCCTCCCTCCCTCCACTCCCTCTTGATGCCCCCTCATGGTGCCAGGCCCCTTCTAATGTTGAAGGGCTTCTCAAGTCAGAAAAACTCTCATAACTGCTTCAACATTTATTTCTTCAAGCTGTAACAAGAGTTCCCGCAACAAGGCGTCTTGCAATATTTTGGAAAGTTGCTGCCTCTATCTTTTGTGCCATGTAAGTCTTTCTTGTGTATCTGATCACCAAGTTTTTTTTTCCCTATACCATGTATCATCCGAAGGGGCAACAGACCAAAGTCTCGGATTCCTCGAGCAATAGATGTAGTGTTCTCAGTCGATGTGAATCCGTCTACTCCTAGGCAACAACAGAGGAGTGATTGGGATACTGAAAGCCAGTGTATGGAGGCTTAGTGGAGTCAGTCACCAGCCTCTTCGTTGTTTCAACAGCAGCATCAAGCGGCGCCAGAAGCATGTCAGTTACATTCATCTTGGGCATAGCCAACTTTATTGGTGGACTTACTCTCATTTTCACAATGTAACGAACTTCTCTCGTGGCTGAATTTTCAAAATATTTTAGTGACCATTACAGAACTCACATTCAAAACTCCAAAACTAACATATCATTTTCTTGTGGATAACAGATTGCTGATCTGAGAGACAGCCGAGTCATGAAACGAGGACAAATGAGAAGGTCGGCCACTACTGACTCAAGCTTGGATGTGGTGAAAGCCTGGCTCCACATGGTTCTACCACTGCTCTCACACATGGTGCTCGGGCTACTTCCACCAGTGCTCTGCGGGTTGTCGTTCCGCGAGAGTAACGACAGGGAGAACAAGGTAATGGACGTCGCCAGTGCTTCGCTTGCCTGCATCGCTCTGCTAGCGCTCGGGAAGGTTATGGCCACAGAAGATCCATGACATACTTCAAGACTCTCATTTACTACCTTACCATCGTTGTGAGCTTGTCCGGGATGTCGTACATCGCCGGTGTACTGATCATGAGGCTTCTAGAACACTTGACACCATCGATCAAGGTGGTGCATCGGCTCCTCATGCTTCTCCAGGCCTGTTGTTCTCTCATTTAGGTGGTGAACATACGTCTACCTAGGCCTCATTCTGAAGTCTCAAGTTCCTCGGAGCACTGATGGTCTAAAAAGAGAAGACATGGGTGACTTGAAGAGAAAGTGCATGAAGAAACATCTGAATCTTTTGAGTTGCTACCTGCTATTTTGTTGTTATTCTGGTGTACATTTTAAGTTGCTAACATTTCATGTCAAAATGTGCGATCTTGCTCACTTGAGTTCGTCTGTATCGTGGAATGTTACTACCAGGTATTTTATTAGAGCAGAAAAACAACAGGATCAGTCTTTCCTTCTTTTTCTGTCTCCTTTTCCTTGATAGAGAGGGACTGGTTTTTGCATAGGATTATCCTATCTTTTCAGTCATGTAATGTCGGTGTTTACGTGATGCGTGGCTTGTAGCTGAATCCTTATTTTATTAATGAGACATGTATTACCATGAAAACAAAGACTATCTCATAACTTGACTATCTCATAACTTTAGTGGATAATTGTTTACGAATACCATTTAGCGGCATCCTGCTTAAACCGGTATAGTAGGCTATATCGGTGCTATAGGCGGCTATTTAAAACTTTGATAATAATACGTGCGTTGCGTGCACGCTACTAGTTGGCGAAAACTGATATTTCCTCTTGGATACGGTTTTGTAACTATGCATATCAAATCAGACCATCCAATTTGTCACGCTGTAAGGTGATTCCTAATCGAGCGGCGGTTTCATCGTCGAGCCCACCGTCACCTACCCGGCAACTCTCATCGGTACGTGCACCTCATTGCCTTTTTTTGCAGCTTTTTTTTAGAAAACTATAGACCTTTATTAAGCAATGTTCATAGGAATATAGATGATATCATGCAAGACTCTTATTTTTGCAGCTGTGCACCTTGTTCATGACTGCGATAGTCTGAAGGGCCCAAAATCTGCTTTTGGGAAGACACTTTCCTCACGACCCTCGCGTCGCCCCTTAGGCGACTCGAGGGTGACTAAAGTTCATGGCCGCCACCACCACCCTGCACCACCCTTCTTCCCCTCGCCGCTACCAGAGGCGGCGCCCGAGAAGCCAGCAGCGCTGTTGAAGGTGGCGGCAGGGATCTCGGCGCTCCATCCCCTCTTGGAGGCCAGTGGTTCCTGGGGCGGCGGCCCTAGCCGGAGAGGCGGTGTCGTCGGGCGGTTGGCGGCATTCGCAGGGGGTGCTGGCCAGTGTGCCTGGCCACGCGGGCGGCGGGTGGCTGGTGGAATCCGGCCACGGCGTGAAGTCCCTTCTTCGTCAAATTTGGAGGTGTGAAATCCCTCTTCCCTGCCGCCTCTCTCTCACCTTGGTGAGGGCTACCGATTCGTTTCTGGCTCCGGCGTTGGTGCGTGTTGGTGGCCAGCTAGGGGACCGAGTGAAACCTTGGCCAGTCCGGCCGGCCCGGCAGGGGCAACGCCCAAGGGCGCTGCTTTTCTCCATGGGGACGCAACCGAGGTCCCCTGCCCGGGTGAAAACCTTTATCCACTACGGATTTGGGGGTGGCGGCGCCTTGCGCATCGTGACCTTGCTGGAGGCATCGTCAAGGGTGCTGAGCTCGGTCGGGAGGCTCTGCAGGTGAGGGTTTGAGTTGCCTCCTCTTCGTCGTCCGATTCCTTGAAGCTTGTCTCCAACAAGTTATGCATGGACCGAGGCGGAGCAGTCGGCTAGGTATATCCCAAATCGAAGTGGTCGCCCTATGTCCACCTTGCGATGTGAGGGCGGCATTCTTCCAGATCTAGGGCAAGCTTCTCGAAATCCCGATGGTGCGGCGCCTACGAGCCATGGCGAGGGGGTAGGGTCCCTCTTTGGTGATAGAGAAGGAAGATGTTGTTCCCCCTCTTCTCTAGGTGTTCCTGGAGCACGGCCCATCTTCGAAGGTCGGCTATGTCCTGCTCTGCTGCTCCGTTCTACTACATATGATCCTTGTGTGGAGTGCTCGGCCTTTGCAAGTTGTAATTTTTATTTCCATTTCATTAGCTGCTTGTGGAGGTTGTAGTGAGTGGGCTTTTCAGTGTTTCCCCATTGTATCGTTCTGACCGTTGTAATTTGGGCTGTTTGTTTGTAACTCCTGGCGGTTGATGGCTTTGTTAATTCAAAGCCGAGCTCTTCGCGAGCCTTTGTTCCAAAAAAAAATGACTGTGATGCCTGTTTTGCATCTGTGCAATGTAGGTGACGCACTGGTGGTTGCAACAGTATTACTGGGTTATACTTATATCTGGTTTTGAGTTGTAACCGTTTTTATTAGTTCCATCTTGAGGTAACCACAATTTTTTAGAGTAACCTATCGAGTCAACTTGCAGCATTAGTTCCGTATTAGTTGTTCTTGCGTAGTTCGGTATCGGTCAACTTGCAGCCCGTTCCATTTCCGGGTGCCACCAAGAGGATCCCCAAGGAGAGGAGACTCTAGCTGTGAAGAAGACGTGGCGACTGCCGCGGGAGGATATCGACAGGATCGTCGACCTATCGCCACATGTGCCTTCCTTCATATACCGAGACCTGAAGCGCAACAACCCATCGCTGGAGGAGAAAGACGAGCACACAGACTACGAGGTTGTAGAGGAGTTCGTCGGGTTCCCGGTCTGGGTCTGCCACGAGTACGCCTCCAAAGGATTTGTGGAGGTCGACTACGACTACGTCGGAGAGGCCGAGGCACACAGGCGGATCGACGAAGCACGTGGTCAGGCATTCAGAGCCATCATTGCTCATCTTTCTTCAGACGTCCTCGTTGACGACGACACATTCCGGTAACTCGGGAGGAAAATGATGGACGGTTTCTGACCGAAATCCAACTCATCTTTCGGATACATATAGAGATGGTGTTGGCAGCCAGGCCCGTGACTATTATGTAGTATTATGAAGGAGCTAGATGTTGTATGCTCCGTCCAAAGTAATTGTGCGCTTGGGCATTGTCACAGCATCACTGACCCAATAAATGCAATTGGCCTCTATTATTTATGTTTTAGAGAGCTTGGCATTTGAGGAATGATATAATTTTGGATAGGAGAAAGAATCTTTCTCTGCCTCTGTTATTTTTGTGGAAAATTATTGGAAAACCTTCACGTCAGTTAGTGCATGTGTGCAAGTGGACTTAAGCAAAAAAAGGTAAGGGAGTGATTGATAACTGTAGGTGCGTTATCCCTCATGTCAATGGTCCTGCTTCTTGGAAGCCTCCGGACCCTGAGTATATTAAGATAAATATTGATGCTAGCTTTGTGAAGAGCATGAGATCTATCAGTGTTGGCATTGTCGCGAGGAATCACCTGGGTGAGGTCTTGCTTTCATCATGGGGTTTTATCGGTCGTGTACTTGTGTGGATGAAGCAGAACTTCGTGCCTGCCTTGGCGGCTTACACATTAGTATTACTCTTCATAAACCAATTATTTTGGAAATTGATTGCTTTTTGCTGCATCTTTTCTGGCAAAAGATGCCATTGACAGGTCTCCACTGGTGGATCTGAAAAAGGAAGAGCTGAGTGTCTCAAAGTTTATTAAGGATCTTAAGATCATAGAAATCGAAAGAGCGATCTAATAGGAGTGGCGTGTGAGATTGCTAGATTTAGTTTTGATAGCATGTCTGATGGTGTGTTGTATATAAGGACGCTGATAACGCCCACACGTGTGGCATATTGGACATCCACCCACTCACCGTATGTGGCGTAAGCAGGAGGCAGCCCACAGGGATCATGTGTGGGCGAACATTAGAACTGCTCACACGCGTGGCGCAGCTACTTCGTGCCACACGCCCAACAAGTACTACTCATTCTCACCCCGGGCGTGTGGCACGAAGCAAATATGCCCACATGTCCTGGGCGCAGCTACGTTAGTTACCTGCGGGATGGCGCTTTAGTTAACCCAGGGGGTGGCAACTTTAGTTCAACTCTCTATGTTTTGGTTAATTATAGTTGCCATGTATAATTTATGATAATTGTCGTGTAATCAAACCATAGTTGTCATGTGTGATTAACTACTTGTCACATGTGGTCAAACAATAGTTGCCATGTGTGTTTACCTAGGTTGCCACGTGTGGTCCAACCATAGTTGCCATGTATGGTAATCATAGTTGCATGTGTGTTTACCTGGTTGTACCGTTTGCGAAACTGCAGTTGCTATCTAACAACGAATCATAGTTTTCATGTGTGTTTATCTAGTTGCCGCATACGGCGCAACTGCAGTTGCCATCTATCACCGTCACGAGCATCGTGTGGGCGAAGAGCAGTTCACCCTGCAGCGGACTGGTTAGTTGGTGACTGTGTGGGCGGGAACTGGTTACGCCCACACGGAGCAGCTGACAACCGCGTGCTGCTGGTGCGTGTGGGCGGCGCTAACGCCCACACACCACGCTATGCCTACGTGGCACTGAAATTTCAACAGATTCGTTCAAGATTAAATGCGAAACCACGACAGGCGAAGATCAAAGTGTTTGGACGAAGTGCAGATATGCCACTGCGTGTGGGTGTTATCGTTTGGGATATAATAGTGTTCCGCCCTGCATGGTTAGCTTTGTAATGGACAATTGTAAGAATCTTGTTTTAAATAATTAATATATGAGGGTTTTAAAAAAATGCAATTTGCCAATTCAGCAAAAAGAAAGTTGCTTTTCATTGATGAACAAACGCCTTGCAGTTTTGCAGCTTACTGTAGAAGAACGATGTGTGTGATATTCTATTCTGACTTCATGGACATGCTTTCCATGCCCCTGGTCTTCATTAAGAGAATGCATGAGTAGAACTTCTCTGGGTGCTAATAGTTTATTTTCGAACTGAACCTTCTGGTTTGCAAATATATATTTGTCACTTTATCATGAAAAGTAGAATTGGTACACAATGAAAGTTGCTTGTCCCGCGCCTAGATTTTGCAACTATACTAAATCTGTTCTGCTCTGTTTCTCAAGTTCAATCTTTTATTACTCCGTCCCCACCCAGACACATAAAAAATACAAAATAACCTTTACTCAGTTTTTTGTCATCACAATGATTAATATCCCCTCTAAACGTTCTTATATTTCTTTACAAAGGGAGTCGTCACATAAAAACAAGCAGGCGGAGCCAGGATTTGACCATAGGAGGAGCGAAGAAGACAATGAGCATAAAAGTTTTTTTCTGAAAATGACCATACATAAAGGAACACGAAATAATATGTATTTTGCAGTTAGAAAATTGTATTTTGTTCATTAGTTTGAGTGTGGCTCTTACACCTAAAACACATAGAATAAAATCCATAATCCTATATGTTGATTCTAGCTTGTTACCTAAATTTACTGGTGCTAGAATATTTGATCGGTAGTTTGTGTATCAACTAATTTGACATTGAAGCCATCATACATACAAACTGGTAGATTTATAATCGTCCCAAAAATACAAACAAGCATCTACTCCCTCCGTTCCAAATTAGTTGACTTGGATTTATCTAGATACAGATGTATCTAACACTAAAACATGTCTAGATATATTCGTATCAAACAAATCTGAGTCAACTAATTTGAAGCGGACGGAGTAACAGTTTGTGCATATCTAATATAGCCTAGACATGAGCGGTGATATACCTTAGATCTGGCGTGAGTCGTGCTATGTCGTCCTAAGGGTGAAATTTTAAACTAAGGCGAAATTTTGAACTCGGATGATGAAATCAGTGCATACAGGACCTATTTTTGAGAATAAAACAAGAAATTGCTACACCTAATTAATTCCATCTAAAGCAAAAAGTTTCTAGTCTTCTGGAGCTAGATGCGGATCAGTTCATCATCAATATTTCATAGTATAAATCAACAAAGGAATTAAGGAGACTCACCGCATGATTATTCTGCCATCAAGCGCTGGTGTTGATCCCTTTTACAGATGCCATCGTCGAACTTCCTAGGTGTCTCACGAAGCGGCGCGTGTGCCCAGTGCGTCGGCGGCGAGCGATAGATGCCCTCGATCGTGGGTTCGTAGCCTCGTCAGATTCCAGAATTACCTGGCTAAAAAGAATTACCTGGCTGTTTGTTTTCTCTAGCGTGGGCTGACCAAGATATACATATGGGCTTTAACTAGGGAAGCTCCTGGGCTTGGCGCATTGTTAGGGGGGGCCAATTAGTCCTAAGTCTGTTTCTTCGTCCCCCCGGCTCCGCCCCTGAAAACAAGTGATGCTGCAGTCACACGTTTTAGAAATATCAACAAAGCAGTATTGTATAATGGTCCAAGGGATTCAGCCGTGCTAAATTGCATAATCAACAAATGAGGCATATAGGAATTTTATTTCACACGGTCTGGACGTTTAAATTTCAAATTGGTTCACAATGTTCTGAACAGTAGTACTAGAATACCTCGAAGGCCAATGGACGCCTTCTTTAGTTTGCCAGTCCGCCACTTCCATGGCCAAATCATTGTTGGTGAGAACCTGTGCCTTCTTCGCCCAGTTGGCGACGTATGTCCATGGCCAAGCTCGTCAGCGGACATACTAGCAATTACTACCCTAAAAAAGCAATGACTAGTAAATGAAACTTATTCAGTAATGCACCAAATCACATATAGTTATCATCCATAACATGCACCGGGTGAGATACATACTTCACCGCATCCTCGAGCCGGTCGGTTCAATTCGTGTCTTCAAGTGGGTGTAGGCTACGAGACACTTCTTTCACACATCCATTGCATGTGTGTCATGGGCCCATATGACCGATGAATGATAAAAGAGGTCATTGTTGTGAATAAGCTCGTCTCATCGGCAGGCAGCTTCGAACCGAAGCATGCCACAAAGTGTCTTTAGTTAAGATGACTCAATCTGTTTGTTTGATCTAAGTACGGTGGATATGTGATCTGTTTATCGCACCCGTTAAATCTTAATTGATTCGATATGTTACTACTGCTAGCTACACATATAAACATAAAAATCATTGCATGCATTCATAGATATATAAATAATTAACAACCATGTCACACTCAATCAAAATAGCGATGTCCATAGTAGGGTTCCACAAGCTGGACCCTCAAACTAAAGTTGCATATCTATAGTAGTCGGCATCTAGTCCTTTTTCTTCTTGATGCCCCCTCCAGACCATCGTCTTGGCGACGCTTACCACTGACCATCGGCAGGTCTTCCTCCTCCTCGTCGTCGTCGTCGTCCTCCTGGTTCTCTTCCTCCTCCTCCTCCTCCTCCTCCTCGTCCTCGTCCTTGTGCTTGTCATCCTTCTCTGAGTTGGCCTTGAGGGCTCCTTGGCCCGTCCATGAACTCGATATAGTCGGGTCGTCGGAACTGTAGAAGTCGGACTCCTCAAGCGCACTTGAATTTTTTATCAATATTGCTAACAAATAAATAATTCACTAAATAATGCATTTTAACAAATAGATGATTTGGTTCTAATTAATTAATTAATTACTACTCCCTCCCATCCAAAATAGGCGCCGTGGTTTTAGTTTAGAGGAGTAGCATTTTAACAATGTGCTACTACTGGGGCCGGCGGACTTTGCTGCAATTACTAGTAAAATCAAACTAATTCAGTGCTGCGCCAGATCATAAATAGTTACCATCCATAACATGCACCAGATGAGATACATACTTGACTGCATCCTCCTTGATGTCATGGCCTGTGATGTAGTCGACTTCGTTGGGCGCCCGGCGGAAGGTGGGAACAGGTCGATCCAGGCGCTGAGCGTGAGCGTGTCACCGGAGAGCATCTCCTGGGGCACTGCCAAGAACATCCCCTGCCACGGCGGCGGAGTGCGCCAGCGGTCAGCGTGCTGCTGCTCACCAGCGAGGCCATGAGGACCATGTCGATACCCGGGGGCCCCACGGACAGCTTGCACCAGTACCGGGGCGTCGTCTCGGCCTCACCGTCGGGCCTGATGCACAGCAGCGACACGGCCGTAGCCGCACCCAGCGGGCCAAGGGATACGAGGAACACGCTGCAGTCCTCCTCCCCAACGAGCGCATGCCAGGGGTGCGACAGGGAGAAGCCGAGGCTAGAGGACAGGCCGTAGCGGACCGTGACGGCGGGGCGCTGGTGGCAGTCGGCGAAATGGTTGAGGAGCATCGCCGGGAGCCCACGAAAGCGCACCGGACTCCGGGCAGGAACAGGCCATACTGCACTGCTTCTTCTTGGTTGCGGCGGGCTGTAATGACTAATGCGGCGAGAAGCACCGTAAGTGAAGCGCTGAGAATGGGCAGGGACAGCAGCCCCTTTTATACCCTCTGCACGGACGCGTCTCTTCGGCGACTAAACGCGTACGTGTCTCATACAAACGCCGGATGCGTCGCTTCAAAACAACGGCTGCTAATCCCCACGCGTCGGTTGACCATGCCTCTGTGGAATACGCACGTAGTATATACGTTATTAGTTGTAGTATCAATCCATGTACTTGCGCCTGAATGGTCCTTGAGACAATCCCATGTGCATGCACTTCCACTACTAGGTATAGCCATTACCGAGTACTACATGCACTTGGTGAAACTTAAAAAAGATTGACTTAGGAAAATCGATCCTAGAACTTCAATTATTTTATGGATTGGAAAGACTACATGTGATCAAATCCAACATTTTTTTTGACCATCTTGTCTTGTCAGGTCAACCTTGAAATTATATTATTATTATTATTATTATTATTATTATTATTATTATTATTATTATTATTATTATTATTATTATTTGTTTTGGCAAATTTGAAACATTTTATTTTACGTAAAACCTGAAAACCTAGATTTTGTATTAAATGATATGGCTTTTCAAAAAAAAAAATCGAGTCCTATATTGTTTTATATCTTCTACACCACACATACCCATCAGAGAGGAGGGTAGGGTAGATGTCGGGGGTGGCTCAGGAGGTAGGAAACGCGGCCTGCTGGTTTGGGAGGTATGGAGTGACATAGGATAGTTCCCAGAACAGTTCTACAATTTGGTAGCGCGTATGCCTGACCAGCACTACTGCTACGTCCCTTAGCAGTAGCACGTATCTCCGAAACGCGCTACTACTTACTTACCTTATCCTGAAGCGGTTCATTGCACCCTCTCACCCACTCTCCCTCTCACTCGCTCTCGCCCGCGCTGAACCCGTCGTCCGCCGCCGTCGCGCTGCTCCTCGCCGAGGTACTCCCTCCTCTCCCTCCTCCTCCTCCAGCCGCCCTTCTCCCACCGCCCCTCCCTCCTCCTCCTCCGGCTGCACCCTCCCTCCTCCTCCTCCTCCGGCCGCCCCCACCCCCTCCACCCCCGCCCCTGCTACCTCTTGAGCACTGCGTTGGATTTCCCCGAAGAGGAGAGGATGATGCAGCAAAGTAGCGTAAGTATTTCCCTCATATTTGAGAACCAAGGTATCAATCCAGTAGGAGGCCACGCACAAGTCCCTCGTACCTGCACAAAACAATAGCTCCTCGCAACCAACGCGATTAGGGGTTGTCAATCCCTTCACGGTCACTTACGAGAGTGAGATCTGATAGAGATGATAAATAATATTTTTGGTATTTTTGATATAGAGATGCAAAGTGAAAAGTAAATGGCAAAGTCAAAACAAAGCAAGTATTAAAGTAATGGAGATTGATATGATGAGAATAGACCCCGGGCCATAGGTTTCACTAGTGGCTTCTCTCAAGAGCATAAGTATTCTACGGTGGGTGAACAAATTACTGTTGAGCAATTGACAGAATTGAGCATAGTTATGAGTATATCTAGGTATGATCATCTATATAGGCATCACGTCCGAGACAAGTAAACTGAAACAATTCTGCATCTACTACTATTACTCCACCCATCGACCGCTATCCAGCATGCATCTAGAGTATTAAGTTAAAAACAGAGTAACGCCTTAAGCAAGATGACATGATGTAGAGGGATAAATTCATGCAATATGATAAAAACCCCATCTTATTATCCTCGATGGCAACAATACAATACGTGCCTTGCAACCCTTTCGATCACAGGGTAATGACACATAAGATTGAACCCAAAGCTAAGCACTTCTCCCATTGCAAGAACTACCAATCTAGTTGGCCAAACCAAGCGGATAATTCAAGAGACTTGCAAAGATAACCAATCATACATAAAAGAATTCAGAGAAGATTCAAATATTATTCATAGATAATCTGGATCATAAACCCACAATTCATCGGTCTCAACAAACACACCGCAAAAAACAAGATTACATCGAATAGATCTCCACAAGAGAGGAGGAGAACATTGTATTGAGATCCAAAAGAGAGAAGAAGCCATCTAGCTACTAGCTATGGACCCGAAGGTCTGAAGTAAACTACTCACACTTCATCGGAGGGTCTATGGTGATGATGTAGAAGCCCTCCGTGGTGGATGCCCCCTCCGTGAGCTCGGAACAGGCCCCAAGATGGGATCTCGTGGATACAGGAAGTTGCGGCGGTGGAATTAGGTTTTGGCTCACGTTCTGATCGTTTGAAGTGCGTGAGGTATATATAGGAGGAAGGAGTACGTCGGTGGAGCAACAGGGGGCCCACGAGGCAGGGGGGCGCGCCCAGGGGGGCGCCCAGGGGGGGGGCACCCTCGTGACCCTTTTGTTCCTTGGAGTAGGGTCCAAGTCCCCTGGATCACGTTCGGTGAGAAAATCACGTTTCCGAAGGTTTTCATTCCGTTTGGACTCCGTTTGATATTTCGTTTCTTCGAAACACTGAAATAGGCAAAAAACAACAATTCTGGGCTGGGCCTCCGGTTAATAGGTTAGTCCCAAAAATAATATAAAAGTGGAAAATAAAGCCCAATATAGTCCAAAACAGTAGATAAAGTAGCATGGAGCAATAAAAATTATAGATACCTTGGAGGCGTATCAGGCATCCCCAAGCTTAATTCCTGCTCGTCCTCGAGTAGGTAAATGATAAAAGAGAATTTTTGATGCGGAGTGATACTTTAGCATAATTTCAATGTAAATCTTCTTAATTGTGGTATGAATATTCAGATCCGAAAGATTCAAGACAAAAGTTCATATTGACATAAAAATAATAATACTTCAAGCATACTAATCAAAGTAATCATGTCTTCTCAAAATAGCATGGCAAAAGAAAGTTCATCCCTACAAAATCATATAGTTAGGCTATGCTTCATTTTCGTCACACAAAGATGTTCCCAACTTCTATACCCCGATGGCAAGCCAAGCAATTGTTTCATACTTAAATAATCTCAAACTTTTTCAACCTTCACACAATACATGAGCGTGAGCCATGGATATAGCACTATGGGTGGAATAGAATATGATGATGGGGATTGTGTGGAGAAGACAAAAAAAATAGAAAGTCTCACATTGACGAGGATAATCAACGGGCTATGGAGATGCCCATCAATTGATGTCAACATGAGGAGTAGAGATTGCCATGCAACGGATGCACTAGAGCTGTGAATGCTCAACAAAAGAAAACTAGTGGGGGTGCATCCAACTTGCTTGCTCATGAAGACCTAGGGCATTTTGAGGAAGCCCATCGTAGGAATATACAAGCCAAGTTCTATAATGAAAAATTCCCACTAGTATAAAAAGACAACTTATGAGACTCACTATATGAAAAACATGGTGCTACTTTGAAGCACAATATATGAGACTCACTACATGAAGAACAAGGTGCTACTTTGAAGCACAAGTGTGGAAAAAGAGATAGTAACATTGCCCTTTTTTATTTTCTTTTTTGGGCCTTTCCTTTTCTTTCTTTTTGGCATTTCTCTTTTTATTTTCTTTTTTGCCACAAATACGATGTCAACTACATGATCATGCAATGGCAATATGACAGAAGTAAAGTATGTCATGGTGATGATGAGCGGAACAGTGGAAAGTTGCATGGCAATATATCTCGGAATGGCTATGGAAATGCCATAATAGGTAGGTATGGTGGCTGTTTTGAGGAAGATATAAGGAGGTTTATGTGTGATAGGCGTATCATATCACGGGGTTTGGATGCACCGTGAAGTTCGCACCAACTCTCAAGGTGAGAAGGGGCAATGCACGGTACCGAAGAGGCTAGCAAAGGCGGAAAGGTAAAAGTGTGTATAATCCATGGACTCAACATTAGTCAAAAGAACTCATATACTTATTGCAAAAATTTAGAAGTCATAAAAAATCAAGTACTACGCACATGCTCCTAGGGGGTTAGATTGGTTGGAAAAGACCATCGCTCGTCCCCGACCGCCACTCATAAGGATGCACAAGCCAGGTACACTTCATGTTTCAAATTTGTTACACAACTTTAACCATACGTGCATGTTACGGGATTTGCTAACTTCAACACAAGCATTCTTTAAATTCACAACTACTCAACTAGCATGACTTTGATATTATCACCTCCATATCTCAAAACAATTATCAAGCATCAAACTTTTCTTAGTATTCAACGCACTCAAAAGAAAGTTTCACATATCTTGAATACCAAGTATATTAATATTAAGCAAATTACCATGCTATTAACGACTCTCAAAATAATCTAAGTGAAGCATGAGAGATCAATAGTTTCTTTAAAACAAATCCACCATCGTGCTCTAAAAGATCTAAGTGAAGCACTAGAGCAAAAATTATCACGCTCAAAAGATATAAGTGAAGCACTATGAGCAAAACTATCAAGCTGAAAAGATATAAGTGAAGCACATAGAGTATTCTATCAAATTCCAATTTATGTATGGCTCTCTCAAAAGGTGTGTACAGCAAGGATGATTGTGGTAGACTAACAAGCAAAGATGCAAATGATACAAGGCGCTCCAAGCAAAACACATATCATGTGGTGAATAAAAATATAGCTCCAAGTAAATTACCGATGGAAGTAGGCGAAAGAGGGGATGCCTTCAGGGCATCCCCAAGCTTTACTTTTGGTGTCCTTGGATTATCTTGGGGGTGCCATGGGCATCCCCAAGCTTAGGCTCTTGCCACTCCTTGTTCCATATTCCATCAAAAGAATTTACCCAAAACTTGAAAACTTCACAACACAAAACTCAATAGAAATCTCGTGAGCTCCGTTAGAGAAAGAAAACAAAAGACTATTTTAAGGTACTGTAATGAACTCATTCTTTATTTATATTGGTGTTAAACCTACTGTATTCCAACTTCTCTATGGATTATAAACTATTTTACTAGCCATAGATTCATCAAAATAAGCAAACAACACACGAAAAACAGAATCTGTCAAAAACAGAACAGTCTGTAGTAATCTGTAACTAACATAAACTTCGGAACTCCAAAAATCTACCAAAATTAGACTGTAATACTTAAGACAGCCGCAAGATAAGACTGTAACATGTGCTAATTTGTCAAGTACCGATAATTATTTGTGGTGTACTCACATTTGGTTTCTTATAGTATTGCATCATTGCCTGTTCAAGCATTAGCAAGTACAGTCAATGAGGAAAATCTACGGATCTGAAGTACCAATTTGATACAACTGATGTTGATAAGTGGACCAATTACTGTATTGAAGAAATGCAGCATGTAAGATTTAGAGTATTTCATATGAGAATGTTTTGTGCGGTACTAGATGCGCTGATGATCTTTGTATGTTTGATGGCCCTTGCGAAGGATCCTCACACTAAAGGCTCCTCATGTTCTCAAGATTATTCAAGCAGTAAAGCTTTCAGATTGATTTCTTTTGGTTTCCCTTGTATTTCAGATAAAGCAACTGACTGTATGCTATATGGTTTCCCTTTTGTTTCAGAGCAAGCAATATACTGTATCTCTCAAGCAATTTACTCATACGTGTGATTGGAAAGGCGACAACCATTTGTTCTCTGACACTACTATCTGACAGGTACTCAATATTATACTAATCGTCAATGCTATAGAAGTGTTCATCCATGAATAATGAGACTGAAAGGATTTTAGGTTATGAGACTTTGTCCTGATTTCAGAGATGTGCTAAATTCTGAAGTTTGTTGTATGACACTACTATCGACAAGTAGGATTTTTACAATTACTTGAGTGTATTGGATTGGGTAAACTAATTAGCCCTATGTATCAGTTTCTGATGTGCGATTCTAATGTATGTTGTTCCTGTTATTGTCATTATCCTCGACAGATCATTCAAATGTTGGATTCATGGCCTACAATAGATGATTTGCGACTCCAATGTGTTTTCTGCTGTTTTTGTTAAGTTCTTAACTCATCAGGCCGGGCTACTGAGTATACATATTGTGTTCATCTCGCCTTCCTTCTTAGGAAAAATCATGTACTGAAGGTAAGCTATTCTTTATTTACATTTTATTTGTTTCTTCCTGCTACTTGTACAATTTGCACGGAAATCTTCTGTCTGCTTGCCTGAATTAGATCCTGTTTGCACCGTTGCCTGCATTTTGTATTGAGAACCATCTGCTTTAGGCATTTAGCTGTACAAAACTGTGAAAGTAGGCAAGAACCACCTGCAGCTCAAGTCTTGTCTTGTTCGGCAATGACAAGCTAGAGTAAAAGTGGAGCCAAGATCAATTGTTGAAAACCTTTTACTGACTATGAGCGAGGGGATGTAGAAAGCCCTTTGTTAGCTCTGATTTGCCATTTTTGTGTAACACTAGCTTACATAAGGATGTGGTGGCAAGTAGGATTATCTCAGTAGTCAGCTGTCAGCGCTACTATACGAGAGATTGAGATTGCACTACTATCTCTACGGTCGACCGGTTTATGCGCTAACCTAGGTTCTAATAAAATGCAAGAGCTTGCGTAATGCTCATTTGCTCTCCCTCCCTACCTCCCTCCCTCCCTCCCTCCACTCCCTCTTGATGCCCCCTCATGGTGCCAGGCCCCTTCTAATGTTGAAGGGCTTCTCAAGTCAGAAAATCTCTCATAACTGCTTCAACATTTATTTCTTCAAGCTGTAACAAGAGTTCCCGCAACAAGGCGTCTTGCAATATTTTGGAAAGTTGCTGCCTCTATCTTTTGTGCCATGTAAGTCTTTCTTGTGTATCTGATCACCAAGTTTTTTCCCTATACCATGTATCATCCGAAGGCGACAGACCAAAGTCTCGGATTCCTCGAGCAACAGATGTAGTGTTGTCGGTCGATGTGAATCCGTCTACTCCTAGGCAACAATAGAGGAGTGATTGGGATACTGAAAGCCAGTGTATGGAGGCTTAGTGGAGTCAGTCACCAGCCTCTTCGTTGTTTCAACAGCAGCATCAAGCGGCGCGAGAAGCATGTCGATTACATTCATCTTGGGCATAGCCAACTTTATTGGTGGACTTACTCTCATTTTTCACAATGTAACGAACTTCTCTCGTGGCTGAATTTTCAAAATATTTTAGTGACCATTACAGAAAACTCACATTCAAAACTCCAAAAACTAACATATCATTTTCTTGTGGATAGCAGATTGCTGATCTGAGAGACAGCCGAGTCATGAACGAGGACAAATGAGAAGGTCGGCCACTACTGACTCAAGCTTGGATGTGGTGAAAGCCTGGCTCCACATGGTTCTACCACTGCTCTCACACATGGTGTTGGGCTACTTCCACCAGTGCTCTGCGGGTTGTCGTTCCGTGAGAGTAACGACAGGGAGAACAAGATAATGGACGTCGCCAGTGCTTCGCTTGCCTGCATCGCTCTGCTAGCGCTCGGGAAGGTTATGGCCACAGAAGATCCATGACATACTTCAAGACTCTCATTTACTACCTTACCATCGTTGTGAGCTTGTCCGGGATGTCGTACATCGCCGGTGTACTGATCATGAGGCTTCTAGAACACTTGACACCATCGATCAAGGTGGTGCATCGGCTCCTCATGCTTCTCCAGGCCTGTTGTTCTCTCATTTAGGTGGTGAACATACGTCTACCTAGGCCTCATTCTGAAGTCTCAAGTTCCTCGGAGCACTGATGGTCTAAAAAGAGAAGACATGGGTGACTTGAAGAGAAAGTGCATGAAGAAACATCTGAATCTTTTTGAGTTGCTACCTGCTATTTTGTTGTTATTCTGGTGTACATTTTAAGTTGCTAACATTTCATGTCAAAATGTGCGATCTTGCTCACTTGAGTTCGTCTGTATCGTGGAATGTTACTACCAGGTATTTTATTAGAGCAGAAAAACAACAGGATCAGTCTTTCCTTCTTTTTCTGTCTCCTTTTCCTTGATAGAGAGGGATTGGTTTTTTGCATAGGATTATCCTATCTTTTCAGTCATGTAATGTCGGTGTTTACGTGGTACGTGGCTTGTAGCTGAATCTTTATTTTATTAATGAGACATGTATTACCATGAAAACAAAGACTATCTCATAACTTGACTATCTCATAACTTTAGTGGATAATTGTTTACGAATACCATTTAGCGGCATCCTGCTTAAACCGGTATAGTAGGCTATATCGGTGCTATAGACGGCTATTTAAAACTTTGATAATAATACGTGTGTTGCACGTGCACGCTTACTAGTTGACGAAAACTGATATTTCCTCTTGGATACGGTTTTGTAACTATGCATATCAAATCAGACCATCCAATTTGTCACGCTGTAAGGTGATTCCTAATCGAACGGCGGTTTCATCGTCGAGCCCACCGTCACCTACCCGGCAACTCTCATCGGTACGTGCACCTCATTGCCGCTTTTTTTGCAGCTTTTTTAGAAAACTATAGACCTTTATTAAGCAATGTTCATAGGAATATAGATGATATCATGCAAGACTCTTATTTTTGCAGCTGTGCACCTTGTTCATGACTGCGATAGTCTGAAGGGCCCAAAATCTGCTTTTGGGAAGACCCTTTCCTCACGACCCTCGCGTCGCCCCCTTGGGCGACTCGAGGGTGACTAGGGTTCCGCGGCCGCCACCACCACCCTGCACCACCCTTCTTCCCCTCGCCGCTACCAGAGACGGCCACGAGAAGCCAGCTGGCTGTTGAAGGTGGCGGCGGGATCTCGGCGCTCCATCCCCTCTTGGAGGCCAGTGGTTCTGGGCGGCGGCCCTAGCCGAGAGGCGGTGTCGTCCAGGCGGTTGGCGGCATTCGCAGGGGGTGCTGGCCAGCGTGCCTGGCCACGCGGGCGGCGGGTGGCTGGTGGAATCCGGCCACGGCGTGAAGTCCCTTCTTCGTCAAATTTGGAGGTGCGAAATCCTCTTCCTGCCGCCTCTCTCTCACCTTGGCGGGGCTACCGATTCGTTTCTGGCTCCGGCGTTGGTGCGTGTTGGTGGCCAGCTAGGGGACCGAGTGAAACCTTGGCCAGTCCGGCCCGGCCCGGCAGGGCAACGCCCAAGGCGCTGCTTTTCTCCATGGGGACGCAACCGAGGTCCCCTGCCCGGGTGAAAACGTTTATCCACTACGGATTTGGCGGTGGCGGCGCCTTGCGCATCGTGACCTTGCTGTAGGCATCGTCAGGGGTGCTGAGCTCGGTCGGGAGGCTCTGCAGGTGAGGGTTTGAGTTGCCTCCTCTTCGTCGTCCGATTCCTTGAAGCTTGTCTCCAACAAGTTATGCATGGACCGAGGCGGAGCAGCCCGGCTAGGTATATCCCAAATCGAAGTGGTCGCCCTATGTCCACCTTGCGATGTGAGGCGGCATTCTTCCATATCTAGGGCAAGCTTCTCGAAATCCCGATGGTGCGGCGCCACGAGCCATGGCAGGGGTAGGGTCCCTCTTTGGTGATAGAGAAGGAAGATGTTGTTCCCCTCTTCTCTAGGTGTTCTGGAGCACGGCCCATCTTCGAAGGTCGGCTATGTCCTGCTCTGCTGCTCCGTTCTACTACATATGATCCTAGTGTGGAGTGCTCGGCCTTTGCAAGTTGTAATTTTTATTTCCATTTCATTAGCTGCTTGTGGAGGTTGTAGTGAGTGGGCTTTTCAGTGTTTCCCCATTGTATCGTTCTGACCGTTGTAATTTGGGCTGTTTGTTGTAACTCCTGGCGGTTGATGGCTTTGTTAATTCAAAGCCGAGCTCTTCATGAGCCTTTGTTCCAAAAAAATGACTGTGATGCCTGTTTTGCATCTGTGCAATGTAGGTGGCCTGGTGGTTGCAACAGTATTACTGGGTTATACTTATATCTGGTTTTGAGTTGTAACCGTTTTATTAGTTCCATCTTGAGGTAACCACAATTTTTAGAGTAACCTATCGAGTCAACTTGCAGCATTAGTTCCGTATTAGTTGTTCTTGCGTAGTTCGGTATCGGTCAACTTGCAGCCCGTTCCATTTCCGGGTGCCACCAAGGGGATCCCCAAGGAGAGGAGACTCTAGCTGTGAAGAAGACGTGGCGACTGCCGCGGGAGGATATCGACAGGATCGTCGACCTATCGCCACACGTGCCTTCCTTCATATACCGAGTCCTGAAGCGCAACAACCCATCGCTGGAGGAGAAAGACGAGCACACAGACTACAAGGTTGTAGAGGAGTTCGTCCGGTTCCCGGTCTGGGTCTGCCACGAGTACGCCTCCAAAGGATTTGTGGAGGTCGACTACGACTACGTCGGAGAGGCCGAGGCACACAGGCCTATCGACGAAGCACGTGGTCAGGCATTCAGAGCCATCGTTGCTCATCTTTCTTCAGACGTCCTCGTTGACGACGACACATTCCGGTAACTCGGGAGGAAAATGATGGACGGTTTCTGACCGAAATCCAACTCATCTTTCGGATACATATAGAGATGGTGTTGGCAGCCAGGCCCGTGACTATTATGTAGTATTATGAAGGAGCTAGATGTTGTATGCTCCGTCCAAAGTAATTGTGCGCTTGGGCATTGTCACAGCATCACTGATCCAATAAATGCAATTGGCCTCTATTATTTATGTTTTAGAGAGCTTGGCATTTGAGGAATGATATAATTTTCGGATAGGAGAAAGAATCTTTCTCTGCCTCTGTTATTTTGTGGAAAATTATTGGAAAACTTTCACGTCAGCTAGTGCATGTGTGCAAGTGGACTTAAGCAAAAAAAGGTAAGGGAGTGATTGATAACTGTAGGTGCGTTATCCCTCATGTCAATGGTCCTGCTTCTTGGAAGCCTCCGGACCCTGAGTATATTAAGATAAATATTGATGCTAGCTTTGTGAAGAGCATGAGATCTATCAGTGTTGGCATTGTCGCGAGGAATCACCTGGGTGAGGTCTTGCTTTCATCATGGGGTTTTATCGGGTCGTGTACTTGTGTGGATGAAGCGGAACTTCGTGCCTGCCTTGGCGGGTTACACATTGGTATTACTCTTCATAAACCAATTATTTTGGAAATTGATTGCTTTTTTGCTGCATCTTTTCTGGCAAAAGATGCCATTGACAGGTCTCCACTGGTGGATCTGAAAAAGGAAGAGCTGAGTGTCTCAAAGTTTATTAAGGATCTTAAGATCATAGAAATCGAAAGGCGATCTAATAGGAGTGGCGTATGAGATTGCTAGATTTAGTTTTGATAGCATGTCTGATGGTGTGTTGTATATAAGGACGCTGATAACGCCCACACGTGTGGCATATTGGACATCCACCCACTCACCGTATGTGGCGTAAGCAGGAGGCAGCCCACAGGGATCATGTGTGGGCGAACATTAGAACTGCTCACAGCGTGCGCAGCTGCCGTGCCACACGCCCAACAAGTACTACTCATTCTCACCCCGGGCGTGTGGCACGAAGCAAATATGCCCACATGTCCTGGCGCAGCTACGTTAGTTACCTGCGGGATGACGCTTTAGTTAACCCAGGGGGTGGCAACTTTAGTTCAACTCTCTATGTTTTGGTTAATTATAGTTGCCATGTATAATTTATGATAATTGTCGCGTGTAATCAAACCATAGTTGTCGTGTGTGATTAACTACTTGTCACATGTGGTCAAACAATAGTTGCCATGTGTGTTTACCTAGGTTACCACGTGTGGTCCAACCATAGTTGCCATGTATGGTAATCATAGTTGCATGTGTGTTTACCTGGTTGTCCCGTGACGCGCAACTGCAGTTGCTATCTACCAACGAATCATAGTTTCCATGTGTGTTTATCTAGTTGCCGCATACGGCGCAACTGCAGTTGCCATCTATCACCGTACGAGCATCGTGTGGGCGAAGAGCAGTTCACCCACACGCGCGCGGACTGGTTGGTGACTGTGTGGACGGGAACTGGTTCGCCCACACGGAGCAGCTGACAACCGCGTGCTGCTGGTCGTGTGGGCGAGCGCTCTAACGCCCACACACCACGCTATGCCTACGTGGCACTGAAATTTCAACAGATTCGTTCAAGATTCGTGCGAAACACGACAGACGAAGATCAAAGTGTTTGGACGAAGTGCAGATATGCCACACGTGTGGGTGTTATTGTTTGGGATATAATAGTGTTCCGCCTGCATGGTTAGCTTTGTAATGGACAATTGTAAGAATCTTGTTTTAACTAATTAATATATGAGGGGTTTAAAAAAATGCAATTTGCCAATTCAGCAAAAAGAAAGTTGCTTTTCATTGATGAACAAACGCCTTGCAGTTTTGCAGCTTACTGTAGAAGAACGATGTGTGTGATATTCTATTCTGACTTCATGGACATGCTTTCCATGCCCCTGGTCTTCATTAAGAGAATGCATGAGTAGAACTTCTCTGGGTGCTAATAGTTTATTTTCGAACTGAACCTTCTGGTTTGCAAATATATATTTGTCACTTTATCATGAAAAGTAGAATTGGTACACAATGAAAGTTGCTTGTCCAGCGCCTAGATTTTGCAACTATACTAAATCTGTTCTGCTCTGTTTCTCAAGTTCAATCTTTTATTACTCCGTCCCCACCCAGACACATAAAAAATACAAAATAACCTTTACTCAGTTTTTGTCATCACAATGATTAATATCCCCTCTAAACGTTCTTATATTTCTTTACAAAGGAGTCGTCACATAAAAACAAGCAGGGCGCAGCCAGGATTTGACCATAGGAGGAGCGAAGAAGACAATGAACGCATAAAAGTTTTTTTTTCTTCTGAAAATGACCATACATAAAGGAACACGAAATAATATGTATTTTGCAGTTAGAAAATTGTATTTTTGTTCATTAGTTTGAATGTGGCTCTTACACCTAAAACACATAGAATAAAATCCATAATCCTATATGTTGATTGTAGCTTGTTACCTAAATTTACTGGTGCTAGAATATTTGATCGGTAGTTTGTGTATCAACTAATTTGACATTGAAGCCATCATACATACAAACTGGTAGATTTATAATCGTCCCAAAAATACAAACAAGCATCTACTCCCTCCATTCCAAATTAGTTGACTTGGATTTATCTAGATACAGATGTATCTAAAACTAAAACATGTCTAGATATATTCGTATCAAACAAATGTGAGTCAACTAATTTGAAACGGACGGAGTAACAGTTTGTGCATATCTAATATAGCCTAGACATGAGCCGGTGATATACCTTAGATCTGACGTGAGTCGTGCTATGTCGTCCTAAGGGTGAAATTTTAAACTAAGGGCGAAATTTTGAACTCGGATGATGAAATCAGTGCATACAGGACCTATTTTTGAGAATAAAACAAGAAATTGCTACACCTAATTAATTCCATCTAAAGCAAAAAGTTTCTAGTCTTCTGGAGCTAGATGCGGATCAGTTCATCATCAATATTTCATAGTATAAATCAACAAAGGAATTAAGGAGACTCACCGCATGATTATTCTGCCATCAGCGCTGGTGTTGATCCCTTTTACAGATGCCATCGTCGAACTTCCTAGGTGTCTACGAAGCGAAGCGGCGTGTGCCCAGTCGTCGTCGGCGAGCGATAGATGCCCTTGATCGTGGGTTCGTAGCCTCGTCAGATTCCAGAATTACCTGGCTAAAAAGAATTACCTGGCTGTTTGTTTTCTCTAGCGTGGGCTGACCAAGATATACATATGGGCTTTAACTAGGGAAGCTCCTGGGCTTGAGCGCATTGTTAGGGGGGGCCAATTAGTCCTAAGTCTGTTTCTTCGTCCCCCGGCTCCGCCCCTGAAAACAAGTGATGCTGCAGTCACACGTTTTAGAAATATCAACAAAGCAGTATTGTATAATGGTCCAAGGGATTCAGCCGTGCTAAATTGCATAATCAACAAATGAGGCATATAGGAATTTTATTTCACACGGTCTGGACGTTTAAATTTCAAATTGGTTCACAATGTTCTGAACAGTAGTACTAGAATACCTCGAAGGCCAATGGACGCCTTCTTTAGTTTGCCAGTCCGCCACTTCCATGGCCAAATCATTGTTGGTGAGAACCTGTGCCTTCTTCGCCCAGTTGGCGGCGTATGTCCATGGCCAAGCTCGTCAGCGGACATACTAGCAATTACTACCCTAAAAAGCAATGACTAGTAAATGAAACTTATTCAGTAATGCACCAAATCACATATAGTTATCATCCATAACATGCACCGGTGAGATACATACTTCACCGCATCCTCGAGCCGGTCGGTTCAATTCGTGTCTTCAAGTGGGTGTAGGCTACGAGACACTTCTTTCACACATCCATTGCATGTGTGTCATGGGCCCATATGACCGATGAATGATAAAAGAGGTCATTGTTGTGAATAAGCTCGTCTCATCGGCAGGCAGCTTCGAACCGAAGCATGCCACAAAGTGTCTTTAGTTAAGATGACTCAATCTGTTTGTTTGATCTAAGTACGGTGGATATGTGATCTGTTTATCGCACCCGTTAAATCTTAATTGATTCGATATGTTACTACTGCTAGCTACACATATAAACATAAAAATCATTGCATGCATTCATAGATATATAAATAATTAACAACCATGTCACACTCAATCAAAATAGCGATGTCCATAGTAGGGTTCCACAAGCTGGACCCTCAAACTAAAGTTGCATATCTATAGTAGTCGGCATCTAGTCCTTTTTCTTCTTCGATGCCCCCTCCGGGCCATCGTCTTGGCGACGCTTACCACTGATCATCGGCAGGTCTTCCTCCTCCTCGTCGTCTTCGTCCTCCTCCTTGTCATCGTCCTCCTCCTCCTCCTCCTCCTCGTCCTCGTCCTTGTGCTTGTCATCCTTCTCTGAGTTGGCCTTCGAGGGCTCCTTCGGCCCGTCCATGAACTCGATATAGTCGGGGTCGTCGGAACTGTCGAAGTCGGACTCCTCAGCGCACTTGAATTTTTTTATCAATATTGCTAACAAATAAATAATTCACTAAATAATGCATTTTAACAAATAGATGATTTGGTTCTAATTAATTAATTAATTACTACTCCCTCTCATCCAAAATAGGCGCCGTGGTTTTAGTTTAGAGGGAGTAGCATTTTAACAATGTGCTACTACTGGGGCCGGCGGACTTTGCTGCAATTACTAGTAAAATCAAACTAATTCAGTGCTGCACCAGATCATAAATAGTTACCATCCATAACATGCACCAGATGAGATACATACTTGACTGCATCCTCCTTGATGTCCTGGCCTGTGATGTAGTCGACTTCGTTGGGAGCGCCCGGCGGAAGGTGGGAACAGGTCGATCCAGACGCTGAGCGTGAGCGTGTCACGGAGAGCATCTCCTGGGGCACTGCCAAGAACATCCCCTGCCACGGCGCTGGTGCGCCCGGCGGTCAGCGTGCTGCTGCTCACCAGCGAGGCCATGAGGACCATGTCGATACCGGGGCCCCACGGACAGCTTGCACCAGTACCGGGCGTCGTCTCGGCCTCACCGTCGGGCCTGATGCACAGCAGCGACACGGCCGTAGCCGCGCCAGCGGGCCAAGGGATACGAGGAACACGCTGCAGTCCTCGTCCCCAACGGCGCATGCCAGGGTGCGACAGGGAGAAGCCGAGGCTAGAGGACAGGCCGTAGCGGACCGTGACGGCGGGGCGCTGGTGGCAGTCGGCGAAATGGTTGAGGAGCATCGCCGGGGAGCCCACGAAAGCGCACCGGACTCCGGGCAGGAGCAGGCCATACTGCACTGCTTCTTCTTGGTTGCGGCGGGCTGTAATGACTAATGCGGCGAGAAGCACCGTAAGTGAAGCGCTGAGAATGGGCAGGGACAGCAGCCCTTTTATACCCTCTGCACGGACGCGTCTCTTCGGCGACTAAACGCGTACGTGTCTCATACAAACGCCGGATGCGTCGCTTCAAAACAACGGCTGCTAATCCCCACGCGTCGGTTGACCATGCCTCTGTGGAATACGCACGTAGTATATACGTTATTAGTTGTAGTATCAATCCATGTACTTGCGCCTGAATGGTCCTTGAGACAATCCCATGTGCATGCACTTCCACTACTAGGTATAGCCATTACCGAGTACTACATGCACTTGGTGAAACTTAAAAAAGATTGACTTAGGAAAATCGATCCTAGAACTTCAATTATTTTATGGATTGGAAAGACTACATGTGATCAAATCCAACAATTTTTTTTGACCATCTTGTCTTGTCAGGTCAACCTTGAAATTATATTATTATTATTATTATTATTATTATTATTATTATTATTTGTTTTGGCAAATTTGAAACATTTTATTTTACGTAAAACCTGAAAACCTAGATTTTGTATTAAATGATATGGCTTTTCAAAAAAAATCGAGTCCTATATTGTTTTATATCTTCTACACCACACATACCCATCAGAGAGGAGGGTAGGGTAGATGTCGGGGTGGCTCAGGAGGTAGGAAGCAGCGGCCTGCTGGTTTGGGAGGTATGGAGTGACATAGGATAGTTCCCAGAACAGTTCTACAATTTGGTAGCGCGTATGCCTGACCAGCACTACTGCTACGTCCCTTAGCAGTAGCACGTATCTCCGAAACGCGCTACTACTTACTTACCTTATCCTGAAGCGGTTCATTGCACCCTCTCACCCACTCTCCCTCTCACTCGCTCTACTTGGCGCTGAACCCGTCGTCCGCCGCCGTCGCGCTGCTCCTCGCCGAGGTACTCCCTCCTCTCCCTCCTCCTCCTCCAGCCGCCCTTCTCCCCGCCCCTCCTCCTCCTCCTCCTCCGGCTGCACCCTCCCTCCTCCTCCTCCTCCGGCCGCCCCCACCCCCTCCACCCCCGCCCCTGCTACCTCTTGAGCACTGCGTTGGATTTCCCCGAAGAGGAGAGGATGATGCAGCAAAGTAGCGTAAGTATTTCCCTCAATTTTTGAGAACCAAGGTATCAATCCAGTAGGAGGCCACGCACAAGTCCCTCGTACCTGCACAAAACAATAGCTCCTCGCAACCAACGCGATTAGGGGTTGTCAATCCCTTCACGGTCACTTACGAGTGAGATCTGATAGAGATGATAAATAATATTTTTGGTATTTTTGATATAGAGATGCAAAGTGAAAAGTAAATGGCAAAGTCAAAACAAAGCAAGTATTAAAGTGATGGAGATTGATATGATGAGAATAGACCCGGGGGCCATAGGTTTCACTAGTGGCTTCTCTCAAGAGCATAAGTATTCTACGGTGGGTGAACAAATTACTGTTGAGCAATTGACAGAATTGAGCATAGTTATGAGTATATCTAGGTATGATCATCTATATAGGCATCACGTCCGAGACAAGTAAACCGAAACGATTCTGCATCTACTACTATTACTCCACCCATCGACCGCTATCCGCATGCATCTAGAGTATTAAGTTAAAAACAGAGTAACGCCTTAAGCAAGATGACATGATGTAGAGGGATAAATTCATGCAATATGATAAAAACCCCATCTTATTATCCTCGATGGCAACAATACAATACGTGCCTTGCAACCCTTTCAGTCACTGGGTAATGACACCGCAAGATTGAACCCAAAGCTAAGCACTTCTCCCATTGCAAGAACTACCAATCTAGTTGGCCAAACCAAACGGATAATTCGAAGAGACTTGCAAAGATAACCAATCATACATAAAAGAATTCAGAGAAGATTCAAATATTATTCATAGATAATCTGGATCATAAACCCACAATTCATCGGTCTCAACAAACACACCGCAAAAACAAGATTACATCGAATAGATCTCCACAAGAGAGGAGGAGAACATTGTATTGAGATCCAAAAAGAGAGAAGAAGCCATCTAGCTACTAGCTATGGACCCGAAGGTCTGAAGTAAACTACTCACACTTCATCGGAGGGTCTATGGTGATGATGTAGAAGCCCTCCGTGGTGGATGCCCCCTCCGTGAACTCGGAACAGGCCCCAAGATGGGATCTCGTGGATACAGGAAGTTGCGGCAGTGGAATTAGGTTTTTGGCTCACGTTACGATCGTTTGAAGTGCGTAGGTATATATAGGAGGAAGAATGCGTCGGTGGAGCAACAGGGGCCCACGAGGCAGGCGCGCCCTAGGGGCGCCCACCCTCGTGACCGCTTCTTTTGTTCCTTGGAGTAGGGTCCAAGTCCCTTGGATCACGTTCGGTGAGAAAATCACGTTTCCGAAGGTTTTCATTCCGTTTGGACTCCGTTTGATATTTCGTTTCTTCGAAACACTGAAATAGGCAAAAAACAACAATTACAGGCTGGGCCTCCGGTTAATAGGTTAGTCCCAAAAATAATATAAAAGTGGAAAATAAAGCCCAATATAGTCCAAAACAGTAGATAAAGTACATGGAGCAATAAAAATTATAGATACCTTGGAGACGTATCGGGCATCCCCAAGCTTAATTCCTGCTCGTCCTCGAGTAGGTAAATGATAAAAAGAGAATTTTTGATGCGGAGTGATACTTTAGCATAATTTCAATGTAAATCTTCTTAATTGTGGTATGAATATTCAGATCCGAAAGATTCAAGACAAAAGTTCATATTGACATAAAAATAATAATACTTCAAGCATACTAATCAAAGTAATCATGTCTTCTCAAAATAGCATGGCAAAAGAAAGTTCATCCCTACAAAATCATATAGTTAGGCTATGCTTCATTTTCGTCACACAAAGATGTTCCCAACTTCTATACCCCCGATGGCAAGCCAAGCAATTGTTTCATACTTAAATAATCTCAAACTTTTTCAACCTTCACACAATACATGAGCGTGAGCCATGGATATAGCACTATGGGTGGAATAGAATATGATGATGGGGATTGTGTGGAGAAGACAAAAAAAATAGAAAGTCTCACATTGGCGAGGATAATCAACGGGCTATGGAGATGCCCATCAATTGATGTCAACATGAGGAGTAGAGATTGCCATGCAACGGATGCACTAGAGCTGTGAATGCTCAACAAAAGAAAACTAGTGGGGGTGCATCCAACTTGCTTGCTCATGAAGACCTAGGGCATTTTGAGGAAGCCCATCGTAGGAATATACAAGCCAAGTTCTATAATGAAAAATTCCCACTAGTATAAAAAGACAACTTATGAGACTCACTATATGAAAAACATGGTGCTACTTTGAAGCACAATATATGAGACTCACTACATGAAGAACAAGGTGCTACTTTGAAGCACAAGTGTGGAAAAAGAGATAGTAACATTGCCCTTTTTATTTTCTTTTTTTGGGCCTTTCCTTTTCTTTCTTTTTGGCATTTCTCTTTTTATTTTCTTTTTGCCACAAATACGATGTCAACTACATGATCATGCAATGGCAATATGACAGAAGTAAAGTATGTCATGGTGATGATGAACGGAACAGTGGAAAGTTGCATGGCAATATATCTCGGAATGGCTATGGAAATGCCATAATAGGTAGGTATGGTGGCTGTTTTGAGGAAGATATAAGGAGGTTTATGTGTGATAGAGCGTATCATATCACGGGGTTTGGATGCAACGGCGAAGTTCGCACCAACTCTCAAGGTGAGAAGGGGCAATGCACGGTACCGAAGAGGCTAGCAAAGGCGGAAAGGTAAAAGTGTGTATAATCCATGGACTCAACATTAGTCAAAAGAACTCATATACTTATTGCAAAAATTTAGAAGTCATAAAAATCAAGTACTACGCACATGCTCCTAGGGGGTTAGATTGGTTGGAAAAGACCATCGCTCGTCCCCGACCGCCACTCATAAGGATGCACAAGCCAGGTACACTTCATGTTTCAAATTTGTTACACAACTTTAACCATACGTGCATGTTACGGGATTTGCTAACTTCAACACAAGCATTCTTTAAATTCACAACTACTCAACTAGCATGACTTTGATATTATCACCTCCATATCTCAAAACAATTATCAAGCATCAAACTTTTCTTAGTATTCAACGCACTCAAAAGAAAGTTTCACATATCTTGAATACCAAGTATATTAATATTAAGCAAATTACCATGCTATTAACGACTCTCAAAATAATCTAAGTGAAGCATGAGAGATCAATAGTTTCTTTAAAACAAATCCACCACCGTGCTCTAAAAGATCTAAGTGAAGCACTAGAGCAAAAATTATCACGCTCAAAAGATATAAGTGAAGCACTATGAGCAAAACTATCAAGCTCAAAAGATATAAGTGAAGCACATAGAGTATTCTATCAAATTCCAATTTATGTATGGCTCTCTCAAAAGGTGTGTACATCAAGGATGATTGTGGTAGACTAACAAGCAAAGATGCAAATGATACAAGACGCTCCAAGCAAAACACATATCATGTGGTGAATAAAAATATAGCTCCAAGTAAATTACCGATGGAAGTAGACGAAAGAGGGGATGCCTTCAGGGCATCCCCAAGCTTTTACTTTTGGTGTCCTTGGATTATCTTGGGGGTGCCATGGGCATCCCCAAGCTTAGGCTCTTGCCACTCCTTGTTCCATAATCCATCAAAAGAATTTACCCAAAACTTGAAAACTTCACAACACAAAACTCAATAGAAATCTCGTGAGCTCCGTTAGAGAAAGAAAACAAAAGACTATTTTAAGATACTGTAATGAACTCATTCTTTATTTATATTGGTGTTAAACCTACTGTATTCCAACTTCTCTATGGATTATAAACTATTTTACTAGCCATAGATTCATCAAAATAAGCAAACAACACACGAAAAACAGAATCTGTCAAAAACAGAACAGTCTGTAGTAATCTGTAACTAACACAAACTTCTGGAACTCCAAAAATCTACCAAAATTAGACTGTAATACTTAAGACAGCCATAAGATAAGACTGTAACATGTGCTAATTTGTCAAGTACCGATAATTATTTGTGGTGTACTCACATTTGGTTTCTTATAGTATTGCATCATTGCCTGTTCAAGCATTAGCAAGTACAGTCAATGAGGAAAATCTACGGATCTGAAGTACCAATTGAAGGAAATATGCCCTAGAGGCAATAATAAAGTTATTATTTATTTCCTTATATCATGATAAATGTTTATTATTCATGCTAGAATTGTATTAACCGGAAACATAATACATGTGTGAATACATAGACAAACAGATAGTCACTAGTAAGCCTCTACTAGACTAGCTCATTAATCAAAGATGGTTATGTTTCCTAACCATAGACATGTGTTGTCATTTGATTAATGGGATCACCTAATTAGAAGAATGATGTGATTGACATGACCCATTCCGTTAGCTTAGCACTTGATCGTTTAGTATATTGCTATTGCTTTCTTCATGACTTATACATGTTCCTATAACTATGAGATTATGCAACTCCGTTTACGGAGGAACACTTTAGGTACTACCAAACGTCACAACGTAACTGGGTGATTATAAAGGAGTACTACAGGTGTCTCCAAAGGTACTTGTTGGGTTGGCGTATTTCGAGATTAGGTTTTGTCACTCCGATTGTCGGAGAGGTATCTCTGGGCCCTCTCGGTAATACACATCACTAAGCCTTGCAAGCATTACAACTAATGAGTTAGCTGTGAGATGATGTATTACGGAACGAGTAAAGAGACTTGCGATGCTTGAGATTGAACTAGGTATTGGATACCGACGATCGAATCTCGGGCAAGTAACATACCGATGACAAAGGGAACAACGTATGTTGTTATGCGGTCTGACCGATAAAGATCTTCGTAGAATATGTAGGAGCCAATATGGGCATCCAGGTCCCGCTATTGGTTATTGACCGGAGGCGTGTCTCGGTCATGTCTACATTGTTCTCGAACCGTAGGGATCCGCACGCTTAAGGTTTGGTGGCGGTTATATTATGAGTTTATGAGTTTTGATGTACCGAAGGAGTTGAGTCCCGGATGAGATCAGGGACATGACGAGGAGTCTCGAAATGGTCGAGGCGTAAAGATCGATATATTGGACGACTATATTCGGACATCGGAAAGGTTCGAGTGATTCGGGTATTTTGAGTGCGGAGAGTTGCGGGAATACGTATTGGGCCTTTTGGGCCATACGGGAAAGAAGGAAAAGGGCCTCAAGGGTGGCGCACCCCTTCCCTTGGTCTGGTCCGAATTGGACTAGGGAAGGCGCCCCTTCCTTCTCCTTTTCCCTTCCCTTTCCTTCTCTCCTACTCCTACTACATGGAAGGTTTCCTAGTTGGACTAGGAAGGGAATCCTACTCGGCGGGAGTAGGACTCCCCTAAGGCGCGCCATAGAGAGGCCGGCCCTCCCTCCTCCACTCCTTTATATCTGAGGGGCAGGGGGCACCCCATGGACACACAAGTTGATCCCTGAGATCGTTCCTTAGCCGTGTGCGGTGTCCCCCTCCACCATATTCCACCTTGGTCATATCATAGTAGTGCTTAGGCGAAGCCCTGCGTCGGCAGAACATCAAGATCGTCCTGCGCCGTCGTCTTGTGGAACTCCCTCTCCCGGAGCTTTGCTGGATCGGAGCCGAGGCGTCATCGAGCTGAGCGTGTGCCAAGAACTTCGGGCGCGAATGTAACCTTTGGGATCGGCTGGATCGCGAGGAGAACGTCTGACTACTTCCTCTACGTTGTGATCGACTCGGGCGCCGGACTAACGGCGCTGGGATCGGCTGGATCGCGAGGAGAGCGTCGACTACTTCCTCTACGTTGTGATCGCTTCCGCTTTGGTCTCACGAGTGCGTAGACAATACTCTCCCCTCTCGTTGCTATGCATCACCATGATCTTGCGTGTGCGTAGGAAAATTTTGAAATTACTACGTTCCCCAACAGTGGCATCCGAGCCTGGTTTTATGCGTTGATGTTATATGCACGAGTAGAACACAAGTGAGTTGTGGGCGATACAGGTCATACTGCCTACCAGCATGTCATACTTTGGTTCAGCGGTATTGTGAGATGAAGCGGCCCGGACCGACATTACGCGTACGCTTACGCGAGACTGGTTTCACCGTTACGAGCACTCGTGCTTAAAGGTGGCTGGCGGGTGTCTGTCTCTCTCACTTTAGTTGAACCGAGTGTGGCTACGCCCGGTCCTTGAGAAGGTTAAAAGCGGAGTCTATTTGTGAAATATCGTTGTGGTCTTGATGCGTGGGTGAGATTGGTTCTTGCTTAAAGCCCGTAGCAGCCACGTAAAATTTGCAACAACAAAGTAGAGGACGTCTAACTTGTTTTTGCAGGGCATGTTAATGATGTGATATGGTCAAGGCATGATGCTATATTTTAGTGTATGAGATGATCATGTTTTGTAACGGAGTTATCGGCAACTGGCAGGAGCCATTTGGTTGTCTCTTTATTGTATGAAATGCAATCGCCCTGTAATTGCTTTACTTTATCTATAAGCGGTAGCGATAGTCGTAGAAGCAGTAGATGGCGTGGCGACAACGATGCTACGATGGAGATCAAGGTGTCGGCGCCCGGTGGCGATGGTGATCACGACGGTGCTTGGAGATGGAGATCACAAGCACGAGATGATGATGGCCATATCATATCACTTATATTGATTGCATGTGATGTTTATCCTTTATGCATCTTATTTTGCTTTGATTGGCGGTAGCATTATAAGATGATCTCTCACTAAAATTATCAAGAAGTGTTCTCCTGAGTATGCACCGTTGCGAAAGTTCTTCGTCTGAGACACCACGTGATGATCGGGTGTGATAGGCTCTACGTTCAAATACAGCGGGTGCAAAACAGTTGCATACGCAGAATACTCGAGTTAAACTTGGCGAGCCTAGCATATAACAGATATGGCCTCGGAACACGGAGACCGAAAGGTCGAGCGTGAATCATATAGTAGATATGATCAACATAGTGATGTTCACCATTGAAACTACTCCATCTCACGTGATGATCGGACATGGTTTAGTTAATTTGGATCACGTAATCACTTAGATGACTAGAGAGATGTCTGTCTAAGTGGGAGTTTTTAATATGATTAATTAAAACTTAAATTTATCATGAACTTAGTACCTGATAGTATTTTGCTTGTCTATGTTTCTGTAGATAGATGGCTCGTGCTTTGTTGTTCCGTTGAATTTTAATGCGTTCCTTGAGAAAGCAAAGTTGAAAGATGATGGTAGCAATTACGGACTGGGTCCGTAACTTGAGGATTATCCTCATTGCTGCCTTTGAAGAATTACGTCCTGGAAGCACCGCTGGGTGCCGAACTGCTGCAGAACAACGCCGAGAAGTTGTGAGCGTCTGGCGAGCAAAGCTGATGACTACTCGATAGTTCGATGTGCCATGCTACGGCTTAGAACCGGGTCTTCAACGGCGTTTTGAGCGTCATGGAGCATATGAGATGTTCCAGGAGTTGAAGTTAATATTTCAAGCAAATGCGGATTGAGAGATATGAAGTCTCCAATAAGTTCTATAGCTGCAAAATGGAGGAGAATAGTTCTGTCAGTGAACATATACTCAAAATGTCTGGGTATAATAACCACTTGATTCAACTGGGGGTTACTCTTCCGGATGATAGTGTCATTGACAGAATTCTCCAATCACTGCCACCAAGCTACAAGAGCTTCGTGATGAACTATAATATGCAAGGGATGACCAAAACAATTCGAGCTCTTCGCAATGCTAAAAGCCGCGGAGGTAGAAATCAAGAAAGAGCATCAAGTGTTGATGGTCAACAAGACCACTAGTTTCAAGAAAAAGGGCAAAGGAAAGAAGAAGGGGAACTTCAAAAGGAACAACAAGAAAGTTGCTGCTCAAGAGAAGAAACCCAAGTCTGGGCCTAAGCCTGAAACTGAGTGTTTTTACTGCAAGCAAACTGGACACTGGAAGCGGAACTGCCCCAAGTATTTGGCGGATAAGAAGGATGGCAAGGTGATCAAAGGTATATGTGATATACATGTTATTGATGTGTACCTTACTAATACTCGCAGTAGTACTGGTATTTGATACTGGTTACATTGCTAATATTTGCAACTTCGAAACAGGAACTACGGATTAGCGAAGATTGACTAAGGGCGAGGTGACGATGCGGCGTGGGAAATGGTTCCAAAGTCGATGTGATCATGGTCGGCACGCTACCTCTACATCTACCATCGGGATTAGTTTTAGACCTAAATAATTGTTATTTGGTGCGGCGTTGAGCATGAACATTATATCTGGATCTTGTTTAATGCGAGGCGGTTATTCATTTAAGGCAGAGAATAATGGTTGTTCTATTTATATGAATAATATCTTTTATGGTCATGCACCCTTGAAGAGTGGTCTATTTTTATTGAATCTCGATAGTAGTAATACACATATTCATAGTGTTGAAACCAAAAGATATAGAGTTGATAATGATAATGCAACTTAGTTGTGGCACTTGCCGTTTGGGTCATATCGATTGTAAAGCATGAAGAAACTCCATCTTGATGGGCTTACGGAATCACTTGATTATGAATCATTTGGTACTTGCGAACCATGCCTCATGGGCAAGATGACTAAAACGCCGTTCTCCGGAACTATGGGCGAGCAACTGATTTGTTGGAAATCATACATCTTGATGTTTGTGGTCCAATGAATGTTGAGGCCTTGTGGCGGGTATCGTTATTTTCTCACCTTCACAGATGATTTGAGCAGATATGGGTATATCTACTTAATGAAACACAAATCTGAAACATTTGAAAAGTTCAAAGAATTTCAGAGTGAAGTGGAAAATCATCGTAACAAGAAAATAAAGTTTCTACGATCTGATCGTGGAGGAGAATATTTGAGTTACGAGTTTGGTTTACATTTGAAACAATGTGGAATAGTTTAGCAACTCACGCCACCGGAACACCACGGAGAAATGGTGTGTCGAGCGTCGTGTCGTACTTTACTTGATATGGTGCGATCTATGATGTCTCTTACTGATTTACCGCTATCGTTTTGGGGATATGCTTTAGAGATGGCCACATTCACATTAAATAGGGCACCATCTAAATCCGTTGAGACGACACCATATGAACTGTGGTTTGGCAAGAAACCAAAGTTGTCGTTTCTTAAAATTTGGGGTTGCGATGCTTATGTAAAGAAACTTCAACCAGATAAGCTCGAACCCAAATCGGAGAAATGTGTCTTCATAGGATACCCAAAGGAGACTGTTGGGTACACCTTATATCACAGATCTGAAGGCAAGATTTTCGTTGCTAAATTCGGATCCTTTCTAGAGAAGGAGTTTCTCTCGAAAGAAGTGAGTGGGAGGAAAGTAGAACTTGATGAGATAACTGTATCTGCTCCCTTATTGGAAAGTAGTTCATCACAACAAAGCGGTTCATGTGACAACTACACCAATTGGTGAGGAAACTAATGATGTTGATCATGAAACTTCAGATCAAGTTGCTACTGAACTTCGTAGGTCAAGCAGAATAAAATACGCACCCGAGTGGTACGGTAATCCTATTCTGGAAGTCATGTTACTTGACCATGGCGAACCTACAAACTATGAAGAAGCGATGGTGAGCCCAGATTCCGCGAAATGGCTGGAAGCCATGAAATCTGAGATGGGATCCATGTATGAGAACAAAGTATGGACTTTGGTTGACTTGCCCAATGATCGGCAAGCCATTGAGAATAAATGGATCTTTAAGAAGAAGGCGGCTGATGGTAATATAACTGTCTACAAAGCTCGACTTGTTGCAAAAGGTTTTCGACAAGTTCAAGGGGTTGACTATGATGAGACTTTCTCACCCGTGGCGATCTTTGAAGTCTGTCCGAATCATGTTAGCAATTGCCACATTTTATGATTATGAAATTTGGCAAATGGATGTAAAAACTGCATTCTTGAATGGATTTCTAGAATAAGAGTTGTATATGATGCAACCAGAAGGTTTTGCTGATCCAAAAGGTGCTAACAAAGTGTGCAAGCTCCAGCGATCAATTTATGGTGCAGTGCAAGCCTCTCGGAGTTGGAATAAACGTTTTTGATAGTGTGATCAAAGCATATGGTTTTATACAGACCTTTGGAGAAGCCTGTATTTACAAGAAAGTGAGTGGGAGCTCTGTAGCATTTCTGATATTATATGTGGTCAACATATTATTGATTGGAAATGATATAGAATTTCTGGATAGCATAAAAGGATACTTGAATAAAAGTTTTTCAATGAAAGACCTCGGTGAAGCTGCTTACATATTGGGCATCAAGATCTATAGAGATAGATCAAGGCAGCTTAATTGGACTTTCACAAAGCACATACCTTGATAAAGTTTTGAAGAAATTCAAAATGGATCAGGCAAAGAAAGGTTTTTTACCTGTATTACAAGGTATAAGATTGAGTCAGACTCAATGCCCGACCACAGCAGAAGATAGAGAGAAAATGAAAGATGTTCCCTATGCTTCAGCCATAGGCTCTATCATGTATGCAATGCTGTGTACCAGACCTGACGTATGCTTAGCTGTAAGCATGGCAGGAAGGTACCAAAGTAATCCAGGAGTGGATCACTGGACAGCGGTCAAGAACATCCTGAAATACGAAAGGGACTAAGGATATGTTTCTACGTATATGGAGGTGACAAAGAGCTAGTCGTAAATGGTTACGTCGATGCAAGCTTTGACACTGATCCGGACGATTCTAAATCGCATAAACGGATACGTGTTTTTGTTAAGCGGTGGAGCTGTCGGTTGGTGCAGTTCTAAACAAAGCGTCGTGGCGGGATCTACATGTGAAGCGGAGTACATAGCTGCTTGGAAGCAGCAAATGAAGGAGTCTGGATGAAAGAGTTCATTTCCGATCTAGGTGTCATACCTAGTGCATCGGGACCAATGAAGATCTTACTGTGACAATCTGGTGCAATTGCCTTGGCAAAGGAATCCAGATTTCACAAGAGGACCAAGCATATCAAAAGACGCTTCAACTCCATTCGGGACCAAGTCCAAGTGGGAGACATAGAGATTTGCAAAATACATACGGATCTGAATGTTGCAGACCCATTGACTAAGCCTCTTCCACGAGCAAAACATGATCGTGACAAGACTCCATGGGTGTTAGAATCATTCTTGTGTAATCTAGATTATTGACTCTAGTGCAAGTGGGAGACTGAAGGAAATATGCCCTAGAGGCAATAATAAAGTTATTATTTATTTCCTTATATGATGATAAATGTTTATTATTCATGCTAGAATTGTATTAACCGGAAACATAATACATGTGTGAATACATAGACAAACAGATAGTCACTAGTAAGCCTCTACTAGACTAGCTCATTAATCAAAGATGGTTATGTTTCCTAACCATAGACATGTGTTGTCATTTGATTAATGGGATCACCTCATTAGAAGAATGATGTGATTGACATGACCCATTCCGTTAGCTTAGCACTTGATCGTTTAGTATATTGCTATTGCTTTCTTCATGACTTATACATGTTCCTATAACTATGAGATTATGCAACTCCGTTTACGGAGGAACACTTTAGGTACTACCAAGCGTCACAACGTAACTGGGTGATTATAAAGGAGTACTACAGGTGTCTCCAAAGGTACTTGTTGGGTTGGCGTATTTCGAGATTAGGTTTTGTCACTCCGATTGTCGGAGAGGTATCTCTGGTCCCTCTCGGTAATACACATCACTAAGCCTTGCAAGCATTACAACTAATGAGTTAGCTGTGAGATGATGTATTACGGAGCGAGTAAAGAGACTTGCGATGCTTGAGATTGAACTAGGTATTGGATACCGGCGATCGAATCTCGGGCAAGTAACATACCGATGACAAAGGGAACAACGTATGTTGTTATGCTTGGTGCTGACCGATAAAGATCTTCGTAGAATATGTAGGAGCCAATATGGGCATCCAGGTCCCGCTATTGGTTATTGACGGAGGCGTGTCTCGGTCATGTCTACATTGTTCTCGAACCGTAGGGTCCACACGCTTAAGCTTTCGATGACGGTTATATTATGAGTTTATGAGTTTTGATGTACCGAAGGAGTTCGGAGTCCCGGATGAGATCAGGGACATGACGAGGAGTCTCGAAATGGTCGAGACGTAAAGATTGATATATTGGACGACTATATTCGGACATCGAAAATGTTCCGAGTGATTCGGGTATTTTTCGGAGTACTGGAGAGTTACGGGAATACGTATTGGCCCTTTTTGGACCATACGGGAAAGAAGGAAAAGAGCCTCAAGGGTGGCCGCACCCCTTCCCTTGGTCTGATCCGAATTGGACTAGGGAAGGGGGGCGCCCCCTTCCTTCCTTCTCCTTTTCCCTTCCCTTTCCTTCTCTCCTACTCCTACTACATGGAAGGTTTCCTAGTTGGAGTAGGAAGGGAATCCTACTCGGTGGGAGTAGGACTCCCCTAAAGGCGCGCCATAGAGAGGGCGGCCCTCCCTCCTCCACTCCTTTATATCTGAGGGCAGGAGCACCCCATGGACACACAAGTTGATCCACGAGATCGTTCCTTAGCCGTGTGCGGTGCCCCCTCCACCATATTCCACCTCGGTCATATCATAGCAGTGCTTAGGCGAAGCCTGCGTCAGAGAACATCAAGATCGTCACCACGCCGTCGTCTTGTGGAACTCCCTCTCCGGAGCTTTGCTGGATCGGAGCCGAGGAGCGTCATCGAGCTGAGCGTGTGCCAAGAACTCGGAGGCGCCGGAGTAACGGGCGCTGGGATCGGCTGGATCGCGAGGAGAACGCATACAACTACTTCCTCTACGTTGTGACCGACTCGGAGGCGCCGAGTAACGGCGCTGGGATCGGCTGGATCGCGAGGAGAGCGTCTGACTACTTCCTCTACGTTGTGATCGCTTCCGCTTTGGTCTCACGATGCGTAGACAATACTCTCCCCTCTCGTTGCTATGCATCACCATGATCTTGCGTGTGCGTAGGAAAATTTTGAAATTACTACGTTCCCCAACACCAATTTGATACAACTGATGTTGATAAGTGGACCAATTACTGTATTGAAGAAATGCAGCATGTAAGATTTAGAGTATTTCATATGAGAATGTTTTGTGCCGGTACTAGATGCGCTGATGATCTTTGTATGTTTCAGTGGCCCTTGCGAAGGATCCTCACACTAAAGGCTCCTCATGTTCTCAAGATTATTCAAGCAGTAAAGCTTTCAGATTGATTTCTTTTGGTTTCCCTTGTATTTCAGATAAAGCAACTGACTGTATGCTATATGGTTTCCCTTTTGTTTCAGAGCAAGCAATATACTGTATCTCTCAAGCAATTTACTCATACGTGTGATTGGAAAGTCGACAACCATTTGTTCTACGACACTACTATCTGACAGGTACTCAATATTATACTAATCGTCAATGCTATAGAAGTGTTCATCCATGAATAATGAGACTGAAAGGATTTTAGGTTATGAGACTTTGTCCTGATTTCAGAGATGTGCTAAATTCTGAAGTTTGTTGTATGACACTACTATCTGACAAGTAGGATTTTTACAATTACTTGAGTGTATTGGATTGGGTAAACTAATTAGCCCTATGTATCAGTTTCTGATGTGCGATTCTAATGTATGTTGTTTCTGTTATTGTCATTATCCTCGACAGATCATTCAAATGTTGGATTCATGGCCTACAATAGATGATTTGCGACTCCAATGTGTTTTTCTGCTGTTTTTGTTAAGTTCTTAACTCATCAGGCCGGGCTACTGAGTATACATATTGTGTTCATCTCGCCTTCCTTCTTAGGAAAAATCATGTACTGAAGGTAAGCTATTCTTTATTTACATTTTATTTGTTTCTTCCTGCTACTTGTACAATTTGCTACGGAAATCTTCTGTCTGCTTGCCTGAATTAGATCCTGTTTGCACCGTTGCCTGCATTTTGTATTGAGAACCATCTGCTTTAGGCATTTAGCTGTACAAAACTGTGAAAGTAGGCAAGAACCACCTGCAGCTCAAGTCTTGTATTGTTCGGCAATGACAAGCTAGAGTAAAAGTGGAGCCAAGATCAATTGTTGAAAACCTTTTAGTGACTATGAGCGAGGGGATGTAGAAAGCCCTTTGTTAGCTCTGATTTGCCATTTTTGTGTAACACTAGCTTACATAAGGATGTGGTGGCAAGTAGGATTATCTCAGTAGTCAGCTGTCAGCGCTACTATCTGAGAGATTGAGATTGCACTACTATCTCTACGGTCGACCGGTTTATGCGCTAACCTAGGTTCTAATAAAATGCAAGAGCTTGCGTAATGCTCATTTGCTCTCCCTCCCTACCTCCCTCCCTCCCTCCACTCCCTCTTGATGCCCCCTCATGGTGCCAGGCCCCTTCTAATGTTGAAGGGCTTCTCAAGTCAGAAAAACTCTCATAACTGCTTCAACATTTATTTCTTCAAGCTGTAACAAGAGTTCCCGCAACAAGGCGTCTTGCAATATTTTGGAAAGTTGCTGCCTCTATCTTTTGTGCCATGTAAGTCTTTCTTGTGTATCTGATCACCAAGTTTTTTTTCCCTATACCATGTATCATCCGAAGGCGACAGACCAAAGTCTCGGATTCCTCGAGCAACAGATGTAGTGTTGTCGATCGATGTGAATCCGTCTACTCCTAGGCAACAACAGAGGAGTGATTGGGATACTGAAAGCCAGTGTATGGAGGCTTAGTGGAGTCAGTCACCAGCCTCTTCATTGTTTCAACAGCAGCATCAAGCGGCGCCGAAGCATGTCGATTACATTCATCTTGGGCATAGCCAACTTTATTGGTGGACTTACTCTCATTTTTCACAATGTAACGAACTTCTCTCGTGGCTGAATTTTCAAAATATTTTAGTGACCATTACAGAACTCACATTCAAAACTCCAAAAACTAACATATCATTTTCTTGTGGATAACAGATTGCTGATCTGAGAGACAGCCGAGTCATGAACGAGGACAAATGAGAAGGTCGGCCACTACTGACTCAAGCTTGGATGTGGTGAAAGCCTGGCTCCACATGGTTCTACCACTGCTCTCACACATGGTGCTCGGGCTACTTCCACCAGTGCTCTGCGGGTTGTCGTTCGCGAGAGTAACGACAGGGAGAACAAGATAATGGACGTCGCCAGTGCTTCGCTTGCCTGCATCGCTCTGCTAGCGCTCGGGAAGGTTATGGCCACAGAAGATCCATGACATACTTCAAGACTCTCATTTACTACCTTACCATCGTTGTGAGCTTGTCCGGGATGTCGTACATCGCCGGTGTACTGATCATGAGGCTTCTAGAACACTTGACACCATCGATCAAGGTGGTGCATCGGCTCCTCATGCTTCTCCAGGCATGTTGTTCTCTCATTTAGGTGGTGAACATACGTCTACCTAGGCCTCATTCTGAAGTCTCAAGTTCCTCGGAGCATTGATGGTCTAAAAAGAGAAGACATGGGTGACTTAAAGAGAAAGTGCATGAAGAAACATCTGAATCTTTTTGAGTTGCTACCTGCTATTTTGTTGTTATTCTGGTGTACATTTTAAGTTGCTAACATTTCATGTCAAAATGTGCGATCTTGCTCACTTGAGTTCGTCTGTATCGTGGAATGTTACTACCAGGTATTTTATTAGAGCAGAAAAACAACAGGATCAGTCTTTCCTTCTTTTTCTGTCTCCTTTTCCTTGATAGAGAGGGACTGGTTTTTGCATAGGATTATCCTATCTTTTCAGTCATGTAATGTCGGTGTTTACGTGATGCGTGGCTTGTAGCTGAATCCTTATTTTATTAATGAGACATGTATTACCATGAAAACAAAGACTATCTCATAACTTGACTATCTCATAACTTTAGTGGATAATTGTTTACGAATACCATTTAGCGGCATCCTGCTTAAACGGTATAGTAGGCTATATCGGTTCTATAGACGACTATTTAAAACTTTGATAATAATAAATGCGTTGCGTGCACGCTACTAGTTGGCGAAAACTGATATTTCCTCTTGGATACGGTTTTGTAACTATGCATATCAAATCAGACCATCCAATTTGTCACGCTGTAAGGTGATTCCTAATCGAACGGCGGTTTCATCGTCGAGCCCACCGTCACCTACCCGGCAACTCTCATCGATGCGTGCACCTCATTGCCGTTTTTGCAGCTTTTTTAGAAAACTATAGACCTTTATTAAGCAATGTTCATAGGAATATAGATGATATCATGCAAGACTCTTATTTTTGCAGCTGTGCACCTTGTTCATGACTGCGATAGTCTGAAGGGCCCAAAATCTGCTTTTGGGAAGACCCTTTCCTCACGACCCTCGCGTCGCCCCTTAGGCGACTCGAGGGTGACTAGGTTCATGCCGCCACCACCACCCTGCACCACTCTTCTTCCCCTCGCCGCTACCAGAGACGGCCGCCGAGAAGCCCGCGCGGGCGCTGTTGAAGGTGGCGGCGGGGATCTCGGCGCTCCATCCCCTCTCGGAGGCCAGTGGTTCCTGGGGCGGCGGCCCCAACCGGAGAGGCGGTGCTGTGGGGCGGTTGGCGGCGTTCGCAGGGGTACTGGCCAGCGTGCCTTGCCGCGCGAGCGGTGGGTGGCTGGTGGAATCCGGCCGCGGCGCAAAGTTTCTTCATCAGATCTGGAGGTTCGAAATCCCTCTCCCTGCTGCCTCTCTCTCGCCGTCGGCGGGGGCTAGCGATTTGTTCTTTGGCTCCGGCGATGGTGCGTGTTGGTGGCCAGCTAGGGGACCGGGGGAAACCTTGGCCGGTCCGGCCGGCCCGGCGGCGGCAACGCCCAAAGCGCTGCTTTTCTCCATGGGGGCGCAACCGAGGTCCCCTGCCCGGGTGAAAACCTTTATCCACTACGGATTTGGCGGTGGCGGCGCCTTGCGCATCGTGACCTTGCTGGAGGCATCGTCAGGGGTGCTGAGCTCGGTCGGGAGGCTCTGCAGGTGAGGGTTTGAGTTGCCTCCTCTTCGTCGTCCGATTCCTTGAAGCTTGTCTCCAACAAGTTATGCATGGACCGAGGCGGAGCAGCCGGCTAGGTATATCCCAAATCGAAGTGGTCGCCCTATGTCCACCTTGCGATGTGAGGGCGGCATTCTTCCATATCTAGGGCAAGCTTCTCGAAATCCCGATGGTGCGGCGCCTACGAGCCATGGCGAGGGGGTAGGGTCCCTCTTTGGTGATAGAGAAGGAAGATGTTGTTCCCCCTCTTCTCTAGGTGTTCCTGGAGCACGGCCCATCTTCGAAGGTCGGCTATGTCCTGCTCTGCTGCTCCGTTCTACTACATATGATCCTAGTGTGGAGTGCTCGGCCTTTGCAAGTTGTAATTTTATTTCCATTTCATTAGCTGCTTGTGGAGGTTGTAGTGAGTGGGCTTTTCAGTGTTTCCCCATTGTATCGTTCTGACCGTTGTAATTTGGGCTGTTTGTTGTAACTCCTGGCGGTTGATGGCTTTGTTAATTCAAAGCCGAGCTCTTCATGAGCCTTTGTTCCAAAAAAATGACTGTGATGCCTGTTTTGCATCTGTGCAATGTAGGTGACGACTGGTGGTTGCAACAGTATTACTGGGTTATACTTATATCTGGTTTTGAGTTGTAACCGTTTTTATTAGTTCCATCTTGAGGTAACCACAATTTTTTAGAGTAACCTATCGAGTCAACTTGCAGCATTAGTTCCGTATTAGTTGTTCTTGCGTAGTTCGGTATCGGTCAACTTGCAGCCCGTTCCATTTCCGGGTGCCACCAAGAGGATCCCCAAGGAGAGGAGACTCTAGCTGTGAAGAAGACGTGGCGACTGCCGCGGGACGATATCGACAGGATCGTCGACCTATCGCCACACGTGCCTTCCTTCATATACCGAGACCTGAAGCGCAACAACCCATCGCTGGAGGAGAAATTCGAGCACACAGACTACGAGGTTGTAGAGGAGTTCGTCGGGTTCCCGGTCTGGGTCTGCCACGAGTACGCCTCCAAAGGATTTGTGGAGGTCGACTACGACTACGTCGGAGAGGCCGAGGCACACAGGCGGATCGACGAAGCACGTGGTCAGGCATTCAGAGCCATCGTTGCTCATCTTTCTTCAGACGTCCTCGTTGACGACGACACATTCCGGTAACTCGGGAGGAAAATGATGGACGGTTTCTGACCGAAATCCAACTCATCTTTCGGATACATATAGAGATGGTGTTGGCAGCCAGGCCCGTGACTATTATGTAGTATTATGAAGGAGCTAGATGTTGTATGCTCCGTCCAAAGTAATTGTGCGCTTGGGCATTGTCACAGCATCACTGATCCAATAAATGCAATTGGCCTCTATTATTTATGTTTTAGAGAGCTTGGCATTTGAGGAATGATATAATTTTTGGATAGGAGAAAGAATCTTTCTCTGCCTCTGTTATTTTGTGGAAAATTATTGGAAAACTTTCACGTCAGCTAGTGCATGTGTGCAAGTGGACTTAAGCAAAAAAAGGTAAGGGAGTGATTGATAACTGTAGGTGCGTTATCCCTCATGTCAATGGTCCTGCTTCTTGGAAGCCTCCGGACCCTGAGTATATTAAGATAAATATTGATGCTAGCTTTGTGAAGAGCATGAGATCTATCAGTGTTGGCATTGTCGCGAGGAATCACCTGGGTGAGGTCTTGCTTTCATCATGGGGTTTTATCGGGTCGTGGTACTTGTGTGGATGAAGCGGTGCCGTGCCTGCCTTGGCGGGTTACACATTGGTATTACTCTTCATAAACCAATTATTTTGGAAATTGATTGCTTTTTTGCTGCATCTTTTCTGGCAAAAGATGCCATTGACAGGTCTCCACTGGTGGATCTGAAAAAGGAAGAGCTGAGTGTCTCAAAGTTTATTAAGGATCTTAAGATCATAGAAATCGAAAGACGATCTAATAGGAGTGGCGATGAGATTGCTAGATTTAGTTTTGATAGCATGTCTGATGGTGTGCTGTATATAAGGACGCTGATAACGCCCACGTGTGGCATATTGGACATCCACCCACTCACCGTATGTGGCGTAAGCAGGAGGCAGCCCACAGGGATCATGTGTGGGCGAACATTAGAACTGCTCACACGCTGGCGCAGCTACTTCGTGCCACACGCCCAACAAGTACTACTCATTCTCACCCGGGCGTGTGTACGAAGGAAATATGCCCACATGTCTTGGCGCAGCTACGTTAGTTACCTGCGGGATGACGCTTTAGTTAACCCAGGGGGTGGCAACTTTAGTTCAACTCTCTATGTTTTGGTTAATTATAGTTGCCATGTATAATTTATGATAATTGTCGCGTGTAATCAAACCATAGTTGTCGTGTGTGATTAACTACTTGTCACATGTGGTCAAACAATAGTTGCCATGTGTGTTTACCTAGGTTACCACGTGTGGTCCAACCATAGTTGCCATGTATGGTAATCATAGTTGCATGTGTGTTTACCTGGTTGTCCCGTCTGGCGCAACTGCAGTTGCCATCTACCAACGAATCATAGTTGCCATGTGTGTTTACCTAGTTGCCGCATACGCGCAACTGCAGTTGCCATCTATCACCGTACGAGCATCGTGTGGGCGAAGAGCAGTTCACCCACACGCGCGCGGACTGGTTGGTGACTGTGTGGACGGGAACTGGTTCGCCCACACGGAGCAGCTGACAACCGCGTGCTGCTGGTCGTGTGGGCGAGCGCTCTAACGCCCACACACCACGCTATGCCTACGTGACACTGAAATTTCAACAGATTCATTCAAGATTAAATGCGAAACACGCATGCATTTAAGATCAAAGTGTTTGGACGAAGTGCAGATATGCCACACGTGTGGGTGTTATCGTTTGGGATATAATAGTGTTCCGCCCTGCATGGTTAGCTTTGTAATGGACAATTGTAAGAATCTTGTTTTAACTAATTAATATATGAGGGGTTTAAAAAAATGCAATTTGCCAATTCAGCTAAAAGAAAGTTGCTTTTCATTGAGGAACAAACGCCTTGCAGTTTTGCCGCTTACTGTAGAAGAACGATGTGTGTGATATTCTATTCTGACTTCATGGACATGCTTTCCATGCCCCTGGTCTTCATTAAGAGAATGCATGAGTAGAACTTCTCTGGGTGCTAATAGTTTATTTTCGAACTGAACCTTCTGGTTTGCAAATATATATTTGTCACTTTATCATGAAAAGTAGAATTGGTACACAATGAAAGTTGCTTGTCCCGCGCCTAGATTTTGCAACTATACTAAATCTGTTCTGCTCTGTTTCTCAAGTTCAATCTTTTATTACTCCGTCCCCACCCAGACACATAAAAAAATACAAAATAACCTTTACTCAGTTTTTTGTCATCACAATGATTAATATCCCCTCTAAACGTTCTTATATTTCTTTACAAAGGGAGTACGTCACATAAAAACAAGCAGGGGCGGAGCCAGGATTTGACCATAGGAGGAGCGAAGAAGACAATGAACGCATAAAAGTTTTTTTTTTTCTGAAAATGACCATACATAAAGGAACACGAAATAATATGTATTTTGCAGTTAGAAAATTGTATTTTGTTCATTAGTTTGAATGTGGCTCTTACACCTAAAACACATAGAATAAAATCCATAATCCTATATGTTGATTGTAGCTTGTTACCTAAATTTACTGGTGCTAGAATATTTGATCGGTAGTTTGTGTATCAACTAATTTGACATTGAAGCCATCATACATACAAACTGGTAGATTTATAATCGTCCCAAAAATACAAACAAGCATCTACTCCCTCCATTCCAAATTAGTTGACTTGGATTTATCTAGATACAGATGTATCTAACACTAAAACATGTCTAGATATATTCGTATCAAACAAATCTGAGTCAACTAATTTGAAACGGACGGAGTAACAGTTTGTGCATATCTAATATAGCCTAGACATGAGCCGGTGATATACCTTAGATCTGACGTGAGTCGTGCTATGTCGTCCTAAGGGTGAAATTTTAAACTAAGGGCGAAATTTTGAACTCGGATGATGAAATCAGTGCATACAGGACCTATTTTTGAGAATAAAACAAGAAATTGCTACACCTAATTAATTCCATCTAAAGCAAAAAGTTTCTAGTCTTCTGGAGCTAGATGCGGATCAGTTCATCATCAATATTTCATAGTATAAATCAACAAAGGAATTAAGGAGACTCACCGCATGATTATTCTGCCATCAGCGCTGGTGTTGATCCCTTTTACAGATGCCATCGTCGAACTTCCTAGGTGTCTACGCCAAGCGGCTGCAGCCCAGTGCCGGGCGGCGAACGATAGATGCCCTCGATCGTGGGTTCGTAGCCTCGTCAGATTCCAGAATTACCTGGCTAAAAAGAATTACCTGGCTGTTTGTTTTCTCTAGCGTGGGCTGACCAAGATATACATATGGGCTTTAACTAGGGAAGCTCCTGGGCTTGAGCGCATTGTTAGGGGGGGCCAATTACTCCTAAGTCTGTTTCTTCGTCCCCCCGGCTCGCCCCTGAAAACAAGTGATGCTGCAGTCACACGTTTTAGAAATATCAACAAAGCAGTATTGTATAATGGTCCAAGGGATTCAACCGTGCTAAATTGCATAATCAACAAATGAGGCATATAGGAATTTTATTTCACACGGTCTGGACGTTTAAATTTCAAATTGGTTCACAATGTTCTGAACAGTAGTACTAGAATACCTCGAAGGCCAATGGACGCCTTCTTTAGTTTGCCAGTCCGCCACTTCCATGGCCAAATCATTGTTGGTGAGAACCTGTGCCTTCTTCGCCCAGTTGGCGACGTATGTCCATGGCCAAGCTCGTCAGCGGACATACTAGCAATTACTACCCCTAAAAAGCAATGACTAGTAAATGAAACTTATTCAGTAATGCACCAAATCACATATAGTTATCATCCATAACATGCACCGGGTGAGATACATACTTCACCGCATCCTCGAGCCGGTCGGTTCAATTCGTGTCTTCAAGTGGGTGTAGGCTACGAGACACTTCTTTCACACATCCATTGCATGTGTGTCATGGGCCCATATGACCGATGAATGATAAAAGAGGTCATTGTTGTGAATAAGCTCGTCTCATCGGCAGGCAGCTTCGAACCGAAGCATGCCACAAAGTGTCTTTAGTTAAGATGACTCAATCTGTTTGTTTGATCTAAGTACGGTGGATATGTGATCTGTTTATCGCACCCGTTAAATCTTAATTGATTCGATATGTTACTACTGCTAGCTACACATATAAACATAAAAATCATTGCATGCATTCATAGATATATAAATAATTAACAACCATGTCACACTCAATCAAAATAGCGATGTCCATAGTAGGGTTCCACAAGCTGGACCCTCAAACTAAAGTTGCATATCTATAGTAGTCGGCATCTAGTCCTTTTTCTTCTTCGATGCCCCCTCCGGGCCATCGTCTTGGCGACGCTTACCACTGACCATCGGCAGGTCTTCCTCCTCCTCGTCGTCTTCGTCCTCCTCCTTGTCATCGTCCTCCTCCTCCTCCTCCTCCTCGTCCTCGTCCTTGTGCTTGTCATCCTTCTCTGAGTTGGCCTTCGAGGGCTCCTTCGGCCCGTCCATGAACTCGATATAGTCGGGGTCGTCGGAACTGTAGAAGTCGGACTCCTCAGCGCACTTGAATTTTTTTATCAATATTGCTAACAAATAAATAATTCACTAAATAATGCATTTTAACAAATAGATGATTTGGTTCTAATTAATTAATTAATTACTACTCCCTCCCATCCAAAATAGGCGCCGTGGTTTTAGTTTAGAGGGAGTAACATTTTAACAATGTGCTACTAATGGGGCCGGCGGACTTTGCTGCAATTACTAGTAAAATCAAACTAATTCAGTGCTGCACCAGATCATAAATAGTTACCATCCATAACATGCACCAGATGAGATACATACTTGACTGCATCCTCCTTGATGTCCTGGCCTGTGATGTAGTCGACTTTGTTGGGAGCGCCGGCGGAAGGTGGGAACAGGTCGATCCAGACGCTGAGCGTGAGCGTGTCACCGGAGAGCATCTCCTGGGGCACTGCCAAGAACATCCCCTGCCACGGCGCGGGTGCGCCGGCGGTCAGCGTGCTGCTGCTCACCAGCGAGGCCATGAGGACCATGTCGATACCCGGGGGCCCCACGGACAGCTTGCACCAGTACCGGGGCGTCGTCTCGGCCTCACCGTCGGGCCTGATGCACAGCAGCGACACGGCCGTAGCCGCGCCCAGCGGGGCAAGGGATACGAGGAACACGCTGCAGTCCTCCTCCCCAACGAGCGCATGCCAGGGGTGCGACAGGGAGAAGCCGAGGCTAGAGGACAGGCCGTAGCGGACCGTGACGGCGGGGCGCTGGTGGCAGTCGGCGAAATGGTTGAGGAGCATCGCCGGGGAGCCCACGAAAGCGCACCCGGACTCCGGGCAGGAGCAGGCCATACTGCACTGCTTCTTCTTGGTTGCGGCGGGCTGTAATGACTAATGCGGCGAGAAGCACCGTAAGTGAAGCGCTGAGAATGGGCAGGGACAGCAGCCCCTTTATACCCTCTGCACGGACGCGTCTCTTCGGCGACTAAACGCGTACGTGTCTCATACAAACGCCGGATGCGTCGCTTCAAAACAACGGCTGCTAATCCCCACGCGTCGCTTGACCATGCCTCTGTGGAATACGCACGTAGTATATACGTTATTAGTTGTAGTATCAATCCATGTACTTGCGCCTGAATGGTCCTTGAGACAATCCCATGTGCATGCACTTCCACTACTAGGTATAGCCATTACCGAGTACTACATGCACTTGGTCAAACTTAAAAAAGATTGACTTAGGAAAATCGATCCTAGAACTTCAATTATTTTATGGATTGGAAAGACTACATGTGATCAAATCCAACATTTTTTTTGACCATCTTGTCTTGTCAGGTCAACCTTGAAATTATATTATTATTATTATTATTATTATTATTATTATTATTATTATTATTATTATTATTATTATTATTATTATTATTATTTGTTTTGGCAAATTTGAAACATTTTATTTTACGTAAAACCTGAAAACCTAGATTTTGTATTAAATGATATGGCTTTTCAAAAAAAATCGAGTCCTATATTGTTTTATATCTTCTACACCACACATACCCATCAGAGAGGAGGGTAGGGTAGATGTCGGGGTGGCTCAGGAGGTAGGAAACGCGGCCTGCTGGTTTGGGAGGTATGGAGTGACATAGGATAGTTCCCAGAACAGTTCTACAATTTGGTAGCGCCAGATGCCTGACGACCAGCACTACTGTTATTGCCCTTAGCAGTAGCACGTATCTTCAAACGCGCTACTACTTACTTACCTTATCCTGAAGCGGTTCATTGCACCCTCTCACCCACTCTCCTCTCACTCTCTCTCGCCTGCTGAACCTGTCGTCCGCTGCCGCCACGCTGCTCCTCGCCGAGGTACTCCCTCCTCTCCTCCTCCTCCTCCAGCCGCCCTTCTCCCACCGCCTCCCTCCTCCTCCTCCGGCTGCACCTCCTCCTCCTCCTCCTCCGGCCGCCCCACCCCTCCACCCCGCCCCTGCTACCTTTTGAGCACTGCGTTGGATTTCAAGAGGAGAGGATGATGCAGCAAAGTAGCGTAAGTATTTCCCTCAGTTTTTGAGAACCAAGGTATCAATCCAGTAGGAGGTCACGAGCAAGTCCCTCGTACCTGCACAAAACAATAGCTCCTCGCAACCAACGCGATTAGGGGTTGTCAATCCCTTCACGGTCACTTACGAGAGTGAGATCTGATAGAGATGATAAATAATATTTTTGGTATTTTTGATATAGAGATGCAAAGTGAAAAGTAAATGGCAAAGTAAAAACAAAGCAAGTATTAAAGTGATGGAGATTGATATGATGAGAATAGACCCGGGGCCATAGGTTTCACTAGTGGCTTCTCTCAAGAGCATAAGTATTCTACGGTGGGTGAACAAATTACTGTTGAGCAATTGACAGAATTGAGCATAGTTATGAGTATATCTAGGTATGATCATCTATATAGGCATCACGTCCGAGACAAGTAAACCAAACGATTCTGCATCTACTACTATTACTCCACCCATCGACCGCTATCCAGCATGCATCTAGAGTATTAAGTTAAAAACAGAGTAATGCCTTAAGCAAGATGACATGATGTAGAGGGATAAATTCATGCAATATGATAAAACCCCATCTTATTATCCTCGATGGCAGCAATACAATACGTGCCTTGCAACCCTTTCAGTCACCGGGTAATGACACCGCAAGATTGAACCCAAAGCTAAGCACTTCTCCCATTGCAAGAACTACCAATCTAGTTGGCCAAACCAAACGGATAATTCAAGAGACTTGCAAAGATAACCAATCATACATAAAAGAATTTAGAGAAGATTCAAATATTATTCATAGATAATCTGGATCATAAACCCACAATTCATCGGTCTCAACAAACACACCGCAAAAACAAGATTACATCGAATAGATCTCCACAAGAGAGGAGGAGAACATTGTATTGAGATCCAAAAAGAGAGAAGAATCCATCTAGCTACTAGCTATGGACCCGAAGGTCTGAAGTAAACTACTCACACTTCATCGGAGGGTCTATGGTGATGATGTAGAAGCCCTCCGTGGTGGATGCCCCTTCCGTGAGCTCCTAACAGGCCCCAAGATGGGATCTCGTGGATACAGGAAGTTGCGGCGGTGGAATTAGGTTTTGGCTCACGCTCTGATCGCTTGGGGTACGTGAGGTATATATAGGAGGAAGGAGTACGTCGGTGGAGCAACAGGGGCCCACGAGGCAGGGGCGCGCCTAGGGGGCGCCCACCCTCGTGACCGCTTCTTTGTTCCTTGGAGTAGGGTCCAAGTCCCTGGATCACGCTCGGTGAGAAAATCACGCTCAAGGTTTTCATTCCGCTTGGACTCCGTTTGATATTTCGCTTTCTTCAAACACTGAAATAGGCAAAAACAACAATTCTGGGCTGGGCCTCCAGTTAATAGGTTAGTCCCAAAAATAATATAAAAGTGGAAAATAAAGCCCAATATAGTCCAAAACAGTAGATAAAGTACATGGAGCAATAAAAAATTATAGATACCTTGGAGACGTATCAGGCATCCCCAAGCTTAATTCCTGCTCGCCCTCGAGTAGGTAAATGATAAAAGAGAATTTTTGATGCGGAGTGATACTTTAGCATAATTTCAATGTAAATCTTCTTAATTGTGGTATGAATATTCAGATCCGAAAGATTCAAGACAAAAGTTCATATTGACATAAAAATAATAATACTTCAAGCATACTAATCAAAGTAATCATGTCTTCTCAAAATAGCATGGCAAAAGAAAGTTCATCCCTACAAAATCATATAGTTAGGCTATGCTTCATTTTCGTCACACAAAGATGTTCCCAACTTCTATACCCCGATGGCAAGCCAAGCAATTGTTTCATACTTAAATAATCTCAAACTTTTTCAACCTTCACGCAATACATGAGCGTGAGCCCTGGATATAGCACTCTGGGTGGAATAGAATATGATGATGGGGATTGTGTGGAGAAGACAAAAAATAGAAAGTCTCACATTGACGAGGATAATCAACGGGCTATGGAGATGCCCATCAATTGATGTCAACATGAGGAGTAGAGATTGCCATGCAACGGATGCACTAGAGCTGTGAATGCTCAACAAAAGAAAACTAGTGGGTGTGCATCCAACTTGCTTGCTCATGAAGACCTAGGGCATTTTGAGGAAGCCCATCGAGGAATATACAAGCCAAGTTCTATAATGAAAAATTCCCACTAGTATAAAAAGACAACTTATGAGACTCACTATATGAAAAACATGGTGCTACTTTGAAGCACAATATATGAGACTCACTACATGAAGAACAAGGTGCTACTTTGAAGCACAAGTGTGGAAAAAGAGATAGTAACATTGCCCTTTTTATTTTCTTTTTTTGGGCCTTTCCTTTTCTTTCTTTTTGGCATTTCTCTTTTTTTGGGCAACGCTCTAATAATGATGATCATCACACTTCTATTGATTACAACATAAGGATTACAACTCGAAACTTAGAACAAGATATGACTCCATATGAATGCCTCCGGCGGTGTACCGGGATGGTGCAATGAATCAAGAGTGACATGTATGAAAAAATAATGCATGGTGGCTTTGCCACAAATACGATGTCAACTACATGATCATGCAATGGCAATATGACAGAAGTAAAGTATGTCATGGTGATGATGAACGGAACAGTGGAAAGTTGCATGGCAATATATCTCGGAATGGCTATGGAAATGCCATAATAGGTAGGTATGGTGGCTGTTTTGAGGAAGATATAAGGAGGTTTATGTGTGATAGAGCGATCATATCACGGGGTTTGGATGCACCGCCAAGTTCGCACCAACTCTCAAGGTGAGAAGGGGCAATGCACGGCATCAAGAGGCTAGCAAAGGCGGAAAGGTAAAAGTGTGTATAATCCATGGACTCAACATTAGTCAAAAGAACTCATATACTTATTGCAAAAATTTAGAAGTCATAAAAATCAAGTACTACGACATGCTCCTAGGGGTTAGATTGGTTGAAAAGACCATCGCCGTCCCCGACCGCCACTCATAAGGATGCACAAGCCAGGTACACTTCATGTTTCAAATTTGTTACACAACTTTAACCATACGTGCATGTTACGGGATTTGCTAACTTCAACACAAGCATTCTTTAAATTCACAACTACTCAACTAGCATGACTTTGATATTATCACCTCCATATCTCAAAACAATTATCAAGCATCAAACTTTTCTTAGTATTCAACGACTCAAAAGAAAGTTTCACATATCTTGAATACCAAGTATATTAATATTAAGAAAATTACCATGCTATTAACGACTCTCAAAATAATCTAAGTGAAGCATGAGAGATCAATAGTTTCTTTAAAACAAATCCACCACCGTGCTCTAAAAGATCTAAGTGAAGCACTAGAGCAAAAATTATCACGCTCAAAAGATATAAGTGAAGCACTATGAGCAAAACTATCAAGCTCAAAAGATATAAGTGAAGCACATAGAGTATTCTATCAAATTCCAATTTATGTATGGCTCTCTCAAAAGGTGTGTACAGCAAGGATGATTGTGGTAGACTAACAAGCAAAGATGCAAATGATACAAGACGCCCAAGCAAAACACATATCATGTGGTGAATAAAAATATAGCTCCAAGTAAATTACCGATGGAAGTAGATTTAAAGAGGGGATGCCTTCCGGGGCATCCCCAAGCTTTTACTTTTTGGTGTCCTTGGATTATCTTGGGCGTGCCATGGGCATCCCCAAGCTTAGGCTCTTGCCACTCCTTATTCCATAATCCATCAAAAGAATTTACCCAAAACTTGAAAACTTCACAACACAAAACTCAATAGAAATCTCGTGAGTCTGCTAGAGAAAGAAAACAAAAGACTATTTTAAGATACTGTAATGAACTCATTCTTTATTTATATTGGTGTTAAAACTACCGTATTCCAACTTCTATGGATTATAAACTATTTTACTAGCCATAGATTCATCAAAATAAGCAAACAACACACGAAAAACAGAATCTGTCAAAAACAGAACAGTCTGTAGTAATCAATAACTAACGCAAACTTCTGGACTCCAAAACATCTACCAAAATTAGACTGTAATACTTAAGACAGCCGCAAGATAAGACTGTAACATGTGCTAATTTGTCAAGTACCGATAATTATTTGTGGTGTACTCACATTTGGTTTCTTATAGTATTGCATCATTGCCTGTTCAAGCATTAGCAAGTACAGTCAATGAGGAAAATCTACCGGATCTGAAGTACCAATTGAAGGAAATATGCCCTAGAGGCAATAATAAAGTTATTATTTATTTCCTTATATCATGATAAATGTTTATTATTCATGCTAGAATTGTATTAACCGGAAACATAATACATGTGTGAATACATAGACAAACAGATAGTCACTAGTAAGCCTCTACTAGACTAGCTCATTAATCAAAGATGGTTATGTTTCCTAACCATAGACATGTGTTGTCATTTGATTAATGGGATCACCTCATTAGAAGAATGATGTGATTGACATGACCCATTCCGTTAGCTTAGCACTTGATCGCTTAGTATATTGCTATTGCTTTCTTCATGACTTATACATGTTCCTATAACTATGAGATTATGCAACTCCTGCTTACCGGAGGAACACTTTGGGTACTACCAAACGTCACAACGTGAACTGGGTGATTATAAAGGAGTACTACAGGTGTCTCCAAAGGTACTTGTTGGGTTGGCGATTTCGAGATTAGGTTTTGTCACTCCGATTGCTCGGAGAGGTATCTCTGGGCCCTCTCGGTAATACACATCACTAAGCCTTGCAAGCATTACAACTAATGAGTTAGCTGTGAGATGATGTATTACGGAACGAGTAAAGAGACTTGCCAAGAACGAGATTGAACTAGGTATTGGATACCGACGATAGAATCTCGGGCAAGTAACATACCGATGACAAAGGGAACAACGTATGTTGTTATGCGGTCTGACAGATAAAGATCTTCGTAGAATATGTAGGAGCCAATATGGGCATCCAGGTCCCGCTATTGGTTATTGACCGGATACGTGTCTCGGTCATGTCTACATTGTTCTCGAACCGTAGGGTCCGCACGCTTAAGGTTTCGATGACGGTTATATTATGAGTTTATGAGTTTTGATGTACCGAAGGAGTTCAGAGTCCCAGATGAGATCAGGGACATGACGAGGAGTCTCGAAATGGTCGAGACGTAAAGATCGATATATTGGACGACTATATTCGGACATCGGAAAGGTTCCGAGTGATTCGGGTATTTTTCGGAGTACCGGAGAGTTACGGGAATACGTATTGGGTCTTGTTGGGCCATACAGGAAAGAAGGAAAAGGACCTCAAGGGTGGCCGCACCCCTCCCCTTGGTCTGGTCCGAATTGGACTAGGGAAGGGGGCGCCTTCCTTCCTTCTCCTTTTCCCTTCCCTTTCCTTCTCTCCTACTCCTACTACATGGAAGGTTTCCTAGTTGGACTAGGAAAGGGGAATCTTACTCCCGGTGGGAGTAGGACTCCCCTAGGGCGCCGCCATAGAGAGGGCCGGCCCTCCCCACCTCCACTCCGGTATATACGGGGGCAGGGAGCACCCCATGGACACACAAGTTGATCCCTGAGATCGTTCCTAAGCCGTGTGCGGTGCCCCCCTCCACCATAATCCACCTCGGTCAAATCATAGCAGTGCTTAGGCGAAGCCTGCGCCGGCAGAACATCAAGATCGCCACCACGCCGTCAGGCCGACGGAACTCCCTCTCCCCGAGCTTTGCTGGATCGGAGCCCGAGGAGCGCCATCGAGCTGAACGTGTGCCAAGAACTCGGAGGCGCCGGAGTAACGGCGCTGGATCGCTGGATCGCGAGGAGAACGTGACGACTACTTCCTCTACGCCAGATCGACTCGGAGGCGCCGGAGTAACGGCGCTGGATCGCTGGATCGCGAGGAGAACGTACGACTACTTCCTCTACGCCAGATCGCTTCCGCTTTGGTCTACGAGGGCACGAGACAATACTCTCCTCTCGCTGCTATGCATCACCATGATCTTGCGCGGTGCGAGGGAAAATTTTGAAATTACTACGCTCCCCAACAGTGGCATCCGAGCCTGGTTTTATGCGTTGATGTTATATGCACGAGTAGAACACAAGTGAGTTGTGGGCGATACAAGTCATACTGCCTACCCAAAGCATGTCATACTTTGGTTCAGCGGTATTGTGAGATGAAGCGCCCGGACCGACATTACGCCAGACGCTTACGCGAGACTGGTTTCACTGCTACGAGCACTCGTGCTTAAAGGTGGCTGGCGGGTGTCTGCCTCTCTCACTTTAGTTGAACTGAGTGGCATACGCCCGGTCCTTGAGAAGGTTAAAACAGAGTCTATTTGACGAAGTATCGCTGTGGTCTTGATGCGTAGGTGAGATTGGTTCTTGCTTAAAGCCCGTAGCAGCCACGTAAAATTTGCAACAACAAAGTAGAGGACGCCTAACTTGTTTTTGCAGGGCATGTTGTGATGTGATATGGTCAAGACGTGATGCTATATTTTATTGTATGAGATGATCATGTTTTGTAACCGGTTATCGGCAACTGGCTGGAGCCATATGGTTGTCGCTTATTGTATGAAATGCAAACGCCTGTAATTGCTTTACTTTATCTCTAAGCGGTAGCGATAGTCGAGAAGCAATAGATGGCGAAACGACAACGATGCTACGATGGAGATCAAGGTGTCGCTACCGGTGACGATGGTGATCACGACGGTGCTTCGGAGATGGAGATCACAAGCACGAGATGATGATGGCCATATCATATCATTTATATTGATTGCATGTGATGTTTATCCTTTATGCATCTTATTTTGCTTTGATTGACGGTAGCATTATAAGATGATCTCTCACTAAAATTATCAAGAAGTGTTCTCCCGAGTATGCACCGCTATGCGAAAGTTCTTCGTGCTGAGACACCACGTGATGATCGGGTGTGATAGGCTCTACGCTCAAATACAACGGGTGCAAAACAGTTGCGCACGCAGAATACTCAGGTTAAACTTGACGAGCCTAGCATATAACAGATATGGCCTCGAACACGGAGACCGAAAGGTCGAACGTGAATCATATAGTAGATATGATCAACATAGTGATGTTCACCATTGAAACTACTCCATCTCACGTGATGATCGGACATGGTTTAGTTAATTTGGATCACGTAATCACTTAGATGACTAGAGAGATGTCTGTCTAAGTGGGAGTTTTTAATATGATTAATTAAAACTTAAATTTATCATGAACTTAGTACCGATAGTATTTTGCTTGTCTATGTTTACTGTAGATAGATGGCTCGTGCTGTTGTTCCGTTGAATTTTAATGCGTTCCTTGAGAAAGCAAAGTTGAAAGATGATGTTAGCAATTACACGGACTGGGTCCGTAACTTGAGGATTATCCTCATTGCTGCACAGCACCGTTGGGTGCCAGGCCTGCTGCAGGAGCAACGCCAGAAGTTGTGAACGTCTGGCAGAGCAAAGCTGATGACTACTCGATAGTTCAGTGTGCCATGCTTTACGGCTTAGAACCGGGTCTTCAACGACGTTTTGAACGTCATGGAGCATATGAGATGTTCCAGGAGTTGAAGTTAATATTTCAAGCAAATGCCCGGATTGAGAGATATGAAGTCTCCAATAAGTTCTATAGCTGCAAAATGGAGGAGAATAGTTCACAAGGTGAACATATACTCAAAATGTCTGGGTATAATAACCACTTGATTCAACTGGGGTTACTCTTCCGGATGATAGTGTCATTGATGTAATTCTCCAATCACTGCCACCAAGCTACAAGAGCTTCGTGATGAACTATAATATGCAAGGGATGACCAAAACAATTCCCGAGCTCTTCGCAATGCTAAAAGTCATGGAGGTAGAAATCAAGAAAGAGCATCAAGTGTTGATGGTCAACAAGACCACTAGTTTCAAGAAAAAGGGCAAAGGAAAGAAGAAGGGGAACTTCAAAAGGAACAACAAGAAAGTTGCTGCTCAAGAGAAGAAACCCAAGTCTGGGCCTAAGCCTGAAATCGAGTGTTTTTACTGCAAGCAAACCGACAATCGGAAGCGGAACTGCCCCAAGTATTTGGCGGATAAGAAGGATGGCAAGGTGATCAAAGGTATATGTGATATACATGTTATTGATGTGTACCTTACTAATACTCGCAGTAGTACCTGGTATTTGATACTGGTTACATTGCTAATATTTGCAACTCAAACAGGAACTACGGATTGCTTAAGATTGACTAAGGACGAGGTGACGGCGCGCTGGGAAATGGTTCCAAAGTCGATGTGATCGCGGTCGGCACGCTACCTCTACATCTACCATCGGGATTAGTTTTAGACCTAAATAATTGTTATTTGATGGGCGCTGAGCATGAACATTATATCTGGATCTTGTTTAATGCGTAGACGGTTATTCATTTAAGACAGAGAATAATGGTTGTTCTATTTATATGAATAATATCTTTTATGGTCATGCACCCTTGAAGAGTGGTCTATTTTATTAAATCTCGATAGTAGTAATACACATATTGATAGTGTTGAAACCAAAAGATACAGAGTTGATAATGATAATGCAACTTATTTGTGGCACTGCCATTTGGGTCATATCGGTGTAAAATGCATGAAGAAACTCCATACTGATGGGCTTCGGAATCACTTGATTATGAATCATTTGGTACTTAAGTAACCATGCCTCATGGGCAAGATGACTAAAACGCCGTTCTCCGGAACTATGGAGCGAGCAACCGATTTGTTGGAAATCATACATACTGATGTTTATGGTCCAATGAATGTTGAGGCACGCGGCGGGTATCATTATTTTCTCACCTTCACAAATGATTTGAGCAGATATGGGTATATCTACTTAATGAAACACAAATCTGAAACATTTGAAAAGTTCAAAGAATTTCAGAGTGAAGTGGAAAATCATCGTAAAAAGAAAATAAAGTTTCTACGATCTGATCGTGGAGGAGAATATTTGAGTTACGAAGTTTGGTTTACATTTGAAACAATGTGGAATAGTTTTCAAGAACTCACGCCACCCGAACACCACAGAGAAATGGTGTGTCCGAACGTCAGAATCGTGATTTCTTTACTTGATATGGTGCGATCTATGATGTCTCTTACTGATTTACCGCTATCGCTTTTGGGGATATGCTTTAGAGATGGCCACATTCACATTAAATAGGGCACCATCTAAACTGCTGAGACGACACCATATGAACTGTGGTTTGGCAAGAAACCAAAGTTGTCGCTTTCTTAAAATTTGGGGCTGCGATGCTTATGTAAAGAAACTTCAACCAGATAAGCTCGAACCCAAATCGGAGAAATGTGTCTTCATAGGATACCCAAAGGAGACTGTTGGGTACACCTTCTATCACAGATCTGAAGGCAAGATTTTCGTTGGTAAATTCGGATCATTTCTAGAGAAGGAGTTTCTCTCGAAAGAAGTGAGTGGGAGGAAAGTAGAACTTGATGAGATAATCAGATTCTGCTCCCTTATTGAAAGTAGTTCATCACAAGAAACGGTTCCTGTGACAACTACACCAATTGGTGAGGAAACTAATGATGTTGATCATGAAACTTCAGATCAAGTTGCTACTGAATCAGAGGGTCAAGCAGAATAAAATACGCACCGAGTGGTACGGTAATCCTATTCGAAGTCATGTTACTTGACCATGGCGAACCTACAAACTATGAAGAAGCGATGGTGAGCCCAGATTCCGCGAAATGGCTGGAAGCCATGAAATCTGAGATGGGATCCATGTATGAGAACAAAGTATGGACTTTGGTTGACTTGCCCAATGATCGGCAAGCCATTGAGAATAAATGGATCTTTAAGAAGAAGACCGACGCTGATGGTAATATAACTGTCTACAAAGCTCGACTTGTTGCAAAAGGTTTTCGACAAGTTCAAGGGGTTGACTATGATGAGACTTTCTCACCCGTAGCGATGCTTAAGTCTGTCCGAATCATGTTAGCAATTGCCACATTTTATGATTATGAAATTTGGCAAATGGATGTCAAACTGCATTCTTGAATGGATTTCTAGAAGAAGAGTTGTATATGATGCAACCAGAAGGTTTTGCTGATCCAAAAGGTGCTAACAAAGTGTGCAAGCTCCAAATGATCAATTTATGGTCCGGTGCAAGCCTCTCGGAGTTGGAATAAACGCTTTGATAGTGTGATCAAAGCATATGGTTTTATATGCACCTTTGGAGAAGCCTGTATTTACAAGAAAGTGAGTGGGAGCTCAGTAGCATTTCCGATATTATATGTGGACGACATATTATTGATTGGAAATGATATAGAATTTCTGGATAGCATAAAAGGATACTTGAATAAAAGTTTTTCAATGAAAGACCTCGTGAAGCTGCTTACATATTGGGCATCAAGATCTATAGAGATAGATCAAGACGCTTAATTGACTTTCACAAAGCACATACCTTGATAAAGTTTTGAAGAAATTCAAAATGGATCAGGCAAAGAAAGGTTTTTTACCTCAGACATAAGGTATAAGATTGAGTCGACTCAATGCCCGACCACAGCAGAAGATAGAGAGAAAATGAAAGATGTTCCCTATGCTTCAGCCATAGGCTCTATCATGTATGCAATGCTGTGTACCAGACTGACGATGATTAGCTGTAAGCATGGCAGGAAGGTACCAAAGTAATCCAGAGTGGATCATCGGACAGCGGTCAAGAACATCCTGAAATACCGAAAAGGACTAAGGATATGTTTCAGATATGGAGGTGACAAAGAGCTAGTTGTAAATGGTTACGCCGATGTAAGTTTTGACACTGATCCGGACGATTCTAAATCGCAAACCGGATACGTGTTTTTGTTAAACGGTGGAGCTGTCGGTTGGTGCAGTTCTAAACAAAGCGCCGTGGCGGGATCTACATGTGAAGCGGAGTACATAGCTGCTTCGAAGCAGCAAATGAAGGAGTCTGGATGAAAGAGTTCATTTCCGATCTAGGTGTCATACCTAGTGCATCGGGACCAATGAAGATCTTCTCGTGACAATATCGTGCAATTGCCTTGGCAAAGGAATCCAGATTTCACAAGAGGACCAAGCATATCAAAAGACGCTTCAACTCCATTCGGGACCAAGTCCAAGTGGGAGACATAGAGATTTGCAAAATACATACGGATCTGAATGTTGCAGACCCATTGACTAAGCCTCTTCCACGCAAAGCAAAACATGATCAGCAGCAAGACTCCATGGGTGTTAGAATCATTACTGTGTAATCTAGATTATTGACTCTAGTGCAAGTGGGAGATCAAGGAAATATGCCCTAGAGGCAATAATAAAGTTATTATTTATTTCCTTATATGATGATAAATGTTTATTATTCATGCTAGAATTGTATTAACCGGAAACATAATACATGTGTGAATACATAGACAAACAGATAGTCACTAGTAAGCCTCTACTAGACTAGCTCATTAATCAAAGATGGTTATGTTTCCTAACCATAGACATGTGTTGTCATTTGATTAATGGGATCACCTCATTAGAAGAATGATGTGATTGACATGACCCATTCCGTTAGCTTAGCACTTGATCGCTTAGTATATTGCTATTGCTTTCTTCATGACTTATACATGTTCCTATAACTATGAGATTATGCAACTCCTGCCACCGGAGGAACACTTTGGTACTACCAAACGTCACAACGAATCTGGGTGATTATAAAGGAGTACTACAGGTGTCTCCAAAGGTACTTGTTGGGTTGGCGATTTCGAGATTAGGTTTTGTCACTCCGATTGTCGGAGAGGTATCTCTGGGCCCTCTCGGTAATACACATCACTAAGCCTTGCAAGCATTACAACTAATGAGTTAGCTGTGAGATGATGTATTACTGAACGAGTAAAGAGACTTGCCAGTAACGAGATTGAACTAGGTATTGCATACCGACGATCGAATCTCGGCAAGTAACATACCGATGACAAAGGGAACAACGATGTTGTTATGCGGTCCGACCGATAAAGATCTTCAGAGAATATGTAGGAGCCAATATGGGCATCCAGGTCCCGCTTATTGGTTATTGACCGAGACGGTCTCGGTCATGTCTACATTGTTCTCGAACCGTAGGGTCCGCACGCTTAAGCTTTCGGCGACGGTTATATTATGAGTTTATGAGTTTTGATGTACCGAAGGAGTTCGGAGTCCCGGATGAGATCAGGGACATGACGAGGAGTCTCGAAATGGTCGAGACGTAAAGATCGATATATTGGACGACTATATTCGGACATCGGAAAGGTTCCGAGTGATTCGGTATTTTTCGAGTACCGGAGAGTTACGGGAATACGTATTGGGCCTTTTTGGGCCATACGGGAAAGAAGGAAAATGGCCTCAAGGGTGGCCGCACCCTTCCCTTGGTCTGGTCCGAATTGACTAGGAAGGGGCGCCTCTTCCTTCCTTCTCCTTTTCCCTTCCCTTTCCTTCTCTCCTACTCCTACTACATGGAAGGTTTCCTAGTTGATTAGGAAAGGGGAATCCTACTCCCGTGGGAGTAGGACTCCCCTAGGGCGCCATAGAGAGGGCCGCCCTCCCTCCTCCACTCCTTTATATACGGGGCAGGGGCACCCCATGGACACACAAGTTGATCCCCGAGATCGCTCTCAGCCGTGCAGCGGTGCCCCCTCCACCATATTCCACCTCGGTCATATCATAGCAGTGCTTAGGCGGCTCTGCCGGGCAGAACATCAAGATCGCCACCACGCCGTCAGGCCGACGGAACTCCCTCTCCCGGAGCTTTGCTGGATCGGAGCCCGAGGAGCGCCATCGAGCTGAACGTGTGCCAAGAACTCGGAGGCGCCGGAGTAACGGCGCTGGGATCGGCTGGATCGCGAGGAGAACGACGACTACTTCCTCTACGCCAGATCGACTCGGAGGCGCCGGAGTAACGGCGCTGGATCGGCTGGATCGCGAGGAGAACGTACGACTACTTCCTCTACGTTGTGATCGCTTCCGCTTTGGTCTACGAGGGTACGAGACAATACTCTCCTCTCGCTGCTATGCATCACCATGATCTTGCGTGTGCGAGGGAAAATTTTGAAATTACTACGTTCCCCAACACCAATTTGATACAACTGATGTTGATAAGTGGACCAATTACTGTATTGAAGAAATGCAGCATGTAAGATTTAGAGTATTTCATATGAGAATGTTTTGTGCCGGTACTAGATGCGCTTGATGATCTTTGTATGTTTCAGTGGTTCTTGCGAAGGATCCTCACACTAAAGGCTCCTCATGTTCTCAAGATTATTCAAGCAGTAAAGCTTTCAGATTGATTTCTTTTTGGTTTCCCTTGTATTTCAGATAAAGCAACTGACTGTATGCTATATGGTTTCCCTTTGTTTCAGAGCAAGCAATATACTGTATCTCTCAAGCAATTTACTCATACGTGTGATTGGAAAGACGACAACCATTTGTTCTACGACACTACTATCTGACAGGTACTCAATATTATACTAATCGTCAATGCTATAGAAGTGTTCATCCATGAATAATGAGACTGAAAGGATTTTAGGTTATGAGACTTTGTCCTGATTTCAGAGATGTGCTAAATTCTGAAGTTTGTTGTATGACACTACTATCTCGACAAGTAGGATTTTTACAATTACTTGAGTGTATTGGATTGGGTAAACTAATTAGCCCTATGTATCAGTTTCTGATGTGCGATTCTAATGTATGTTGTTTCTGTTATTGTCATTATCCTCGACAGATCATTCAAATGTTGGATTCATGGCCTACAATAGATGATTTGCGACTCCAATGTGTTTTTCTGCTGTTTTTGTTAAGTTCTTAACTCATCAGGCCGGGCTACTGAGTATACATATTGTGTTCATCTCGCCTTCCTTCTTAGGAAAAATCATGTACTGAAGGTAAGCTATTCTTTATTTACATTTTATTTGTTTCTTCCTGCTACTTGTACAATTTGCTACGGAAATCTTCTGTCTGCTTGCCTGAATTAGATCCTGTTTGCACCGTTGCCTGCATTTTGTATTGAGAACCATCTGCTTTAGGCATTTAGCTGTACAAAACTGTGAAAGTAGGCAAGAACCACCTGCAGCTCAAGTCTTGTATTGTTTGGCAATGACAAGCTAGAGTAAAAGTGGAGCCAAGATCAATTGTTGAAAACCTTTTACTGACTATGAGCGAGGGGATGTAGAAAGCCCTTTGTTAGCTCTGATTTGCCATTTTTGTGTAACACTAGCTTACATAAGGATGTGGTGGCAAGTAGGATTATCTCAGTAGTCAGCTGTCAGCGCTACTATCTGAGAGATTGAGATTGCACTACTATCTCTACGGTCTAATCGTTTATGCGCTAACCTAGGTTCTAATAAAATGCAAGAGCTTGCGTAATGCTCATTTGCTCTCCCTCCCTACCTCCCTCCCTCCCTCCCTCCACTCCTCTTGATGCCCCCTCATGGTGCCAGGCCCTTCTAATGTTGAAGGGCTTCTCAAGTCAGAAAAACTCTCATAACTGCTTCAACATTTATTTCTTCAAGCTGTAACAAGAGTTCCCGCAACAAGGCGTCTTGCAATATTTTGGAAAGTTGCTGCCTCTATCTTTTGTGCCATGTAAGTCTTTCTTGTGTATCTGATCACCAAGTTTTTTTTCCCTATACCATGTATCATCCGAAGGGGCGACAGACCAAAGTCTCGGATTCCTCGAGCAACAGATGTAGTGTTGTCAGTCGATGTGAATCCGTCTACTCCTAGGCAACAACAGAGGAGTGATTGGGATACTGAAAGCCAGTGTATGGAGGCTTAGTGGAGTCAGTCACCAGCCTCTTCATTGTTTCAACAGCAGCATCAAGCGGCGTAAGCATGTCAGTTACATTCATCTTGGGCATAGCCAACTTTATTGGTGGACTTACTCTCATTTTTCACAATGTAACGAACTTCTCTCGTGGCTGAATTTTCAAAATATTTTAGTGACCATTACAGAACTCACATTCAAAACTCCAAAACTAACATATCATTTTCTTGTGGATAACAGATTGCTGATCTGAGAGACAGCCGAGTCATGAACGAGGACAAATGAGAAGGTCGGCCACTACTGACTCAAGCTTGATGTGGTCGAAAGCCTGGCTCCACATGGTTCTACCACTGCTCTCACACATGGTGCTCGGGCTACTTCCACCAGTGCTCGCGGGTTGTCGGTCCGCGAGAGTAACGACAGGGAGAACAAGATAATGGACGTCGCCAGTGCTTCGCTTGCCTGCATCGCTCTGCTAGCGCTCGGGAAGGTTATGGCCACAGAAGATCCATGACATACTTCAAGACTCTCATTTACTACCTTACCATCGCTAGAGCTTGTCCGGATGTCGACATCGCCGTGTACTGATCATGAGGCTTCTAGAACACTTGACACCATCGATCAAGGTGGTGCATCGGCTCCTCATGCTTCTCCAGGCCTGTTGTTCTCTCATTTAGGTGGTGAACATACGTCTACCTAGGCCTCATTCTGAAGTCTCAAGTTCCTCGGAGCACTGATGGTCTAAAAAGAGAAGACATGGGTGACTTGAAGAGAAAGTGCATGAAGAAACATCTGAATCTTTTTGAGTTGCTACCTGCTATTTTGTTGTTATTCTGGTGTACATTTTAAGTTGCTAACATTTCATGTCAAAATGTGCGATCTTGCTCACTTGAGTTCGCCTGTATCGTGGAATGTTACTACCAGGTATTTTATTAGAGCAGAAAAACAACAGGATCAGTCTTTCCTTCTTTTTCTGTCTCCTTTTCCTTGATAGAGAGGGACTGGTTTTTTGCATAGGATTATCCTATCTTTTCAGTCATGTAATGTCGGTGTTTACGTGGTACGTGGCTTGTAGCTGAATCCTTATTTTATTAATGAGACATGTATTACCATGAAAACAAAGACTATCTCATAACTTGACTATCTCATAACTTTAGTGGATAATTGTTTACTTAATACCATTTAGCGGCATCCTGCTTAAACCGGTATAGTAGGCTATATCGGTGCTATAGACGGCTATTTAAAACTTTGATAATAATACGATGCGTTGCACGTGCACGCTTACTAGTTGACGAAAACTGATATTTCCTCTTGGATACGGTTTTGTAACTATGCATATCAAATCAGACCATCCAATTTGTCACGCTGTAAGGTGATTCCTAATCGAACGGCCGGTTTCATCGTCGAGCCCACCGTCACCTACCCGGCAACTCTCATCGGCACGTGCACCTCATTGCCGCTTTTTTTGCAGCTTTTTTTAGAAAACTATAGACCTTTATTAAGCAATGTTCATAGGAATATAGATGATATCATGCAAGACTCTTATTTTTGCAGCTGTGCACCTTGTTCATGATCATGCGATAGTCTGAAGGGCCCAAAATCTGCTTTTGGGAAGACACTTTCCTCACGACCCTCGCCCCCTTTGGGCGACTCGAGGGTGACTAGGGTTCCGCGGCCGCCACCACCACCCTGCACCACCCTTCTTCCCCTCGCCGCTACCAGAGACGGCCGCCGAGAAGCCCGCGCGGGCGCTGTTGAAGGTGGCGGCGGGGATCTCGGCGCTCCATCCCTCTTGGAGGCCAGTGGTTCCTGGGCGGCCCCTAGCCGGAGAGGCGGTGTCGCCGGGCGGTTGGCGGCATTCGCAGGGTGCTGGCCAGTGTGCCTGGCCACGCTGGCGGGCGGTGGCTGGTGGAATCCGCCACGGCGTGAAGTCCCTTCTTCACAAATTTGGAGGTGCGAAATCCTCTTCCCTGCCGCCTCTCTCTCACCTTCGGCGGGGCTACCGATTCGCTTCGGCTCCGGCGTTGGTGCGTGTTGGTGGCCAGCTAGGGGACCGAGTGAAACCTTGGCCAGTCCGGCCGGCCCGGCAGGGGCAACGCCCAAGGGCGCTGCTTTTCTCCATGGGGACGCAACCGAGGTCCCCTGCCCGGGTGAAAACCTTTATCCACTACGGATTTGGGGGTGGCGGCGCCTTGCATCGTGACCTTGCCGGAGGCATCGCTGGGTGCTGAGCTCGGCCGGGAGGCTCTGCAGGTGAGGGTTTGAGTTGCCTCCTCTTCGCCGTCCGATTCCTTGAAGCTTGTCTCCAACAAGTTATGCATGGACCGAGGCGGAGCAGCCGGCTAGGTATATCCCAAATCAAGTGGTCGCCCTATGTCCACCTTTATGTATGTGAGGGCGGCATTCTTCCAGATCTAGGGCAAGCTTCTCGAAATCCCGATGGTGCGGGCGCCACGAGCCATGGCGAGGGGTAGGGTCCTCTTTGGTGATAGAGAAGGAAGATGTTGTTCCCCTCTTCTCTAGGGTGTTCCTGGAGCACGGCCCATCTTCAAGGTCGGCTATGTCCTGCTCTGCTGTCTGCTTCTACTACATATGATCCTTGTGTGGAGTGCTCGGCCTTTGCAAGTTGTAATTTTTATTTCCATTTCATTAGCTGCTTGTGGAGGTTGTAGTGAGTGGGCTTTTCAGTGTTTCCCCATTGTATCGTTCTGACCGTTGTAATTTGGGCTGTTTGTTGTAACTCCTGGCCGGTTGATGGCTTTGTTAATTCAAAGCCGAGCTCTTCGCGAGCCTTTGTTCCAAAAAAAAATGACTGTGATGCCTGTTTTGCATCTGTGCAATGTAGGTGACGCACTGGTGGTTGCAACAGTATTACTGGGTTATACTTATATCTGGTTTTGAGTTGTAACCTGCTTTTATTAGTTCCATCTTGAGGTAACCACAATTTTTAGAGTAACCTATCGAGTCAACTTGCAGCATTAGTTCCGTATTAGTTGTTCTTGCGTAGTTCGGTATCGGTCAACTTGCAGCCTGCTCCATTTCCGGGTGCCACCAAGAGGATCCCCAAGGAGAGGAGACTCTAGCTGTGAAGAAGACGTGGCGACTGCTGGGAGGATATCGACAGGATCGTCGACCTATCGCCACACGTGCCTTCCTTCATATACCGAGACCTGAAGCGCAACAACCCATCGCTGGAGGAGAAAGACGAGCACACAGACTACGAGGTTGTAGAGGAGTTCGTCGGGTTCCCGGTCTGGGTCTGCCACGTAGTACGCCTCCAAAGGATTTGTGGAGGTCGACTACGACTACGCCGGAGAGGCCGAGGCACACAGGCGGATCGACGAAGCACGTGGTCAGGCATTCAGAGCCATCATTGCTCATCTTTCTTCAGACGTCCTCGCTGACGACGCATTTACACATTCCGGTAACTCGGGAGGAAAATGATGGACGGTTTCTGACCGAAATCCAACTCATCTTTCGGATACATATAGAGATGGTGTTGGCAGCCAGGCCCGTGACTATTATGTAGTATTATGAAGGAGCTAGATGTTGTATGCTCCGTCCAAAGTAATTGTGCGCTTGGGCATTGTCACAGCATCACTGATCCAATAAATGCAATTGGCCTCTATTATTTATGTTTTAGAGAGCTTGGCATTTGAGGAATGATATAATTTTTGGATAGGAGAAAGAATCTTTCTCTGCCTCTGTTATTTTTGTGGAAAATTATTGGAAAACCTTCACGTCAGCTAGTGCATGTGTGCAAGTGGACTTAAGCAAAAAAAGGTAAGGGAGTGATTGATAACTGTAGGTGCGTTATCCTCATGTCAATGGTCCTGCTTCTTGGAAGCCTCCGGACCCTGAGTATATTAAGATAAATATTGATGCTAGCTTTGTGAAGAGCATGAGATCTATCAGTGTTGGCATTGTCGCGAGGAATCACCTGGGTGAGGTCTTGCTTTCATCATGGGGTTTTATCGGGTCGTGTACTTGTGTGGATGAAGCAGAACTTCGTGCCTGCCTTGGCGGCTTACACATTGGTATTACTCTTCATAAACCAATTATTTTGGAAATTGATTGCTTTTTTTGCTGCATCTTTTCTGGCAAAAGATGCCATTGACAGGTCTCCACTGGTGGATCTGAAAAAGGAAGAGCTGAGTGTCTCAAAGTTTATTAAGGATCTTAAGATCATAGAAATCGAAAGACGATCTAATAGGAGTGGCGTATGAGATTGCTAGATTTAGTTTTGATAGCATGTCTGATGGTGTGTTGTATATAAGGACGCTGATAACGCCCACACGTGTGGCATTTTGGACATGCACACACTCTCCGTATGTGTCGTAATCAGGAGGCAGCCCACAGGGATGATGTGTGGGAGAAGATTTGTACTGCTCACACGCGTGGCGCAGCTACTTCGTGCCACACGCCCAACAAGTACTACTCATTCTCACCCCGGGCGTGTGGCACGAAGCAAATATGCCCACATGTCCTGGCGCAGCTACGTTAGTTACCTGCGGGATGACGCTTTAGTTAACCCAGGGGGTGGCAACTTTAGTTCAACTCTCTATGTTTTGCTAATTATAGTTGCCATGTATAATTTATGATAATTGTCGCGTAATCAAACCATAGTTGTCATGTGTGATTAACTACTTGTCACATGTGGTCAAACAATAGTTGCCATGTGTGTTTACCTAGGTTGCCACGTGTGGTCCAACCATAGTTGCCATGTATGGTAATCATAGTTGCATGTGTGTTTACCTGGTTGTCCCGTACGCGCAACTGCAGTTGCTATCTACCAACGAATCATAGTTTTCATGTGTGTTTATCTAGTTGCCGCATACGCGCAACTGCAGTTGCCATCTATCACCGTACGAGCATCGTGTGGGCGAAGAGCAGTTCACCCACACGCGCGCGGACTGGTTGGTGACTGTGTGGACGGGAACTGGTTCGCCCACACGGAGCAGCTGACAACCGCGTGCTGCTGGTCGTGTGGGCGAGCGCTCTAACGCCCACACACCACGCTATGCCTACGTGGCACTGAAATTTCAACAGATTCGTTCAAGATTCGTGCGAAACACGACATGCATTTAAGATCAAAGTGTTTGGACGAAGTGCAGATATGCCACACGTGTGGGTGTTATCGCTTGGGATATAATAGTGTTCCGCCCTGCATGGTTAGCTTTGTAATGGACAATTGTAAGAATCTTGTTTTAACTAATTAATATATGAGGGGTTTAAAAATGCAATTTGCCAATTCAGCAAAAAGAAAGTTGCTTTTCATTGATGAACAAACGCCTTGCAGTTTTGCAGCTTACTGTAGAAGAACGATGTGTGTGATATTCTATTCTGACTTCATGGACATGCTTTCCATGCCCCTGGTCTTCATTAAGAGAATGCATGAGTAGAACTTCTCTGGGTGCTAATAGTTTATTTTCTAACTGAACCTTCTGGTTTGCAAATATATATTTGTCACTTTATCATGAAAAGTAGAATTGGTACACAATGAAAGTTGCTTGTCCCGCGCCTAGATTTTGCAACTATACTAAATCTGTTCTGCTCTGTTTCTCAAGTTCAATCTTTTATTACTCCGTCCCCACCCAGACACATAAAAAATACAAAATAACCTTTACTCAGTTTTTGTCATCACAATGATTAATATCCCTCTAAACGTTCTTATATTTCTTTACAAAGGGAGTACGTCACATAAAAACAAGCAGGGGCGGAGCCAGGATTTGACCATAGGAGGAGCGAAGAAGACAATGAACGCATAAAAGTTTTTTTTTTTCTGAAAATGACCATACATAAAGGAACACGAAATAATATGTATTTTGCAGTTAGAAAATTGTATTTTTGTTCATTAGTTTGAATGTGGCTCTTACACCTAAAACACATAGAATAAAATCCATAATCCTATATGTTGATTCTAGCTTGTTACCTAAATTTACTGGTGCTAGAATATTTGATCGGTAGTTTGTGTATCAACTAATTTGACATTGAAGCCATCATACATACAAACTGGTAGATTTATAATCGTCCCAAAAATACAAACAAGCATCTACTCCCTCCATTCCAAATTAGTTGACTTGGATTTATCTAGATACAGATGTATCTAACACTAAAACATGTCTAGATATATTCGTATCAAACAAATCTGAGTCAACTAATTTGAAACGGACGGAGTAACAGTTTGTGCATATCTAATATAGCCTAGACATGAGCCGGTGATATACCTTAGATCTGACGTGAGTCGTGCTATGTCGCCCTAAGGGTGAAATTTTAAACTAAGGGCTAAATTTTGAACTCGGATGATGAAATCAGTGCATACAGGACCTATTTTTGAGAATAAAACAAGAAATTGCTACACCTAATTAATTCCATCTAAAGCAAAAAGTTTCTAGTCTTCTGGAGCTAGATGCGGATCAGTTCATCATCAATATTTCATAGTATAAATCAACAAAGGAATTAAGGAGACTCACCGCATGATTATTCTGCCATCAGCGCTGGTGTTGATCCCTTTTACAGATGCCATCGTCGAACTTCCTAGGTGTCTACGCTGCGAGCTGCAGTGCCCAGTGGCCGGGCGGCGAACGATAGATGCCCTCGATCGTGGGTTCGTAGCCTCGCCAGATTCCAGAATTACCTGGCTAAAAAGAATTACCTGGCTGTTTGTTTTTCTAGCGTGGGCTGACCAAGATATACATATGGGCTTTAACTAGGGAAGCTCCTGGGCTTGAGCGCATTGTTAGGGGGCCAATTACTCCTAAGTCTGTTTCTTCGTCCCCGGCTCCGCCCCTGAAAACAAGTGATGCTGCAGTCACACGTTTTAGAAATATCAACAAAGCAGTATTGTATAATGGTCCAAGGGATTCAGCCGTGCTAAATTGCATAATCAACAAATGAGGCATATAGGAATTTTATTTCACACGGTCTGGACGCTTAAATTTCAAATTGGTTCACAATGTTCTGAACAGTAGTACTAGAATACCTCAAGGCCAATGGACGCCTTCTTTAGTTTGCCAGTCCGCCACTTCCATGGCCAAATCATTGTTGGTGAGAACCTGTGCCTTCTTCGCCCAGTTGGCGACGTATGTCCATGGCCAAGCTCGTCAGCGGACATACTAGCAATTACTACCCCTAAAAAGCAATGACTAGTAAATGAAACTTATTCAGTAATGCACCAAATCACATATAGTTATCATCCATAACATGCACCGGGTGAGATACATACTTCACCGCATCCTCGAGCCGGTCGGTTCAATTCGTGTCTTCAAGTGGGTGTAGGCTACGAGACACTTCTTTCACACATCCATTGCATGTGTGTCATGGGCCCATATGACCGATGAATGATAAAAGAGGTCATTGTTGTGAATAAGCTCGTCTCATCGGCAGGCAGCTTCGAACTGAAGCATGCCACAAAGTGTCTTTAGTTAAGATGACTCAATCTGTTTGTTTGATCTAAGTACGGTGGATATGTGATCTGTTTATCGCACCCGCTAAATCTTAATTGATTCGATATGTTACTACTGCTAGCTACACATATAAACATAAAAATCATTGCATGCATTCATAGATATATAAATAATTAACAACCATGTCACACTCAATCAAAATAGCGATGTCCATAGTAGGGTTCCACAAGCTGGACCTCAAACTAAAGTTGCATATCTATAGTAGTCGGCATCTAGTCCTTTTTCTTCTTCTTCGATGCCCTCCGGGCCATCGCCTTGGCGACGCCACCACTGACCATCGGCAGGTCTTCCTCCTCCTCGTCGCCTTCGTCCTCCTCCTTGTCATCGCCTCCTCCTCCTCCTCCTCCTCGCCCTCGCCCTTGTGCTTGTCATCCTTCTCTGAGTTGGCCTTCGAGGGCTCCTTCGCCCGGCCCATGAACTCGATATAGTCGGGGTCGTCGGAACTGTAGAAGTCGGACTCCTCAGCGCACTTGAATTTTTTTATCAATATTGCTAACAAATAAATAATTCACTAAATAATGCATTTTAACAAATAGATGATTTGGTTCTAATTAATTAATTAATTACTACTCCCTCCCATCCAAAATAGGCGCCGTGGTTTTAGTTTAGAGGGAGTAGCATTTTAACAATGTGCTACTACTGGGGCCGGCGGACTTTGCTGCAATTACTAGTAAAATCAAACTAATTCAGTGCTGCACCAGATCATAAATAGTTACCATCCATAACATGCACCAGATGAGATACATACTTGACTGCATCCTCCTTGATGTCCTGGCCTGTGATGTAGTCGACTTCGTTGGGAGCGCCGGCGGAAGGTGGGAACAGGTCGATCCAGACGCTGAGCGTGAGCGTGTCACCGGAGAGCATCTCCTGGGGCACTGCCAAGAACATCCCCTGCCACGGCGCGGGTGCGCCGGCGGTCAGCGTGCTGCTGCTCACCAGCGAGGCCATGAGGACCATGTCGATACCCGGGGGCCCCACGGACAGCTTGCACCAGTACCGGGGCGTCGTCTCGGCCTCACCGTCGGGCCTGATGCACAGCAGCGACACGGCCGTAGCCGCGCCCAGCGGGCCAAGGGATACGAGGAACACGCTGCAGTCCTCCTCCCCAACGAGCGCATGCCAGGGGTGCGACAGGGAAAAGCCGAGGCTAGAGGACAGGCCGTAGCGGACCGTGACGGCGGGGGCTGGTGGCAGTCGGCGAAATGGTTGAGGAGCATCGCCGGGGAGCCCACGAAAGCGCACCCGGACTCCGGGCAGGAGCAGGCCATACTGCACTGCTTCTTCTTGGTTGCGGCGGGCTGTAATGACTAATGCGGCGAGAAGCACCGTAAGTGAAGCGCTGAGAATGGGCAGGGACAGCAGCCCCTTTTATACCCTCTGCACGGACGCGTCTCTTCGGCGACTAAACGCGTACGTGTCTCATACAAACGCCGGATGCGTCGCTTCAAAACAACGGCTGCTAATCCCCACGCGTCGCTTGACCATGCCTCTGTGGAATACGCACGTAGTATATACGTTATTAGTTGTAGTATCAATCCATGTACTTGCGCCTGAATGGTCCTTGAGACAATCCCATGTGCATGCACTTCCACTACTAGGTATAGCCATTACCGAGTACTACATGCACTTGGTGAAACTTAAAAAAGATTGACTTAGGAAAATCGATCCTAGAACTTCAATTATTTTATGGATTGGAAAGACTACATGTGATCAAATCCAACATTTTTTTGACCATCTTGTCTTGTCAGGTCAACCTTGAAATTATATTATTATTATTATTATTATTATTATTATTATTATTATTATTATTATTATTATTATTATTATTATTATTATTTGTTTTGGCAAATTTGAAACATTTTATTTTACGTAAAACCTGAAAACCTAGATTTTGTATTAAATGATATGGCTTTTCAAAAAAAAATCGAGTCCTATATTGTTTTATATCTTCTACACCACACATACCCATCGAGAGAGGAGGGTAGGGTAGATGTCGGGGTGGCTCAGGAGGTAGGAAACGCGGCCTGCTGGTTTGGGAGGTATGGAGTGACATAGGATAGTTCCCAGAACAGTTCTACAATTTGGTAGCGCCAGATGCCTGACCAGCACTACTGTTATTGCCCTTTAGCAGTAGCACGATCTCAAACGCTACTACTTACTTACCTTATCCTGAAGCGGTTCATTGCACCCTCTCACCCACTCTCCTCTCACTCGCTCTCGCTCAAGGCTGAACCTGTTGCCCGCCGTCAAGGCTGCTCCTCGCCGAGGTACTCCTCCTCTCCGCCTCCTCCTCCAGCCGCCTCTTCTCCCACCGCCTCCCTCCTCCTCCTCCGGCTGCACCTCCTCCTCCTCCTCCTCCTCCGGCCGCCCCACCCCTCCACCCCGCCCCTGCTACCTCTTGAGCACTGCGTTGGATTTCCCAAGAGGAGAGGATGATGCAGCAAAGTAGCGTAAGTATTTCCCTCGGTTTTTGAGAACCAAGGTATCAACCCAGTAGGAGGCCACGCACAAGTCCCTCGTACTTGCACAAAACAATAGCTCCTCGCAACCAACGCGATTAGGGGTTGTCAATCCCTTCACGGTCACTTACGAGAGTGAGATCTGATAGAGATGATAAATAATATTTTTGGTATTTTTGATATAGAGATGCAAAGTGAAAAGTAAATGGCAAAAGTAAAAACAAAGCAAGTATTAAAGTGATGGAGATTGATATGATGAGAATAGACCCGGGGCCATAGGTTTCACTAGTGGCTTCTCTCAAGAGCATAAGTATTCTACGGTGGGTGAACAAATTACTGTTGAGCAATTGACAGAATTGAGCATAGTTATGAGTATATCTAGGTATGATCATCTATATAGGCATCACGTCCGAGACAAGTAAACCGAAACGATTCTGCATGTACTACTATTACTCCACCCATCGACCGCTATCCAAAGCATGCATCTAGAGTATTAAGTTAAAAACAGAGTAACGCCTTAAGCAAGATGACATGATGTAGAGGGATAAATTCCTGCCATATGATACCAACCCCATCTTATTATCCTCGATGGCAACAATACAATACGTGCCTTGCAACCCTTTCAGTCACTGGGTAATGACACCGCAAGATTCAACCCAAAGCTAAGCACTTCTCCCATTGCAAGAACTACCAATCTAGTTGGCCAAACCAAACGGATAGTTCAAAGAGACTTGCAAAGATAACCAATCATACATAAAAGAATTCAGAGAAGATTCAAATATTATTCATAGATAATCTGGATCATAAACCCACAATTCATCGGTCTCAACAAACACACCGCAAAAACAAGATTACATCGAATAGATCTTCACAAGAGAGGAGGAGAACATTGTATTGAGATCCAAAACGAGAGAAGAAGCCATCTAGCTACTAGCTATGGACCCGAAGGTCTGAAGTAAACTACTCACACTTCATCGGAGGGTCTATGGTGATGATGTAGAAGCCCTCCGTGGTGGATGCCCCTCCGGCGGAGCTCCGAAACAGGCCCCAAGATGGGATCTCGTGGATACAGGAAGTTGCGGCGGTGGAATTAGTTTTTTGGCTCTTGTTCTGATCGTTTGGGGGTACGTAGATATATATAGGAGGAAGGAGTACGTCGGTGGAGCAACAGGGGGCCCACCAGGCAGGGGCGCGCCTAGGGGGGCCCCAACCTCGTGACCGCTTCTTTTGTTCCTTGGAGTAGGGTCCAAGTCCTCGGATCACGCTCGTGAGAAAATCACGCTTCAAGGTTTTCATTCCGTTTGGACTCCGTTTGATATTTCGCTTTCTTCAAACACTGAAATAGGCAAAAACACCAATTCGGGCTGGGCCTCCAGTTAATAGGTTAGTCCCAAAAATAATATAAAAGTGGAAAATAAAGCCCAATATAGTCCAAAACAGTAGATAAAGTACATGGAGCAATAAAAATGATAGATACCTTGGAGACGATCGCATCCCCAAGCTTAATTCCTGCTCGTCCTCGAGTAGGTAAATGATAAAAAGAGAATTTTTGATGCGGAGTGATACTTTAGCATAATTTCAATGTAAATCTTCTTAATTGTAGTATGAATATTCAGATCCGAAAGATTCAAGACAAAAGTTCATATTGACATAAAAATAATAATACTTCAAGCATACTAATCAAAGTAATCATGTCTTCTCAAAATAGCATGGCAAAAGAAAGTTCATCCTTACAAAATCATATAGTTAGGCTATGCTTCATTTTCGTCACAGAAAGATGTTCCCAACTTCTATACCCCCGATGGCAAGCCAAGCAATTGTTTCATACTTAAATAATCTCAAACTTTTTCAACCTTCACGCAATACATGAGCGTGAGCCATGGATATAGCACTATGGGTGGAATAGAATATGATGATGGGGATTGTGTGGAGAAGACAAAAAATAGAAAGTCTCACATTGACGAGGATAATCAACGGGCTATGGAGATGCCCATCAATTGATGTCAACATGAGGAGTAGAGATTGCCATGCAACGGATGCACTAGAGCTGTGAATGCTCAACAAAAGAAAACTAGTGGGTGTGCATCCAACTTGCTTGCTCATGAAGACCTAGGGCATTTTGAGAAAGCCCATCGAGGAATATACAAGCCAAGTTCTATAATGAAAAATGCCCACTAGTATAAAAAGACAACTTATGAGACTCACTATATGAAAAACATGGTGCTACTTTGAAGCACAATATATGAGACTCACTACATGAAGAACAAGGTGCTACTTTGAAGCACAAGTGTGGAAAAGAGATAGTAACATTGCCCTTTTTATTTTCTTTTTTTGGGCCTTTCCTTTTCTTTCTTTTTGGCATTTCTCTTTTTTTGGGCAATGCTCTAATAATGATGATCATCACACTTCTATTGATTACAACATAAGGATTACAACTCGAAACTTAGAACAAGATATGACTCTATATGAATGCCTCCGGCGGTGTATCGGGATGGTGCAATGAATCAAGAGTGACATGTATGAAAAATAATGCATGGTGGCTTTGCCACAAATACGATGTCAACTACATGATCATGCAATGGCAATATGACAGAAGTAAAGTATGTCATGATGATGATGAACGGAACAGTGGAAAGTTGCATGGCAATATATCTCGGAATGGCTATGGAAATGCCATAATAGGTAGGTATGGTGGCTGTTTTGAGGAAGATATAAGGAGGTTTATGTGTGATAGAGCGTATCATATCACGGGGTTTGGATGCACCGTGAAGTTCGCACCAACTCTCAAGGTGAGAAGGGCAATGCACGGCAATCAAGAGGCTAGCAAAGGCGGAAAGGTAAAAGTGTGTATAATCCATGGACTCAACATTAGTCAAAAGAACTCATATACTTATTGCAAAAATTTAGAAGTCATAAAAAATCAAGTACTACGCACATGCTCCTAGGGGGTTAGATTGGTTGGAAAAGACCATCGCTCGTCCCCGACCGCCACTCATAAGGATGCACAAGCCAGGTACACTTCATGTTTCAAATTTGTTACACAACTTTAACCATACGTGCATGTTACGGGATTTGCTAACTTCAACACAAGCATTCTTTAAATTCACAACTACTCAACTAGCATGACCTTGATATTATCACCTCCATATCTCAAAACAATTATCAAGCATCAAACTTTTCTTAGTATTCAACGCACTCAAAAGAAAGTTTCACATATCTTGAATACCAAGTATATTAATATTAAGCAAATTACCATGCTATTAATGACTCTCAAAATAATCTAAGTGAAGCATGAGAGATCAATAGTTTCTTTAAAACAAATCCACCACCGTGCTCTAAAAGATCTAAGTGAAGCACTAGAGCAAAAATTATCACGCTCAAAAGATATAAGTGAAGCACTATGAGCAAAACTATCAAGCTCAAAAGATATAAGTGAAGCACATAGAGTATTCTATCAAATTCCAATTTATGTATGGCTCTCTCAAAAGGTGTGTACAGCAAGGATGATTGTGGTAGACTAACAAGCAAAGATGCAAATGATACAAGACGCCCAAGCAAAACACATATCATGTGGTGAATAAAATATAGCTCCAAGTAAATTACCGATGGAAGTAGATTTAAAGAGGGATGCCTTCCGGGCATCCCCAAGCTTTTACTTTTGGTGTCCTTGGATTATCTTGGGGTGCCATGGGCATCCCCAAGCTTAGGCTCTTGCCACTCCTTGTTCCATAATCCATCAAAAGAATTTACCCAAAACTTGAAAACTTCACAACACAAAACTCAATAGAAATCTCGTGAGCTCCGTTAGAGAAAGAAAACAAAAGACTATTTTAAGGTACTGTAATGAACTCATTCTTTATTTATATTGGTGTTAAACCTACTGTATTCCAACTTCTATGGATTATAAACTATTTTACTAGCCATAGATTCATCAAAATAAGCAAACAACACACGAAAAAACAGAATCTGTCAAAACAGAACAGTCTGTAGTAATCTGTAACTAACGCAAACTTCTGAACTCCAAAAATCTACCAAAATTAGACTGTAATACTTAAGACAGCCGCAAGATAAGACTGTAACATGTGCTAATTTGTCAAGTACCGATAATTATTTGTGGTGTACTCACATTTGGTTTCTTATAGTATTGCATCATTGCCTGTTCAAGCATTAGCAAGTACAGTCAATGAGGAAAATCTACCGGATCTGAAGTACCAATTTGATACAACTGATGTTGATAAGTGGACCAATTACTGTATTGAAGAAATGCAGCATGTAAGATTTAGAGTATTACATATGAGAATGTTTTGTGCCGGTACTAGATGCGCTGATGATCTTTGTATGTTTCATGGTTCTCATGAAGGATCCTCACACTAAAGGCTCCTCATGTTCTCAAGATTATTCAAGCAGTAAAGCTTTCAGATTGATTTCTTTTTGGTTTCCCTTGTATTTCAGATAAAGCAACTGACTGTATGCTATATGGTTTCCCTTTTGTTTCAGAGCAAGCAATATACTGTATCTCTCAAGCAATTTACTCATACGTGTGATTGGAAAGACGACAACCATTTGTTCTACGACACTACTATCCTGACAGGTACTCAATATTATACTAATCGTCAATGCTATAGAAGTGTTCATCCATGAATAATGAGACTGAAAGGATTTTAGGTTATGAGACTTTGTCCTGATTTCAGAGATGTGCTAAATTCTGAAGTTTGTTGTATGACACTACTATCTGACAAGTAGGATTTTTACAATTACTTGAGTGTATTGGATTGGGTAAACTAATTAGCCCTATGTATCAGTTTCTGATGTGCGATTCTAATGTATGTTGTTCCTGTTATTGTCATTATCCTCGACAGATCATTCAAATGTTGGATTCATGGCCTACAATAGATGATTTGCGACTCCAATGTGTTTTTCTGCTGTTTTTGTTAAGTTCTTAACTCATCAGGCCGGGCTACTGAGTATACATATTGTGTTCATCTCGCCTTCCTTCTTAGGAAAAATCATGTACTGAAGGTAAGCTATTCTTTATTTACATTTTATTTGTTTCTTCCTGCTACTTGTACAATTTGCTACGGAAATCTTCTGTCTGCTTGCCTGAATTAGATCCTGTTTGCACCGTTGCCTGCATTTTGTATTGAGAACCATCTGCTTTAGGCATTTAGCTGTACAAAACTGTGAAAGTAGGCAAGAACCACCTGCAGCTCAAGTCTTGTCTTGTTCGGCAATGACAAGCTAGAGTAAAAGTGGAGCCAAGATCAATTGTTGAAAACCTTTTACTGACTATGAGCGAGGGGATGTAGAAAGCCCTTTGTTAGCTCTGATTTGCCATTTTTGTGTAACACTAGCTTACATAAGGATGTGGTGGCAAGTAGGATTATCTCAGTAGTCAGCTGTCAGCGCTACTATCTGAGAGATTGAGATTGCACTACTATCTCTACGGTCGGCCGGTTTATGCGCTAACCTAGGTTCTAATAAAATGCAAGAGCTTGCGTAATGCTCATTTGCTCTCCCTCCCTACCTCCCTCCCTCCCTCCCTCCACTCCCTCTTGATGCCCCCTCATGGTGCCAGGCCCCTTCTAATGTTGAAGGGCTTCTCAAGTCAGAAAATCTCTCATAACTGCTTCAACATTTATTTCTTCAAGCTGTAACAAGAGTTCCCGCAACAAGGCGTCTTGCAATATTTTGGAAAGTTGCTGCCTCTATCTTTTGTGCCATGTAAGTCTTTCTTGTGTATCTGATCACCAAGTTTTTTCCCTATACCATGTATCATCCGAAGGGCGACAGACCAAAGTCTCGGATTCCTCGAGCAACAGATGTAGTGTTGTCAGTCGATGTGAATCCGTCTACTCCTAGGCAACAACAGAGGAGTGATTGGGATACTGAAAGCCAGTGTATGGAGGCTTAGTGGAGTCAGTCACCAGCCTCTTCGTTGTTTCAACAGCAGCATCAAGCGGCGCCAGAAGCATGTCAGTTACATTCATCTTGGGCATAGCCAACTTTATTGGTGGACTTACTCTCATTTTTCACAATGTAACGAACTTCTCTCGTGGCTGAATTTTCAAAATATTTTAGTGACCATTACAGAAAACTCACATTCAAAACTCCAAAAACTAACATATCATTTTCTTGTGGATAGCAGATTGCTGATCTGAGAGACAGCCGAGTCATGAACGAGGACAAATGAGAAGGTCGGCCACTACTGACTCAAGCTTGGATGTGGTCGAAAGCCTGGCTCCACATGGTTCTACCACTGCTCTCACACATGGTGCTCGGGCTACTTCCACCAGTGCTCTGCGGGTTGTCGTTCCGCGAGAGTAACGACAGGGAGAACAAGATAATGGACGTCGCCAGTGCTTCGCTTGCCTGCATCGCTCTGCTAGCGCTCGGGAAGGTTATGGCCACAGAAGATCCATGACATACTTCAAGACTCTCATTTACTACCTTACCATCGTTGTGAGCTTGTCCGGGATGTCGTACATCGCCGTGTACTGATCATGAGGCTTCTAGAACACTTGACACCATCGATCAAGGTGGTGCATCGGCTCCTCATGCTTCTCCAGGCCTGTTGTTCTCTCATTTAGGTGGTGAACATACGTCTACCTAGGCCTCATTCTGAAGTCTCAAGTTCCTCGGAGCACTGATGGTCTAAAAAGAGAAGACATGGGTGACTTGAAGAGAAAGTGCATGAAGAAACATCTGAATCTTTTTGAGTTGCTACCTGCTATTTTGTTGTTATTCTGGTGTACATTTTAAGTTGCTAACATTTCATGTCAAAATGTGCGATCTTGCTCACTTGAGTTCGTCTGTATCGTGGAATGTTACTACCAGGTATTTTATTAGAGCAGAAAAACAACAGGATCAGTCTTTCCTTCTTTTTCTGTCTCCTTTTCCTTGATAGAGAGGGACTGGTTTTTGCATAGGATTATCCTATCTTTTCAGTCATGTAATGTCGGTGTTTACGTGGTACGTGGCTTGTAGCTGAATCCTTATTTTATTAATGAGACATGTATTACCATGAAAACAAAGACTATCTCATAACTTGACTATCTCATAACTTTAGTGGATAATTGTTTACGAATACCATTTAGCGGCATCCTGCTTAAACCGGTATAGTAGGCTATATCGGTGCTATAGACGGCTATTTAAAACTTTGATAATAATACGATGCGTTGCACGTGCACGCTACTAGTTGACGAAAACTGATATTTCCTCTTGGATACGGTTTTGTAACTATGCATATCAAATCAGACCATCCAATTTGTCACGCTGTAAGGTGATTCCTAATCGAACGGCCGGTTTCATCGTCGAGCCCACCGTCACCTACCCCGGCAACTCTCATCGGTACGTGCACCTCATTGCCGTTTTTTTTGCAGCTTTTTTTTAGAAAACTATAGACCTTTATTAAGCAATGTTCATAGGAATATAGATGATATCATGCAAGACTCTTATTTTTGCAGCTGTGCACCTTGTTCATGACTGCGATAGTCTGAAGGGCCCAAAATCTGCTTTTGGGAAGACCCTTTCCTCACGACCCTCGCGTCGCCCCCTTGGGTGACTCGAGGGTGACTAGGGTTCATGGCCGCCACCACCACCCTGCACCACCCTTCTTCCCTCGCCGCTACCAGAGACGGCCGAGAAGCCAGCTGGGCGCTGTTGAAGGTGGCGGCGGGGATCTCGGCGCCCATCCCTCTTGGAGGCCAGTGGTTCCTGGGGCGGCGGCCCTAGCCGGAGAGGCGGTGTCGTCGGGCGGTTGGCGGCATTCGCAGGGGGTGCTAGCCAGCGTGCCTGGCCACGCGGGCGGCGGGTGGCTGGTGGAATCCGGCCACGGCGTGAAGTCCCTTCTTCGTCAAATTTGGAGGTGCGAAATCCCTCTTCCCTGCCGCCTCTCTCTCACCTTCGGCGGGGGCTACCGATTCGTTTCTGGCTCCGGCGTTGGTGCGTGTTGGTGGCCAGCTAGGGGACCGAGTGAAACCTTGGCCAGTCCGGCCGGCCCGGCAGGGGCAACGCCCAAGGGCGCTGCTTTTCTCCATGGGGACGCAACCGAGGTCCCCTGCCCGGGTGAAAACCTTTATCCACTACGGATTTGGCGGTGGCGGCGCCTTGCGCATCGTGACCTTGCTGGAGGCATCGTCAGGGGTGCTGAGCTCGGTCGGGAGGCTCTGCAGGTGAGGGTTTGAGTTGCCTCCTCTTCGTCGTCCGATTCCTTGAAGCTTGTCTCCAACAAGTTATGCATGGACCGAGGCGGAGCAGCCGGCTAGGTATATCCCAAATCGAAGTGGTCGCCCTATGTCCACCTTGCGATGTGAGGGCGGCATTCTTCCATATCTAGGGCAAGCTTCTCGAAATCCCGATGGTGCGGCGCCTACGAGCCATGGCGAGGGGGTAGGGTCCCTCTTTGGTGATAGAGAAGGAAGATGTTGTTCCCCCTCTTCTCTAGGTGTTCCTGGAGCACGGCCCATCTTCGAAGGTCGGCTATGTCCTGCTCTGCTGCTCCGTTCTACTACATATGATCCTAGTGTGGAGTGCTCGGCCTTTGCAAGTTGTAATTTTTATTTCCATTTCATTAGCTGCTTGTGGAGGTTGTAGTGAGTGGGCTTTTCAGTGTTTCCCCATTGTATCGTTCTGACCGTTGTAATTTGGGCTGTTTGTTGTAACTCCTGGCGGTTGATGGCTTTGTTAATTCAAAGCCGAGCTCTTCATGAGCCTTTGTTCCAAAAAAATGACTGTGATGCCTGTTTTGCATCTGTGCAATGTAGGTGACGACCGGTGGTTGCAACAGTATTACTGGGTTATACTTATATCTGGTTTTGAGTTGTAACCGTTTTTATTAGTTCCATCTTGAGGTAACCACAATTTTTAGAGTAACCTATCGAGTCAACTTGCAGCATTAGTTCCGTATTAGTTGTTCTTGCGTAGTTCGGTATCGGTCAACTTGCAGCCCGTTCCATTTCGGGTGCCACCAAGAGGATCCCCAAGGAGAGGAGACTCTAGCTGTGAAGAAGACGTGGCGACTGCCGCGGGAGGATATCGACAGGATCGTCGACCTATCGCCACACGTGCCTTCCTTCATATACCGAGACCTGAAGCGCAACAACCCATCGCTGGAGGAGAAAGACGAGCACACAGACTACAAGGTTGTAGAGGAGTTCGTCGGGTTCCCGGTCTGGGTCTGCCACGAGTACGCCTCCAAAGGATTTGTGGAGGTCGACTACGACTACGTCGGAGAGGCCGAGGCACACAGGCGGATCGACGAAGCACGTGGTCAGGCATTCAGAGCCATCGTTGCTCATCTTTCTTCAGACGTCCTCGTTGACGGCATTTACACATTCCGGTAACTCGGGAGGAAAATGATGGACGGTTTCTGACCGAAATCCAACTCATCTTTCGGATACATATAGAGATGGTGTTGGCAGCCAGGCCCGTGACTATTATGTAGTATTATGAAGGAGCTAGATGTTGTATGCTCCGTCCAAAGTAATTGTGCGCTTGGGCATTGTCACAGCATCACTGATCCAATAAATGCAATTGGCCTCTATTATTTATGTTTTAGAGAGCTTGGCATTTGAGGAATGATATAATTTTTGGATAGGAGAAAGAATCTTTCTCTGCCTCTGTTATTTTTGTGGAAAATTATTGGAAAACTTTCACGTCAGCTAGTGCATGTGTGCAAGTGGACTTAAGCAAAAAAAGGTAAGGGAGTGATTGATAACTGTAGGTGCGTTATCCCTCATGTCAATGGTCCTGCTTCTTGGAAGCCTCCGGACCTTGAGTATATTAAGATAAATATTGATGCTAGCTTTGTGAAGAGCATGAGATCTATCAGTGTTGGCATTGTCGCGAGGAATCACCTGGGTGAGGTCTTGCTTTCATCATGGGGTTTTATCGGTCGTGTACTTGTGTGGATGAAGCGGAACTTCGTGCCTGCCTTGGCGGGTTACACATTGGTATTACTCTTCATAAACCAATTATTTTGGAAATTGATTGCTTTTTGCTGCATCTTTTCTGGCAAAAGATGCCATTGACAGGTCTCCACTGGTGGATCTGAAAAAGGAAGAGCTGAGTGTCTCAAAGTTTATTAAGGATCTTAAGATCATAGAAATCGAAAGACGATCTAATAGGAGTGGCGTATGAGATTGCTAGATTTAGTTTTGATAGCATGTCTGATGGTGTGTTGTATATAAGGACGCTGATAACGCCCACACGTGTGGCATATTGGACATCCACCCACTCACCGTATGTGGCGTAAGCAGGAGGCAGCCCACAGGGATCATGTGTGGGCGAACATTAGAACTGCTCACACGCGTGGCGCAGCTACTTCGTGCCACACGCCCAACAAGTACTACTCATTCTCACCCCGGGCGTGTGGCACGAAGCAAATATGCCCACATGTCCGGGCGCAGCTACGTTAGTTACCTGCGGGATGACGCTTTAGTTAACCCAGGGGGTGGCAACTTTAGTTCAACTCTCTATGTTTTGGTTAATTATAGTTGCCATGTATAATTTATGATAATTGTCGCGTGTAATCAAACCATAGTTGTCGTGTGTGATTAACTACTTGTCACATGTGGTCAAACAATAGTTGTCATGTGTGTTTACCTAGGTTGCCACGTGTGTGGTCCAACCATAGTTGCCATGTATGGTAATCATAGTTGCATGTGTGTTTACCTGGTTGTCCCGTGCGGCGCAACTGCAGTTGCTATCTACCAACGAATCATAGTTTCCATGTGTGTTTATCTAGTTGCCGCATACGGCGCAACTGCAGTTGCCATCTATCACCGTACGAGCATCGTGTGGGCGAAGAGCAGTTCACCCACACGCGCGCGGACTGGTTGGTGACTTTGTGGACGGGAACTGGTTCGCCCACACGGAGCAGCTGACAACCGCGTGCTGCTGGTCGTGTGGGCGAGCGCTCTAACGCCCACACACCACGCTATGCCTACGTGGCACTGAAATTTCAACAGATTCGTTCAAGATTAAATGCGAAACACGACAGACGAAAGATCAAAGTGTTTGGACGAAGTGCAGATATGCCACACGTGTGGGTGTTATCGTTTGGGATATAATAGTGTTCCGCCCTGCATGGTTAGCTTTGTAATGGACAATTGTAAGAATCTTGTTTTAACTAATTAATATATGAGGGGTTTAAAAAAATGCAATTTGCCAATTCAGCAAAAAGAAAGTTGCTTTTCATTGATGAACAAACGCCTTGCAGTTTTGCAGCTTACTGTAGAAGAACGATGTGTGTGATATTCTATTCTGACTTCATGGACATGCTTTCCATGCCCCTGGTCTTCATTAAGAGAATGCATGAGTAGAACTTCTCTGGGTGCTAATAGTTTATTTTCGAACTGAACCTTCTGGTTTGCAAATATATATTTGTCACTTTATCATGAAAAGTAGAATTGGTACACAATGAAAGTTGCTTGTCCCGCGCCTAGATTTTGCAACTATACTAAATCTGTTCTGCTCTGTTTCTCAAGTTCAATCTTTTATTACTCCGTCCCCACCCAGACACATAAAAAAATACAAAATAACCTTTACTCAGTTTTTTGTCATCACAATGATTAATATCCCCTCTAAACGTTCTTATATTTCTTTACAAAGGGAGTACGTCACATAAAAACAAGCAGGGCGGTGCCAGGATTTGACCATAGGAGGAGCGAAGAAGACAATGAACGCATAAAAGTTTTTTTTTTCTGAAAATGACCATACATAAAGGAACACGAAATAATATGTATTTTGCAGTTAGAAAATTGTATTTTTGTTCATTAGTTTGAATGTGGCTCTTACACCTAAAACACATAGAATAAAATCCATAATCCTATATGTTGATTCTAGCTTGTTACCTAAATTTACTGGTGCTAGAATATTTGATCGGTAGTTTGTGTATCAACTAATTTGACATTGAAGCCATCATACATACAAACTGGTAGATTTATAATCGTCCCAAAAATACAAACAAGCATCTACTCCCTCCGTTCCAAATTAGTTGACTTGGATTTATCTAGATACAGATGTATCTAACACTAAAACATGTCTAGATATATTCGTATCAAACAAATCTGAGTCAACTAATTTGAAACGGACGGAGTAACAGTTTGTGCATATCTAATATAGCCTAGACATGAGCCGGTGATATACCTTAGATCTGACGTGAGTCGTGCTATGTCGTCCTAAGGGTGAAATTTTAAACTAAGGGCGAAATTTTGAACTCGGATGATGAAATCAGTGCATACAGGACCTATTTTTGAGAATAAAACAAGAAATTGCTACACCTAATTAATTCCATCTAAAGCAAAAAGTTTCTAGTCTTCTGGAGCTAGATGCGGATCAGTTCATCATCAATATTTCATAGTATAAATCAACAAAGGAATTAAGGAGACTCACCGCATGATTATTCTGCCATCAGCGCTGGTGTTGATCCCTTTTACAGATGCCATCGTCGAACTTCCTAGGTGTCTACGCGAAGCGAGCGCGTGTGCCCAGTCGTCGGCGGCGAACGATAGATGCCCTTGATCGTGGGTTCGTAGCCTCGTCAGATTCCAGAATTACCTGGCTAAAAAGAATTACCTGGCTGTTTGTTTTCTCTAGCGTGGGCTGACCAAGATATACATATGGGCTTTAACTAGGGAAGCTCCTGGGCTTGAGCGCATTGTTAGGGGGGGCCAATTACTCCTAAGTCTGTTTCTTCGTCCCCCCGGCTCCGCCCCTGAAAACAAGTGATGCTGCAGTCACACGTTTTAGAAATATCAACAAAGCAGTATTGTATAATGGTCCAAGGGATTCAGCCGTGCTAAATTGCATAATCAACAAATGAGGCATATAGGAATTTTATTTCACACGGTCTGGACGTTTAAATTTCAAATTGGTTCACAATGTTCTGAACAGTAGTACTAGAATACCTCGAAGGCCAATGGACGCCTTCTTTAGTTTGCCAGTCCGCCACTTCCATGGCCAAATCATTGTTGGTGAGAACCTGTGCCTTCTTCGCCCAGTTGGCGACGTATGTCCATGGCCAAGCTCGTCAGCGGACATACTAGCAATTACTACCCTAAAAAGCAATGACTAGTAAATGAAACTTATTCAGTAATGCACCAAATCACATATAGTTATCATCCATAACATGCACCGGGTGAGATACATACTTCACCGCATCCTCGAGCCGGTCGGTTCAATTCGTGTCTTCAAGTGGGTGTAGGCTACGAGACACTTCTTTCACACATCCATTGCATGTGTGTCATGGGCCCATATGACCGATGAATGATAAAAGAGGTCATTGTTGTGAATAAGCTCGTCTCATCGGCAGGCAGCTTCGAACCGAAGCATGCCACAAAGTGTCTTTAGTTAAGATGACTCAATCTATTTGTTTGATCTAAGTACGGTGGATATGTGATCTGTTTATCGCACCCGCTAAATCTTAATTGATTCGATATGTTACTACTGCTAGCTACACATATAAACATAAAAATCATTGCATGCATTCATAGATATATAAATAATTAACAACCATGTCACACTCAATCAAAATAGCGATGTCCATAGTAGGGTTCCACAAGCTGGACCCTCAAACTAAAGTTGCATATCTATAGTAGTCGGCATCTAGTCCTTTTTCTTCTTCGATGCCCCCTCCGGGCCATCGTCTTGGCGACGCTTACCACTGACCATCGGCAGGTCTTCCTCCTCCTCGTCGTCTTCGTCCTCCTCCTTGTCATCGTCGTCCTCCTCCTCCTCCTCCTCGTCCTCGTCCTTGTGCTTGTCATCCTTCTCTGAGTTGGCCTTCGAGGGCTCCTTCGGCCCGTCCATGAACTCGATATAGTCGGGGTCGTCGGAACTATAGAAGTCGGACTCCTCAGCGCACTTGAATTTTTTTATCAATATTGCTAACAAATAAATAATTCACTAAATAATGCATTTTAACAAATAGATGATTTGGTTCTAATTAATTAATTAATTACTACTCCCTCCCATCCAAAATAGGCGCCGTGTTTTTAGTTTAGAGGGAGTAGCATTTTAACAATGTGCTACTACTGGGGCCGGCGGACTTTGCTGCAATTACTAGTAAAATCAAACTAATTCAGTGCTGCACCAGATCATAAATAGTTACCATCCATAACATGCACCAGATGAGATACATACTTGACTGCATCCTCCTTGATGTCCTGGCCTGTGATGTAGTCGACTTCGTTGGGAGCGCCGCGGAAGGTGGGAACAGGTCGATCCAGACGCTGAGCGTGAGCGTGTCACCGGAGAGCATCTCCTGGGGCACTGCCAAGAACATCCCCTGCCACGGCGCGGGTGCGCCGGCGGTCAGCGTGCTGCTGCTCACCAGCGAGGCCATGAGGACCATGTCGATACCGGGGCCCCACGGACAGCTTGCACCAAGATGCAGGCGTCGTCTCGGCCTCACCGTCGGGCCTGATGCACAGCAGCGACACGGCCGTAGCTGCGCCAGCGGGCCAAGGGATACGAGGAACACGCTGCAGTCCTCCTCCCCAACGGCGCATGCAGGTGCGACAGGGGAAAAGCCGAGGCTAGAGGACAGGCCGTAGCGGACCGTGACGGCGGGCGCTGGTGGCAGTCGGCGAAATGGTTGAGGAGCATCGCTGGGAGCCCACGAAAGCGCACCGGACTCCGGGCAGGAGCAGGCCATACTGCACTGCTTCTTCTTGGTTGCGGCGGGCTGTAATGACTAATGCGGCGAGAAGCACCGTAAGTGAAGCGCTGAGAATGGGCAGGGACAGCAGCCCCTTTTATACCCTCTGCACGGACGCGTCTCTTCGGCGACTAAACGCGTACACTGATGGAAAAACAGGCTTCCGTCCAGCCCCATAAGTCACGAAGCTGTAGGAACCGCGACTAATGGGACCTTTAGTCGCGGTTCTGGAGGTGAAACGCGACCAAAGGCCTGGGCCCAGGGCGCTCGGTGGCTGGCCGACGACGTGAGGGTCTTTAGTCGTGGTTTGCCGGGACAACCGCGACTAAAGGCCTTCGGCACATTTAGTCAGGGTTTGCCAGGCAAACCGCAACTAAAGCCCCTCCCATATATATACCCATCCAGCAGCCAACACTTAGCCATTTGGAGCCATTCTCTTCACAAGTGGGTGTAGGTTTGCTTTTGGTTCCTCTTATGCACATAAGGTGTTTGATGAAATGCCCCAAGAGCATGAAACAAAACAATACAAATTAAACAGAAAACAATACAAATTAAAAAGAAAACAATACAAATTAAACAGAAAACAGGTTTGGGGGGGGGCTAAAACCCTAAACCTGCGGCGGCCTTTAGTAGCGGTTGGCCAGACCAACCCCGACGAAAGGTGAAATGAGAGCATAAAAACCATAAAAACCCTTTAGTCGCGGTTGGGCAGGCGACCAGCGACTAAAGGGTACCTTTAATCATGGGTCTCGTCGCCAACCGCGACTAAAGGGGCTATAAATACAAGGCTCGATTCTCGTCTTCTCGATTCGATTCTACTTTGTTCGTCTCTGCCGCGCCCTCGGCGCGCCGCGTCGCCCTCGCCCTCGGCGCCGCCGTCGCCCTCGCCCTCAGCGCCGCCCGCCGTCGCCCTCGCCCTCGGCGCCGCCCGCCGTCGCCCTCGCCTACAGCCTTGCGCCGCCCGGCGACCTCGGTACTGCCGCCTCGCTCGCCAGCCCTCAACGCCGCCGACCGGCCTCCCTCGCCCACAGCCTTGCGCCGCCTCGCTTCGCCCGCCCTCGGCGCAACCTGGTAGTGCATCCGGCCAAGGCCACCTCCGGCTAGCGCCTCGACCCATTCTTGGGCTCACGCGGCGCGGACGCCCGCCGCGACGCATCACCCCTTCCTTGGCTTCTCCAGCGTGCACGCCGGCGGCAAAAGAAATAAAACAATACAAATTAAACAGAAAACAGGTTTAGGGGGGGGGCTAAAACCCTAAACCTGTGGCGGCCTTTAGTCGCGGTTGGCCAGAAGAACCGCGACTAAAGGTCCTCCGCCCCGACGTCACCGGCGCCCACGTGGACGGGCCGTTAGTCGCGGTTCTTAAGCAGCCGCGACTAAAGGTGGGGGGCATTAGTCGCGCTTATTTGGTCGCTGTTGCCCAACCGTGACTAATGGCAGTTGCGAACCGCGACCAGTGGTACGTGTCTCATACAAACGCCGGATGCGTCGCTTCAAAACAACGGCTGCTAATCCCCACGCGTCGCTTGACCATGCCTCTGTGGAATACGCACGTAGTATATACGTTATTAGTTGTAGTATCAATCCATGTACTTGCGCCTGAATGGTCCTTGAGACAATCCCATGTGCATGCACTTCCACTACTAGGTATAGCCATTACCGAGTACTACATGCACTTGGTGAAACTTAAAAAAGATTGACTTAGGAAAATCGATCCTAGAACTTCAATTATTTTATGGATTGGAAAGACTACATGTGATCAAATCCAACATTTTTTTTGACCATCTTGTCTTGTCAGGTCAACCTTGAAATTATATTATTATTATTATTATTATTATTATTATTATTATTATTATTATTTGTTTTGGCAAATTTGAAACATTTTATTTTACGTAAAACCTGAAAACCTAGATTTTGTATCAAATGATATGGCTTTTCAAAAAAAAAATCGAGTCCTATATTGTTTTATATCTTCTACACCACACATACCTATCAGAGAGGAGGGTAGGGTAGATGTCGGGGGTGGCTCAGGAGGTAGGAAACGCGGCCTGCTGGTTTGGGAGGTATGGAGTGACATAGGATAGTTCCCAGAACAGTTCTACAATTTGGTAGCGCGTATGCCTGACCAGCACTACTGCTACGTCCCTTAGCAGTAGCACGTATCTCCGAAACGCGCTACTACTTAATTACCTTATCCTAAAGCGGTTCATTGCACCCTCTCACCCACTCTCCCTCTCACTCGCTCTCGCCCGCGCTGACCCGTCGTCCGCCGCCGCCGCGCTGCTCCTCGCCGAGGTACTCCCTCCTCTCCCTCCTCCTCCTCCAGCCGCCCTTCTCCCACCGCCTCCCTCCTCCTCCTCCGGCTGCACCTCCCTCCTCCTCCTCCTCCGCCGCCCCACCCCTCCACCCCGCCTCCTGCTACCTCTTGAGCACTGCGTTGGATTTCCCCGAAGAGGAGAGGATGATGCAGCAAAGTAGCGTATGTATTTCCCTCAGTTTTTGAGAACCAAGGTATCAATCCAGTAGGAGGCCACGCACAAGTCCCTCGTACCTGCACAAAACAATAGCTCCTCGCAACCAACGCGATTAGGGGTTGTCAATCCCTTCACGGTCACTTACGAGAGTGAGATCTGATAGAGATGATAAATAATATTTTTGGTATTTTTGATATAGAGATGCAAAGTGAAAAGTAAATGGCAAAGTAAAAACAAAGCAAGTATTAAAGTGATGGAGATTGATATGATGAGAATAGACCCGTGGGCCATAGGTTTCACTAGTGGCTTCTCTCAAGAGCATAAGTATTCTACGGTGGGTGAACAAATTACTGTTGAGCAATTGACAGAATTGAGCATAGTTATGAGTATATCTAGGTATGATCATCTATATAGGCATCACGTCCGAGACAAGTAAACCAAACGATTCTGCATCTACTACTATTACTCCACCCATCGACCGCTATCCAGCATGCATCTAGAGTATTAAGTTAAAAACAGAGTAACGCCTTAAGCAAGATGACATGATGTAGAGGGATAAATTCATGCAATATGATAAAAACCCCATCTTATTATCCTCGATGGCAACAATACAATACGTGCCTTGCAACCCTTTCAGTCACTGGGTAATGACACCACAAGATTGAACCCAAAGCTAAGCACTTCTCCCATTGCAAGAACTACCAATCTAGTTGGCCAAACCAAACGGATAATTCGAAGAGACTTGCAAAGATAACCAATCATACATAAAAGAATTCAGAGAAGATTCAAATATTATTCATAGATAATCTGGATCATAAACCCACAATTCATCGGTCTCAACAAACACACCGCAAAAACAAGATTACATCGAATAGATCTCCACAAGAGAGGAGGAGAACATTGTATTGAGATCCAAAAAGAGAGAAGAAGCCATCTAGCTACTAGCTATGGACCCGAAGGTCTGAAGTAAACTACTCACACTTCATCGGAGGGTCTATGGTGATGATGTACAAGCCCTCCGTGGTGGATGCCCCCTCCGGCGGAGCTCCGGAACAGGCCCCAAGATGGGATCTCGTGGATACAGGAAGTTGCGGCGGTGGAATTAGGTTTTTGGCTCCTGTTCTGATCGTTTGGGGTACGTAGGTATATATAGGAGGAAGGAGTACGTCGGTGGAGCAACAGGGGGCCCACGAGGCAGGGGGCGCGCCCTAGGGGGGGGCGCCCACCCTCGTGACCGCTTCTTTTGTTCCTTGGAGTAGGGTCCAAGTCCCCTGGATCACGTTCGGTGAGAAAATCACGTTTCCGAAGGTTTTCATTCCGTTTGGACTCCGTTTGATATTTCGTTTCTTCGAAACACTGAAATAGGCAAAAAACACCAATTCTGGGCTGGGCCTCCAGTTAATAGGTTAGTCCCAAAAATAATATAAAAGTGGAAAATAAAGCCCAATATAGTCCAAAACAGTAGATAAAGTACATGGAGCAATAAAAAATGATAGATACCTTGGAGACGTATCAGGCATCCCCAAGCTTAATTCCTGCTCGTCCTCGAGTAGGTAAATGATAAAAGAGAATTTTTGATGCGGAGTGATACTTTAGCATAATTTCAATGTAAATCTTCTTAATTGTGGTATGAATATTCAGATCCGAAAGATTCAAGACAAAAGTTCATATTGACATAAAAATAATAATACTTCAAGCATACTAATCAAAGTAATCATGTCTTCTCAAAATAGCATGGCAAAAGAAAGTTCATCCCTACAAAATCATATAGTTGGGCTATGCTTCATTTTCGTCACACAAAGATGTTCCCAACTTCTATACCCCCGATGGCAAGCCAAGCAATTGTTTCATACTTAAATAATCTCAAACTTTTTCAACCTTCACGCAATACATGAGCGTGAGCCATGGATATAGCACTATGGGTGGAATAGAATATGATGATGGGGATTGTGTGGAGAAGACAAAAAATAGAAAGTCTCACATTGACGAGGATAATCAACGGGCTATGGAGATGCCCATCAATTGATGTCAACATGAGGAGTAGAGATTGCCATGCAATGGATGCACTAGAGCTGTGAATGCTCAACAAAAGAAAACTAGTGGGTGTGCATCCAACTTGCTTGCTCATGAAGACCTAGGGCATTTTGAGGAAGCCCATCGTAGGAATATACAAGCCAAGTTCTATAATGAAAAATTCCCACTAGTATAAAAAGACAACTTATGAGACTCACTATATGAAAAACATGGTGCTACTTTGAAGCACAATATATGAGACTCACTACATGAAGAACAAGGTGCTACTTTGAAGCACAAGTGTGGAAAAAGAGATAGTAACATTGCCCTTTTTATTTTCTTTTTTTGGGCCTTTCCTTTTCTTTCTTTTTGGCATTTCTCTTTTTTTGGGCAATGCTCTAATAATGATGATCATCACACTTCTATTGATTACAACATAAGGTTTACAACTCGAAACTTAGAACAAGATATGACTCTATATGAATGCCTCCAGTGATGTATCGGGATGGTGCAATGAATCAAGAGTGACATGTATGAAAAATAATGCATGGTGGCTTTGCCACAAATACGATGTCAACTACATGATCATGCAATGGCAATATGACAGAAGTAAAGTATGTCATGATGATGATGAACGAAACAGTGGAAAGTTGCATGGCAATATATCTCGGAATGGCTATGGAAATGCCATAATAGGAAGGTATGGTGGCTGTTTTGAGGAAGATATAAGGAGGTTTATGTGTGATAGAGCGTATCATATCACGGGGTTTGGATGCACCGCTAAGTTCGCACCAACTCTCAAGGTGAGAAGGGCAATGCACGGCAATCAAGAGGCTAGCAAAGGCGGAAAGGTAAAAGTGTGTATAATCCATGGACTCAACATTAGTCAAAAGAACTCATATACTTATTGCAAAAATTTAGAAGTCATAAAAAATCAAGTACTACGCACATGCTCCTAGGGGGTTAGATTGGTTGGAAAAGACCATCGCTCGTCCCCGACCGCCACTCATAAGGATGCACAAGCCAGGTACACTTCATGTTTCAAATTTGTTACACAACTTTAACCATACGTGCATGTTACGGGATTTGCTAACTTCAACACAAGCATTCTTTAAATTCACAACTACTCAACTAGCATGACTTTGATATTATCACCTCCATATCTCAAAACAATTATCAAGCATCAAACTTTTCTTAGTATTCAACGCACTCAAAAGAAAGTTTCACATATCTTGAATACCAAGTATATTAATATTAAGCAAATTACCATGCTATTAACGACTCTCAAAATAATCTAAGTGAAGCATGAGAGATCAATAGTTTCTTTAAAACAAATCCACCACCGTGCTCTAAAAGATCTAAGTGAAGCACTAGAGCAAAAATTATCACGCTCAAAAGATATAAGTGAAGCACTATGAGCAAAACTATCAAGCTCAAAAGATATAAGTGAAGCACATAGAGTATTCTATCAAATTCCAATTTATGTATGGCTCTCTCAAAAGGTGTGTACAGCAAGGATGATTGTGGTAGACTAACAAGCAAAGATGCAAATGATACAAGACGCTCCAAGCAAAACACATATCATGTGGTGAATAAAAATATAGCTCCAAGTAAATTACCGATGGAAGTAGATTTAAAGAGGGGATGCCTTCCGGGCATCCCCAAGCTTTTACTTTTGGTGTCCTTGGATTATCTTGGGGTGCCATGGGCATCCCCAAGCTTAGGCTCTTGCCACTCCTTGTTCCATATTCCATCAAAAGAATTTACCCAAAACTTGAAAACTTCACAACACAAAACTCAATAGAAATCTCGTGAGCTCCGTTAGAGAAAGAAAACAAAAGACTATTTTAAGTTACTGTAATGAACTCATTCTTTATTTATATTGGTGTTAAACCTACTGTATTCCAACTTCTCTATGGACTATAAACTATTTTACTAGCCATAGATTCATCAAAATAAGCAAACAACACACGAAAAACAGAATCTGTCAAAAACAGAACAGTCTGTAGTAATCTGTAACTAACGCAAACTTCTGGAACTCCAAAAATCTACCAAAATTAGACTGTAATACTTAAGACAGCCGCAAGATAAGACTGTAACATGTGCTAATTTGTCAAGTACCGATAATTATTTGTGGTGTACTCACATTTGGTTTCTTATAGTATTGCATCATTGCCTGTTCAAGCATTAGCAAGTACAGTCAATGAGGAAAATCTACCGGATCTGAAGTACCAATTTGATACAACTGATGTTGATAAGTGGACCAATTACTGTATTGAAGAAATGCAGCATGTAAGATTTAGAGTATTTCATATGAGAATGTTTTGTGCCGGTACTAGATGCGCTTGATGATCTTTGTATGTTTCAAAGTGGCCCTTGCGAAGGATCCTCACACTAAAGGCTCCTCATGTTCTCAAGATTATTCAAGCAGTAAAGCTTTCAGATTGATTTCTTTTGGTTTCCCTTGTATTTCAGATAAAGCAACTGACTGTATGCTATATGGTTTCCCTTTTGTTTCAGAGCAAGCAATATACTGTATCTCTCAAGCAATTTACTCATACGTGTGATTGGAAAGACGACAACCATTTGTTCTCTGACACTACTATCTGACAGGTACTCAATATTATACTAATCGTCAATGCTATAGAAGTGTTCATCCATGAATAATGAGACTGAAAGGATTTTAGGTTATGAGACTTTGTCCTGATTTCAGAGATGTGCTAAATTCTGAAGTTTGTTGTATGACACTACTATCGACAAGTAGGATTTTTACAATTACTTGAGTGTATTGGATTGGGTAAACTAATTAGCCCTATGTATCAGTTTCTGATGTGCGATTCTAATGTATGTTGTTCCTGTTATTGTCATTATCCTCGACAGATCATTCAAATGTTGGATTCATGGCCTACAATAGATGATTTGCGACTCCAATGTGTTTTTCTGTTGTTTTTGTTAAGTTCTTAACTCATCAGGCCGGGCTACTGAGTATACATATTGTGTTCATCTCGCCTTCCTTCTTAGGAAAAATCATGTACTGAAGGTAAGCTATTCTTTATTTACATTTTATTTGTTTCTTCCTGCTACTTGTACAATTTGCACGGAAATCTTCTGTCTGCTTGCCTGAATTAGATCCTGTTTGCACCGTTGCCTGCATTTTGTATTGAGAACCATCTGCTTTAGGCATTTAGCTGTACAAAAGTGTGAAAGTAGGCAAGAACCACCTGCAGCTCAAGTCTTGTCTTGTTCGGCAATGACAAGCTAGAGTAAAAGTGGAGCCAAGATCAATTGTTGAAAACCTTTTACTGACTATGAGCGAGGGGATGTAGAAAGCCCTTTGTTAGCTCTGATTTGCCATTTTGTGTAACACTAGCTTCCATAAGGATGTGGTGGCAAGTAGGATTATCTCAGTAGTCAGCTGTCAGCTACTATCTGAGAGATTGAGATTGCACTACTATCTCTACGGTCTAATCGGTTTATGCGCTAACCTAGGTTCTAATAAAATGCAAGAGCTTGCGTAATGCTCATTTGCTCTCCTCCCTACCTCCCTCCCTCCCTCCCTCCACTCCCTCTTGATGCCCCCTCATGGTGCCATGCCCTTCTAATGTTGAAGGGCTTCTCAAGTCAGAAAATCTCTCATAACTGCTTCAACATTTATTTCTTCAAGCTGTAACAAGAGTTCCCGCAACAAGGCGTCTTGCAATATTTTGGAAAGTTGCTGCCTCTATCTTTTGTGCCATGTAAGTCTTTCTTGTGTATCTGATCACCAAGTTTTTTCCCTATACCATGTATCATCCGAAGGGGCGACAGACCAAAGTCTCGGATTCCTCGAGCAACAGATGTAGTGTTGTCAGTCGATGTGAATCCGTCTACTCCTAGGCAACAACAGAGGAGTGATTGGGATACTGAAAGCCAGTGTATGGAGGCTTAGTGGAGTCAGTCACCAGCCTCTTCGTTGTTTCAACAGCAGCATCAAGCGGCGCCCGGAAGCATGTCAGTTACATTCATCTTGGGCATAGCCAACTTTATTGGTGGACTTACTCTCATTTTTCACAATGTAACGAACTTCTCTCGTGGCTGAATTTTCAAAATATTTTAGTGACCATTACAGAAAACTCACATTCAAAACTCCAAAAACTAACATATCATTTTCTTGTGGATAGCAGATTGCTGATCTGAGAGACAGCCGAGTCATGAACGAGGACAAATGAGAAGGTCGGCCACTACTGACTCAAGCTTGGATGTGGTCGAAAGCCTGGCTCCACATGGTTCTACCACTGCTCTCACACATGGTGTTCGGGCTACTTCCACCAGTGCTCTGCGGGTTGTCGTTCCGCGAGAGTAACGACAGGGAGAACAAGATAATGGACGTCGCCAGTGCTTCGCTTGCCTGCATCGCTCTGCTAGCGCTCGGGAAGGTTATGGCCACAGAAGATCCATGACATACTTCAAGACTCTCATTTACTACCTTACCATCGTTGTGAGCTTGTCCGGGATGTCGTACATCGCCGGTGTACTAATCATGAGGCTTCTAGAACACTTGACACCATCGATCAAGGTGGTGCATCGGCTCCTCATGCTTCTCCAGGCCTGTTGTTCTCTCATTTAGGTGGTGAACATACGTCTACCTAGGCCTCATTCTGAAGTCTCAAGTTCCTCGGAGCACTGATGGTCTAAAAAGAGAAGACATGGGTGACTTGAAGAGAAAGTGCATGAAGAAACATCTGAATCTTTTTGAGTTGCTACCTGCTATTTTGTTGTTATTCTGGTGTACATTTTAAGTTGCTAACATTTCATGTCAAAATGTGCGATCTTGCTCACTTGAGTTCGTCTGTATCGTGGAATGTTACTACCAGGTATTTTATTAGAGCAGAAAAACAACAGGATCAGTCTTTCCTTCTTTTTCTGTCTCCTTTTCCTTGATAGAGAGGGACTGGTTTTTGCATAGGATTATCCTATCTTTTCAGTCATGTAATGTCGGTGTTTACGTGGTACGTGGCTTGTAGCTGAATCCTTATTTTATTAATGAGACATGTATTACCATGAAAACAAAGACTATCTCATAACTTGACTATCTCATAACTTTAGTGGATAATTGTTTACGAATACCATTTAGCGGCATCCTGCTTAAACCGGTATAGTAGGCTATATCGGTGCTATAGACGGCTATTTAAAACTTTGATAATAATACGTGCGTTGCACGTGCACGCTTACTAGTTGACGAAAACTGATATTTCCTCTTGGATACGGTTTTGTAACTATGCATATCAAATCAGACCATCCAATTTGTCACGCTGTAAGGTGATTCCTAATCGAACGGCCGGTTTCATCGTCGAGCCCACCGTCACCTACCCCGGCAACTCTCATCGGTACGTGCACCTCATTGCCGTTTTTTTGCAGCTTTTTTTTAGAAAACTATAGACCTTTATTAAGCAATGTTCATAGGAATATAGATGATATCATGCAAGACTCTTATTTTTGCAGCTGTGCACCTTGTTCATGACTGCGATAGTCTGAAGGGCCCAAAATCTGCTTTTGGGAAGACCCTTTCCTCACGACCCTCGCGTCGCCCCCTTGGGCGACTCGAGGGTGACTAGGGTTCCGCGGCCGCCACCACCACCCTGCACCACCCTTCTTCCCCTCGCCGCTACCAGAGACGGCCGCCGAGAAGCCCGCGCGGGCGCTGTTGAAGGTGGCGGCGGGGATCTCGGCGCTCCATCCCCTCTTGGAGGCCAGTGGTTCCTGGGGCGGCGGCCCTAGCCGGAGAGGCGGTGTCGTCGGGCGGTTGGCGGCATTCGCAGGGGGTGCTAGCCAGCGTGCCTGGCCACGCGGGCGGCGGGTGGCTGGTGGAATCCGGCCACGGCGTGAAGTCCCTTCTTCGTCAAATTTGGAGGTGCGAAATCCCTCTTCCCTGCCGCCTCTCTCACCGTCGTGGGGCTACCGATCCGTTTCTGGCTCCGGCGTTGGTGCGTGTTGGTGGCCAGCTAGGGGACCGAGTGAAACCTTGGCCAGTCCGGCCCGGCAGGGGCAACGCCCAAGGGCGCTGCTTTTCTCCATGGGGACGCAACCGAGGTCCCCTGCCCGGGTGAAAACCTTTATCCACTACGGATTTGGCGGTGGCGGCGCCTTGTGCATCGTGACCTTGCTGGAGGCATCGTCAGGGGTGCTGAGCTCGGTCGGGAGGCTCTGCAGGTGAGGGTTTGAGTTGCCTCCTCTTCGTCGTCCGATTCCTTGAAGCTTGTCTCCAACAAGTTATGCATGGACCGAGGCGGAGCAGCCGGCTAGGTATATCCCAAATCGAAGTGGTCGCCCTATGTCCACCATGCGATGTGAGGGCGGCATTCTTCCATATCTAGGGCAAGCTTCTCGAAATCCCGATGGTGCGGCGCCTACGAGCCATGGCGAGGGGGTAGGGTCCCTCTTTGGTGATAGAGAAGGAAGATGTTGTTCCCCCTCTTCTCTAGGTGTTCCTGGAGCACGGCCCATCTTCGAAGGTCGGCTATGTCCTGCTCTGCTGCTCCGTTCTACTACATATGATCCTAGTGTGGAGTGCTCGGCCTTTGCAAGTTGTAATTTTTATTTCCATTTCATTAGCTGCTTGTGGAGGTTGTAGTGAGTGGGCTTTTCAGTGTTTCCCCATTGTATCGTTCTGACCGTTGTAATTTGGGCTGTTTGTTGTAACTCCTGGCCGGTTGATGGCTTTGTTAATTCAAAGCCGAGCTCTTCGCGAGCCTTTGTTCCAAAAAAAATGACTGTGATGCCTGTTTTGCATCTGTGCAATGTAGGTGACGCACTGGTGGTTGCAACAGTATTACTGGGTTATACTTATATCTGGTTTTGAGTTGTAACCGTTTTTATTAGTTCCATCTTGAGGTAACCACAATTTTTAGAGTAACCTATCGAGTCAACTTGCAGCATTAGTTCCGTATTAGTTGTTCTTGCGTAGTTCGGTATCGGTCAACTTGCAGCCCATTCCATTTCCGGGTGCCACCAAGGGGATCCCCAAGGAGAGGAGACTCTAGCTGTGAAGAAGGCGTGGCGACTGTCAGCGGGAGGATATCGACAGGATCGTCGACCTATCGCCACACGTGCCTTCCTTCATATACCGAGACCTGAAGCGCAACAACCCATCGCTGGAGGAGAAAGACGAGCACACAGACTACAAGGTTGTAGAGGAGTTCGTCGGGTTCCCGGTCTGGGTCTGCCACGAGTACGCCTCCAAAGGATTTGTGGAGGTCGACTACGACTACGTCGGAGAGGCCGAGGCACACAGGCGGATCGACGAAGCACGTGGTCAGGCATTCAGAGCCATCGTTGCTCATCTTTCTTCAGACGTCCTCGTTGACGACGACACATTCCGGTAACTCGGGAGGAAAATGATGGACGGTTTCTGACCGAAATCCAACTCATCTTTCGGATACATATAGAGATGGTGTTGGCAGCCAGGCCCGTGACTATTATGTAGTATTATGAAGGAGCTAGATGTTGTATGCTCCGTCCAAAGTAATTGTGCGCTTGGGCATTGTCACAGCATCACTGATCCAATAAATGCAATTGGCCTCTATTATTTATGTTTTAGAGAGCTTGGCATTTGAGGAATGATATAATTTTTGGATAGGAGAAAGAATCTTTCTCTGCCTCTGTTATTTTTGTGGAAAATTATTGGAAAACTTTCACGTCAGCTAGTGCATGTGTGCAAGTGGACTTAAGCAAAAAAAGGTAAGGGAGTGATTGATAACTGTAGGTGCGTTATCCTCATGTCAATGGTCCTGCTTCTTGGAAGCCTCCGGACCCTGAGTATATTAAGATAAATATTGATGCTAGCTTTGTGAAGAGCATGAGATCAATCAGTGTTGGCATTGTCGCGAGGAATCACCTGGGTGAGGTCTTGCTTTCATCATGGGGTTTTATCGGGTCGTACTTGTGTGGATGAAGCGGAACTTCGTGCCTGCCTTGGCGGGTTACACATTGGTATTACTCTTCATAAACCAATTATTTTGGAAATTGATTGCTTTTTTGCTGCATCTTTTCTGGCAAAAGATGCCATTGACAGGTCTCCACTGGTGGATCTGAAAAAGGAAGAGCTGAGTGTCTCAAAGTTTATTAAGGATCTTAAGATCATAGAAATCGAAAGACGATCTAATAGGAGTGGCGTATGAGATTGCTAGATTTAGTTTTGATAGCATGTCTGATGGTGTGTTGTATATATGACGCTGATAACGCCCACACGTGTGGCATATTGGACATCCACCCACTCACCGTATGTGGCGTAAGCAGGAGGCAGCCCACAGGGATCATGTGTGGGCGAACATTAGAACTGCTCACACGCGTGGCGCAGCTACTTCGTGCCACACGCCCAACAAGTACTACTCATTCTCACCCCGGGCGTGTGGCACGAAGCAAATATGCCCACATGTCTTGGGCGCAGCTACGTTAGTTACCTGCGGGATGACGCTTTAGTTAACCCAGGGGGTGGCAACTTTAGTTCAACTCTCTATGTTTTGGTTAATTATAGTTGCCATGTATAATTTATGATAATTGTCGCGTGTAATCAAACCATAGTTGTCGTGTGTGATTAACTACTTGTCACATGTGGTCAAACAATAGTTGTCATGTGTGTTTACCTAGGTTGCCACGTGTGGTCCAACCATAGTTGCCATGTATGGTAATCATAGTTGCATGTGTGTTTACCTGGTTGTCCCGTACGCGCAACTGCAGTTGCTATCTACCAACGAATCATAGTTTCCATGTGTGTTTATCTAGTTGCCGCATACGGCGCAACTGCAGTTGCCATCTATCACCGTCACGAGCATCGTGTGGGCGAAGAGCAGTTCACCCACACGCCGCAGCGGACTGGTTGGTGACTTTGTGGACGGAACTGGTTCGCCCACACGGAGCAGCTGACAACCGCGTGTTGCTGGTCGTGGTGGGCGGCGCCTAACGCCCACACACCACGCTATGCCTACGTGGCACTGAAATTTCAACAGATTCGTTCAAGATTAAATGCGAAACACGACAGACGAAGATCAAAGTGTTTGGACCGAAGTGCAGATATGCCACACGTGTGGGTGTTATCGTTTGGGATATAATAGTGTTCCGCCCTGCATGGTTAGCTTTGTAATGGACAATTGTAAGAATCTTGTTTTAACTAATTAATATATGAGGGGTTTAAAAAAATGCAATTTGCCAATTCAGCAAAAAGAAAGTTGCTTTTCATTGATGAACAAACGCCTTTGCAGTTTTGCAGCTTACTGTAGAAGAACGATGTGTGTGATATTCTATTCTGACTTCATGGACATGCTTTCCATGCCCCTGGTCTTCATTAAGAGAATGCATGAGTAGAATTTCTCTGGGTGCTAATAGTTTATTTTCGAACTGAACCTTCTGGTTTGCAAATATATATTTGTCACTTTATCATGAAAAGTAGAATTGGGGCACAATGAAAGTTGCTTGTCCCGCGCCTAGATTTTGCAACTATACTAAATCTGTTCTGCTCTGTTTCTCAAGTTCAATCTTTTATTACTCCGTCCCCACCCAGACACATAAAAAATACAAAATAACCTTTACTCAGTTTTTTGTCATCACAATGATTAATATCCCCTCTAAACGTTCTTATATTTCTTTACAAAGGGAGTACGTCACATAAAAACAAGCAGGGGCGGAGCCAGGATTTGACCATAGGAGGAGCGAAGAAGACAATGAACGCATAAAAGTTTTTTTTTTCTGAAAATGACCATACATAAAGGAACACGAAATAATATGTATTTTGCAGTTAGAAAATTGTATTTTTGTTCATTAGTTTGAATGTGGCTCTTACACCTAAAACACATAGAATAAAATCCATAATCCTATATGTTGATTCTAGCTTGTTACCTAAATTTACTGGTGCTAGAATATTTGATCGGTAGTTTGTGTATCAACTAATTTGACATTGAAGCCATCATACATACAAACTGGTAGATTTATAATCGTCCCAAAAATACAAACAAGCATCTACTCCCTCCATTCCAAATTAGTTGACTTGGATTTATCTAGATACAGATGTATCTAACACTAAAACATGTCTAGATATATTCGTATCAAACAAATCTGAGTCAACTAATTTGAAACGGACGGAGTAACAGTTTGTGCATATCTAATATAGCCTAGACATGAGCCGGTGATATACCTTAGATCTGACGTGAGTCGTGCTATGTCGCCCTAAGGGTGAAATTTTAAACTAAGGGCGAAATTTTGAACTCGGATGATGAAATCAGTGCATACAGGACCTATTTTTGAGAATAAAACAAGAAATTGCTACACCTAATTAATTCCATCTAAAGCAAAAGTTTCTAGTCTTCTGGAGCTAGATGCGGATCAGTTCATCATCAATATTTCATAGTATAAATCAACAAAGGAATTAAGGAGACTCACCGCATGATTATTCTGCCATCAGCGCTGGTGTTGATCCCTTTTACAGATGCCATCGTCGAACTTCCTAGGTGTCTACGCGAAGCGAGCGCGTGTGCCCAGTGCGTCGGCGGCGAGCGATAGATGCCCTCGATCGTGGGTTCGTAGCCTCGTCAGATTCCAGAATTACCTGGCTAAAAAGAATTACCTGGCTGTTTGTTTTCTCTAGCGTGGGCTGACCAAGATATACATATGGGCTTTAACTAGGGAAGCTCCTGGGCTTGAGCGCATTGTTAGGGGGGGCCAATTACTCCTAAGTCTGTTTCTTCGTCCCCCCGGCTCCGCCCCTGAAAACAAGTGATGCTGCAGTCACACGTTTTAGAAATATCAACAAAGCAGTATTGTATAATGGTCCAAGGGATTCAGCCGTGCTAAATTGCATAATCAACAAATGAGGCATATAGGAATTTTATTTCACACGGTCTGGACGTTTAAATTTCAAATTGGTTCACAATGTTCTGAACAGTAGTACTAGAATACCTCGAAGGCCAATGGACGCCTTCTTTAGTTTGCCAGTCCGCCACTTCCATGGCCAAATCATTGTTGGTGAGAACCTGTGCCTTCTTCGCCCAGTTGGCGACGTATGTCCATGGCCAAGCTCGTCAGCGGACATACTAGTAATTACTACCCCTAAAAAGCAATGACTAGTAAATGAAACTTATTCAGTAATGCACCAAATCACATATAGTTATCATCCATAACATGCACCGGGTGAGATACATACTTCACCGCATCCTCGAGCCGGTCGGTTCAATTCGTGTCTTCAAGTGGGTGTAGGCTACGAGACACTTCTTTCACACATCCATTGCATGTGTGTCATGGGCCCATATGACCGATGAATGATAAAAGAGGTCATTGTTGTGAATAAGCTCGTCTCATCGGCAGGCAGCTTCGAACCGAAGCATGCCACAAAGTGTCTTTAGTTAAGATGACTCAATCTGTTTGTTTGATCTAAGTACGGTGGATATGTGATCTGTTTATCGCACCCGTTAAATCTTAATTGATTCGATATGTTACTACTGCTAGCTACACATATAAACATAAAAATCATTGCATGCATTCATAGATATATAAATAATTAACAACCATGTCACACTCAACCAAAATAGCGATGTCCATAGTAGGGTTCCACAAGCTGGACCCTCAAACTAAAGTTGCATATCTATAGTAGTCGGCATCTAGTCCTTTTCTTCTTCGATGCCCCCTCCGGGCCATCGTCTTGGCGACGCTTACCACTGACCATCGGCAGGTCTTCCTCCTCCTCGTCGCCTTCGTCCTCCTCCTTGTCATCGCCGTCCTCCTCCTCCTCCTCCTCGTCCCTCGTCCTTGTGCTTGTCATCCTTCTCTGAGTTGGCCTTCGAGGGCTCCTTCGCCCGGCCCATGAACTCGATATAGTCGGGTCGTCGGAACTGTAGAAGTCGGACTCCTCAGCGCACTTGAATTTTTTGATCAATATTGCTAACAAATAAATAATTCACTAAATAATGCATTTTAACAAATAGATGATTTGGTTCTAATTAATTAATTAATTACTACTCCCTCCCATCCAAAATAGGCGCCGTGGTTTTAGTTTATAGGAGTAGCATTTTAACAATGTGCTACTACTGGGCCGGCGGACTTTGCTGCAATTACTAGTAAAATCAAACTAATTCAGTGCTGCACCAGATCATAAATAGTTACCATCCATAACATGCACCAGATGAGATACATACTTGACTGCATCCTCCTTGATGTCCTGGCCTGTGATGTAGTCGACTTCGTTGGGAGCGCCGGCGGAAGGTGGGAACAGGTCGATCCAGACGCTGAGCGTGAGCGTGTCACCGGAGAGCATCTCCTGGGGCACTGCCAAGAACATCCCCTGCCACGGCGCGGGTGCGCCCGGCGGTCAGCGTGCTGCTGCTCACCAGCGAGGCCATGAGGACCATGTCGATACCGGGGCCCCACGGACAGCTTGCACCAGTACCGGGCGCTGCCTCGGCCTCACCGTCGGGCCTGATGCACAGCAGCGACACGGCCGTAGCCGCGCCCAGCGGGCCAAGGGATACGAGGAACACGCTGCAGTCCTCCTCCCCAACGAGCGCATGCCAGGGGTGCGACAGAGAGAAGCCGAGGCTAGAGGACAGGCCGTAGCGGACCGTGACGGCGGGGCGCTGGTGGCAGTCGGCGAAATGGTTGAGGAGCATCGCCGGGGAGCCCACGAAAGCGCACCGGACTCCGGGCAGGAGCAGGCCATACTGCACTGCTTCTTCTTGGTTGCGGCGGGCTGTAATGACTAATGCGGCGAGAAGCACCGTAAGTGAAGCGCTGAGAATGGGCAGGGACAGCAGCCCCTTTTATACCCTCTGCACGGACGCGTCTCTTCGGCGACTAAACGCGTACGTGTCTCATACAAACGCCGGATGCGTCGCTTCAAAACAACGGCTGCTAATCCCCACGCGTCGCTTGACCATGCCTCTGTGGAATACGCACGTAGTATATACGTTATTAGTTGTAGTATCAATCCATGTACTTGCGCCTGAATGGTCCTTGAGACAATCCCATGTGCATGCACTTCCACTACTAGGTATAGCCATTACCGAGTTTTTTTTTTCGAAAAGGGGTAATAGCCCCGGCCTCTGCATCAGAAAGATGCATGCAGCCATCTCATAAAATAAAAAACGTAGTACAAAGTCTCAGAGTCTGTCATAAAACAAAACAGGCTCACCGAGCCCCTCGACACTAAAACAAGCCAGAAAGCCAAATGCCACAACCGGCTGGAAGGTAAAAGGTAGGAAACTAATTGCCTATCCGAGCCATTACCGAGTACTACATGCACTTGGTGAAACTTAAAAAAGATTGACTTAGGAAAATCGATCCTAGAACTTCAATTATTTTATGGATTGGAAAGACTACATGTGATCAAATCCAACAATTTTTTTGACCATCTTGTCTTGTCAGGTCAACCTTGAAATTATATTATTATTATTATTATTATTATTATTATTATTATTATTATTATTATTATTATTATTATTTGTTTTGGCAAATTTGAAACATTTTATTTTACGTAAAACCTGAAAACCTAGATTTTGTATTAAATGATATGGCTTTTCAAAAAAAAAATCGAGTCCTATATTGTTTTATATCTTCTACACCACACATACCCATCAGAGGAGGGTAGGGTAGATGTCGGGGTGGCTCAGGAGGTAGGAAACGCGGCCTGCTGGTTTGGGAGGTATGGAGTGACATAGGATAGTTCCCAGAACAGTTCTACAATTTGGTAGCGCCAGATGCCTGACCAGCACTACTGCTACGTCCCTTAGCAAGAGCACGTATCTCAAACGCGCTACTACTTACTTACCTTATCCTGAAGCGGTTCATTGCACCCTCTCACCCACTCTCCCTCTCACTCGCTCTCGCTTGCTGAACCCGTCGTCCCGGGCCGTCGCGCTTGCTCCTCGCCGAGGTACTCCTCCTCCTCCTCCTCCTCCTCCAGCCGCCTTCTCCCACCGCCTCCCTCCTCCTCCTCCGGCTGCACCTCCTCCTCCTCCTCCTCCGCCGCCCCACCCCCTCCACCCCGCCTGCTACCTTTTGAGCACTGCGTTGGATTTCCCAAGAGGAGAGGATGATGCAGCAAAGTAGCGTAAGTATTTCCCTCAGTTTTTGAGAACCAAGGTATCAATCCAAGAGGAGGCCACGCACAAGTCCCTCGTACCTGCACAAAACAATAGCTCCTCGCAACCAACGCGATTAGGGGTTGTCAATCCCTTCACGGTCACTTACGAGAGTGAGATCTGATAGAGATGATAAATAATATTTTTGGTATTTTTGATATAGAGATGCAAAGTGAAAAGTAAATGGCAAAGTAAAAACAAAGCAAGTATTAAAGTGATGGAGATTGATATGATGAGAATAGACCCGGGGCCATAGGTTTCACTAGTGGCTTCTCTCAAGAGCATAAGTATTCTACGGTGGGTGAACAAATTACTGTTGAGCAATTGACAGAATTGAGCATAGTTATGAGTATATCTAGGTATGATCATCTATATAGGCATCACGTCCGAGACAAGTAAACCGAAACGATTCTGCATCTACTACTATTACTCCACCCATCGACCGCTATCCAGCATGCATCTAGAGTATTAAGTTAAAAACAGAGTAACGCCTTAAGCAAGATGACATGATGTAGAGGGATAAATTCATGCAATATGATAAAACCCCATCTTATTATCCTCGATGGCAACAATACAATACGTGCCTTGCAACCCTTTCAGTCACTGGGTAATGACACCGCAAGATTGAACCCAAAGCTAAGCACTTCTCCCATTGCAAGAACTACCAATCTAGTTGGCCAAACCAAACGGATAAATTCGAAGAGACTTGCAAAGATAGCCAATCATACATAAAAGAATTTAGAGAAGATTCAAATATTATTCATAGATAATCTGGATCATAAACCCACAATTCGTCGGTCTCAACAAACACACCGCGAAAACAAGATTACATCGAATAGATCTCCACAAGAGAGGAGGAGAACATTGTATTGAGATCCAAAAAGAGAGAAGAATCCATCTAGCTACTAGCTATGGACCCGAAGGTCTGAAGTAAACTACTCACACTTCATCGGAGGGTCTATGGTGATGATGTAGAAGCCCTCCGTGGTGGATGCCCCTCCGGTGAGCTCCTAACAGGCCCCAAGATGGGATCTCGTGGATACAGGAAGTTGCTTGGCGGTGGAATTAGGTTTTTGGCTCACGTTCTGATCGTTTGGGGTGCGAGGTATATATAGGAGGAAGAAGTGCGTCGGTGGAGCAACAGGGGCCCACGAGGCAGGGGCGCGCCTAGGGGGGCGCCACCCTCGTGACCGCTTCTTTGTTCCTTGGAGTAGGGTCCAAGTCCTCGGATCACGCTCGTGAGAAAATCACGTTTCGAAGGTTTTCATTCCGTTTGGACTCCGTTTGATATTTCGCTTTCTTGAAACACTGAAATAGGCAAAAAACAACAATTCGGGCTGGGCCTCCAGTTAATAGGTTAGTCCCAAAATAATATAAAAGTGGAAAATAAAGCCCAATATAGTCCAAAACAGTAGATAAAGTACATGGAGCAATAAAAAATGATAGATACCTTGGAGACGTATCAGGCATCCCCAAGCTTAATTCCTGCTCGTCCTCGAGTAGGTAAATGATAAAAAGAGAATTTTTTATGCGGAGTGATACTTTAGCATAATTTCAATGTAAATCTTCTTAATTGTGGTATGAATATTCAGATCCGAAAGATTCAAGACAAAAGTTCATATTGACATAAAAATAAAAATACTTCAAGCATACTAATCAAAGTAATCATGTCTTCTCAAAATAGCATGGCAAAAGAAAGTTCATCCCTACAAAATCATATAGTTAGGCTATGCTTCATTTTCGTCACACAAAGATGTTCCCAACTTCTATACCCCGATGGCAAGCCAAGCAATTGTTTCATACTTAAATAATCTCAAACTTTTTCAACCTTCACGCAATACATGAGCGTGAGCCATGGATATAGCACTATGGGTGGAATAGAATATGATGATGGGGATTGTGTGGAGAAGACAAAAAAATAGAAAGTCTCACATTGACGAGGATAATCAACGGGCTATGGAGATGCCCATCAATTGATGTCAACATGAGGAGTAGAGATTGCCATGCAACGGATGCACTAGAGCTGTGAATGCTCAACAAAAGAAAACTAGTGGGTGTGCATCCAACTTGCTTGCTCATGAAGACCTAGGGCATTTTGAGGAAGCCCATCGTAGGAATATACAAGCCAAGTTCTATAATGAAAAATTCCCACTAGTATAAAAAAGACAACTTATGAGACTCACTATATGAAAAACATGGTGCTACTTTGAAGCACAATATATGAGACTCACTACATGAAGAACAAGGTGCTACTTTGAAGCACAAGTGTGGAAAAAGAGATAGTAACATTGCCCTTTTTATTTTCTTTTTTTGGGCCTTTCCTTTTCTTTCTTTTTGGCATTTCTCTTTTTTGGGCAATGCTCTAATAATGATGATCATCACACTTCTATTGATTACAACATAAGGATTACAACTCAAACTTAGAACAAGATATGACTCTATATGAATGCCTCCGGCGGTGTATCGGGATGGTGCAATGAATCAAGAGTGACATGTATGAAAAATAATGCATGGTGGCTTTGCCACAAATACGATGTCAACTACATGATCATGCAATGACAATATGACAGAAGTAAAGTATGTCATGGTGATGATGAACGGAACAGTGGAAAGTTGCATGGCAATATATCTCGGAATGGCTATGGAAATGCCATAATAGGTAGGTATGGTGGCTGTTTTGAGGAAGATATAAGGAGGTTTATGTGTGATAGAGCGTATCATATCACGGGTTTGGATGCACCGCGAAGTTCGCACCAACTCTCAAGGTGAGAAGGGGCAATGCACGGCATCAAGAGGCTAGCAAAGGCGGAAAGGTAAAAGTGTGTATAATCCATGGACTCAACATTAGTCAAAAGAACTCATATACTTATTGCAAAAATTTAGAAGTCATAAAAAATCAAGTACTACGCACATGCTCCTAGGGGGTTAGATTGGTTGGAAAAGACCATCGCTCTGAAGGAAATATGCCCTAGAGGCAATAATAAAGTTATTATTTATTTCCTTACATCATGATAAATGTTTATTATTCATGCTAGAATTGTATTAACCAGAAACATAATACATGTGTGAATATATAGACAAACAGAGTGTCACTAGTATGCCTCTACTTGACTAGCTCGTTAATCGAAGATGGTTATGTTTCCTAACCATAGACATGAGTTGTCATTTGATTAACGGGATCACATCATTAGGAAAATGATCTGATTGACATGACCCATTCCGTTAGCCTAGCACTTGATCGTTTAGTATGTTGCTATTGCTTTCTTCATGACTTATACATGTTCCTGTAACTATGAGATTATGCAACTCCTGCCATCGGAGGAACACTTTGGTGCTACCAAACGTCACAACGAATCTGGGTGATTATAAAGGAGTACTACAGGTGTTTCCAAAGGTACATGTTGGGTTGGCGATTTCGAGATTAGGTTTTGTCACTCCGATTGTCGGAGAGGTATCTCTGGGCCCTCTCGGTAATGCACATCATTATAAGCCTTGCAAGCAATGTGACCAATGAGTTGGTTACGGATGATGCATTACAGAATCGAGTAAAGAGACTTGCCGGTGACGAGATTGAACTAGGTATTGGATACCGACGATCGAATCTCGGCAAGTAACATACCGATGACAAAGGGAACAACGTATGTTGTTATGCGGTTTGACCGATAAAGATCTTCAGAGAATATGTAGGAGCCAATATGGGCATCCAGGTCCCGCTTATTGGTTATTGACCGAGAATAGTTCTAGGTCATGTCTACATAGTTCTCGAACCCGTAGGGTCCGCACGCTTAAGGTTTCATGATGCTTATATTATGAGTTTATGAGTTTTGATGTACCGAAGGAGTTCGGAGTCCCAAATGAGATCGGGGACATGACGAGGAGTCTCGAAATGGTCGAGACGTAAAGATTGATATATTGGACGACTATATTCGGAGTTCGGAAAGGTTCCAATGATTCGTGTATTTTTCGAGTACCGGAGAGTTACGGAATTCGCCGGGAGAAGTATTGGGCCTTATTGGGCCCTGCGGGAAAGAGAGAGGGGCTGCCTAGGGCAGGCCGCTGCCCCATGGCCTAGTCCGAATTGGACTAGGGAGGGGCCGCACCCTCCTTCCTTCCCTTCTCTCTTCCCTTCCTTGTCTCCTACTCCTAATACATGGAAGGACTCCTAGTTGGACTAGGAAAGGGAATCCTACTCTGTGGGAGTAGGACTCCCCATGGCGCGCCCCTACTAGGGCCGGCCTCCTCCTCCCTCCCTCCTTTATATACGGGGGCAGGGGCACCCCATGGACACACAAGTTGATCTACGGATCGTTCCTTAGCCGTGTGCGGTGCCCCCCTCCACCATATTCCAATTCGGTCATATCGTCGCGGAGCTTAGGCGAAGCCCCGCGCGGAGAAGTCATATCGTCGCGGAGCTTAGGCGAAGCCCCGCGTCGGTGGAGCATCATCATCGCCACCACGCCGTCGTGTTAACGGAACTCATCCCGACACTTTGCTGGATCGGAGTCCGGGATCGCCATCGAGCTGAACGTGTGCAGAACTCGGAGGTGCCGTGACGCTCGGTACTTGGATCGGTCGGATCGTGAAGACGTCGACTACATCAACCGCGTTGTTATAACGCCTTCCGCCACGGTCTCACGAGTGCGTGGACATACACTCTCCCTCTCGTTGCTATGCATCACCATGATCTTGCGTGTGCGTAGGAAATTTTTGAAATTACTACGTTCCCCAACAGTGTCATCCGAGCCTAGGTTTTTATGGTTTGATGTTTTGCACGAGTAGAACACAAGTGAGTTGTGGGCGATACAAGTCATACTGCCTACCAGCATGTCATACTTTGGTTCAGCGGTATTGTGAGATGAAGCGGCCCGGACCGACATTACGCCAGACGCTTACGCGAGACTGGTTTCACTGCTACGAGCACTCGTGCTTAAAGGTGGCTGGCGGGTGTCTGTCTCTCTCACTTTAGTTGAACCGAGTGTGACTACGCCCGGTCCTTGCGAAGGTTAAACGGAGTCTATTTTGACAAACTATCGTTGTGGTTTTGATGCGTAGGTGAGAACGGTTCTTGCTAAGCCCGTAGCAGCCACGTAAAATTTGCAACAACAAAGTAGAGGGCGTCTAACTTGTTTTTGCAGGGCATGTTGTGATGTGATATGGTCAAGACGTGATGAGATATAAGTTGTTGTATAAGATGATCATGTTTTGTTGAAGTTATCGGCAACTGGCAGAAGACCTATGGTTGTCTCTTTGTTGCATAAGATGCAAGTGCCAAATAATTGCTTTACTTTATCGCTATGCGATAGCAATAGTTGCAAGAGCAATAGTTGGCGAGACAACCATGTGATGACACATTGATATAGATCAAGATGATAAAGATCATGGTGTCGTGCCGGTGACGATAGAGATCATGACAGTACTTTGGAGATGGAGATCAAAGGCGCAAGATGATCATGGCCATATCATGTCACATATTTTGATTGCATGTGATGTTTATCTATTATACATCTTATTCTTGCTTTGATTGACGGTAGCATTTTAAGATGATCTCTCACTAATTATCAAGAAGTGTTCTCCCTGAGTATGCACCGTTGCCAAAGTTCGTCGTGCCGAGACACCACGTGATGATCGGGTGTGATAAGCTCTACGTCCATCTACAACGGGTGCAAGCCAGTTTTGCACACGCGGAATACTCAGGTTAAACTTGACGAGCCTAACATATGCAGATATGGCCTCGAGCACGGAGACCGAAAGGTCGAGCGTGAATCATATAGTAGATATGATCAACATAGTGATGTTCACCATTGAAAACTACTCCATCTCACGTGATGATCAGTTATGGTTTAGTTGATTTGGATCACGTGATCACTTAGATGACTAGAGAGATGTCTGTCTAAGTGGGAGTTCTTAAGTAATATGATTAATTGAACTTAAATTTATCATGAACTTAGTCCTGGTAGTATTTTGCAAATTATGTTGTAGATCAATAGCTCGCGTTGTTGCTTTCATATGTTTATTTTCATATGTTCCTAGAGAAAATTGTGTTGAAAAATGTTAGTAGCAATGATGCGGATTGGATCCGCGATCCGAGGTTTATCCTCAATGCTGCATGAAGAATTATGTCCTTAATGCACCGCTAGGTGACAGACCTATTGCAGGAGCAGATGCAGACGTTATGAATGTTTGGCTAGCTCAATATGATGACTACTTGATAGTTTAGTGCACCATACTTAACGGCTTAGAATCGGGACTTCAAAGACGTTTTGAACGTCATGGACCATATGAGATGTTCCAGGAATTGAAGTTAATATTTCAAGCTAATACCCGAGTTGAGAGATATGAAGTCTCCAACAAGTTCTATAGCTAAAAGATGGAGGAGAATCGCTCAACTAGTGAGCATGTGCTCAGATTGTCTGAATACTTCAATCGCTTGAATCAAGTGGGAGTTAATCTTCCAGATAAGATAGTGATTGACAGAATTCTCTAGTCACCATCACTAAGTTACTAGAACTTCGTGATGAACTATAGTATGCAGGGGATGACGAAAACGATTCCCGAGCTCTTCGTGATGTTGAAATCAACGAAGGTAGAAATCAAGAAAGAGCATCAAGTGTTGATGATTGACAAGACCACTAGTCTCAAGGAAAAGGGCAAAGGGAAGAAGGGAAACTTCAAAAGGAACGGCAAGCAAGTTGCTGCTCGAGTGAAGAAGCCCAAGTCTGGACCTAAGCCCGAGACTAAGTACTTTTGCTGCAATGGAACTGGTCACCGGAAGCGGAACTACCCCTGAATATTTGGTGGATAAGAAGGATGGCAAAGTGAACAAAGGTATATTTGATATACAGATTATTGATGTGTATTTTACTAGTGTTCATAGCAACCCCTCGGTATTTGATACTGGTATAGTTGCTAAGAGTAGTAACTTGAAACGGGAGTTACAGAATGAACAGAAACTAGTTGAAGGGAAGTGACGATGAGTGTTGGAAGTAGTTCCAAGATTGATATGATCATCATCGCACACTCCCTATACTTTCGGGATTAGTGTGGAACCTAAATAAGTGTTATTTGGTGTTGAGCATAAATATGATTTGATCATGTTTATTGCAATCTGTTATTCATTTAAGTAAGAGAATAAATTGTTGTTCTGTTTACATGAATAAAACCTTATATGGTTACACACCCAATGAAAATGGTTCATTGGATCTCGATCATAGTGATACACATATTCATAATAATGAAACCAAAAGATGCAAAGTTAATAATGATAGTGCAACTTATTTGTGGCACTGCCGTTTAGGTCATATTGGTGTAAAGCGCTTGAAGAAAACTCCATGCTGATGGACTTTTGGAATCACTTGACTATGAATCATTTGATGCTTGCGAACCGTGCCTTTTGGGCAAGATGACTAAAACTCCGCTTCTCCGGAACAATGGAACAAGCTACTGACTTATTGGAAATAATACATACCGATGTATGCGATTCAATGAGTGTTGATGCTCGTGGCAAGTATCGTTATTTTCTGACCTTCACAAAATGATTTGAGCAGATATGGGTATATCTACTTGATGAAACATAAGTCTGAAATAATTGAAAAGTTCAAAGAATTTCAGAGTGAAGTGGAAAATCATCGTAACAAGAAAATAAAGTTTCTGCGATCTGATCGTGGAGATAAATATTTGAGTTATGAGTTTGGTCTTCATTTGAAACAATGTGAAATAGTTTCGCAACTCACGCCATATGGAACACCACAACATAATGGTGTGTCCGAAAGTCGTAACCGCACTTTATTGGATATGGTGCGATCTATGATGTCTCTTATCAATTTACCACTATCGTTTTGGGGTTATGCATTAGAGACAGCTGCATTCACGCTTAATAGGGCACCGTCTAAATCCGTTGAGGCGACACCGTATGAACTATGGTTTAACAAAAACCTAAGCTGTCGTTTCTTAAAGTTTGGAAGTTGTGATGCTTATGTGAAAAAGTTTCATCCTGATAAGCTCAAACCCAAATCGGAGAAGTGCGTCTTCATAGAATACCCAAAGGAAATTGTTGGGTATACCTTCTATCACAGATCCGAAGGCAAAAACATTCGTGGCTTATAAATGGATCCTTTCTAGAGAAGGAGTTTCTCTCGAAAGAAGTGAGTGGGAGGAAAGTGGAGCTTGATAAGGTAATTTGTACCTTCTCCCGAATTGGAAAGTATTTCATCACGGAAATCAGTTCCAGTGATTCCTACACCAATTAGTGAGGAAGCTAATGATGATGATCATGTAACTTCAGATCAAGTCACTACCGAATCCCGTGAGGTAAACCAGAGTGAGATCCGCACCAAAGTGGTACGGCAATCCTGTTCGGAAGTCATGCTACTAGATCATGACGAACCTACAAACTATGAAGAAGCGATGGTGAGCCCAGATTCCGCTAAATGGCTAGAAGCCATGAAATCTGAGATGGGATCCATGTATGAAAACAAAGTGTGGACTTTGGTTGACTTGCCCGAGGGTCGGCAAGCAATAGAAAATAAATGGATCTTCAAGAGGAAGACGGACGTTGATAGTAGTGTTACTATCTACAAAGCTCGACTTGTCGCAAAAAGGTTTTTGACAAAGTTCAAGGTGTTAACTACAATGAGATTTTCTCAACTGTAGCGATGCTTAAGTCTGTCCGAATCATGTTAGCAATTGCCACAATTTATGAAATTTGGCCAATGGATGTAAAAACTGCATTCCTGAATGGGTTTCTGGAGGAAGAGTTGTATATGATGCAACCAGAAGGTTTTATCGATCCAAAGGGAGCTAACAAAGTTTGCAAGCTCCAGCGATCCATCTATGGACTGGTGCAAGCATCTCGGAGTTGGAATATACGCTTTGATAAGTTGATCAAAGCATATAGTTTATACAGACTTACAAAGGAAGCCTGTATTTACTAGAAAGTGAGTGGGAGCACTACAACATTTCTGATAAGTATATGTGAATGACATATTGTAGATCGGAAATAATGTAGAATTATTCTGCAAAGCATAAAGGAGTGTTTGAAAGGAGTTTTTCAAAGAAAGACCTCGGCGAAGCTGCTTACATATTGAGCATCAAGATCTATAGAGATAGATCAAGACGCTTGATAAGTTTTTTCAATGAGTACATACCTTGACAAGATTTTGAAGTAGTTCAAAATGGAACAGTCAAAGAAAGAGTTCTTGCCTGTGTTACAAGGTGTCAAATTGAGTAAGACTCAAAACCCGACCACGGCAGAAGATAGAAAGAGAATGAAAGTCATTCCCTATGCCTTGGCCATAGGTTCTATAAAGTATGCCATGCTGTGTACCAGATCTATTGTATACCCTACAATCGAGTTTGGCAAGGAGTACAATAGTGATCTAGGAGTAGATCATCGGACAGCGGTCAAAATTATCCTTAGTGGAATAAGGATATGTTTCTCGATTATGGAAGTGACAAAGGTTCACGTAAAGGGTTACGCCGATGCAAGTTTTGACACCGATCTGGATGACTCTAAGTCTCGATCTAGATACATATTGAAAGTGGGAGCAATTAGCTAGAATAGCTCCTTGCGGAGCATTGTTGACATAGAAATTGCAAAATACTTACGGATCTGAATGTGATGACCCGTTGACTAAAAATATCTCACAAGCAAAACATGATCACACCTTAGTACTCTTTGGGTGTTAATCACATAGCGATGTGAACTAGATTACTGACTCTAGTAAACCCTTTGGGTGTTGATCACATATCGATGTGAACTATGGGTGTTAATCACATGGTGATGTGAACTATTGCTGTTAAATCAGATGGCGATGTGAACTAGATTATTGACTCTAGTGCAAGTGGGAGACTGAAGGAAATATGCCCTAGAGGCAATAATAAAGTTATTATTTATTTCCTTACATCATGATAAATGTTTATTATTCATGCTAGAATTGTATTAACCAGAAACATAATACATGTGTGAATATATAGACAAACAGAGTGTCACTAGTATGCCTCTACTTGACTAGCTCGTTAATCGAAGATGGTTATGTTTCCTAACCATAGACATGAGTTGTCATTTGATTAACGGGATCACATCATTAGGAGAATGATCTGATTGACATGACCCATTCCGTTAGCCTAGCACTTGATCGCTTAGTATGTTGCTATTGCTTTCTTCATGACTTATACATGTTCCTGTAACTATGAGATTATGCAATTCCGTTTACGGAGGAACACTTTGGTGCTACCAAACGTCACAACGTATCTGGGTGATTATAAAGGAGTACTACAGGTGTTTCCAAAGGTACATGTTGGGTTGGCGTATTTCGAGATTAGGTTTTGTCACTCCGATTGTCGGAGAGGTATCTCTGGGCCCTCTCGGTAATGCACATCATTATAAGCCTTGCAAGCAATGTGACCAATGAGTTGGTTACGGATGATGCATTACAGAGCGAGTAAAGAGACTTGCCGGTGACGAGATTGAACTAGGTATTGGATACCGACGATCGAATCTCGGGCAAGTAACATACCGATGACAAAGGGAACAACGTATGTTGTTATGCGGTTTGACCGATAAAGATCTTCGTAGAATATGTAGGAGCCAATATGGGCATCCAGGTCCCGCTATTGGTTATTGACCGAGAATAGTTCTAGGTCATGTCTACATAGTTCTCGAACCCGTAGGGTCCGCACGCTAAAGGTTTCGATGACAGTTATATTATGAGTTTATGAGTTTTGATGTACCGAAGGAGTTCGGAGTCCCAGATGAGATCGGGGACATGACGAGGAGTCTCGAAATGGTCGAGACGTAAAGATCGATATATTGGACGACTATATTCGGAGTTCGGAAAGGTTCCGAATGATTCGGTATTTTTCGAGTACCGGAGAGTTACGGAATTCGCCGGGAGAAGTATTGGGCCTTATTGGGCCCTGCGGAAAGAGAGAGGGGCTGCCTAGGGCAGGCCGCGCGCCCATGGCCTAGTCCGAATTGGACTAGGGAGGCCGCACCCCCTCCTTCCTTCCCTTCTCTCTTCCCCTTCCTTGTCTCCTACTCCTAATACATGGAAGGACTCCTAGTTGGACTAGGAAAGGGGGAATCCTACTCCAGGTGGGAGTAGGACTCCCCATGGCGCGCCCCTACTAGGGCCGGCCTCCTCCTCCCTCCCTCCTTTATATACGGGGGCAGGGGCACCCCATGGACACACAAGTTGATCTACGGATCGTTCCTTAGCCGTGTGCGGTGCCCCCCTCCACCATATTCCACTTCGGTCATATCGTCACGGAGCTTAGGCGAAGCCCTGCGCCGGAGAAGTCATATCGTCGCGGAGCTTAGGCGAAGCCCTGCGTCGGTGGAGCATCATCCTCGTCACCACGCCGTCGTGCTGACGGAACTCATCCCCGACACTTTGCTGGATCGGAGTCCGGGGATCGTCATCGAGCTGAACGTGTGCAGAACTCGGAGGTGCCGTACGTTCGGTACTTGGATCAGTCGGATCGTGAAGACGTACGACTACATCAACCACGTTGTTATAACGCTTCCGCCACGGTCTCACGAGGGTACGTGGACATACACTCTCCCCTCTCGTTGCTATGCATCACCATGATCTTGCGTGTGCGTAGGAATTTTTTTGAAATTACTACGTTCCCCAACACGCTCGTCCCCGACCGCCACTCATAAGGATGCACAAGCCAGGTACACTTCATGTTTCAAATTTGTTACACAACTTTAACCATACGTGCATGTTACGGGATTTGCTAAGTTCAACACAAGCATTCTTTAAATTCACAACTACTCAACTAGCATGACTTTGATATTATCACCTCCATATCTCAAAACAATTATCAAGCATCAAACTTTTCTTAGTATTCAACGCACTCAAAAGAAAGTTTCACATATCTTGAATACCAAGTATATTAATATTAAGCAAATTACCATGCTATTAACGACTCTCAAAATAATCTAAGTGAAGCATGAGAGATCAATAGTTTCTTTAAAACAAATCCACCACCGTGCTCTAAAAGATCTAAGTGAAGCACTAGAGCAAAAATTATCACGCTCAAAAGATATAAGTGAAGCACTATGAGCAAAACTATCAAGCTCAAAAGATATAAGTGAAGCACATAGAGTATTCTATCAAATTCCAATTTATGTATGGCTCTCTCAAAAGGTATGTACAGCAAGGATGATTGTGGTAGACTAACAAGCAAAGATGCAAATGATACAAGACGCTCCAAGCAAAACACATATCATATGATGAATAAAAATATAGCTCCAAGTAAATTACCGATGGAAGTAGATTTAAAGAGGGGATGCCTTCCGGGCATCCCCAAGCTTTTACTTTTGGTGTCCTTGGATTATCTTGGGGGTGCCATGGGCATCCCCAAGCTTAGGCTCTTGCCACTCCTTGTTCCATAATCCATCAAAAGAATTTACCCAAAACTTGAAAACTTCACAACACAAAACTCAATAGAAATCTCGTGAGCTCCGTTAGAGAAAGAAAAACAAAAGACTATTTTAAGGTACTGTAATGAACTCATTCTTTATTTATATTGGTGTTAAACCTACTGTATTCCAACTTCTCTATGGATTATAAACTATTTTACTAGCCATAGATTCATCAAAATAAGCAAACAACACACGAAAAACAGAATCTGTCAAAAACAGAACAGTCTGTAGTAATCTGTAACTAACGCAAACTTCTGGAACTCCAAAAAATCTACCAAAATTAGACGACCTAGATAATTTTTTTATTGATCAGGAGCAATTGGAATCAGTATTTTATCACGTTCTGGTGATGTTTAATAATTCGGGCACTGAGCGCAAAGTTTCTGGAAATTACAGCAAGATCAAATAACTATCATCCAAGAAGATCCAATAGGTCTAGCTTGGCACAAACACTACTTAAAACATAAAACCATACCTAAACAGAGGCTAGATGGATTATTTATTCCTAAACAGAAGCAAAATATAAAAAAACTAAAAATAAAATTGGGTTGCTTCCCAACAAGCGGTATCGTTTAACGCCCCTAGCTAGGCATGAAAGAAGGATAGATCTAGGTATTGCCATCTTTGGTAGGCAATCCATAAGTGGCTCTCATGATAGATTCATATGGTAATTTTATTTTTCTTTCTAGGAAAGTGTTCCATGCCTTTCTTTAATGGAAATTGGAATCTAATATTCCCTTCCTTCATATCAATAATTGCACCAATCGTTCTAAGGAAAGGTCTACCAAGAATAATAGGACATGAAGGATTGCAATCTATATCAAGAACGATAAAATCTACGGGAATATAATTCCTATTTGCAACTGTAAGAACATCATTAATTCTTCCCATAGGTTTTTTAATAGTGGAATCCGCAAGATGCAAGTTTAGAGAGCAATCATCAAAGTCATGGAAATCTAGCAAATCACACAAAGTTCTGGGAATAGTGGAAACACTAGCACCCAAATCACACAAAGCATGAAACTCATAATTTTTAATTTTAATTTTAATAGTAGGTTCCCACTCATCATAGAACTTTCTAGGGATATAGACTTTCAACTCAAGTTTTTCTTCATAAGATTGCATCAAGGCATCAACAATGTGTTCGGTAAAGGCCTTATTTTGACTATAAGCATGAGGAGAATTTAGCACGGATTGCAACAAGGAAATAAAATCAAGTAAAGAGCAATTTTCATAATTAAATTCCTTGAGATCCAATATAGTGGGCTTAGCAACATCTAGTTTTTTATTTCTTTCAATCCCACATTTATCAATTTCATCATCAAGATCTAAAAACTCCGAATTCTTAGAACGCCTTCTAGGTAAAGGAAGATCATATTCAGTTTCATCAAGATTCATATTGCAAAACAAAGATTTAATGGGGGACACATCAATAACTTTCAGATCTTCATCTTTATTTTCATAGGAATTGGAAGAACACGCTTTAATAAAGGCATCTTTAGAAGCACGCATCCTAGCGGTTCTTTCTTTGCACTCATCAATGGAAATTCTCATAGCTTTGAGAGACTCATTGATATCATGCTTAGGAGGAATAGATCTAAGCTTTAAAGAATCAACCTCAAGAGAAATTCTATCAATGTTCCTAGCCAAATCATCAACTTTAAGCAATTTCTCCTCAAGCAAAGCATTAAAATTCTTTTGTGAATTCATAAACTCTTTAACACTACTCTCAAATTCAGAGGGCATCTTATTAAAATTTCCATAAGAGTTGTTGTAGTAATTTCCATAATTATTAGAAGGATTACTAGGATAAGGCCTAGGATTAAAATTCCCTCTATACGCGTTGTTACCAAAATTATTCCTACCAACAAAATTCACATCCATAGATTCATTATTATTCTCAATCAAAGTAGACAAGGGCATATCATTAGGATCATAAGAAACACTCTTAGTAGCAAATAATTTCATAAGTCATCCATCTTTCCACTCAAAACATTAATTTCTTCTATCGCATGCACTTGTTTATTAGTAGATCTTTCAGTGTGCCATTGAGAATAATTAACCATAATATTATCTAGAAGTTTAGTAGCATCTCCTAGAGTAATTTCCATAAAAGTGCCGAATCTAAAAGATTTCTAGAAGCAAAATTCAATCCGGCAAATTTTTTTTGTATAATCATCCACAAGTTCAAACCATGAGTAGGACAATTACGTATCATTAATTTCATTCTCTCCCAAGCTTGTGCAACATGTTCATGATCAAGTTGCTTAAAATTCATAATATCATTCCTAAGAGAGATAATCTTAGCGGGAGGAAAATACTTAGAGATAAAAGCATCTTTGCACTTGTTCCAAGAATCAATACTATTTTAGGCAGAGATGAAAACCACGCTTTAGCACGATCTCTAGGCAAAAAAGGAAATGGCTTCAACTTAACGACATCATTATCGACATCTTTTTCTTTTTGCATATCACATAAATCAACGGCGATTCAGATGAGTAGCGGCATCTTCACTAGGAAGGCCGGCGAATTGATCTTTCATAACAAGATTCAACAAAGCAGTATTGATTTCACAAGATTCAGTATTGGCAAGAGGAGCAATCGGAGTGCTAAGGAAATCATTATTATTGGCATTGGTGAAGTCACACAATTTGGTAGTATCTTGAGCCATCGCGACAAACAAGCAATCCAACACATGAGCAAACAAAAGGCAAGCGAGAAGGCAAACGGGAAAAAGAGGAGGAGATTGGGAAAGAGAGGGCAAATAAAACGGAAAGGGTGAAGTGGGGGAGAGGAAAACGACAGGCAAATGGCAAATAATGTAATGCAGGAGATAGAGATTGTGATGGGTACTTGGTATGGTGCTTGACTTGCTCTCGCGTGAGCCTCCCCGGCAACGGCGCCAGAAATTCTTCTTGCTACCTCTTTCGCACTGCGTTGGGTTTCCCCGAAGAAGAGAGGATGATGCAGCAAAGTAGCGTAAGTATTTCCCTCAGTTTTTGAGAACCAAGGTATCAATCCAATAGGAGGCCACGCACAAGTCCCTCGTACCTGCACAAAACAATAGCTCCTCGCAACCAACGCGATTAGGGGTTGTCAATCCCTTCACGGTCACTTACGAGAGTGAGATCAGATAGAGATGATAAATAATATTTTTGGTATTTTTGATATAGAGATGCAAAGTGAAAAGTAAAAGGCAAAGTAAAACAAAGCAAGTATTAAAGTGATGGAGATTGATATGATGAGAATAGACCCGGGGGCCATAGGTTTCACTAGTGGCTTCTCTCAAGAGCATAAGTATTCTACGGTGGGTGAACAAATTAATGTTGAGGAATTGACAGAATTGAGCATAGTTATGAGTATATCTAGGTATGATCATGTATATAGGCATCACGTCCGAGACAAGTAAACCGAAACGATTCTGCATCTACTACTATTACTCCACTCATCGACCGCTATCCAGCATGCATCTAGAGTATTAAGTTAAAAACAGAGTAACGCCTTAAGCAAGATGACATGATGTAGAGGGATAAATTCATGCAATATGATAAAAACCCCATCTTATTATTCTCGATGGCAACAATACAATACGTGCCTTGCAACCCTTTCTGTCACTGGGTAAGGACACCCCAAGATTGAACCCAAAGCTAAGCACTTCTCCCATTGCAAGAACTACCAATCTAGTTGGCCAAACCAAATGGATAATTCGAAGAGACTTGCAAAGATAACCAATCATACATAAAAGAATTCAGAGAAGATTCAAATATTATTCATAGATAATCTGGATCATAAACCCACAATTCATCGGTCTCAACAAACACACCGCAAAAAGAAGATTACATCGAATAGATCTCCATGAGAGAGGGGGAGAACATTGTATTGAGATCCAAAAGAGAGAAGAAGCCATCTAGCTACTAGCTATGAACCCGAAGGTCTGAAGTAAACTACTCACACTTCATCGGAGGGGCTATGGTGATGATGTAGAAGCCCTCCGTGGTGGATGCCCCCTCCGGCGGAGCTCCGGAACAGGCCCCAAGATGGGATCTCATGGATACAAGAAGTTGGCGGTGGAATTAGGTTTTTGGCTCCTGTTCTGATTGTTTGGGGTACGTAGGTATATATAGGAGGAAGGAGTACGTCGGTGGAGCAACAGGGGGCCCACGAGGCAGGGGGCGCGCCCCTCACCCTCGTGACCGCCTCTTTTGTTCCTTGGAGTAGGGTCCAAGTCCCCTGGATCACGTTCGGTGAGAAAATCACGTCTCCGAAGGTTTCATTCCGTTTGGACTCCGTTTGATATTCCGTTTCTTCGAAACACTGAAATAGGCAAAAACAACAATATTCTGGGCTGGGCCTCCGGCTAATAGGTTAGTCACAAAAATAATATAAAAGTCGAAAATAAATCCCAATATAGTCCAAAATAGTAGATAAAGTAGCATGGAGCAATCAAAAATTATAGATACGTTGGAGACGTATCAGCCCCCTCCCTCCTCCTCCTCCGGCTACCCTCTTGCCCTCCACCCCCCGCCCCCTCCCTCCTCCTCCTCCGGCCGCCCCCTCCCCATCCACCCCTGCCCCCTCCCTCCTCCTCCTCCGCCGCCCTCCTCCTCCCCGCCCCTCCTCCTCCGATCCCACCTCCTCCCTCCTCCTCTCCTCCTCCTCCCTCCATCTTTTTTTCTGTTTTTCACTGTAGATTTTTACTATTGTATAATGTAGTTTTTTTTACTGGTTTTAGTAAGTGTTTAAAATAATTAGTACGTAAATTAATAAACTAGTTGAACTAGTTTAGTTTCAGTAAGAACTAGTTGAATTAATAGAACTAATGTATTTTTAGTAAGAAAAATAATATAACTAGTTGAACTAGTTTATTTTTAGAAAGAACTAGTTTATTTCTATTTATAGTAAGTTTATTTTTAGTAAGAACTAGTTGAATTAATAGAAAGAACATGTAACATTTGTTGTCATTTTTTTAGTTTAAGCAATTATTCCCGCATCGACGTCGACGATGCCTATCCTGCATCCTCGTCGTTGATACCCGTCGTTCGCTAGGGTTTTAGTTGTATTAGCGATGTTATATGTATGATACTATTCGGATGTATTAGTGATAACTTATCAGGATTTTGTTTTTGCAGAAATCAAGGAGCCCCTCCATCATCCCCGCCGTCATCCCCGTCACCGACCCCCTCCGACCTCGAGGTGAGACCAGCCAAATCTCCATGTCAATATGAGTCCTATAAGATATGATGTAGATAAAAACATGTATATCTTCTGTTGCTCAAATAGGATATGTGGTTGCTCAAGTGGCCGGTCATGTTTGCAGGTTACACCTCCGAGTGGCCTATGTTTTGCCGGAGTGTTGATTAATTTCCATTCCGGCAAATTTCAGGCGCTCGATATGAACCATTTTTGCAAAGGTCATGCCGGAATTTTCCGTGAATTTTGGCATGACTTGTGCTAGAATATGTAGGAAATATTGAGTGGCCTGGATTTTCTAGAAAGATAACTAAATGATATTTTGGGTTGACTTTATGACTGTCGAGGCCGAAGAATCACGACTGTTGTCGTGGGGGTCGTTTCTCCTTCTTCTCCGGGTGCTAGACCTTTGTTATGCACTAGGGGAAGGAGGAGTAACGACCATCACCGACGGTCGCAAATGTCAGAGAGGAATCAGTGAGGGAGAGTATCCACCATATATGAGAGGACGAAGAATCCCGACTGTTGTCGTGGGGGTAGCTTCTCCTTCGTTCCCATGTGCTAGACAATTTGGTGTAATACACTCGGGAACGAAAGGAGGAGCTACCATCACCGATGGTCGAATATATACACTACGTGAGCTGAGAGTTTTCAAGAAAAGACTCGACAGACCGACAGTCAACCCGTGACGAATAATAATGATCTAATTTAGTTTTTGTAGTACATATATTTAATTGTACAAGTTTAATCTTTGAATTATGAACATAGGAAATGTCGTCGGACGAAGAAGGTCCCCGGGAGTGCTCCTGGTGTGGCGACAACTGGGGTTTCTGCGACAGGCCTCACCTGGACGAAGGTTGGCGCTTCAGCATTAAGCTCGAGGAGGCCTTCGATTGTGAAACGGTACGCTACGATGCTAAGTGTTTTTTTTCATAATTAAGCTCGACTTGTACTACTTCAACGTGTAATTTTCGTCTTTTACAATTCGACTAGCTTATTCCATGCCATGCAAGACACTATGTCTTGGAGAGGATGGGTTTTGAAGATCATGAGAGGAATGAAACAAATAAAATTAACCTAAGAACCCATCATGGTATGGATTTTGAGGTAAATCTATACAATTCTGAGAGCGTATCCAATTTTGATTGCCCGGGTTGGGAAGCACTTTGCAAGATGTCTGATTTTCAGGAGGGTATGTTTATCACCATGGATCTTGGTGATTCTGACATCGACCAAGACAATTTGGACATTTGGGTTCTTGTTGATACGCTTCCAATTCTACCGCTATGTGAGTTCGTCAAACATAGTTATTAAGTAATTTATATTTTTTATTTCAAAATAGTTGACAGCTTATTTCCATTGATAGTTTATTTTCATTCTTCAAAGAGTTTGCGGAAGATGCTAGACAGAACCAACGACACCGATGGCTCTGAGTTAACTTATCAGGAGAAAAATCATCTGGTCGCATATTGTACTGAAATTGAGAATTACAATGCCTTTTATCGAACTCCTCCAAATTATGGTGAATACGTGCCACTAGTGCACGTGTTGAACCACGATAACTTCCATGGAGATATCCTAGTAAGATTTTTTACTATTACGACATCCATGCATCTTTTGCATACTTCTAAACCTCAACTACATTGCTAACTACGAAGTTATTACTATGTTTTTCAACAGAAAATCCCGATGGATTGTGTGCTTCATTTGTTGTATCAGAATGTTCGCCTTGATGTTTTGAACATACAGCCAGGTCGTCCTACGAATCTCACCTGTCCATACCGGATTTCTAAAAACGGTGAACACATGATAATCAAAGGATGGAAGAAATATATGGACAGTCGTAAGGAGGTTCTTGGAAGCAACATTGTGCGAAAGGCAAGAATTGGAGGCAGGATAATCTCCATTCTCCATAATGGAGAGTCAGGGGCTATCTTGTTTTATGCTATTTTACCTAAGATAATATAGTAGGTCCTAAGAGAATGTAGTAGGTCCTATGAGGTACAATATGTTTATGAGAGTTGATGATGATGAGTAGTTGTGATTATGTCTAGTGACCAATTTGTATGTGATGTCTCATTGATGAAAACGATGATCATGAGGAGGTGTTATATGACAATGATGTATTGTGATGATAAGTTGTTAATGATATGATGATGATGATGATATTTATTATATCATTGGGTGAAAGAACCGCAGATTAGTTTCAAGTGGATGCTAGTCCATGGTTCATTCTCCCACTTGATGTAATAACTCATTATGATGTAAAATGATTTTCTAAATTGCCGCGGTATGAAAACTTGTATAAAGGTGTATGAATACAACATGAAATAAAAAAATACGGAATAATAGTAGTAGCGCATGCTAGGAGAAGCGCTACTACTAATTAGCAGTAGCGCGCATAGTGGAAAGCGCTGCTACTAAGTCGATATAGCAGTTGCGTGGTCCAACCGACGCTACTGCTAACCTTTAGCTGTAGCGTCTTACTAGTAGCGCGGTTCCACGCGCTACTGATAGGCTTTAAACACGTGCTACTACTAGGGTTTTCCCTAGTAGTGGAGTGACATAGGATAGTTCCCAGAACAGTTCTAGAATTTAGTTCCGCCCCGGATTTTAGATTTACTTATTCACGAGTCACTGATTCTTCAAATCACAATGCCGAAAGGAGTTCAAAATAAAATTGGGCCCAAGCCAAAAAATTCCACCGACCCCGCATTATTCCCATTTCAACCCTAATCCATCTCATTCCTTTCTTGTTACCTCTCAAAGCCAACTACCTTCATTTGTCATCGACATTGCCTACTCTTCTCTCACATCCTAGTTCGATGCACGCACCGTCCTCCAGTCCCACTCATCTGACCGACACACCTAGATGGCCACGCCCTCCTTCCTCCGCCCTTCCTCCTCTGCCTATAGCCTCCATGCGCTCCTCCTTGTCTGGACGCTCCATAACCTATGAGTGCCCGCACAACTCCTTCCTCTACCATCGACGATGACGATGTGTTTGCATCTTATCCGCCCGATCTACCTCCCTCTTCACGGATACATAAACGCAGTCGACCCGATGGAGCCGACAGTGAACCTTTTGGACCAAAACTTCCCCTCGTGAGAAACCAAATAGACAAAAAATTGTTACCCCATAAAAAAAATGGGTCCGACCGCCCTCCTCCCCCCTCTCCTGCCCAAAAAAAGACTCCCGCCAAAATTTCCCGTTGAGGCCCGAAAGGCCCCAACTAAAAAAAAACCCGGTTCTAGAGTTTAAAATGAAATGGAAACATGAGAGGAGTGTGACCATCGTAAGTTGTAGCCCTAACCACCAGTTGATAAACCACAAGTATGGAAAAATGAAATGGAAAAATGAAATGTTGATAGCATATTCTCTTTACCTCCAGTTCACCACCGAAACAAATGGGTAACAATGGTTTTATCCTCGGTGGCAACAACACGATACAAGACGTTTTCTCATTTCACCCCTGAGATAGATTACTTTCAAGGCTAAACCCATCGATCATACACAACTCCCTCTTGGAGATCATTTATCTAAGCATGGCTAATATAAGACCGATAGATCGAAGAGCATGTATGTCTATAAGTCATGCAACAAAGAACTCAAAAGAATCGAAAATAAATCATATATAGATATAATCATAGTGACAATTTATCACGCCGCAACAAACACGGTGAGAATTACATCAAATGGATCACAATCATGTAAGGTAATTCATGTGGTCTTTGTGTTGAGAAGCAAGGGAGACAGGATGCCATCTACCTACAATTATGGACCCATAGTCAAAGTATTAGTCCCCGACTATCGTAGTCAAACAGCGTCAACAGTGCTGAGGCACGTCCTCATCGTCATCGACTCACAACCACCACAAATGAGCTGTGGGTGTTCATTGGAAAATATTTTTCATCACGGCGGCACAATTGACCTCCAATGTCGTCCTCATGACCATCACCAAGCCCATCTTGCCCCTCAGTCGCCTCCACGCCTATCCGACTATCTACTATCCATGGCGTGGTGCCATCTCATCTTGATCCTTTTTAATTCAAAGAGGTTTGTTGAAAATACTCGAACTGTCCACTAATCTGCTTGTATAAGAGTTGCAGTCTTCTTGCTAATAAAGTTTCAGATCCCACCAAAAAATCAAAGTTATTCTCTTGTGCATATTCACTATTTACACCTCGTTCATGACTGCGCTCTCAACTCGAGTGCGTTCGGTACATGCACCTCATTGCCATTTTTTTTGCAGCAGTGCACCTTGTTCATGACTGCGATAGTCTATTTGGCATCTGTGCAATGTAGGTGACACACCGGTGGTTGCAACAGTATTACTGGGTCATACTTATATTTTGAGTTGTTACAGTTTTCGTTAGTTCCATCTTGAGTTAACAACAATTTTTTAGAGTAGCCTATCGATTCAACTTACAGGATTAGTTCCATATTAGTAGTTCTTAAGTTGTTCCGTATCGGTCAACTTGCAGCCCGTTCCGTTTCCGGGTGCCACCAAGAGGATCCCCAAGGAGAGGTAGATGGGAGTTGTGAAGAAGATGTGGCGACTACTGCTGGAGGATATCTACCGGATCGTCGACCTGTCACCATACGTGCCTTCCGTCACATACCGAGACCTGAAGCGTGACAACCCGTTGCTAGAGGAGAAGGACGAGCACACGGACGGGCTCCTCTACCGGTGTGTACGCGAGTACTACAAGGTTGCATAGGAGTTCGTCGGGTTCTAGGTCTGGGTCGTCTACCACGAGTATGCCTTCCAAAGGATTTGTGGATGTCGACTACGACTACGTCGGAGAGGCCAAGGCACACAGGCGGATCGATAAAGCACGTGGTGAGGCGTTCAGAGCCATCGTTGCTCATCTTTCTTCAGATGTCCTCGTTGACGACGACACGTTCCGGTAACTCAGGAGGAAAATGATGGACAGTTTCTGGCCGAAATCCAACTCATCTATTGGATACATATATAGATGGTGTTGGCAGCCAGGCCTGTGACTATTATGTAGTATTATGAAGGTGCTACATGTTGTATGCTCCGTCCAAAGTGATTGTGCGCTTGGGCATTGTCACAACATCACTGATCCGACAAATGCAATTTTCCTATGTTATTTATGTTTTGGAGATCCTAGCATCTGAGAAATGATTTGATTCTTGGAAGGGAGAAAGAATCTTTATCTGCCTATGTTCTTTTTGTAGAAAATTATAGGAAAACCTTCACGTCAGTAATGCATGTGCGCAAGTGGACTTAACCAATAATGGTAAGGGTGTGATCGATAACCGGAGGTACGTTATCGCTCATGTCAATGGCCCTCCTCCTTGGAAGCCTCCGGACCCTGAGTATATTAAGAAAAATGTTGATGCTAGTTTTGTGGAGAGCATGAGATCTGCTAGTGTTGGCATTGTCGCGAGGAATCACCTCAGCGAGGTCTTGCTTTCATCATGGGATTTTATCGGGTTGTGAACTTGTGTGGATGAGACGAAACTTCGTGCCTGCCTTGGCGGGTTATACATTAGTATTACTCTTCATAAACCAATTATTTTGGAAACTGATTGCTCTTTTGTTGCATCTTTTCTGGCAAAAGATACCATTTGCAGGTCTCCACTGGTGGATCTGAAAAGAGGTGCTGGGTGTCTCAAAGTTTATTAAGGATCTTAAGATCATAAAAACCGAAAGAAATTCTAATAGGGATGGCACATGAGATTGCTAGATTTAGTTTTGATAGAAGGTCCGATGGTGTATTATGTAATAGTGTTCCGTCTTGCATGCCTAGCTTTGTAATAGAGGATTGTAAGAATTTCGTTTTAAGTAATTAATATATAAGGGGTTTTCAATTGTTTTTTTGCAATTTGCCGATTTAGCAAAAAGAAAGCAGCTTTGCATTGATGAGCAAACGCCTTGCAGTTTTGTAGCTTACTGTAGAAGAACGATGTGTGTGATATTCTATTCTCACTTAATGGACATGCTTCGCATGCCCCTAGTCTTCGTTAAGGGAATGCATGTGTAGAACTTCTCTAGGTGCTAGTAGTTTATTTTTGAACTGAACCTTCTGGTTTGCAAACATATATTTGTCACTTTATCATCAAAAGTAGAATTGCTAAACAATGAGAGTTGCTTGTCCCGCGCCTAGATTTTGCAAAACTAAACTAAATCTATCCTGCTCTGTTTCTCAAGTTCAATTTTTTATTACTCCGTCCCCATCCAGACACATAAAAAATGCAAAATAACCTTTACTCAGTTTTTGGTCATCACAGTGATTGATACCCCCTCTAAACGCTTTTATATTTCTTTATAGAGGGAGTACATCACATAAAAACAAGCGATGCTGCAGTTACATGTTTTAGAAACAAAGTAGTACTGTATAATGGTGCATGGGATTCAGCCGTGCTAAATTGCATAATCAACGAAAAAGGCATACTGGAATTTTGTTTCGCACAGTCTGGACTTTTAAATTTCAAATTCGTTCACAATGTTCTGAACAGTGGTACTAGAATATCTCGAAGGCCAACAGACGCCTTCTTTAGTTTGCCAGTTCACCACTTCCATGGCCAAATCATTGTTGGTGAGAACATGTGCCTTCTTCGCCTAGTTGGCAACGTATGTCCATGGCCAAGCTTATCGGCGGACTTAGCAGCAATTACGACCCCTAAGAAAAGCAATTACTAGTAAATGAAACTTATTCAGTACCGCACCAAATCATATATAATTATCATCCATAACATGCACCAGGTGAGATTCATACGTCATCGCATCCTCGAGCTGGTCGGTTCAGTTTGTGTCTTCAAGTGGATGCGGGCTACGAGACAATTCTTTCACACGTCCATTGCATGTGTGTTATCTGCCCATAGGACTGATGAAAAACAAAAGAGGTCATTGTTGTGAATAAGCTCGTCTCATCGGCAGGCAGCTTCGAACCGAAGCATGCCAGGAAGTGTCTTAAGTGAAGACAACTCGATCTGTTTGTTTGATCTGAGTACGCTGGATATGTGATCTGTTTATCGCATGCATTAAATCTTAATTGATTCGATATGTTACTACTACTAGCTACACATATAAACATAAAAATCATTGCATTCATTCATTGATATATAAATAATTAGCAACCATGTCATACTCAACCAAAATAGTGATGTCCATAGTAGGATTCCACAAGTCGGACCCTCAAACTTAGGCTGCATATATGTAGTAGTCGGTATCTAGTCTTTCTTCTTCTTCGATGCCCCCTCCGGGCCATCGTCTCGACGAGGACGCTTGCCACTGACCGTCGGCTGGTCGTCGTCATCGTCATCTTCCTCCTCCTCCTCCTCGTCTTCGTCCTCCCCCTCGTCGTCCTCCTCCTTGTCGTCGTCCTCCTTGGCGTCCTCGTGCTCGTCGTCCTTCTCCGAGTTGGCATTTGAGGGCTCCTTCGGCCCTTCCATGAACTCGATATAGTCGGGGTCATCAGAACTGTAGAAGTCAGAGGGCGTCCTCAGCGCACTTGAATTTTTCTAATAAATATTGCTAACAAATAAATAATGCATTTAAAGAATAAATAATTTGATTCTAATTAATTAATTACTACTCCCTCCCATCCAAAATAGGTGCCGTGGTTTTAGTTTAGAGGGAGTAGCATTTTAACAATGTGCTACTACTGGGGCCGGCGGACTTTGCTGCAATTACTAGTAAAATCAAACTAATTCAGTGCTGCACCAGATCATAAATAGTTACCATCCATAACATGCACAAGATGAGATACATACTTGACTGCATCCTCCTTGATGTCCTGGCCTGTGATGTAGTCGACTTCGTTGGGAGCGCCGGCGGAAGGTGGGAACAGGTCGATCCAGACGCTGAGCGTGAGCGTGTCACCGGAGAGCATCTCCTGGGGCACTGCCAAGAACATCCCCTGCCACGGGCGCGGGTCCGCCGGCGGTCAGCGTGCTGCTGCTCACCAACGAGGCCATGAGGACCATGTCGATACCCGGGGGCCCCACGGACAGCTTGCACCAGTACCGGGGCGTCGTCTCGGCCTCACCGTCGGGCCTGATGCACAGCAGCGACACGGCCGTAGCCGCGCTTCAGCGGGCCAAGGGATACGAGGAACACGCTGCAGTCCTCCTCCCCAACGAGCGCATGCCAGGGTGCGACAGAGAGAAGCCGAGGCTAGAGGACAGGCCGTAGCGGACCGTGACGGCGGGGGCTGGTGGCAGTCGGCGAAATGGTTGAGGAGCATCGCCGGGGAGCCCACGAAAGCGCACCCGGACTCCGGGCAGGAGCAGGCCATACTGCACTGCTTCTTCTTCGTTGCGGCGGGCTGTAATGACTAATGCGGCGAGAAGCACCGTAAGTGAAGCGCTGAGAATGGGCAGGGACAGCAGCCCCTTTTATACCCTCTGCACGGACGCGTCTCTTCGGCGACTAAACGCGTACGTGTCTCATACAAACGCCGGATGCGTCGCTTCAAAACAACGGCTGCTAATCCCCACGCGTCGCTTGACCATGCCTCTGTGGAATACGCACGTAGTATATACGTTATTAGTTGTAGTATCAATCCATGTACTTGCGCCTGAATGGTCCTTGAGACAATCCCATGTGCATGCACTTCCACTACTAGGTATAGCCATTACCGAGTACTACATGCACTTGGTGAAACTTAAAAAAGATTGACTTAGGAAAATCGATCCTAGAACTTCAATTATTTTATGGATTGGAAAGAAGACTACATGTGATCAAATCCAACAATTTTTTTTGACCATCTTGTCTTGTCAGGTCAACCTTGAAATTATATTATTATTATTATTATTATTATTATTATTATTATTATTATTATTATTATTATTATTATTATTATTATTATTATTATTATTATTATTATTATTATTATTATTATTTGTTTTGTAAAATTTGAAACATTTTATTTTACGTAAAACCTGAAAACCTAGATTTTGTATTAAATGATATGGATTTTCAAAAAAAAATCGAGTCCTATATTGTGTTATATCTTCTACAACTTCAAAAATAATTATTTTGGAAGAATTAAAATTTATTTTTAATGCCATTTCAAAGTTAGCGGGAATAGAATTGTCATTATCACATGTATGTCTATATTTGACGCTAAACTACCATGTACTCTTACCAAAGTTATGTAATCTTGTGAGTGACCTCCACAAACAATATTACCACCAAGTCATGTTCAACTATCTCAAATGTACAATTCAAAAAAAAACTATCTCAACTGTACTGGGGTTTTTAGAAATTGGCATAATGGAAAACAACTATAATCCCTAATGAAAATTCAACCTAAAACTGAGGGGAAAATCATGGAGCTCCCTCTCCCCTCTCTAAAGTCAACTATAACATTGTGTAGTTTGGACAATTATATTTTTCAGCTCAACGTATTTATCACCACACATGCCCATCAGAGAGGAGGGTAGGGTAGGTGTCGGGGGTGGCTCAGGAGGTAGGGAAGGCCGGCTGCTAGTTTGGGAGGTATGGAGTGACATAGGATAGTTCCCAGAACAATTCTAGAATTTGGATCCGCCCCGGATTTTAGATTTACTTATTCACGAGTCCCCGATTCTTCAAATCACAATGCCGAAAGTAGTTCAAAATAAAATTGGGCCCAAGCCAAAAAATTCCACCGACCCCGTGATATTCCCATATTCAACCCTAATCCATCTAATTCCCTTCTCGTTACCTCTCAAAGCCGACTACCGTCGCCACGCCTCCTCATTTGTCATCGACATTGCCTACTCTTCTCTCACATCCTAGCTCGATGCACGCACCGTGCTCCAGTCCCACCCATCTGACCGACACACCTAGATGGCCATGCCCTCCTTCCTCTGCCCTTCCTCCTTTGCCTATAGCCGCCATGTGCTCCTCCTTGTATGGACGCTCCTTAACCTATGAGTGCCCGCACAGCTCCTTGCTCTACCATCGATGATGACGATGGGTATGCAACTTATCAGCCCGATCTACCTCCCTCTTCACGGATACATAAACGCAGGCGACCCAATGGAGCCGACAATGAATATTTTAGACCAAAACTTCCCCTCATGAGAAACCAAATAGACAAAAAATTGCTACCCCATAAAAAAAATGGGTCCGACCGCCCTCCCCCCCCCCTCCCCCGCCCAAAAAAAAGACTCCCACCCAAATTTCCCGTTGAGGCCCGAAAGGCCCCAACTAAAAAAAATCATGGTTCTAGAGTCTATAGTAAAAGATATTTCTTCTCAAGGTTATTAGTCGGGAGTGGAGTAGAGTGATCACTGATGTAATTAGAAAATTCTCATTTGTTATTATTTGTCTCCTTGGTCAAGTATTGGCGCTAAGGACTGCTGACTGAATTTAAGTTTTCCCCTTGATATTAACAGTAGTCATAACTACAGCATGTTTCTTTCGAAAGTCTTTAGTTTGGATGTAGTGTAGAGTGGTCATAAGAGATGAGTTATGGAAGGTGTGGATGAGTATGATTGAATGCTCAAAACACATAAACTTTCTATGTTGAATTCTGAAATCCAGTGTGTTACTCCATTTCTGGTCACTAGAGGCCACTACATGTGATACATTTAAAGATATCCTTACACTAGATTAGTAGATATTCTAATGATTCAGGGCAGCATTTCATGGTTAAAATATCACCCTTGCTTTCTTGCAATAAAATTTTTACCCCCACCCCCTTGTATATACATCGAAAGAAATATAACGCCTAGAGAAAAGTTGGGCTGTTTTGTGCCAAGACATGAAAGTATTATGTTTTAGGACACGCCTATTTTGTATCACTGTGTATTTTCTGCTTTAGGATTGTGTGTACAAGTATTGCCCTATTCTTTAGGCTACATTGGTCTTGTCTTATACTTCTTTTCTCAATGGTGGCAACTGCATTCCGGGTGCTCTTTGTAGTTGTGCACCTTGTTCATGACTATGGTCGTCTGTTTTGCAACTATGCAATGTAGGTGACATGCTAGTGGTTGCAACAGTATTACTGGGCTATACTTATAGCTGCTTTTGAGTTTTGATAGTTCTTATTAGTTTTGTATTGAGTTAATCACAATTTTTTAGAGTAATGTATCGAGTCAACTTGCAGTATTAGTTTCGTATAAGTTCTTAGTAGTTCCGTATCGGTCAACTTGCAACCAGTTCGGTTTTCGGGTGCCACCAAGAGGATTATCAACCATTCCGAGGGAGATAAGAATGCATCCCCAATTCCCAAAGCGAGGAGATTAGATTCATGAAGAAGATGTGGTGACGCGGCAGGAGGATATCGACCGGATCGTCGACCTGTCGCCATACATGCCTCTGACACGTACCGACACCTGAAGCGTGACAAACCGTCGCTTGTGCCGTCACTAGAGGAGAAGGACGAGCACACTGTGTTACTCCACCATGTGCCCGCGAGTACTACGACGCTGTAGCGGAGTTCGTCAGGTTCCAGACCTGGGTCCGAAGTGAGTACCTCTCCAAAGGATTCATGGAGGTCGACTATCACTTTCTTGGCAGAGGCCGAGGTGCAGAGGTAGATCGACGAAGCACATGGTGACGCGTTCAGAGCCACCATTTCCCATCTTTCTTTAGACATCCTCGTTGACGACAACACATTTGAGCAACTCAGGAGGATAATGATGGATTGGTTCTGACTGAAATCCAACTCATATGTCTCATGTTAGCACTCTGGCTTGTCTTATGTATTCCCTCCGTCATTTAGTGCTAGATACATCCATTTGAGCGAGAAATAATTCGGGACGGAGGTAGTAATATTATGACGGATCTTCGTCCCTAGTGACTGTGCTTGTGCTTTTGTCACAACATCACTGGTCCAGTGAATGCAATTTGCAGATTTTTAGAAGAAGAAAGAAAGCAACTTTTCATTCATCATTGACAAACGCATGGCATAACACTTTAGTTTTGTTTGTAGCCACTGCAGGAATTTCCTCTGATTTGTCACCCCTTAAATTTCACAATGTGTGTGATATTCTGACTGCATAGGCACATGCCCTTGGTCTTCATTTTGAGCATGTGTAGAAGACCTGCATATTCGTTCACTGGATGCTTCTAGTAATTGACTTCTGAACCAAAACTTCTGCTTTGTCTGGTTTTCAAGAACCTATACTTGTCACTCTATCACGGAAGGAAGAATTGGTACACAATGAGAGTTGCTTCTCTCGCGCCTGGATTTTGCCACTAGTTACAAAATCTGTCCTGCTCTGTTTCTCAGTTCAAATTTTTATTACTCTATTCCAAGATACACACATGAAAAGTGAAAAATAACCTTTACTAAATTTTTGGTCATCACAATGAACAATCCATCACAAAGAAATTAGTGATGCTGCAGTTGCAAGTTTCAAAAATATCAAGAAAACAGTACATGGGGTACAAAACATGCATATAGGACTTTTATTTCACACGGACTAGATGTCCTAATCAACAAACGCATTGCATATAGGACTTTAGCTAATCAACAAAACATGCATATACTGGGGTGCATAACACTTTAGTTTTGTTTGTTGGTGCAAAGGATTCAGTACTGCTAAATGTCCTAATCAGCAAAACATGCATATAGGACTTTTATTTCACACGGTCTAGATGTGTTTAAATTTCAAATTGGTTCACAACGTTTAGAAAACAGTAGTAGAATATCTAGGAGGCCAATGGACGTTTTCTTCGCCCAGTTCGCCATGTCCATGGCCAAGTTCGCCAGCGTGCGGAGGAGTCAACGCTACATCATTGTTGGTGTGTGGATAGTGCAATAAGCTCGCCAGCGTGTGGACTTATGCCTTCTCAACCCAGTTCGCCACGTCCATAGTCAAGTTCCCCGGCGAAGTTAGCTGCAATTAGCCGATGAATGTATGAAGAAGAACAGCGAAAGGAAGGAAATATTAGCAGCCAGCCGGGAGCGAGTGAGGGGCTTCACACACACTGGCGGGAAACGCTGGCTTCACAGCTTGCCTGCTTCGGCTTTCTCATGTCTCATCCAGCCTTGAAGGTATATTAATTCAAGGGACGTTATGCGGCTTTAGAGTAAACCATCCCATCGCTGCAAAGCCCCCATCCATGAAGATGAATGAAATATATTAAATTCTCTATCTATCCTGAAGAGAAGTTGGTACGTTAACGCCGTGTAGAAAGAGCATCTTATCCTTACCCTTTTTGCCAACCAATAACTCCCCTACTCCCCTCTTGGTTTTATTTAATTTACATGTTGGTAATATTTAATTTACATCCTGGTTTTATTTAGGTGAATGTAGGTGTATCGCACGGGTGGAACAGCCCGCGGGTTGCTAGCGAGTCGACTGTATGATACATCCGTAACAACAACAAAAACATATGATATATTAGCAAAACAAAAGTATGCTACACCCGAGCATGTCCGTTCAATTCTTCTCTTCAGGACGAGCATTTCTTTCACACGTCCATTGCATGCATGTCAGGAGCCCACATGACTGATAGATGGTAAAAGAGACATTGTTGCGAATAAGCTCGTCTCATCGGGGAGGCAACTCCAAACTGAAGCATGCCACGAAGCGTCTTCAGTGAAGATGACTTGATCTGTTTGTTTGAATTGCATAATATGGTGGATATGTTTTAATACAATGTAAAATCTTTTGCACTCAGTAGCTACTAAGTGTTGATGTTTATGCTATATCTTTTACACTCACTAGCAACTCGATTCTTGGGAGGATACGACAATGGTTACTCGTAGCATTTCGTGAAAAGTACTAGCCTCACATATAAACATAGAATGATTGCATGCATGCATCCATATATAAATAGTTAACAACCATGTCATACTCGACCAAAATAGCAATGTCCAAAGTAGGGTTCCACAAGTCGGACCCTCAAACTAAAGCTGCATAGCAATAGTAGTCTGACATCTAATCCTTCTTCTTCTTCGATGCCCCCTCCGGGCCATCATCTAGGCGAGGACGCTTGACACTGGTCGTCAGCTGATTGTCGTCGTCCTCCTCCACCTCCTCCTCGCCATCGTTGTTGTCGTCCTCCTCCTCCTCCTCGTCATCCTCCTCATTGTCGTCCTTGTGCTCGTCATCCTTCTCTGAGTTGGCCTTCGAGGGCTCCTTCGGCCCTTCCATGAACTCGATATAGTCAGGGTCGTCGGAACTGTAGAAGTTAGAGGGCTTCCTCAGCGCACTTAATTTTAATCAATATTGCTTACAAATAAATAATTCATTTTAACAAATAAACGATTTGATTCTGATTAATTAATTAATTACTACTCCCTCCAATTCAAAATAGGTGTCGTGGTTTTAGTTTAGAGGGAGTAGCCTTTTAACAGTTTGCAACTAAATGGAGCCGGCGGACTTAGCTGCAGTTACATGTAAATCAAACTTATTCAATACTGCACCAGATCATATATACAGCAGTTACCATCCATAACATGCACCAGATGAGATACATACTTGACTGCATCATCCTCGATGCCCTGGCCTGTGGTGTAGTCGACTTCGTTGGGAGCACCGGCGGAAGGTGGGTTCAGATCGATCCAGACGCTGAGCACGAGCGTGTCGCCCGAGAGCATCTCCTGGGGCACCGCCAAGAACATCCCCTGCCATGGCGCAGGTGCGCCGGCGGCCAGCGTGCTGCTGCTCACCGGCGAGGCCATGAGGACCATGTGGTTGCCCGGGGGCCCCACGGACAGCTTGCACCAGTACCGGGGCGCCGCCTCGGCCTCACCGTCGGGCCTGACGCACAGCAGCGACACGGCCGTAGCCGTGCCCAGGGGTGCCAGGGACACGAGGAAAACGCTGCGGTCGTCCTCCCCGACGAGCGCATGCCAGGGGTGCGACAGGGAGAAGCCGAGGTTAGAGGAGAGGCCGTAGCGGACCGTGACGGCGGGGTGCTGGTGGCTGTCGGCGAAATGTTCGAGGAGCATCGCCGGAGAGCCCACGAAGGCGCACCCAGACTCCGGGCAGGAGCAGGCCATACTGCACTACTTCTTCTTGGTTGCGGCGGGCTGTAGGTGAAGAAGCACCGTAAGTGAAGCGCTGAGAATAGGCAGGGACAGCAGCCCCCTTTTATACCCTCTGCACGGACGCGTCTCTTCGGCGACTAAACGCGTACATGTCTCATGCAAACGCCGGATGCGTCGCTTCAAACCAACGGCTGCTAATCCCCACGCCTCTCCCGCAATACGCACGTACTAGTATCAATTCATGTACTTGCACCTGATTGGTCCTTGAGTAATCCCATGCATGCACTTCCACTAGTACTCCCTCCGTTCCAAAATGTAAGTCTTTGTAGATATTCTACTATGAACCACATACAGATGTATATAGATGCATTTTAAGTATAGATTCATTCATTTTGCTCCGTATGTAGTCCACCTAGTGGAATCTCTACAAAGACTTAGTACGAAGCCATTACCGAGTACTACATGCACGCAACTAAACCAGCTTGGCACCGCCGCTTTAGTCCACGCACTAGGCATTGTAGTTTCTAGCCCGATTTCGACATACCACCAAAATGCACCCCAACATGTGAAGAGATATAGAGTGAGAAAAAAGTGATTTAAATGCCAAAATCTTCTTCCCCAACTCGTCTCGTCGGGTTAACCATAAAATTATGATTATCACAATTTCTTTTGGAAAAAACATATAGAAACATTTTATTTTACACAAAACCTAAAACCTATATTTTGCATGAAATGATATGAACTTCCAAAAATTAATAATAATCGAGTCCTATATTGTGTTATATCTTCTACAATTTCAAAAATAATTATTTTGGAAGAATTCAAATATATTTTTAGTCCCTTTTCAAAGTTAGTAGGAATATAATTGTCATTCTCACATGTATGTATATATCTGACGCTAAAAAAATAATGTACTCATACCAAAGTTATATAAATCCTTTTATTGACCTCCACAAACAATATTAACCCCAAGTCATGTTCAACTATCTCAAATGTAGTGGGTGTTTTAGATATTGGCATAAAGGAAAACACCAAGAAACCCTAATCAAAATTCAACCTAAAATCAAGCGAAAAATCCTGGAGCTCCCTCTCCCCTCTCTAATGCCATAACATTGTGTAGCTTTGCACCGTTAAAATTTTCACCTCAACGTCTTTATCACGATGCATGCCCATCAGATAGGAGTGTAGGGGAGATGTCAGGGGTGGCTCGAGAGGTAGGGAACGACGACTGATGGATTGGGAGGTATGGAATGACATATGTGAGTTCCCAAAATTGTTCTAGAATTTGGTTCCTCCCCGGATTTTATAAATAAGGTCACTATCTCAATATAGTCGGCATAATAATTGTACTTTATAAATAACTGTATGGGTCACTTTGTGTATTATGACACTTCTATGGAAGCGTTAACCTGTAACTGTTTTGTTGAACTTCTCCAATTTCTTTGGCGTACTGAAATTTGATTATATTGTACTTCTGATGTGCTCTATTGTCAACAAGTGTAATTTCAATGAGCACAAGGGGAAGAAAAGGATAAACAAATGGTAAGTGCCTTTTCTTACTGCTTTTCGTCTTTCAGAATAGCAGTGGTTCTGTTGTACTCCCTTCGTCCTGTAATGTATATAGTACTATATAATTCCTACCATGTTTCCAGGAAGGTGTACGTGGCTGATTTGGCCATATTAGTAGGCGCCCAACAGATCTATTCGTCAGTGCCAAGCTCAACCCGCTCGGCCCACTTCCATGCAACGATGAGACCCATCGAGCCAATGGCCTTCATGGCGTTCGCCCGCCACTGCGCACGTCAATGAGCCTGCCACGAAAGCTCCAGCTCCTCCTTGTTCTTGGCGGCCATAGCCACTTGGTGATCAACATGCTCCTTCTCCGCCGCCTTCTTGGCCGCCACTCGCCTGGATTTCTCAGCCGACGGCAGCGTTAACCAGTCGGTCAGATGGTACTGGCCTCAAAATCACTTGATGGTTGTGGGGTCCGGCACGACTTCGTCTGGTGGCGCGTAGAGGTCCTCCTCGGCGAGGCTTGTCCAGATCTCATCGCTGCAGGGGCAACACCTTCTCTTCAGCACGTGGGCTGACTCGTGATGTGATTGGTGGCACCGGTATCCACATACATTTGCATTGATAGCATAGGAATTGTTGATAGCGTTGGCCCCCTTCTCCTCACAATCATCATCTTGACAGAGCCATCAACACGAATGAGCACCACATGCGTGATGTTTGAAACAGATTAGACATGCAGGATTATCACAATTTTGTTGCTGATGTGGGTGGCCGCGGTAGCCACCACCCCTTCTGGCAGGAGTGGGAGGATGGTCACCATGGCCTACCCCCTATCTCCTCTTCCGCGCCCCATGTTCCTGTCTGGGTGCGCCCCTATATGTGGCATTTACTGAAGTATGGAAGCTACTACTGTCATTAGTGCAGAACCGGGCAATAGCACCGGTTCGTAAAGCCCTTTAGTGCCGGTTTCACAATCGGCACTAAAGTGTGGTCACTAAAGCCCCCCTCCCCCCCTTTAGTACCGGTTCAGCACGAACCGGTGCTAAAGGCCAACCACGTGGCACGAGGTAGCACCGGGGCCGGAGTTTTTAGTACGGTTGGTAACACCAACCGTACTAAATGTTTGTGGGTTTTTGTTTTATTTTTATTTTTCAATTAAATTTGTGTTATCAATTTAATTCTTTTTCGCTTTCTGGTATTTTCCGATACTGCACATTGTACAATTTCTTCATATATATATATATATATATATATATATATATATATATATAAATAGAATTTCTAGTAGAACCAATCATGCATATATATATATATCATCAATGTCTCACAAATCATCATATTAATTAATTCACACATACACACATGTATAGCTATATACAAGTTCTCCTACATATGCATGTTGCCTTCGGAGACAGTGGCATTAGCCTAATTGGTGCCTTCGGAGCACGATGGGAGCGGTAGCGGGTAATAGTATTCTCCCTTCGGATTTATGACCTGGTCGAGCAAAAATCCCGCTATTTTCTCTTGAAGTGCTTCTACGCGCTCCGTTTCTAGGAGCTTCTCCCGCACCTCTGTGAACTGTTAAGAAGGAGATCAATATGCATGTGTATTAGTTGTGTCACTAGATATCGATAATCGTATAAAAATTGTGAATAGTGTTTTGACAAGCGTACCCATTCCTGTCTTTGAGATCTGCTCCTTTCGGACGCCATCATGCGAATGTTCTCGCAAACGCAGAATGCACACAGATCAGTCCCCTGCGCCTGCTTCAGGGCTTTACGAGAATGGAATTTGATCAGATAATAATTAATCAAGCATGATAATTAAAGAGATGGCAGCTAGCTAGCTAGCTAGTACTACTTAATTACTTACCTTGGGTGAAAACCATTTAAGCTTTTGTTTCCATTACGCCTTCCGTGACGCTGATGAACCTTGCCCAAGCCCTGCCCGCCGACAAAGAAAATGAATAAAGGGGTTATTAAATAGTTCATATCATGAAAAATGACGAACTAAATAGGCCGAGATATATAGTTAATAATGATTGAAATTACCTGTTGACTATCCCAAACAAGATGTTATAGTCAGTTTTTTTTAGTAGTGAGTCCAGTATTTCAACTGTTCAAGGCCAACTTTAATGATACACAAGACCTAGTGAAATCTGCATGCACACACGTTTGCATGTCTTAATTAAGCGGGCATATGTAAAGCAAAAACATGTAGCTAGCTAGTAGGCAAAAACAGAGAATTTGTAGTACAAGACAGTGTGACTCACCGGAAGTTGTAAGGAAGTAGTATATCTTCATTGTATTTGAGGCGCTTCAAGAACTCTAGCATGTTGTCCTCTACGTCCTTTTGATAACGTGGATTTAGTTTCCATGTGTATTCATTAACGGTGTTTGGGTCGATGAACCCAATGCCAAAGCGTCCACCTTTTCTCATTTCATATATCTTCATCCTGCATATAATACCACATAAAAGAATATAGTGAGGATAATTACAGGTAATGATTGATCAAAAGGATCAGTACAGCTAGCTTGAGACTTAAATTACAGAAAGAAATCACTTACAGACAATAGCAATCGACGATAGATTTGTCGAAAAGGCGTCTTGATTGTATAACTGAAACAGTTCAGAATACTCAACGGACACAGCTTTCTCATGGAAGTAATGCTCCTCCTTGACATTCACCATGAGGGACAATCGATCGGAAATCTTGGTAACGTTCATGTACCATTACATGTACCATTGATGCAATTCATACATTCTCGTTGGGAGGTTCTTGACCTTGTCTGGCTCGACCAAAGGTTGGCCCCGGACATATTTCCTCTCTAAGACCAGGCATGGGCTCGATCTCGAGGAGTTGTCCAACAGTGATTTTGAGAACTTCAGCCTGCATTATATGGTCCTCACCACATTGCCCACCTCAGGAACGTAAACTGTTTGCCCACAATAATATTGGGCGCGCGTACTATCACGTGTTGTTGGCACAACAAGCGAGGGGATCGATTGCGCCGCCTGTTCTCCCAGCTGGGGAATGGTTTTCCCGCATTTTTTGACAGCTGCTTCTTGTTTGCTTGATCCCGAGCTCGCCTCCTTACGTAGACGTGCTCGATTTAACTTCCTGATGTGGCGCTCATAGTCTGTGTCAACAGGCTTGGGAGCTGGTGGTTGAGCCATACGAATGAAGTGGCCAATCGCTTCCTCGTGCACTTTCTCCCTTGGCGGCGGTGGCGGTTTCCGGTGCAAAATGGGCTTCCACCTCGGACTTCGATATGGCTGCGATTTCCTCCTCGGACCTGTCATAAGACCTCTGCGGAAGAGGCGTGAGGCTTGGACCATATTTATATCGCTTGCCTCCGCCTATACTTCCTGTACTACCTCGACTCGTACCGCTACGCACCATAGCTGCGAGGTGTCTCTTCTGCGATTGTTGAGGCGGCGGAGACGCCGGCTGACGGGGCTGAGTTGGACGAGGAGGAGTGGCCGCCTGAAGATGTGCCGGACTTGGAGGAGGAGTGGCCTGAGGTTGTGCCGGACTTGGAGGAGGAGTGGACGTCTGACGCTGTGGCGGACTTGGAGGAGGAGGACTGGCCTGACACTTTGCCGGACTTGGAGGAGGAGTGGCCTGACACTTTGCCGGACTTGGTGGACTTGCAGGAGCGGGAGACTGCTGACTCGGTGTCGGTGGCCTTCGAAAGATGATGCAATCCTTTTTCCATAGGATGATACGATGGTTGGCGTCTCCGAGAAAGCGCTCGTCCTCACCTCCAGGAATGTCAAGCTCTAGCCCCGAATATGGCTGCACCACCTCGTCAACCATGACACGAGCATAGCCCTCTCGAATCGGGATGCAATGGTAGGTTGCTTTGGGGGTAACTGGAAAAGCAACGCCGTCCGCCACCTTCATGGATATGTTCTTCATTTTGACGTGTAGCTCGCAGCTAGTGTTCTCCGTGATGTCATCCACGGGTATCTATCCAGCATTGTGTCGTCTGGGCGGAACCCACGCTGCTTCTCTGCATGGATGGGGCGGTGCTATCCAATGCTGGATCATCCGCTAGCTGCTGCAGCCTGCCGAGACCCCTTTGCTGGCTAAGTGAGTCGATCTGCTCCTCGCTGCCGCTGGAATTTGACCGCCAATTCCGCTTGATTTGCTTCTAGGCCTTGAAGGCGTTCATAGTCCCGCTTCCTCCGCTCCTCCTCCATCTTCCTCTTCTTCTCCTCCGCAATCTTCTTTCTCGACAGGTTCTGTAGTCGGCGTTCAGTCTGAAAACCCTCATACCATGGAATAGCGCCCTTGCCTCGTGTTCTTCCCGGTGTTCAGGATTTCCTGTGGCACGCAGCGTAAGCTCGTCGTTCTCTCTGTTGGGCCGGAACACCCCCGATCGTGCCTCTTCTATTGCAACAAGTATCACATCGTCGGCTCTGTTCAGAGATGCCTTCGTCGAAACTTTGCCTGTCTTCGGGTCCAACTCCCCCACCCCATGCGCATAGAACCAAGTCCTGCACCTGGGGGGCCAGCTCTTAGTATCCGGAGTGACACCTGCATCCTCCATCTCTTTCTCAGACTTATCCCACTTAGGCATTGCCACCGTGACAGCCACCTGGCCCCAGCTTATGGAACTTATCCTTTTTTTCGGCATTCTTCTTGTTTATTCTCGACCGTTCCTTAGCTAATTTCCGAATCCTTGAATTTCACGAAATCGTCCCAATGAGCACGTTGGTTCTCTAGTGTTCCCTTGAATACTGGAGTCTTCCTTCCTCCCTTGACGCATTTGTCCCATTCACGATTCTTGTGGTTCTTGAATGCAACCGCCATCTTCCTAAGAGCAGCGTCCTTGACTTTCTGCACATCTCGCTTACGTGAAAAGATCTGGTAGGGTGAAATGTTCCATGAGAGTATCCCAAAGCAGATCTTTTGATTCTTGTCGACAAAAGTAACATCCGGACGTGGAGCAGCGCCCTCTTTGCCTTTTTGTCCTTTGTCTTTGCTGGCTCTCTCCATTCTTGAAGGGAGATCGAGTTGGTCCTTCACAAGAACTCCAGACCGACGAATGAACTTGTCTGCAATCTTCTTAGGCGCTAATGGTTCGCCATTAGGTCTGACTGCCTTGATATTGTACTTTACGCCCTCCTTCAAATTTTTGTTCGGGCCTCGTTTCGTCCTTTTGCCTGAAGATTTGCTCGATCCGGATGGCTGAAAGAACAAAGATCGATTCGTTAATATATCTTCAAGTAATTTAAAACATGTGATGATCACCAGAAACCTGCTTATATAAATATATATACCTCGCCGGTCTTTGTTGTTTCAGGATCAACATGTTCTTCGTCATCGTCATAATCGTAGTTCATGACTTCATCAATTCGGTCGTCGCGATCGAATATCATATCACCCTCTCCGGTGTTGTTTAGAAATTCGAGCCGTCATAATCTTCTTCATTCGATTATCATCGGCCCGCGTATCATATCGAACATGGTCTGTTCTCCTCTCTATCGGTATTGTCTGCCATAGCTTTTATTTAACTAATTCAAAAGAAATATAAAACAATTTAGTATTCAAATTACATCGTCTCGAATAATAGATATAATATCGAATACTTCGTCTAGAATAATAGATACAATATCGAATACATCGTCTCGAATAATATATAATATTTAATAGTACATCACTGGCTAGCTAATTAAAGATCGAATACTACAGAAGAATCTAGGACACTCGCGGTTCCTGCGTCATGGGCGGTGAACCCCAAAGAGAAGGAACCTCACAGGATCATAGCTGAAGTGAGATCCTCAAGATACTGCCAGTATTGGAGAACCTGCCGCCTCTAACGCAACCATGTAGCGATGGACGTGCTCGCCCTCCTCCTCGACACGGCGACGCACTCCTCCGGCGGGGCCGGGTCCTCCGACCAAACTGGCCCACGCGAACGCCACCAAACGGGATCAGGGTCGACGACGGGACCCAGGATCGGGTTCCTCATCAAGCGGCGCGCCCCTCCAGGCAGCACCTCCCAGTGCTAGCCCGGCGGAGCCCAGTCCCGGACATGGGCCGGCTGGACGTCGTCGCGGATGGGTCGACGGCGAGGATGCGGGCCGGGCATCGTCGAGAACAAATACTAGCTATATGCCCGCAAAAAATAATATTTTTTTAATGATTGGATTTTGATAACTAAAATTTCTAACATTTCTACTATTTCAAAAATCTATATACTATTTCATACTAATTAAGCATCTAACACTAAAAACAGAAAAACAATTTATATACATCAATTAAAAAACAGAAAAACAACATTATATAAAAAATTCCATACTAATTAAACACTAATTATATCCATCTAACATGCATTCATACATATATACTAGTGAAAAAACAATAATCTAAAAAATCTAAACTAATTAAACATACAAAATACGTATATACTAATATATACATGCATTCATACATATATACGTGTATGTGTGTGTGTTCATCATGCTTGTGTGTGTGTATGGGCTCGGGAGGGGCGGCGCCCATGGTGGCCGCCGGGGGCGAGGGAGAGGGGTTAGAGGGGGAGAGCTCACAGCGGGGCGACGGCGACGGTGACGGCGAGGCGACGGCCGGGGGCAGCGACGGGCCAGGGCGTGACGCGCGGGGGCGGCGACACAGGGACGGCGCGACGGGGACGGGTCCGGGGCGGCGACGGAGACGAGGGCGACGACGGGGACGGGGGCGGCGACGGGGACGGGGGCGGCGACGACGACGGGGTCGGTGACGGCGTCGATCGATCGGGGCGGGCGGTTCATGTTGGGGAACGTAGCAGAAATTCAAAATTTTCTACGCATCACCAAGATCAATCTATGGAGAAACCAGCAACGAGGGGAAGGAGAGTGCATCTACATACCCTTGTAGATCGCTAAGCGGAAGCGTTCATGAGAACGGGGTTGAAGGAGTCGTATTGCCGTGATCCAAATCACCGATGATCCTAGCGCCGAACGGACGGCACCTCCGCGTTCAACACACGTACAGCCCGGGGACATCTCCCACGCCTTGATCCAGCAAGGAGAGAGGGAGAGGTTGAGGAAGACTCCTTCCAGCAGCAACACAACGGCATGGTGGTGATGGAGGAGCGTGGCAATCCCGCAGGGCTTCGCCAAGCACCAAGGGAGAGGAGGAGGAGGAGAGGCAGGGCTGCACCAAGAGGGAGAGAACCCATGTGTGTTGGGCAGCCCAAAACCTCAAGTATATATAGGGGGAAAGGGGGGCTGCGCCCCCTTTAGGGTTTCCCACCCCAAGGGGTGCGGCCAGCCCTAGATGGGACTTGGGGGCGGCCAAGAGGGGGAGGAGTGCCTCCCAAGTCAAGTGGAGGCCCTCCCCCTTAGGGTTTCCCTCCCATGCGCATGGGCCTTGGGGGGCTGGTGCCCTGGCCCATTAAGGCTAGGGCGCCCCTACAGCCCATGCTACTGTATTGGACGTGGTGGAACAATTTCCGGACCTCCGAACCCTCCGGAATCCTCCGAACCTTCTCGAAGCTTCCGGTACAATACCGAAAAACCCGAACTTTTTCCGAACCCGAACAACAACTTTCCATATATAAATCTTTACCTCCGGACCATTCCGGAACTCCCGTGACGTCCGGGATCTCATCCGGACTCAACAACATTCGGTAACCACATACAAACTTCCTTTATAACCCTAGCGCCATCGAACCTTATGTGTAGACCCTACGGGTTCGGGAGACATGTAGACATGACCGAGACGTTCTCCGGTCAATAACCAACAGCGGGATCTGGATACCCATGTTGGCTCCCACATGTTCCACGATGATCTCATCGGATGAACCACGATGTCAAGGACTCAATCAATCCCGTATTCAATTCCCTTTGTCTAGCGGTATTGTACTTGCCCGAGATTCGATCGTCGGTATCCCGATACCTTGTTCAATCTCGTTACCAGCAAGTCTCTTTACTCGTTCCGTAACACATCATCCCGTGATCAACCCCTTGGTCACATTGTGCACATTATGATGATGTCCTACCGAGTGGGCCCAGAGATACCTCTCCGTTTACACGGAGTGACAAATCCCAGTCTCGATTCGTGCCAACCCAATAGACACTTTCGGAGATACCTGTAGTGCACCTTTATAGCCACCCAGCCATTGCCAGGACGCTTTGGTACACCCTAAGGATTCCTACGGTATCCGGGAGTTGCACAATCTCATGGTCTAAGGAAAAGATACTTGACATTAGAAAAGCTTTAGCATACCTAACTACGCATCTTTGTGCTAGGCTTAGTATTGGGTCTTGTCCATCACATCATTCTCCTAATGATGTGATCCCGTTATCAACGACATCCAAAGTCCATGGTAAGGAAACCGTAACCATCTGTTGATCCACGAGCTAGTCAACGAGAGGCTTACTAGGGACATGGTGTTGTCTATGTATCCACACATGTATTGCGGTTTCCGGTCAATACAATTATAGCATGGATAATAAAAGATTATCATGAACAAGGAAATATAATAATAACTAATTTATTATTGCCTCTAGGGCATATTTCCAACAGTCTCCCACTTGCACTAGAGTCAATAATCTAGTTCACATCGTCATGTGATTAACGCTGACAGGTCACATCATCATGGGACCAACATCCAAAGAGTTTACTAGTGTCTGTAAACTAGTTCACATCATCATGTGATTAAGACTCAATGAGTTCTCAGGTTTGATCATGTTTTGCTTGTGAGAGAGGTTTTTAGTCAACGGGTCTGAACCTTTCAGATCCGTGTGTGCTTTGCAAATTTCTAGGTCATATAGTAAACGCTGCTTCCACGCTCCACTTGAATCTATTCCAAATGGTTGCTCCACTATACGTATCCGGTTTGCTACTCAGAGTCACTCGGATAGGTGTTAAAGCTTGCATCGACGTAACCCTTTACGCCGAACTCTTTATCACCTCCATAATCGAGAAACATGTCCTTATTCACTCCAAGGACAATTTTGACCGCTGTCCAATGATCCATTCCTGGATCATTCTTGCACCCTTGACTGACTCATGGCAAGGCACACTTCCGGTGCGGTACACAGCATAGCATACTATAGAGCCTATGTCTGAAGCATAGGGGACGACCTTCGTCCTTTCTCTCTTTTCTGCCGTGGTCGAGCTTTAACTCTTAACTTCATACGTTACATGTCAGGCAAGAACTCCTTCTTTGACTGATCCATCTTGAACACCTACAAGATCATGTCAAGGTATATGCTCATTTGAAAGTACCATTGAGCGTTTTCTATCTATCCTCATAGATCTTGATGCTCAATGTTCAAGTAGCTTAATCCAGGTTTTCCATTGAAAAACACTTTTCAAATAATCCTATATGCTTTCCAGAAATTCTACATCATTTCTGATCATCAATATGTCAACAACATATACTCATCGAAATTCTATAGTGCTCCCACTCACTTCTTTGGAAATACAAGTTTCTCATAAACTTTTGTATAAACCCAAAATCTTTGATCATCTCATCAAAGCGTACATTCCAACTCCGAGATGCTTACTCCAGTCCTTAGAAAGGATCGCTGGAGCCAAAGATACCTTTTAGCATCCTCGGGATCGACAAAACTTTCTCGAATGTATCACATACAACCTTTCCTTACTTAAAACTGGTAAGGAAACTCATTTTGACATCCATCCGCCAGATTTCATAAATGCAGCTTATGCTTACATGATTCCGACGGACTTAAGCATCGCTACGGATGAGAAAATCTCATCGTAGTCAACTCCTTGAACTTGTGAAAAACTCTTCGCCACAAGTCGAGCTTCATAGACGGGTGACATTATCGCCCACGTCCGTCTTCTTCTTAAAGATCCATTTATCTCAATGGCTTGCCGATCAACGGGCAAGTCCACCAAAGTCCATGCTTTGTTCTGATACATGGATCCTATCTCGGATTTCATGGCTTCTAACCATTTGTTGGAATCCGGGCCCACCATCGCTTCTCCATAGCTCGTAGGTTCATTGTTGTCTAGCAACATGACCTTCAAGACAGGATTACTGTGCCACTCTGAAGTGGTACGCATCCTTGTCACCCTACGAAATACGGTAGTGACTTGATCCAAAACTTCATGATCACTATCATAAGCTTCTACTTCAATTGGTGTAGGTGCCACAGGAACAACTTCCTGCGCCCTGCTACACACTAGTTGAAGTGACGGTTCAATAACCTCATCAAGTCTCCACCATCCTCCCACTCAACTTTTCGAGACGAACTTTTCCTCGAGAAAGGACCCGATTCAAGAAACAATCCCTATTGCTTTCGGATCTGAATTAGGAGGTATTCCCAACTGTTTTGGGTGTCCTATGAAGATGTATTTTATCCGCTTTGGGTTCGAGCTTATCATCCTGAAACTTTTTCACATAAGCGTCATAGCCCCAAACCTTTAAGAAATGACAGCTTAGGTTTCTCTAAACCATAGTTCATACGGTGTCATCTCAACGGAGTAACGTGGTGCCCTATTAAAGTGAGTGCGGTTGTCTCTAATGCCTAACCCATGAACGATAGTGGTAATTTGATAAGAGACATCATGGTACGCACCATATCCAATAGGGTGCAACTATGATGTTCGGACACACCATCACACTATGGTGTTCTGTGCGGTATTAATTGTGAAACAATTTGCACAATGTCTTAATTGTGTGCCAAAACTCGTAACTCAGATATTCATCTCTATGATCATATCATAGACATTCTATCCTCTTGTCACGAAGATCTTAAACTTCACTCTGAAATTACTTGAACCATTCAATAATTCAGACTTGTGTTTCATCAAGTAAATATACTCAACATCTACTTGAATCATCTGTGAAGTAAGAACATAACGATATTCACTGCATGCCTCAGCACTCATTGGACTGCACATATCAAAATGTGTTACTTCCAACAAGTTGCTATCTTGTTCCATCTTACTGAAACCGAGGATTTTCAGTCATCTTGCCCATGTGGTATGTTTTGCATATCTCAAGTGATTCAAAATCAAGTGAGTCCAAACGATCCATCTGCATGGAGTTTCTTCATGCGTACACACCAATAGACATGGTTTGCATGTCTCAAACTTTTCAAAACGAGTGAGTCCAAAGATCCATCAACATGGAGCTTCTTCATGCGTTTCACACCAATATGACTTACATGGCAGTGCCACAAGTAAGAGGTACTATCATTACTATCTTATATCTTTTGGCATGAAAATGTGTATCACTACAATCGAGATTCAATAAACCATTCTTTTAGGTGCAAGACCATTGAAGGTATTTATTCAAATAAATAGAGTAACCATTATTCTCCTTAAATGAATAACCGTATTGCGATAGACATAATCCAATCATGTCTATGCTCAACGCAAACACCAAATGATAATTATTCTGGTTTAATACTAATCTTGATGGTAGAGGGAGCGTGCGATGTTTGATCATATCAAACTTGGAAACACTTCCAACATATATCGTCGGCTCACCTTTAGCTAGTCTCCGCTTATTCCGTAGCTTTTATTTCGAAGTTACTAACACTTAGCAACCGAACCGGTATCTAATACCCTGGTGCTACTAGGAGTACTTGTAAAGTACACATTAACATAATATATATCCAATATACTTCTATCGACCTTGCCAGCCTTCTTATCTACCAAGTATCTAGGGTAATTCTGCTCCAGTGGCTGTTCCCCTTATTACAGAAGCACTTAGTCTCGGCCTTGGGTTCAACCTTGGGTTTCTTCCTTTGAGCAGCAACTGATTTGCCGTTTCATGAAGTGTCCCTTCTTGCCCTTGCCCTTCTTGAAACTAGTGGTTTCACCAACCATCAACAATTGATGCTCCTTCTTGATTTCTACTTTCACGGTGTCAAACATCGTGAATACCTCAAGGATCATCATATCTATCCACGATATGTTATAGTTCATCACGAAGCTCTAGTAGCTTGGTGGCAATGACTTTGGAGAAACATCACTATCTCATCCGGAAGATGAACTCCCACCGATTCAAGTGATTTTTGCACTCAGACAATCTGAGCACTAGCCCAACGATTGAGCTTTTCTCCCTTAGTTTGCAGGTTGAGAAAATCGCCGAGGTCTTATACCTCTTGACGTAAGCACGAACCTGAAATCCCAATTTCAGCTCTCGAAACATCTCATATGTTCCGCGATGTTTCAAAACGCCTTTTGGTGCCTCAACTCTAAACCGTTTAACTGAACTATCACGTAGTTATCAAAACGTGTATGTCCGATGTTCGCAACATCCACAAACGACGTTTGGGGTTCAAAGCACACTGTGGCGGTGCATTAAGGACATAAGCTTTCTACTGTCCGCATAATCGCTACTTTTAACTTTCAACTATATTTTCTCTAGGAACATATCTAAACAGTGGAACTAAAGAGCGAGCTTACGACATAATTTGCAAAGATCTTTTGACTATGTTCAGGATAATTAAGTTCATCTTATGAACTCCCACTCAGATAGACATCCCTCTGGTCATCTAAGTGATTACACGATCCGAGTCAACTAGGCCGTGTCCGATCATCACGTGAGACGGACTAGTCATCATCGGTGAACATCTTCATGTTAATCGTATCTACTATACGACTCATGCTCGACCTTTCGGTCTCCGTGTTCCGAGGCCATGTCTGTACATGCTAGGCTCGTCAAGTTAACCCCAAGTGTTTTTGCTGTGTAAATCTGTCTTACACCCGTTGTATGTGAACGTAAGAATCCATCACACCCGATCATCACGTGGTGCTTAGAAGCGATTTAACTGTAGCAACGGTGCACAGTCAGGGGAGAACACTTCTTGAAATTGGTGTAAGGGATCATCTTTTTACTACCGTCGATCTAAGCAAACAAGATGCATAAACATGATAAACATCACATGCAATCAAATAGTGACATGATATGGCCAATATCACTTTGCTCCTTTTGATCTCCATCTTCGGGGCTCCATGATCATCATCGTCACCGGCATGACACCATGATCTCCATCATCATGATCTCCATCATCGTGTCTTCATGAAGTTGTCTCGCCAACTATTACTTCTACTACTATGGCTACCGTTAGCAATAAAGTAAAGTAATTACATGGCGTTGTTCAATGACACGCAGGTCATACAATAAATAAAGACAACTCCTATGGCTCCTGCCGGTTGTCATACTCATCGACATGCAAGTCGTGAATGCTATTACAAGAACATGATCAATCTCATACATCACATATCATTCATCACATTCTTCTTGGCCATATCACATCACATAGCATACCCTGCAAAAACAAGTTAGACGTCCTCTAATTGTTGTTTGCATGTTTTACGTGGCTGCTATGGGTTTCTAGCAAGAACGTTTCTTACCTACATAAAACCACAACGTGATATGCCAATTGCTATTTACCCTTCATAAGGACCCTTTTCATCGAATCCGTTCCGACTAAAGTGGGAGATCGGCACCCGCTAGCCACCTTATGCACCAAGTGCATGTCGTTCGGTGGAACCTGTCTCACGTGAAGTGCGTGTAAGGTCGGTCCGGGCCGCTTCATCCCACAATACCGTCGAAACAAGATTGGATTAGTAACGGTAAGCATATTGAACAAAATCAACGCCCACAACTACTTTGTGTTCTACTCGTGCAAAGAATCTACGCAATAGACCTAGCTCATGATGCCACTGTTGGGGAACGTAGCAGAAATTCAAAATTTTCTACGCATCACCAAGATCAATCTATGGAGAAACCAGCAACGAGGGGAAGGAGAGTGCATCTACATACCCTTGTAGATCGCTAAGCGGAAGCGTTCATGAGAACGGGGTTGAAGGAGTCGTACTCGTCGTGATCCAAATCACCGGAGATCCTAGTGCCGAACGGACGGCACCTCCGCGTTCAACACACGTACAGCCCGGTGACGTCTCCCACGCCTTGATCCAGCAAGGAGAGAGGGAGAGGTTGAGGAAGACTCCGTCCAGCAGCAACACAACGGCGTGGTGGTGATGGAGGAGCGTGGCAATCCAGCAGGGCTTCGCCAAACACCACGAGAGAGGAGGAGGAGGAGAGCGGGGCTGCACCAAGAGGGAGAGAACCCATGTGTGTTGGGCAGCCCAAAACCTCAAGTATATATAGGGGAAAGGGGCTGCGCCCCTTTAGGGTTTCCACCCCAAGGGGTGCGGCCAGCCCTAGATGGGACTTGGGGCGGCCAGAGGGGGAGGAGTGCCTCCCAAGTCAAGTGGAGGCCCTCCCCTTAGGGTTTCCCCCTCCCATGCGCATGGGCCTTGGGGGAGGGGCTGGTGCCCTGGCCCATTAAGGCTAGGGCGCCCCTACAGCCCATGCTACTGTATTGGACATGGTGGAACAATTTCCGGACCTCCGGACCCCTCCGAATTCTCCGGAACCTTCAGAAGCTTCCGGTACAATACCGAACAAACCCGAACTTGGTCCGGAACCCGAACAACACCTTTCCATATATAAATCTTTACCTCCGGACCATTCCGGAACTCCTCGTGACGTCCAGGATCTCATCCGGGACTCCGAACAACATTCGGTAACCACATACAAACTTCCTTTATAACCCTAGCGACATCGAACCTTAAGTGTGTAGACCCTACGGGTTCGGGAGACATGTAGACATGACCGAGACGTTCTCCGGTCAATAACCAACAGCGGGATCTGGATACCCATGTTGGCTCCCACATGTTCCACGATGATCTCATCGGATGAACCACGATGTCAAGGACTCAATCAATCCCGTATTCAATTCCCTTTGTCTAGCGGTATTGTACTTGCCCGAGATTCGATCGTCGGTATCCCGATACCTTGTTCAATCTCGTTACCAGCAAGTCTCTTTACTCGTTCCGTAACACATCATCCCGTGATCAACCCCTTGGTCACATTGTGCACATTATGATGATGTCCTACCGAGTGGGCCCAGAGATACCTCTCCGTTTACGGAGTGACAAATTGATCTCGATTCATGCCAACCTAACAGACACTTTCGGAGATACCTGTAGTGCACCTCTATAGCCACCCAGTTACGTTGTGACGTTTGGTACACCCAAAGCATTCCTACGGTATCCGGGAGTTGCACAATCTCATGGTCTAAGGAAAAGATACTTGACATTAGAAAAGCTTTAGCATACGAACTACGATCTTTGTGCTAGGCTTAGTATTGGGTCTTGTCCATCACATCATTCTCCTAATGATGTGATCCCGTTATCAACGACATCCAATGTCCATGGTCAGAAACCGTAACCATCTGTTGATCCACGAGCTAGTCAACGAGAGGCTTACTAGGGACATGGTGTTGTCTATGTATCCACACATGTATTGCGGTTTCCGGTCAATACAATTATAGCATGGATAATAAACGATTATCATGAACAAGGAAATATAATAATAACTAATTTATTATTGCCTCTAGGGCATATTTCCAACAGTTCAATGTGGAAACAGAGGAAGAAACAGAGGGAGAATGAAATTTTTCGAAGTGTTGTATATATAGAAGGCACCTTTAGTACCGGTTGGAGCCACCAACCGGTATTAAAGGTCTGTTTTGGCCAGCCCAAGTGGCGGGAAGCGACCCCCTTTAGTACCGGTCATGGCACAAACCGGTACTAAAGGGTGGCCTTTAGTACCGGTTTGTGCCACGACCCGGTACTAAAGGGGAAGTGCGCATGCAGTCTTGATGCGGCAAGTTTAGTCCCACCTCGCTAGCCGAGGTGCGACAGACCGGTTTATAAACCTCGCGGCGGTCGCTCTCTCGAGCTCCTCTCCAAAGCAGGCCCACTGGGCCTACGTGTTCTTTGTTGCTCAGGCCCACTTGGCCTTTGAGGGCTCTGCATCCCGGCCCAACAACAGGTTGGGTTTCTAGTCGTATGCAGGCCGCTCTGGCCTAGTAGGCGGGCTTTTTTTGCTTTATTTATTTTTGTGTTGTTTTTTCTGTGTATTTAGAGTTTCTTTGTGAATATTTTTGCTTTAGGTACAAAAAATTACAAACTTTTTGTTAGTGCCCGTAGTTTTCAAATTTGAATAGTTTAAATTTTGAATTATTTGAAATTAGTGTGAATCACTAGTTTGTGAATAATTTAACTTTAAAAATCAGTAAAGGCATGAAAGAATTTGTTTGCACATAAAATTTCTTCGCTTCAAATGCCAAAACACATAACTACCCTAACTATTACAGAGATTCCTCCGGGTGTGAAACATGAAGAAAGTGATGATAGTGAAGCCGATCACATCCCAGATCTTTGGGTGTGAAACTTTTTCTTCAAGGTGTGTCCCTTTGCGCCCGTAACCATGGAAAATTTTCATCATTTAACGGGATGCTCGGGTCAATATTCACCGTGAATGGAGAAATTTCATCAAACTTTTCATAATCTTCTGACTTGTCTGTCTTGTCATCCACTCCCACGATGTTTCTCTTCCCGTAAAGAACTATGTGCCGCTTTGGCTCATCGTACGATGCATTCGCTTCCTTATCTTTTCTTTTTCTTGGCTTGGTAGACATGTCCTTCACATAGAAAACCTGTGCCCCATCATTGGCTAGGACGAATGGTTCGTCTGCATACGCAAGATTGTTGAGATCCGCTGTTGTCATTCCGTATTGCGGGTCTACCGTTACCCCGCCTCGTGTCATATTGACCCATTTGCACTGAAACAAAGGGACCTTTAAACCACGTGGATAGTCAAGTTCCCATATGTCCTGTATATAACCATAATATGTTTCCTTTCCCGTCTTGGTTTCTGCATCAAAACGGACACCACTGTTTTGGTTGGTGCTCTTCTTATCTTGGGCGATCGTGTAAAATGTATTACCATTTATCTCGCACCTTTGAAAGTCATTATATTCAAGATGGTAACTGGGACAGCAAGTACAGGTCATCTTCAATAGAGGTGTCATGCATGGTACGTGTACGCAACCAGTGGCGAAACTCCTGGTTTGTTCACGTGTAATCCAGTCATCGACCGCTCCGGTGTTTGGAGCGTAGAAAATTCTTGTGTTCATCCATATACGGAGCCACCAAGGCGGAATTCTGTAGAACTGTGTAGTGTGCTTCGTGAGAGAATGTCCGTCCATACATATTATTTGTTCCCTCCTAGCGTGCCTTTTCCATCCAGTCTGCCCTTATGCCGCGATTCAGGAACACCAATCGGCTTAAGGTCAGGAATAAAGTCAATACAAAACTCAACGTCCTCCTCGTTTTGATGGCCCTTGGAGATGCTTCCTTCTGGCCTAGCACGGTTATGAACATATTTCTTTAAGACTCCCATGAACCTCTCAAAGGGGAACATATTGTGTAGAAATACAGGACCCAAAACGTTAATCTTTTCGCATAGGTGAACTAGGACGTGCATCATGATGTTGAAGAAGGATGGTGGGAACACCAACTCAAACCGACAAGACATTGCACCAAATCATTCTCGTAACCTTGGTATGATTTCTGGATCGATTACCTTTCCGAGAGATTGCATTGAGAAATGCACATAGCTTCACAATGGCTAATCGAACGCTTTTCCGGTAGAAGCCCCTCAATGCAACCGAAGCAGTTGCGTCATAATCACGTGGCAGTCATGAGACTTTAGGTTCGGAACTTTTTCTCTGCCATGTTTATTATTCCCTTTATATTCGACGAAGCCGATGGTACCTTAATATCGAGCAGGCATTCAAAGAAGATTTCCTTCTCTTCTTTGGTAAGAGCGTAGCTTGCATGACCACGATATATGCCGTCTTCTCCGTGCATACGTTGCTGGTCCTCCGTGCCTCGTGTGTATCTTTTGTCTTCCCATACACGCCCAAGAAGCCAAGCAGGGTCACGCAAAGATTCTTCGTCACGTGCATCACGTCGATTGCGGAGCGGACCTCTAGGTCTTTCCAATATGGCAGGTCCCAAAATATAGATTTCTTCTTCCACACGGGTGCGCGTCCGTCAGCGTCCTTCGGAACAGGTTGTCCGCCAGGACCCTTTCCAAATATCACCTTCAAATCCTTGACCATATCATGTACATCAGCATTCAAGACGGTGGCGAGGCTTCGTCCGTGACCCGCCTCACTTTGAAATGCTTGCCTTTCTTTCTTACGGGATGCCTGCTCGGAAGAAATCGGCGATGTCCTGGTACACATTCTTCATACAACTATTCAAATATATCTTGTCGGTATCATCCAAACAGTGCGTGCATCCGCGGTATCCCTTGTTTGTCTGTCCTGAAAGGTTACTGAGAGCAGGCCAATCATTGATGGTCACGAACAACAACGCCTTTAGGTCAAATTCTTCCCCCATGTGCTCATCCCACGCACATACACCTGTTCCATTCCACAGTTGTAAGAGTTCTTCAACTAATGGCCTTAGGTACACATCAATGTCGTTGCCGGGTTGCTTAGGGCCTTGGATGAGCACCGCATCATAATGAACTTCTGTTTCATGCACAACCAAGGAGGAAGGTTATACAAACATAGAGTCACAGGCCAGGTGCTATGGTTGTTGCTCTGCTCCCAAAAGGATTAATGCCATCTGCGCTTAGACCAAACCATACGCTCCTTGCGTCATCTCGCAAACTCCTTCCCGTACTTTCTTTCGATTTTTCTCCACTGCGACCCGTCCACCGGTACTCTCAACTTTCCGTCTTTCTTACGGTCTTCTTCGTGCCATCGCATCGCCTTGGCATGCTCTTTGTTTTGGAACAACGTTTCAACCGTGGTATTATAGGAGAATACCACATCACCTTGGCAGGAATCTTCTTCTGGGCGCCGCCCTCGACATCACCATGCTCATTGCGGCTGATCTTATAGCGCAATGCACCACATACCGGGCAAGCGTTCAAATCCTCGTACTCACCGCGGTAGAGGATGCAATCATTAGGGCATGCATGTATCTTCTGCACCTCTAACCCTAGAGGGCAGACAACCTTCTTTGCTTCGTACGTACTCTCGGGCAATTCGTTGTCCTTTGGAAGCATATCCTTTATCATTACCAGCAACTTTCCAAATCCCTTGTCAGATACACCATTCTCTGCCTTCCATTGCAGCAATTCCAGTGTGGTGCCTAGCTTTTTCTTGTCACCTACGCAATTCGGGTACAACAATTTTTTGTGATCCTCTAACATGCGCTGCAACTTCTTCTTCTCCAAATCACTTGCGCAGTTTCTCTTTGCATCGGCAATGGCCCGACCTAGATCATCAACGGGCTCATCTGATGCCTCTTCTTCAGTTTCTTCCCGCATTGCCGGCTCAGCTTCTTCCCGCATTACCGGCTCAGCTTCTTCCCCCATTGTTGTATCATCGTATTCAGGGAACCCATGGCCAGGATAGCTGTCGTCGCCCTCTTCTTCTTCATTGTCTTCCATCATAACCCCTCTTTCTCCGTGCTTGGTCCAAACATTATAGTGGGGCATGAAACCGGACTCAAACAGGTGGACGTGAATGGTTCGTGCGGGAGAGTAATTGCGACCATTCTTACAGCCAGCACATGGACAAGGCATAAAACCATCCGCCCGCTTGTTTGCCTCAGCCGCAGCAGAAAAGTATGCACTCCCTCAACGAACTGGGAGAGCATCGGTCATCGTGACATCCATTGCGGCTCATCTTCATTACACAACACCGAATAGACCAAATTAATACAAGTTCATAGATAAAGTTCATACAACACTTAAATGCAACAAACAAATAACTCTCTAGCTAAAGCATTTAAATGCAACAACAAATGCGATCAAGATCGCAACTAAGGTAACAATTGATCCAACAGCATAATGATACCAAGCCTCACTATCGATGGCATATTTTCTAATCCTTCTAATCTTCAAGCGCATTTTCTCCATCTTGATCTTGTGATCATCGACGACATCGGCAACATGCAACTCCAATTCCATCTTCTCCCCTCAATTCTTTTCAATTTTTCTTTCAAGTACTCGTTTTCTCTTTCAACTAAATTTAACCTCTCGACAATAGGGTCGGTTGGAATTTCCGGTTCACATACCTCCTAGATAAAAATATCTATGTCAACTTGATGGGCATAATTTGTCATAAACACGAAATGCAACAAATAGTTTTAAAAGAGAATATACCACATCCGAATCATAACAAGGACGAGGGCCGACGGGGACGGATATCAAAACCATGGCACTATGTATAACAAACAATCGTACGGGTAAGATAATTATTATACGAGTAACTATATATCCAAATCACACAAACATCAATTTTTTATATAAAATTTCATGAACAAGAGGCTCACCACAAGGTGGTGCCAAGACGGGACGGTAAAAGGGCGATCGACGGTGGTTACGACAGAGATTTAGAAGGCACTAAGTAAACCACACCTACATATGCAAACTAAGTGTTATTTTGACCTCAAATTGCATATAAATCAAATACTAGCACATATATATATTTCCTCCCAAATTACTAAACTCACAAATTAATAACTATATAAAGCATTGCAAGAGCTAATCTAGCAATGAGAGATGAAAGGACAAAGTTGCTAACCTTTGTGATCACTTGAATGGATGGGGGCCTTCAAATCTTGACAAATTTTGGGCAACATGTGTGATGAGCTCGAGGGAAAAGAGGAAGAACAGAGAGGAGAGGAGAGGGGAAAGGGGGAAGAACAGAGCGAGCTGGACGAAGGGTTTATATGCAGGAGGACCTATAGTACCGGTTCGTGGCACGAACCGGTACTAAAGGTGCTGGAGGGGGCCCAGACTGACAACATCCTGCCACCACCCTCATTAGTACCGGTTCGTGGCACGAACCGGTGCTAAAGGTTAGCCACGAACCGGTACTAATGAGAGCGGCCCGGCTAGCCGTTGGAACCGGCACTAATGTATACATTTGTGCCGGCTCTAATACAAATCGGCACTAATGTGCTTCACGTTTGACCCTTTTTCTACTGGTGTGTTGTTGTCTCCTAACATCTCCATGCATAGATCAAAAGCAGAGATATGAGAGAATGGATCGTCCACCATGATGTTGATTTTGATAGCACCAATGACTGCAACAATCATATCATAGTACCGATCTAATCCAGCGAGGATGTAGTTCACCATCTCCGGCTCAGACACGGATGGCCAACAACAGCTAGCTCATCCTCGAGGCTCTTCATCTTGGTGATGTACGTGGTGCTCGACATAATTCCTTTATTTGTCTTGGCGAGGACAATTCTCAGATTCGTGACCCGAGGTTACGACTGTGAGGCGAACAAAGTCCTGACCGCAATCCACAGATCAAAGGTGGTTTCTTTCCCATTGAACTCTGCAAGAATCTCCTATAATAGGGAGTTTAACAAGTAGTTGAGGACCTGTTGATCCTTGGACAACGATGGTCCATAGAGAGGATTTGGCACGTTGGTCGCGCTCTTGTGCGGCTGCTGCTGCTCCACCGTTTACGGGGGTGCCATATAGGAGGCTTGTGACCTGCGCTCCTCGCAGGCAGGTGGGCCTTCCATAGGAGGAAGTTCCCCATGCTAATTTCTCGATCTTTGTGGCAGTTCTAGGTTGAGGGCAACCGTAGCAAAAATGGAAGACATGACGATTGGATTGATTGCGTTGGATGCAACCTCTATATAGCATGTTAGATGAACCCAAGTGATAAGTGCCATATGTGTGGCATGAAGGACTCCTGCCCTGACATTTTTTACAACTAAAGTTGTCATCCGAAAAGGAAAAACAAACCCAAAAAATAAACTGAAATTTCCCATCCGAAAAGAAAGCTTCCATCCTCGCGTCACTAAACTTGCCATAAAAACGTCCGGAGTTGCCATGTGTTCGAGACACGTGTGGCACTTATCAGCTTCTTCTGAAAGCGTTCCTACTACCTAGAGGGAGCCGCGTGATGTTTATTTATGAGAGATGAGAAGCCCTCGTCGTGGCGTATAAGATAAGAACAAATCACTTGGATACAATCGTTACAGAGGATGCGTACAGGAGGAGGGAATAAATACAGGGGTGGTTAAGATTACAACTGCTAAACATGTCCATAGCATGTACATCTAACAGCCGACACGAACCATGTCTACTGCTTGATCTCACTGCTCACCTCATAGGCAGGGCCTCTAGAAATGTTGGATGGATTTCATCAGCTACGTCGGGGAGCACGTACTACTAGGTGAGGTTGGCTCTTAGAGAGCATTGGGTCAAACATTACACGTGCAGCTACAAGTGGCCATGTACTAGAGCTCAAGAGCAATAGCTGAGCTATCTCCATTATATATTGTAGTTGATTGGCGGGGGAGACTTTTAATCAACACAAACACGAAGGCAAGACTCACTTATGAAAGATTGTTTAATGCATCGATTGTTTGTTATATTATTCTGACGTGAAAGAAAATTGTTTCTCCTCCAATGCTCTGTACATGCACGATGAGCAACATTTTTTCCTCCGCATCAAGAGTGAGTTGGCATTCTATTTATTTATTCGATCATCTTCGAACAGTTATCATGGAAATAGTTCTAGATTTTGAGTTATGTTCCTTATTTGGTGATGTGAGTAATATGTTCAGCGATTCCAGTATGTTGTCTTGTTATTTAAATACTTTCTTAGAAGTTGGGTGTCAAGTACAAGGATAAATAATATGTTTAGTATGATGTGAAATGGTGGTTACTAGGAACTGGTGGAAGGCGTATTAGCCAAGGTTGAATCATAACTAATAGCAATTATTTATAATGAACATTTCATTAAATATAAACTATTTATTTCATGTATGACCGCAGCGTAAAATATTAAGTGTTGTTTATTTCAACTCTATATAACAATTACCATAGTTGTGTTTGTGTTAGTAAAATTCGAATAGTGCAATTCATAAACTGCAAATGTCAATTATTACAAGGAGATACACAAGTGCTAAGATTGGACCATATTCTCATGTGGATATAATGTTATTTTTAAATTAAGTTTTGACCTTTCACTAATCTAAGAATAATGTATATACACCAATGACTAAATCTCGTATATCAAAAAGAAAAACTTTTGCCTTGCATGTTTATATTTGTTGTGTATTTTTTAGCATATATAAATATGCTAATAGAGATTTCTACATTGTACAATCTAATTAATATCATCATAGAGGTATGTAGTAAAAGATATTTCTTTCGAAGGTTATTAGTCGGGAGTGGAGTAGAGTGGTCATTGATGTAATTACAAAATTCTCATTTGTTATTATTTGTCTCCTTGGTCAAGTATTGGTGCTAAGGATTGCTAACTGAATTTAAGTTTTCCCCTTGATATTAACAGTAGTCATAACTACAGCATGTTTCTTTCAGAAGTCTTTAATTTGGATGTAGCGTAGAGTGGCCATAAGAGTTGAGTTATGGAAGGTGTGGATTAGTTTGATTGAATGCTGAAAACACATAAACTTGCTATGTTGAATTCTGAAATCCAGTGTGTTACTCCATTTCTGGTCACTAGAGGCCACTACATGTGAAATATTTAAAGATATCCTTATACTAGATTAGTAGATATTCTAATGATTCAGGGTAGCATTTCATGGTTAAAATATCACCCTTGCTTTCTTGCAATAAATTTTTTAACCCCCCCCCCTTTGTATACATCGAAAGAAATATATTGCCTAGAGAAAAGTTAGGCTGTTTGGTGCCAAGATATGAAAGTATTATGTTTTAGGACACACCTGTTTTGTATCACTGTGTAGTTTCTGCTTTAGGGTTGTGTGTACATGTATTGTCCTATGCTTTAGGCTACATTGGTCTTGTCTTATGCTTCTTTTCTATATGGTGGCAACTGCATTCCTGATTCTTTTTGTAGTTGTGCACCTTGTTCACGACTATGATCGTCTGTTTTGCATCTATGCAATGTAGGTGACATGCTAGTGGTTGCAACAATATTACTGGGTTATACTTATATCCGCTTTTGAGTTTTAATAGTTCTTATTAGTTTCGTATTGAGTTAACTACGATTTTTCAAAGTAACGTATCGAGTCAACTTGCAGTATTAGTTTCATATAAGTTCTTAGTAGTTCCGTATCGGTAAACTTGCAACCATTTCCGTTTTCCGGTGCCACCAAGAGGATTATCAACCATTCCGAGGGAGATAAGAATGCATATCCCAATTCCCAAAGCGAGGAGATTCGAGTCATGAAGAAGATGTGTGGTGACTGCCGCAGGAGGATATCGACCGGATCGTCGACCTGTTGCCATACATGCCTCCATACGTACCGATATCTGAAGCGTGACAAACCGTTGCTTGTGCCGTCACTAGAGGAGAGGGACGAGCACACTGTGTTACTCTACCGTGTGCCTGTGAGTACTACGAGGCTGTAGAGGAGTTTGTCGGGTTCCAGACCTGGGTCCGAAGTGAGTACCTCTCCAAAGGATTCATGGAGGTCGACTATGACTTTCTTGGCGAGGCCGAGGTGCAGAGGTAGATCGGCAAAGCACGTGGTGAGGCGTTCAGAGCCACCACTTCTCATCTTTCTTCAGACATCCTCGTTGAGCACAACACGTTTCAGCAACTTAGGAGGATAATGATGGATTGTTTCTAACTGAAATCCACACAAAGGACTAAGGCAAGGAGATCCCATGTCACCGATTCTATTCAACATAGTGGTTGATATGCTATCTATTTTAATAGGTCGGGCTAAGGATGCGGGGCAGGTTAGTGGCTTGGTTCCGCAACTAGTTGATGGTGGTATGTCCATATTGCAGTATGCTGATGATACTATCATCTTTATGGAGCATGACTTGGCGAAAGCGAGAACATGAAGCTTGTGTTATGCTTATTTGAACAATTGTCTGGGTTCAAGATTAACTTCCATAAGAGCGAATTGTTTTGCTTTAGAAGAGCTAATGATGACCAGGAGGCGTATAAGCAATTGTTCCGATGTGAGCTGGGGTCGTTACCGTTCACATACTTAGGTATACCCATTCATCATCGTAAGCTGGCGAACAAGGAATGGAAGTGCATCGAAGATCGTTTTGAAAAGAAACTGAGCTGTTGGAAAGGGAAGCTCATGTCATATGGAGGGCGATTAATTCTGATTAATTCGGTCCTCGCCAGTATGCCTATGTTTCTTTTATTCTTTTTTGACGTCCCGGTGGAGGTCAGAAAGAGGTTAGATTTTTATCGATCTCGCTTCTTTTGGCAGAATGATCAGTTGAAACGAAAGTATAGACTTGCAAAATGGGACATCATCTGTAGGCCGAAGGACCAAGGCGGTCTAGGCATTGAAAATCTTGAGATCAAGAATATATGTCTCCTTAGCAAGTGGCTATTTAAACTCTCGTCCGAGACTGAGGCTAGTTGGGCTTAGATTCTGCGAAATAAGTATCTTCAGTCTAAAACTTTGGCTCGGGTGACTGTGCGTCCGACTGACTCACCGTTTTGGAAAGGATTGTTGAGAGTCAAGCCCCTATTCTTTAGTAGGGCAAATATCTTAGTCGGTGATGGGGCTAACACGAGGTTCTGGGAGGATACATGGCTTGGGGAGACGCCCCTGGCACTTCAATATCCTACTCTGTACAACATTGTTCAACGTCGAGAAGCATACGTTGCAACAGTCTTCCAGTCGACACCTCTCAATATTAGCTTTCGGAGGACACTGGTAGGCGATCGTTGGGAGGCCTGGCTTCATCTTGTATGAAGGCTGATGGATGTCCAGCTGACTCAGCAGGCCGATAGATTATATTGGAAACTGACTAAGGACGGCGTGTTCTCGGTCAAATCCATGTATCTGGATGTCATAAACACTAGTGTCATTCCGCATCAAGCACGCCCGAAAGTTAAGGTACCTTTGCGAATCAAAGTGTTTGTGTGGTTTGTGCATAAACAAGTTATTTTGACAAAGGATAATCTGGCAAAACGCAATTGGACGGGTTCTGCTAGGTGTAGTTTTTGTGATCATAACGAAACTATAAGGCACCTCTTTCTAGATTGTCCGCTGGCTAAGATTCTTTGGCGTTCGATTCATATTGCTTTTAATATTACTCCACCAACCTCTATCAACATGTTATTTGGATCGTGGCTTGATGGGGTTGACTCGGATATAGCGAGGCTCATTCGGGTTGGAGTTTGTGCCTTGTTATGGGCAGTCTGGAACTGCAGAAATGATTTGGTTTTTAACAGAACAACGAACTTTTACTTTTTGCAGGTTATCTTCAGGGCCACAACAATCCGTATGTGGTCGCTACTCACTCCGATGGAGGCCAGGGAGCGTTTGGCTACTGCGTCTACCCGATGGGAGATGGTAGCTCGGGTGATTTTCAACCGGTTTAGATGGCGGTCATGTAATAGGATAGGCATGTAGTGCTCCTATTTTGTTTGCCTGCCGGTTGTGGCTTTTTGATTAGGCTCGTATGAGCGATCTGTTTTCATTTCGTACTTTGAGATACTGGAGACTTTGTTACTGATTTCGTTTTTAATAATATGAGTTGTATGCATCTCTCTGATGCAGAGGCTGGGGTAATCCCCCTTTCCAAAAAGAAAACTCATATGTCTCATGTTAGCACTCTGGCCTGTCTTATGTACTCCCTCCGTCATTTATTGCTAGATACATCCATTTGAGCGGGAAGTAATTCGGGACGGAGGTAGTAATATTATGACGGAGCTTCGTCCCTAGTGATTGTGCTTGTGCTTTGTCACAACATCACTGGTCCAGTGAATGCAATTTGCAGATTTTCAGAAGAAGAAAGAAAGCAGCTTTTCATTCATCATTAACAAACGCATTGCATAACACTTTAGTTTTGTTTGTAGCTACTGCAGGAATTGCCTCTGATTTAGCACCCCTTAAATTTCACAATGTGTGTCATATTCTGACTGCATAGGCACATGCCCCTGGTCATCATTATGAACATGTGTAGAAGACTTGCATATTCATTCACTGGGTGCTTCTAGTAATTTATTTGTGAACCAAAACTTCTACTTTGTCTGGTTTTCAAGAACATATACTTGTCACTCTATCATGGAAGGAAGAATTGGTACACAATGAGAGTTGCTTCTCTCGCGCATGGATTTTGCAACTAGTTACAAAATCTGTCCTGCTCTGTTTCTCAGTTCAATTTTTTATTACTCCATTCCAAGATACGCACATGAAAAGTGCAAAATAACCTTGACTAAATTTTTGGTCATCACAATGAACAATCCATCACAAAGAAATTAGTGATGCTGCAGTCACACGTTTCAGAAATATCAACAAAACAGTACATGGGGTACAAAACATGCATATAAGACTTTTCTTTCACATGGTCTAGATGTCCTAATCAACAAACGCATTGCATATATGACTTTAGCTAATCAACAAAACATGCATATACTGGGGTCATAACACTTTAGTTTTGTTTGTTGGTGCAAAGGATTCAGTACTCATAAATGTCCTAATCAACAAAACAAGCATATAGGACTTTTATTTCACACGGTTTAGATGTGTTCAAATTTCAAATTGGTTCGCAATTTTTAGAAAATAGTAGTAGAATATCTAGGAGGCCACTGGACGTTTTCTTCGCCCAGTTCGCCATGTCCATGGCGAAGTTCACCAACGGGCGGAGGATTCAATGCTACATCATTGTTGGTGTGGATAGTGCAATAAGCTCGCCAGCGTGTGGACTTATGCCTTCTTAGCCCAGTTTGCCACGTCCATAGTCAAGTTCCCCGGCGAAGTTAGCTGCAATTAGCCGATGAATGTATGGAGAAGAACAGCGAAAGGAAGGAAATATTAGCAGCCAGCCCGGAGCGAGTGAGGGGCTCCAGAAACACTGGCGGGAAACGCTGGCTTCACAGCTTGCCTGCTTCGGCTTTCTCATGTCTCATCCAGCCTTGAAGGTATATTAATTCAAGGGACGTTATGCGGCTGTAGAGTAAACCATCCCATCGCTGCAAAGCCCCCATCCATGAAGATGAATGAATATATTAAATTCTCTATCAATCCTGAAGAGAAGTTGGTACGTTCACGCCGTGTAGAAAGACCATCTTATCCTTACCATTTTTGCCAACCAATAACTCCCCTACTCCCCTTTTGGTTTTATTTAATTTACATCTTGGTATTATTTAATTTACATCCTGGTTTTATTTAGGTGAATGTAGGTGTATCGCATGGGTGTAACAGCCCGCGGGTTGCTAGCGAATCAACCTTATGGTACATCCGTAACCACAACAAAAACATACGATATATTAGCAAAACAAACGTATGCCACACCCGGCCATGTCCGTTCAATTCGTCTCTTCAGGTGGGTGCAAGCTACGAGCATTTCTTTCACACGTCCATTGCATGCGTGTCTGGAGCCCACATGAGACATGACTGATAAATGGTAAAAGAGACATTGTTGCGAATAAGCTCGTCTCATCGGGGAGGAAACTCCAAACTGATGCATGCCACGATGCGTCTTCAGTGAAGATGACTTGATATGTTTGTTTGAATTGCATATGGTGGATACGTTTTGTCGCACTGTGAAATCTTTTGCAGTCAGTAGCTATTAAGTGTTGATGTTTATGCTATATCTTTTGCACTCACTAGATACTCGATTCTCAGGAGGATACGACAATGGCTACTCGTAGCATTTCGTAAAAAGTACTAGCTTCACATATAAACATAGAATGATTGCATGCATGCATCGATATATATATAGTTAACAACCATGTCATACTCGACCAAAATAGCAATGTCCAAAGTAGGGTTCCACAAATCGGACCCTCAAACTAAAGCTGCATATATAGCAATAGTAGTCTGGCATTTTTTTTTGAGAACTGTAGTCTGACATCTAGTCCTTCTTCTTCTTCGATGCCCCCTCCGGGCCATCATCTAGGCGAGGACGCTTGACACTGGTCGTCAGCTGGTTGTCGTCCTCCTCCTCCACCTCCTCCTCCCCATCCTTGTTGTCGTTGTCCTCCTCCTCCTCCTCCTCGTCATCCTCATTGTCGTCCTTGTGCTCGTCATCCTTCTCCGAGTTGGCCTTCGAGGGGTCCTTCGGCCCTTCCATGAACTCGATATAGTCGGGGTCATCGGAACTGTAGAAGTTAGAGGGCTTCCTCAGCGCACTTAATTTTTTATCAATATTGCTTACAAATAAATAATACATTTTAACAAATAAACAATTTGATTCTAAATATTACTGCTCCCTTCAATTCAAAATAGGTGTCGTGGTTTTAGTTTAGAGGGAGTAGCCTTTTAACAATTTGCAACTAAATGGAGCCGGCGGACTTAGCTGCAGTTACTTGTAAATCAAACTTATTCAATACTGCACCAGATCATATATACAGCAGTTACCATCCATAACATGCACCAGATGAGATACATACTTGACTGCATCATCCTCGATGCCCTGGCCTGTGGTGTAGTCGACTTCGTTGGGAGCACCGGCGGAAGGTGGGATCAGATCGATCCAGACGCTGAGCGTGAGCGTGTCACCAGAGAGCATCTCCTGGGGCACCGCAAAGAACATCCCCTGCCACGGCGCGGGTGCGCCAGGGGCCAGCATGCTGCTGCTCACCGGCGAGGCCATGAGGACCATGTGGTTGCCCGGGGGCCCCACGGACAGCTTGCACCAGAACCGGGGCGCCCCCTCGGCCTCACCGTCGGGCCTGACGCACACCAGCGACACGGCCGTAGCCGCGCCCAGGGGGCCAGGGACACGAGGAAAACGCTGCGGTCGTCCTCCCCGACGAGCGCATGCCAGGGGTGCGACAGGGAGAAGCCGAGGTTTGAGGACAGGCCGTAGCGGACCGTGATGGCGGGGCGCTGGTGGCTGTCGGCGAAATGTTCGAGGAGCATCGCCGGGGATCCCACGAAGGCGCACCCGGACTCCGGGCAGGAGCAGGCCATACTGCGCTGCTTCTTCTATGTCGCGGCGGGCTGTAATGGCTAATGCGGCGAGAAGCACCGTAAGTGAAGGGCTGACAGTAAGCAGGGACAGCAGCCCCCTTTTATACCCTTTGCACGGACGCGTCTCTTCGGCGACTAAATGCGTACATGTCTCATGCAAACGCCGGATGCGTCGCTTCAAACCAACGGCTGCTAACCCTTCCCGATTTCTACATACCACCAGAATACACCCCAACATGTGAATAGAAATAGAGTGAGAAAAGGACTGCGTATCCCTCCTCAGAATCTGGGAAGAAGAATTCGCCAGGTGCCAATTCTGAAGCGCGAAGTGCCGATCAGGCAACCATGAAGTGGTCTGCTCCTGCTCGAAATTCAGTGAAGTTGAACTCTGACGCAACCTTTCTACCGGACAGTGGCCACTGCTGGGGAGGAGCAGTTGCGAGGGACTATAGAGGACTGCTGGTTGTATCAAGTGGAAAGCAGACTGGCATTGCGGCAAGTGGAGGAAGCAGAAGCTAGAGCCGTTTTGGTTGGGCTGAGGGCCTTGGCAGAATCATACAGTGGATCAGTTGTGATAGAGGTGGACTGTATGGCCCTAGTAAACGCGCTGAAAAAGGACTCGAGAATCTATCCCCTTGCTATGGTGTGCTACGTAATATCATGCAGGTCTTGGCGAAGTTCACTTCCTTCAAGGTCGCTCACGTTGGAAGGAAGTGCAACACACTGGCCCATGAATTAGCTGCAGGGGCAAGACAAAAGGGTGATTTTCAGCTCATTGCGAGGGTCCCGAATAGACTGATGAATCTGATGCAGGCTGAGTGTACTCCCTCTACTTGAGTATTTGTGTACTCGAGTTTCTCAAAAGAAAAAAAAAGATTGAGAAAAGAGTGATTTAAATGCCAAAATCTTCTTCCCCAACTCGTCTCGTCGGGTTAACCATAAAATTATTATTATCACAATTTCTTTTGGCAAAACATATAGAAACATTTTGTTTTACACAAACCTAAAACCTATATTTTGCATGAAATGATATGAACTTCCAAAAATTAATAATAATCGAGTCCTATATTGTGTTATATCTTCTACAATTTTAAAAATAATTATTTTGGAAGAATTAAAATATATTTTTAATCCCTTTCCAAAGTTAGCGGAAATATAATTGTCATTCTCACATGTATGTATATATCTGATGCTAAAAAAATAATGTACTCTTACCAAAGTTATATAAATCCTGTTATTGACCTACACAAACAATATTAACCCAAGTCATGATCAACTATCTCAAATGTACTGGGTGTTTTAGATATTGGCATAAACGAAAACACCTAGAAACCCTAATGAAAATTCAACCTAAAATCAAGCAAAAAATCCTGGAGCTCCCTCTCCCCTCTCTAATGCCATAACATTGTGTAGCTTTGCACTGTTAAAATTTTAACCTCAACGTCTTTATCATGATCCATGCCCATTAGATAGGAGCGTCGGGGAGATGTCAGGGTGGCTCGAGTGGTAGGGAATGACGACTGATGGTTCGGGAGGTATGGAATGACATATGTTAGTTCCCGGAATTGTTCTAGAATTTGGTTCCTCCCCGGATATTATATTTGTTTCTTCACGAGTCCCTGATTCTTCAAATTACAATGCCAAAATGAGTTAAAAATAAAATTTGTCCCAAGTGAAGAAAGTTCTAACGAAACATTTGTATGCATGCTTATCCTTTTATATGTCTTGCTCAATTAGTTCGGAAGATGGTATTGGCTTTATTGTTTTGCTTCCCACTGGACCAACCTTTTAATTTCAAAAACCATGGATTGTTGCGCCCATTCGAACAATGATACAACATGGGATAAGACAAACCAATGGATCAGATCCCCACCCCACACACACACACCCCTGCTAGAGAGAAAGCATATGTCAGTGCTATCGGAGCAGATACAACACACTTTCGTGAAGGTCGAGAGGCGTACACTCTCATTTCCAACAATTATTATTCTACTAACTCTTATTAAGGTCACTATCTCAATATAGTCGGCATAATAATTGTACTTTACAAATAACTGTATGGGTCACTTTCTGTATTATGACACTTCTATGGAAGTGTTAACCTGTAACAATTTCGTTGAACTTCTCCAGTTTCTTTGGCGTACTGAAATTTGATTATACAGTACTTCTGATGTGCTATATTGTCAACAAGTGTAATTTCAATGAGCACAAGGGGCAGAAAAGGATAAATAAATGGTAAGTGCCTTTTCTTACTGCTTTTCGTCTTTCAGAATAACAGTGGTTCTATTGTACTCCCTCGGTCCCATAATGTATATAGTACTATAATTCCTACCATGTTTCCACGAAGGCGTACATGGCTGATTTGGCCATATTAGTAGGCGCCCAAGAGATCTATTCCTCAGTACCAAGCTCAATCCACTCGGCCCACCTCCATGCAATGATGAGGCGTATCGAGCTAATGGCCTTCATGGCGTTCGCCCGCCACTGCGCATGTCAATGAGCCTGCCAAGAAAGCTCCAGCTCCTCCTTGTTCTTGGCGGTCATAGCCACTTGGTGATCAACTCCTTCTCCGCCGCCTTCTTGGCCACCACTCGCCTAGATTTCTCAGCCGGCGGCAGCATTAACTAGTCGGTCAGATGGTACTGGCCCCAAAATCACTCGATGGTTGCGGGGTCCGGCACGACTTCGTCTGGTGGCGCGTAGAGGTCCTCCTCGGCGAGGCTTGTCCAGATCTCGTCGCTGCGGGGCAACACCTTCTCCTCAGCACGTGGGCTGACTCGTGATGTGATTGGTGTGGCACCGGTATCCGCATACATTTGCATTGATAGCATAGGAATTGTTGATAGCATTGGCCCCCTTCTCCACACAATCATCATCTTGACAGAGCCATCAACACGAATGAGCACCACTTGCGTGATGTTTGAAACAGATTAGACATTCAAGATTATCACAATTTTGTTGCTGGCGTGGGTGCCCGAGGTAGCCACCACCCCTGCTGGCAGGAGTGGGAGGATGGTCACCATGGACACACCCCCTATATCCCCTTCCGCACCCCATGTTCCTGTCTGGGTGTGCCCCTGTATGTGGCATTTACTGAAGTATTTAAGCCACCGCTATTGTTTTCTCCTAACATCTCCATGCATAGATCAAAAGCAGAGATATGAGAGAATAGATCGTCCACCGTGATGTTGTTTTTGACAGCACCAATGACTACAACAATCAGATCATAGTACCGATCTAATCCAGCGAGGATGTAGTTCACCATCTCCGGCTCAGATACGGATGGCCAATAACAGCTAGCTCATCCCCGAGGCTCTTCATCTTGGTGATGTATGTGGTGCTCGACATAATTCCTTTATTTGTTTTGGTGAGGACAATTCTCAGGTTCGTGACCCGAGGTTACAATGTGAGGCGAACAAAGTCGTGACCGCAATCCACAGATCAAAGGTGGTTTTTTTCCCAACGAACTCTGCAAGAATCTCCTATGATAGGGACTTTAACAAGTAGTTGAGGACCTGTTGGTCCTTGGACAACTATGGTCCATAGAGAGGATTTGGCACATTGGTTGAGCTCTTGTGCTGCTGCTCCACCGTCTGTGGGGGTGCCATATAAGAGGCTTGTGACCTGCGATAGGAGGAAGTTCCCCATGCTAATTTCTCGGTCTTTGCCATCCGAAATGAAAGCTTCCATCCTCCCGTCACTAAACTTGCCATAAAAACGTCTGGAGTTGCCATGTGTTCGTGACACACGTGTGGCACTTATCAGGTTCTTCTGAAAGCATTACTACTACCTAGAGGGAGCCGCGTGATGTTTATTTATGAGAGATGAGAAGCCCTCGTCGTGGTGTATAAGAGAAGAAAAAATCACTTGGATACAGTCGTTACAGAGGATGCGTAAAGGAGGAGGGAATAAATACAGCGGTGGTTAAGATTACAACTGTTAAACATGTACGTCTAACAGCCGACACGAACCACGTCTACTGCTTGATCTCACTGCTCACCTCATAGGCCAGGGCCTCCAGAAACGTTGGATGGGTTTCATCAGCTACACCGTGGAGCACGTACTACTAGGTGAGGTTGGCTCTTAGAGAGCATTGGGTCAAGCATTATGCGTGCAGCTACAAGTGGCCATGCACTAGAGCTCAAGAGCAATAGCTGAGCTATCTCCATTATGTACTGTAGTTGATTGGCGGGGGAGACTTTTAATCAACACAAACACGAAGGCAAGACTCACTTATGAAAGATTGTTTCATGCATCGATTGTTTGTTATATTATTCCGATGTGAAAGAAAATTGTTTCTCCTCCAATGCTCTGTACATGCACGATGAGCAACATTTTGTCCTCCGCGTCAAGAGTGAGTTGACATTCTATTTATTTATCAGATCTTTCATCTTCGAACAGTTATCATGGAAACAGTTCTAGATTTTGAATTTTGTTCCTTATTTGGTGATGTGAGTAATATGTTCAGAGATTCCATTATGTTGTCTTGTTATTTATATACTTTCTCAAAAGTTGGGTGTCAAGTACAAGGATAAATAATATGTTTAGTATGATGTCAAACGGTGCATACTAGTGACTGGTGGAGGGCGTATTAGCCAAGGTTGAATTGTAACTAATAGCAATTATTTATAATGAACATTTCTACTTATTTATGCTTCAACATTTCATTAAATATAAACTATTTATTTCACTTACAACCGCAGCGTAAAATATTAAGTGTTGTTTATTTCAACTCTATATAACAATTGCCATAGTTGTGTTTGTGTTAGTAAAATTCGAATAGTGCAATTTATAAACTGCAAATGTCAATTATTACAAGGAGATACACAAGTGCTAAGATTGGACCATATTCTCATGTGGATATAATGTTATTTTTAAATTAAGTTTTGACCTTTCACTGATCTAAGAATAATGTATATACACCAATGACTAAATCTCAATATCAAAAGGAAAAACTTTTGCCTTGCGTGTTTATATTTGTTTGTGTCTTTTTTAGCATATATAAATAAGCTAATAGAGATTTCTACATTGTACAATCTAATAAATATCATCATAGAGGTCTGTAGTAAAAGATATTTCTTTTGAAGGTTATTAGTCGGGAGTGGAGTAGAGTGGTCACTGAAGTAATTACAAAATTCTCATTTGTTATTATTTGTCTCCTTGGTCGAGTATTGGTGCTAAGGATTGCTGACTGAATTTAAGTTTCCCCTTGATATTAACAGTAGTCATAACTACAACATGTTTCTTTCGAAAGTCCTTAGTTTGGATGTAGTGTAGAGTGGTTATAAGAGTTGAGTTATGGAAGGTATGGATTAGTTTGATTGAATGCTCAAAACACATAAACTTGCTATGTTGAATTCTGAAATCCAGTGTGTTACTCCATTTCTAGTCACTAGAGGACACTACATGTGATACATTTCACTAGTAGAAAACAGGGCAATGGTCCAGGCCCGGCCAGCCCATTAGTCCCGGTTCAATCCAGAACTGGGACCAATGGGGGCATTGGACCCGGTTCGTGAGCCCCGAGGGCCGGCAGGGCCACGTGGGCCATTGGTCCCGGTTCGTCTGGATCTTTTGGTCCCGGTTGGTGGGACGAACCGGGACCAATGGGCCTCGCTCCTGGCCCACCATCATTGGTCCCGGTTGGTGGGACGAACCGGGACCAAAGGCTTCCCTTTAGTCCCGGTTCAAGTCACCAACCGGGACCAATTTGTTGCCTATATATACCCCTCGCCCGTGAGCAGAGCACTCCCAGTGCTTTGTTTTTCGTGGCAGGCGAGGGGAGAGCTTTGTGGTGCTCTAGCTCACCTCCTATGCACACGAGGTGTTCGATGGAATGCCCGAGCCACACTACTTAAGCTTTCTCCTCTCCAAGCTCGACCTCCAAGCTCCATTTCCCTTAATATTTGTCTAGGTTTAGCGGTCCGTCACGTCCGTCCCGTCTTCACCGCCGTCGATCGCTCAGCGCCCGATCTCGTCGCCCGGCACCACCGTGGTGAGCCTCTTGTTCTTATCTTATCTTCTTTACGAAAGGAAAAAATTCTTACTTGTATGTTTATATAGATACTTGTATAATTTTCTTACTTTTATTATTGCATCTTATATAGTGCGATGGTTTTGGTATCCGCCCCCATCTTACTTAATTATATATAATGCACGCAGATGAACCGGGAATGGATGTACGGTTCAAGACACACCTCCGAGTACATTAAGGGCATGCATGATTTTCTCAAGTGGCTGAGGCAAACAAGCGTAAAGGTTTTATGTGTTGTCCATGCCCTATATGTGGGAATAAGTCTTACTCTGACCGGAAAATCCTCCACACCCACCTGCTTTACAAGGGTTTCATGCCACACTATAATGTTTGGACGAGGCATGGAGAAATATGGGTTATGATGGAAGACGGCGAAGAAGAAGAGTACGATGACAACTATGTGCCCCCTGAATACGGTGATGCTACTGAACATCAAGAGGAACCACACGATGCGCACGATGATGCTGCAATGGGCGAAGCTGCTGAAGATCAAGAGGAACCAGACAATGTGCCCGATGATGATGATCTCCACAGGGTCATTCTCGATGCAAGGACGCAATGCCAAAGTCAAAAGGAGAAGCTGAAGTTCGATCGCATGTTAGAGGACCACAAAAAAGGGTTGTACCCCAATTGCGAAGATGGCAACACAAAGCTCGGTACCGTACTGGAATTGCTGCAGTGGAAGGCAGAAAATGCTGTGCCTGACAAAGGATTTGAGAAGCTACTGAAAATATTCAAGAAGAAGCTTCCAAAGGATAACGAATTGCCCGATAGTACATACGCAGCAAAGAAGGTCGTATGCCCTCTAGGATTGGAGGTGCAGAAGATACATGCATGCCCTAATAACTGCGTCCTCTGTGCGCAAGCGCATAAGGATCTGAACGCATGCCCGGTATGCGGTGCATTACGGTATAAGATCAGACGAGATGACCCTGGTGATGTTGACGGCGAGCCCCCCAGGAAGAGGGTTCCTGCAAAGGTGATGTGGTATGCTCCTATAATACCACGGTTGGAACGTCTGTTCAGAAATGGAGAGCATGCCAAGTTGATGCGATGGCACAGTGAGGACCGTAAGAAATATGGGAAGTTGAGAGCACCCGCTGACGGGTCACAGTGGAGAAAAATCAAGAGAAAGTACTGGGATGAGTTTGCAAGTGAGCCAAGGAACGTATGGTTTGCTTTAAGCCCGGATGGCATTAATCCTTTCGGGGAGCAGAGCAGCAATCACAGCACCTGGCCCGTGACTCTATGTATGTATAACCTTCCTCCTTGGATGTGCATGAAGCGGAAGTTCATTATGATGCCAGTTCTCATCTAAGGCCCTAAGCAACCCGACAACGACATTGATGTGTACCTAAGGCCATTAGTTGAAGAACTTTTACAGCCGTGGAATGGAAACGGTGTACGTACGTGGGATGAGCACAAACAGGAGGAATTTAACCTAAAGGCGTTGCTGTTCGTGACCATCAACGATTGGGCCACTCTCAGTAACCTTTCAGGACAGACAAACAAGGTATACCACGCATGCACGCACTGTTTACTTGATACCGATAGTATATACCTGGCAAGCTGCAGGAAGAATGTGTACTTGTGCCATCGTTGATTTCTTCCGACCAACCATTACTGTCGAAAGAAAGGCAAGCATTTCAAAGGCGAGGCAGATCACCGGAAGAAGCCCGCCATGCGTACCGGTGATCACGTACTTGCTATGGTCAATGATTTACACGTAATCTTTGGAAAGGGTCCCGCGGACTAGTTGTTCCGAATGACGCCGAGAATCACGCACCCATGTGGAAGAAGAAATCTATATTTTGGGACCTACCCTCTTTGGAAAGACCTTGAGGTCCGCTCTTCGATCGACGTGATGCACGTGACGAAGAACCTTTGCGTGAACCTGCTAGGCTTCTTGGGCGTGTATGGGAAGACAAAAGATACACCGAGGCACGGAGGACCTGAAACGCTTGCACCTAAAAAAGAGGTCATGCCTCCGAAGCAGTATGAAGGTCCTGCCAGCTACGCTCTTATGAAGAAGAGAAAGAAATCTTCTTTGAATGCCTGCTCAGTATGAAGGTCCCGACTGGCTTCTCGTCGAATATAAAGGGAATAATAAATATGCCAGAGAAAAAGTTCCAGAACCTAAAGTCTCATGACTGCCACGTGATTATGACGCAACTGCTTCCAGTTGCATTGAGAGGGCTTGTACCGGAGAACGTCCGATTAGCCATTGTGAAGCTATGTGCATTCCTCAATGCAATCTCTCAGAAGGTGATCGATCCAGAAATCGTACCAAGGCTAAGGAGTGATGTGGTGCAATGTCTTGTCAGTTTTGAGCTGGTGTTCCCACCATCCTTCTTCAATATCATGACGCACGCCCTAGTTCATCTAGTTGACGAGATTGTCATTCTGGGCCCCGTATTTCTACACAATATGTACCCCTTTGAGAGGTTCATGGGAGTCCTAAAGAAATATGTCCGTAACCGCGCTTAGGCGGAAGGAAGCATCTCCATGGGCCATCAATCGAGGATGTCATCGGGTTTTGTGTTGACTTCATTCCTGGCCTTAAGAAGATAGGTCTCCCTAAATCGCGGTATGAGGGGAGACTGGCTGGAAAAGGCACGCTTGGAAGGGACTCAATAATATGGAAGGACGAATATTCTTGGTCTCAAGCACACTACACAGTTCTACAGAATTCTACCTTGGTGACCCCTTATGTCGATGAACACAAGAACAGTCTGCGGAGCAGTGCGACGACTGGATTACATGTGAACACATCAGGACTTTCAACAGTTGGTTGGAAGCACGTATCAGAGGTGACAACACTGTTTGTGATGAGCTGTACTTGTTGTCCAGGGGACCATCTTTGACTGTATTGATTTGGAAAGGATACGAGATAAATGGGAATACATTTTACACGGTTGACCAAGATCAAAAGAGCACCAACCAAAACAGCGTTGTCCGCTTTGATGCAACAACCGAGAGGGGAAAGGACACATATTATGGTTACATAGTGGACATATGGGAACTTGACTACGGACATGATTTTAAGGACCCTTTGTTTAAGTGCAAATGGGTCAATCTGTCGAGGCGGGTACATGTAGACCCACAAAGACGGAATGACAACAGTGGATCTGAAAAATCTTGGGTACACCGACGAACTGCTCATTCTAGCCAATGATGTGGCACAGGTTATCTATGTGAAGGACATGTCTACCAGACGAGAAAGAGAAAAGATAAGGAAGCGAATACATCAGAAGATGAGCCAAAGCGCCACATAGTTCTTTCAGGAAAAAGGTACATCGTGGGAGTGGAGGACAAGACAGACATGTCTGAAGATTATGAAAAGTTTCATGAAATTCCTCCCTTCAAAGTCAAGGCTGACCTTAGCATCCTGATAAATGATGAAGATTATCCATGGTTACGGCGCAATAAGGAAATGACACGAGCGAAGAAAAAGTGAAGACTTTCTCCCGCAACTATTATGATGATACCATGCCAACTTTGTAACTGACGAGTATGATACCATGCCAACTTTTAACTTTTTCAGAGTTCATTCGAAATGCTTTAATGTCTTATGGTTCAGCCCTCGTAATAATTAAAAATAGCAACGATAAGTTTTTTGTTGTAAGTCGAAACAAAATAAAATAAATAAAGCAAGAAAGAAAACAAAAAAACAAAAATAGTGTTTTCAAATTTGAAAACTAATGGCACTAACAGAAAATTTATAATTTTCCTAAAACTAAAAGCAAAAACAATTAAAAAATAAAGCAAAAAACAAAAGTAAATAAATAATGCAGAAACCAAAACAAAAAAACAACAATAAGTATTTTGTTGTAAGTAGAAAAAAAATAAAATAAATAAAGCAAGAAAGAAAACAAAAAAAACCAAAAAAGTGTTTTCAAATTTGAAAAGTAATGGCACTAACAGAAAGTTTATAATTTTCCTAAAACTAAAAGCAAAAAGAATTAAAAAATAAAGCAAAAAAACAAAAGAAAATAAATAATGCAGAAAACAAAACAAAAAAACTGGAAAAAAAGAAAAATAGCAACAATAAGTAAAGAAAACAAAAAAACAAAAAAATTGCCACCTACTGGGCTACCACAGCCTGAATACGACTAGAAACCCATCCATGGGCCAGGATTCAGGCCCGCAGCAAGGCCAGCAGGCCCATCAGGCATTGCAGTAAAAAGTAGGCCCGTAAGCCTGCAATGGAGAGGAGGTTGAGAGGGGTGCGGCAGTGGGGCTTATAAACCACTGCGCGCCCCTCTCAACTAGCGAGGTGGGACTAAACTTTGGCCGCTACGCGGGCAGCACAGGGGTCTTTGATCCCGGTTGGTGGCACCAACCGGGACTAAAGAGACATTGGTACGGTTCGTGGCACAAACCGGTACCAAAGGCCGCCGCTTCCCGCCCTTTGGGCTGCCGAAAAAGAGGCCTTTGGTCCAGGTTGGTGCCACGAACTGGGACTACAGTGCGCATTAGTCCCGGTTGGTTTCACGAACCGGGACCAATGGCTTTGCTATATAAGCAAACACTTTGCAAAAATTCAGAATCTCATCGCTAGTCGCCCCCCCCCCCCGAAGACGCCGACCCGCCTCCTCGACACCGCCAGTTGCTCCACCTCGCCGCCCGCCCGCCGCCGCCAAGGCCGTCGGCCCTCAACCTGCGTGTCCTCGTCCCGGCCTCCCGAGCCAAGGCTGCCCTCGTCGCCCGGCCTCCCGAGCCAGCGCCCGTCCGCCCAGCCGCCCGAGCCCCTGCCCGTGTCGTCCGCCTCAGCGCCGGGCGCCTCGCCGCCCCACCGTCGCCATCGTCATCTAGCTGCCCATTATGAGCCGCCACCACCGGCTCTGTTTTTTTTTTCACTTTTATTAGTTTAATTTTTTGTTCATATATATATATTGTATATGTGTATGTATGTGGCTATGTGTATGTAGATGTTCAAAATGTATACAAAAATTGTTCAGAGCATGTTTTTCTTCATATATGTATTTTTTGTTCATATGTGTATTAATGTTTTCATATATGCAAAAGATAGATTTTAAGAAAAGTTAGTTTTTTTTTCTGTTCATAGATTTTTTTGGTGATATTAATTATTGTAGAAATATGCAAATGTTTGTATATTCATATGAACAATGCATTAGGCAAAACATTTGTTTTTTTTTAATTTTCTATTTGAACATTTTTTTAAAACAAGCAATACTAAAAGAATGAGAGGAAAAAGGAAAATAAGAAGAGGAAGAAAGGAGAAGAAGAGGAGAGGAAGAAGAGGAGAAATAAATAACAACAAAAAGAAGAGGAGAACAACACACGAACACAGGACAAAAACAAAAATAGAAATTTTCTATTTTTCTTCTTCTCCTCTATTCCTTTCTTCTTCTCCTCTTTTTTTTTTCTTCTTCCTCTTTTCTTCCTTTTCCTTATTTTCCTTTCTGGCGAGAAGAAGAAAAAGAAGAGTAGAAGAAGAAGAAAGGAATAGAGGAGAAAGAAGAAACTTCAACACGAGTGGGGGGGGGGTACCGATACCCCCTCCCCGATAACATTATTTTCCAATGTATATGTATGTCGCGTCATTGTCGATATAACCCCCTCGAGATAACTTCGACATGAGGGGCGGTCGATATATATACCCCCTCTCGACCGTGATAACTTATACAACGGCAGCACCCCACTCGGCCCTCTCGCTCGACCAAAACTCTCGAGGACACCCAAACCCTAGAGAGAAAGCGATGTTGGTCTCCTACCCTCCTCCCGCGCCCCTACCCGACAAATTAACTCTCTCGAGGCCACTCAAATTAACCCTTGAAGCGTTGTGTCGAGGCGACCCCGAACCCTAGAGAGAAAACAGTGTTGGTCTCCTACCCCCTCCCGCCGCGCCCCTACCCGACAAATTAACTCTCTCGAGGCCACCCAAACTAACATGATTTCTTATTGTGATTAGCTAGCTAGTTCTATGCTTGCCATTAATATATATATATATATATATATATATATATATATATATCAATCTGTACCATGTTTGAATAATAATTGACATGTTGTAAATATTTGCAGAAACTATGGAGCACTCCCGAGACGAAGAAACATAAGCGATGTTGGGGCACATAATCGCACAAGGAAGTGATGAAGTTGCGTCATTTCTCAACGACACCGGACTGGGTGAACAAGAGGGCTATGTTCATGATGGCTTCGACCCATTAATGCCGGTACAAGAAGATGACTATGTTCATGATGGCTCCGGTGACACAATGGAGGTACAAGCAGAAGGAGACCGTGCTGACTGCTCCAGTGACCGAACCGAGTCCGGCCAGGTATATATTAAATAGTTAAGACCGTGCTGACTAGTTAATTGATGCATCCATTGTTTTGGTAAATGTACACATGTTAATTACTCTCGTCTTTCTTCCTTATAATTTCTAGCCCTCCGGATCAAGCACAACTTCGGTAAGGAGACGAGGCCCGAAGAAAAAGTTGCGCTCGGATGAAAAGTTTGAGATCATAGAAATCGCGCCCGACGGCGAACCGATTGAATCCATGCGGACAAGGAAGGCATTTTCTGCTCAAAGGCGGGTTCTTGTTAGGGACAAGATCCCGATCAGCATCCATAAATGGTATAAGCCTAAGGAGGAAGAGCCTGAGGTGTCTTATGTCAATGATATGCAGAAAGAAGATCTTTGGACTGAGCTGAAGGCAAATTTCACCCTACCGCCAGAGGATGATCCGAAGAAGCCAGTTAAAGAGCAATTAATCAAGTCTTGTGCTCTTAAGAAGATGGAAACCCTAATGAGGAGGTGGAGGAAAGAGCTGAACCAGTTTGTCGAGAAAGATAAGACACCAGAATTCATCGCCAAATATGAGAAGATCAAAGATCACTGGCCCGCATTTGTGGCCCACAAGACATCGGAAAAGAGTAAGAAGATGTCGGTTACAAACACGAAAAATGCTGCGAAGAAGAAGCTTCACCATCGCACGGGGTCAGGTGGCTACCTCAAAGCCCGGCCTAAGTGGTCCAAGGCTGAGCATGATCTTCTTAATACCGGAGGAAGAATCAACGTGAAACGGTGTCCGAGGTGGCCAGGAGATAGGGGCGCGCCCTCCCCCCTGGGTGCGCCTGGCACTCTCCTGGGCCAACCGTAAGGCGGTTGACACTCTTCTTTTGCCGCAAGAAAGCTAATTTTACGAGAAAAATCTGGGTGAAAGATTCACCCCAATCGGAGTTACGGATCTCCGGATATAAAAGAAACGGTGAAGGGGCAGAATCTGAGAATGCAGAAACAGAGAGATAGATCCAATCTCGGAGGGGCTCTCGCCCCTCCCACGCCATGGGAACCAAGGACCAGAGGGGAAACCCTTCTCCCATCTAGGGAGGAGGTCCAGGAAGAAGAAGAAGAAGGGGGCCCCTCTCCCCCTTGCTTCCGGTGGCGCCGGAACGCTACCGGGGGCCATCATCATCACCGCGATCTTCACCAACAACTTCACCGCCTTCATCACCAACTCTTCCCCCCTCTATGCAGCGGTATAACCTCTCTCTTACCCGCTGTAATCTCTACTTAAACATGGTGCTCAACGCTATATATTATTTCCCAATGATGTATGGCTATCTTATGATGTTTGAGTAAATCCGTTTTGTCCTATGGGTTAATTGATGATCATGATTGGTTTGAGTTGCATGTTTTATTATTGGTGCTGTCCTATGATGCTCCCCGTGTCGCGCAAGCGTGAGGGATCCCCGCTGTAGGGTTTGCAATATGTTTATGATTTGCTTATGGTGGGTGGCGTGAGTGAACAGAAGCACAGACCCGAGTAAGTAGGTTGTTTGTGTATGGGATAAAGGGGACTTGATACTTTAATGCTATGGTTGGGTTTTACCTTAACGATCTTTAGTAGTTGCGGATGCATACTAGAGTTCCAATCATAAGTGCATATGATCCAAGTAGAGAAAGTATGTTAGCTTATGCCTCTCCCTCAAATAGAATTGCAATAGTGATTACCGGTCTAGTTATCGATTTTCTAGGGACAAATAACTTTCTTGTAACAGAAAGCTCTCTACTAATAATTACTTTATTGCATCTTTATCTAAACAGCCCCTAGTTTATATTTACGTGCTCTTTATTATCTTGCAAACCTATCCTATCACACCTACAAAGTACTTCTAGTTTCATACTTGTTCTAGGTAAAGCAAACGTCAAGCGTGCATAGAGTCGTATTAGTGGCCGATAGAACTTGAGAGAGTATTTGTTCTACCTTTAGCTCCTCGTTGGGTTCGACACTCTTACTTATCGAAAGAGGCTACAACTATCTCGTATACTTGCGGGTCATCAGATACCCGTTCACGGGAAGACATGCCCCAAGTCCCGGACTTAGAGCCAAACTGTGGGATTGAAAAATTGGAACATCCCGGAAACCGAATCATTAAGTTCGGAAGCTCTTCAAGATCTGGGTCCCAGATCGGGTCAGGGTTCAGATTTAATTCCACCCACCCACCCAGATACAAGCGATCTTTCCCATATCAGACAGCAATCCCAATCACTTTTGGGCCAAATTCCTCCTTGTAATGAACAAGGTCAAGGACTATCGCGAGGAAGACGCAATCTCATTCTTTTGCAGAAATTGCACGGACAAGTGAATACTTAATGCCATAAAACGCGGTCGCATATCACACTTCGCTGACTTGGCGGCCATAGTACAGAAATATCACAAGAATGGAAAGCGCTCGAAAACCCAAGCCTTTTGGGACCCACTAGCCCTCACTAAACCCCTCGTCCGAACAAAAAGGGTGTACCCTCGTAGGTCACCCGATCCAATCACGAAGAAGCAGAAGCCCACTATAGGGCGTAGAACTGTGTTGGAGGGATGGCTCAATGGGCCATGCAAAATTCACACCATGCTGGATACCATACTACACATAGCCTTAGAGCATGTCGGATACTTTGGCAGGTGGTCAAGAGCGGCGAGGATATCCTCATTAACAATACCGTAGAGCATCATCCCGCAGAGAATAACAATACAGTGTTGACAAACTTTGAGACTTTCGCAAGAGAGCACTCCGTGGCCTCGCCGAAGTCTGCCATGTTGCAGCGATAAATCCCTGGAACGACACGGCTATAACCTTTAGTGCCAGCGACGAACCTCAATTCCGAACAGCCCGAGCACCAGTCGCTCTGGTCCTTACTCCAATTGTGGATGGCTTCCGGCTTACCAAATTGCTCATGGACGGCGACAGTGGACTAAACCTCATCTACGAGGAAACTCTCAACAAAATGGAAATAGACAGGAGCCGCATTGAGCAAAGCAGCACAACCTTCCTTATTCCCAGTCCGGAGGCACGATGTGCGGGAAAAATCACACTAGATGTGGTATTCGGCACGCCGGAGAATTACATGTCAGAAGAGATAACATTCCAAGTGGTCCCCTTCAGCAGTGGATACCACACCCTTCTGGGGCGAGACACATTCTCACGCTTCGAAGCTGTACCCCATTATGGGTACATGAAGCTCAAGATGCCCGGGCCAAACGGAATCATCACTCTCGCCAGTGATCCGGACATAGCACTCCGCGCCGAAAATAAAACCGCCGCCTTAGCCCTCGAGGCACTATCCGAGGCCCTCGTGGCCGAAGAGTTAACTGTAGTACGCTCCACAGTGGACAGGGACGACATGATACTCGATAAACGGTCCAAGTCCACCTCCTTTAAACCAGTAGACGAAATTGTCAAATTCCAAGTCCACCCAACGGACCCTACAAAGACAACATCCATCGGGGCACAGCTGGGCCCCACAATCGACGCCGCACTGCGAACGTTTCTACGCGAGAATTGGGACATCTTCGCCTGGCACCCTTCAGACATGCCAGGAATCCCACGCAGGCTGGCCGAGCATAGCCTCAACATATTGAAGGGATACAAACCGGTCAAGCAGACACTACGATGCTTCTTTTCCGAATCCAAACGACAAGCTATGGGAGAGGAGCTAGCCAAGCTACTCGAAGCCAGATTCATCAGAGAAATAAAACACCCGGATTGGCTAGCAAACCTGGTGATGGTACCAAAGAAGGACAAATCCTGGCGCCTTGTCAAAGACCTCAACAAGGCCTGCCCCAAGGATCCCTTCCCTCTCCCCCGCATTGATCAGATCATCGATGCTACCACAGGACACGATGCACTGTGTTTCCTCGACGCATACTCCGGATACCATCAAATCAGGATGGCGGAGTCGGATCAAGCCGCAACGGCATTCATCACCCCATACGGCCCCTTTTGCTTTAACACTATGCCTTTCGGGCTTAAAAACGCCGGGGCCACCTACCAACGCATGATTCAAACATGCCTGGAGAAACAAATCGGCAAAATAGTTGAAGCATATGTGGACGACGTGGTCATTAAGACCAGACACGTCGAGTCTTTAATAGATGATCTGAGGCTCACATTCGACAACCTCCGAACATATGACATCAAGCTCAATACGGAAAAATGTGTTTTCGGCGTTCCCGCCGGAAAGCTGCTGGGCTTCATCGTTTCCCATAGAGGAATTGAAGCAAACCCCGCCAAAATCCAAGCTTTTTCACAGTTGGCTACTCTAACAGATCTTAAACAAATCCAGAAACTAACTGGATGCGTGGCAGCTTTAAGCCGTTTTATCTCCATATTGGGAGAAAAGGCACTGTCACTCTATCGCCTCCTTCGACGAATCGAACACTTCGAGTGGACGGATGCAGCGACGACCAGACTAGAAGAAATAAAAACTCTTTTAGTAAGCAACCCAATCCTGGCCGCACCAAGTGTAGGAGAACCCATGTTGATATACATAGCCGCAACACACCAAGTTGTAAGCGCAGTGCTCGTCGTCGAACGAGAGGAGGACGGACATAAATTCCTGCTTCAAGAGTCGGTATACTACGTATCCACTGTCCTCACACCATGCAAATCAAGGTACCCACATTATCAAAAGATAACATACGCGGTCTTCATGGCATCCTGGAAACTACGACACTACTTTCAAGAGTGCTCAATCACGGTGGCCTTCGAAGTACCACTCAATGACATAATAAATAACCGCGATGCAATAGGCCGGATTGCTAAGTGGGCCATCGAGCTCCTCCCGTTCGACATTACATATAAACCACGGCGCGCCATTAAATCACAAGTATTGGCTGACTTCGTCGCGGAATGGACAGGAGCCGAACTCCCTAAAGAGTACGACGCATACTCCAACTCGATCATGCACTTCAACGACTCTAAAATGCTGGCTGGTCTGGGAGCGGGTGTCGTTTTGACATCCCCCACTGGAGATACAGTCCAATACGTACTCCAAATACTATACATAGACTCCAACAATGCAGCCGAATACGAGGCTCTGTTGCACAGTCTTCGGATGGCCATCTCTATGGGCATTCAATGCCTAGAAGTGCGCGGGGATTCAAACCTCGCGATATCTCAAATAAATGGAGACTTCGACGCCAAGGATCCGAAAATGGCAGCTTATCGCAATGCCATTCTTCAAATGTCAGCTCGATTCGAGGGGCTTGAATTTCATCATGTGGTTCGGGAAAACAATCAAGCGGCAGATGTCCTCGCTCGCATTGGCGCTAAGCGCGACCTTGTCCCACCTAATATCTTTCTGGAAAGGCTTTTGAAGCCATCCGCGGTGTGTCAAGGGGAGCCCGGCAATACTAGTCCGGATCCGACCACAACCCCAAATGCCGAACACACTGACATAATCGGGGGCTCTGCCACCAAAATAACACCTTCGGCCCACTTAATCATGGCTGTCATCGCCCCATGGAGCGAACCATTCTTAGCCTACCTAAATAGGCAAGAACTCCCCGAGGATCAAAATGAGGCATTCTGCATTGTGCGGTGCTCTAAAGCCTACAAGGTCCACGAGGGAGAACTTTATAAGAAAAGCGCTACCGGAGAACTTCAAAGATGTATCTCCGAAGAGGAAGGGCGGCAGCTATTGGCTGAAATTCATGCTGGACTCGGCGGCCACCATGTCGCAGCTCGGGCCCTCATAAGCAAGGCCTTCCGTACAGGTATCTACTGGCCGACAGCCTGAGCAGATGCACAGGACCTCATTCAACATTGCGTCGGTTGCCAGCTCTTTGCCAACCAAAGCCATATGCCACCCACTGCTCTCCAAACAATCCCCATAACTTGGCCTTTTGCAGTTTGGGGGCTCGATATGGTCGGACCCCTTAAAGGAGAAAGCCATAAGAAAAAATACATGTTGGTCATGGTAGATAAATTCACCAAATGGATAGAGGCCAAACCAGTTAAAACGGCCGAATCCGGACCAGTGATAGACTTCATATCAGGGGTGGTTCACCGTTACGGTATCCCCCACAGCATCATTACCGATAATGGCTCTAATTTCATAGCCGACGAGGTGAAAACTTGGTGCGGCAACATGGGCATTAAGCTCGATTACGCCTCCGTCTATCACCCTCAAACAAACGGTCAAGTCAAACGAGCGAACGGTCTTATTATGAGCGGCATCAAACCCAGACTAGTGCGGTCTCTGAAGGAATCAGACACACACAGGGTAGAGGAGCTCGACTCCATATTATGGGGGCTACGGACCATGCCAAATCGCACAACCGGATATACACCCTTCTTCATGGTGTACGGCGTAGAGGCGGTATTGCCCTGCGATATTATTCATGACTCACCTCGAGTGCGCATGTATGAAGAAAGAGAGGCCGAGCTTGATCGGCAGGACAGTTTAGATGCCCTGGAGGAGGAGCGCACGTCACAAAAGCTCGTTTCACATTTTATCAGGAACAGGCTCGCTGGTATCAAAGCAGTACGGGCCAAAACTTATAACATTGGCGAACTGGTTCTACGCCTACCGGAGAAGAAAAAGGACAAGCTTCAGCCCAAGTGGGAGGGTCCCTTCATCATTGATAAAGTTCTCACCGAAGTAGCGTACTGCCTGCGTGACGCATCAGATAATCGACTCGAGCCGGACCCATGGAACGCAGCCAGACTCCGAAGATTCTACGCCTAACGCCGAACTCTTTGTTTGTCTCCTTCCCTCCGTCTTTTTGTTTTAATTTTTAGTTACATCCTCTTTCTTTTTATGGCTCTAAAGCTTTAGTGTAACTCGACTACACACTCATGACACACTAATTTTTAAAATGTGCGTTCGTTATACCTGGGGGCTTCTTATACAGAAGCTTAATATAATTATATTCCGGGCATTACGCCCACTGCATATGTGTCCCTTTCCCATATGTACCTTTTCTTCACCATTATATGCATCGATATGACTTAAGTTTTGGCTAAGCTGGGTTGCCCGGCTCCTGTGTTTATGCCCTACGTTCCTGTTAGTTCGGTTAGGCCATAAGGGGAGCACCTCTGCGATTGTTACTGCCGGGTAAGCCGGATGTGTACCTCAGATTGGGTGAAGCCGAAAGCTAGCGTTCTTAAGAGAATATTCGGTCGGTGAACTAAAAGATGTTTCTTACCCATTACAATACAAACCCCCAGATGTTTACAATACCGCGTCTCTATTCATAGTTAGGACATGCACCTTAATGCATGCGTACCCAGGGAAAGGAACCCTTAATGGAACTATTCTCCATAGAAGACGTTTCTTACTATCCATGTAATATAACATAGCTAGTTGGGTACTTGTCTGTTCAAGCAATTATGACCCCTACGTCTGGTTTCCACGCGTACCCCGGTTTACATAACTGAGCGGGTATTCGGAAACACTCCGGACTGTCGGGTTCAGAGGATGAAGCGAAAAGGTCCGCCATGAAAAATCATTTACAATCCGGCTAGGGACAAATATGTTAATTGAAGTACATAGTCACTTAGACTCACCTACTTCTTCTTCTATGCCATCCAACAGGCTGTCTAGCCTACAATACTGTTGAGAATACTTTGCGGCTAATTCTACCTGGTCATATACCAGACTAACGGGAATCTCTTTCCCATCTGACCCTACACGTCCGACCAGGGCCATGTGATTCGGGTCGACCTTGGTGTACCGTGTTTTTACCATGGCCCACGCTTCCCTCACACCTTGTCGGCAGGCTGATATCTTCCACAATTGGAAGCGCCGCCGCGCTCCTTTGAGCAGCTGTACAAGGTCCCCCATGCGTCCTGGCAGGGAGGCGGTTGGCCACAGGGCCCTGGCAATACCCTGCATTACTTGCCGAACTTGTTCGTGCAGTTGTGAAAGCTCTTGCAGAAGATCGCCTGAAGATCTGGTCATCTCCTCTTCAGGACGACCGGTCAATATACCTGCAGACATAACTCTGTTAGCCCATACCGAACTATATAATGGTTCGCTTGAGCACATACTGAAAATGCCGCGTTGAAGCCTTTTATTCTCCTTCATGGCGTCAGCCAGCTGAGCACGAACATCTTGCAATTCTACGCTCAGCCGGATATTGGCATCTTGGAGATCCTTTTTCTCCTGCTTGACCCATGTAAGCCCACGCTCGCCAGCTTGTTGTTACCGTTGCGTTCTTTGTTCATCCTCTTGCAAGATCTCCGGATTCACTACGGACTTATCTGCGGGATCTATTGTTAGACCCGCAACGCGCCGAATACCACCTGGTACACGTACTTACGTCTTTTCTCGATAAGAATATTACCTGGTGAGGCCTTCTTGGACCCCTCTATCTCGGCAACGGCAGCCCTTAGCTGGGCTTGACACTTCTCTAGCTCTTGAGACAAAATGGTATTCTTCTCTGTAAGAACCTGTTCATTCAATGATCCTTAAAAGTCGTGCCAACTGTTTCAAGTCTCAGGGGCTACTGATATACATAATTATCAGATTTCGCTTACCCATATATCTTTTAAATACTGGTCTGTGGCTCTAGCAAGCCCATCTTGAGCAGCTCGGATATATGCGTCACCCGAGTTCAAGGCATTAAAAGCCTCTTCGGAAAAACCAGGGTCGTGTAGTGCGGTCCGCCAACGCCGATGATTCATGGCGCTCTCCACCTCGGAATTTGTAGCGGATATTCTATCCGAATACTCTATAAGAGGACCATCCGGTGTCGTTCCCACGTTAGCCTTCGCCCTCCAGACCGGTTCTGGAATCCGGCTGGCAGAGGCGTGACTGGCAGGATCCCTGGACATAGGCCGGCGGATGTTCTTTCTGCCAAAATACATCACATAGGGTTATATTTTAAAGATAACCATCATGGAGCATGTTTAAGCCATACATCTTGGACGATGGCTCAGCCATGTCTCTGATCGCTTTCCTTTTTGGAAGCCTGCCCGGCTTGGGCGCCCCTTGGTGGTGAGTCGCCACGGGTACGGCATGGCACGCCGATCGCCTTCCCTATTATAGCGTAATATATATGCGGTGGGTAAGGTAAAAAGAGTAAATCCTTTTTGAAAGATAAGTTTAAGGGAGGAGGACGGGGTAGTGGGCAATGATGGCTACTCCAGTGCCGTCACAGCTCGCCTGGTAAAACACCCCTTCGCCGAGCTCCACAAATATGTCCGGATCCTCTAAAATCCGGGGTCAAGGGCCCAGTTATGGTCCTCTGGCTGTGGAGCCAAGCTGTGGACCTCCCTCATAGATTTCCGCCATTCCTGTTAACAGAGGGGCGAGATAAATATTTATGATAAGGAACTACGGGAACGAATAGAGTTGAGTAGGGGATAACATCTCACCCAACTTGGGGGGTTGTACATGGAAAATCTGTCCCGTGGCTTGATGCGGGCAAACTCCTCTTCTTCTCCTTTATATAGGTCGGGCAGTATTTTCACCAAAACGGTGGTGGAGTCTGGGCCTTTCCGACCACAGCGGGTGGCATCATCTTCTCCGTTGAAGTGCCACATGGGACGCCCTCGATACTGGAGTGGTTGTACCCCTCACATTATGCATATTGACATAACCTCGACTATTGTTAATCCGGACTGGGCAAGCATTTTTATCTTGCACATCTGTTGAAGGACCTCTCTGCTATGTTCCTCCTTGGGGCTCCAAGGACGCCAGCTATGGCGTTTCTTCAATGGGGCATTTGCAAACTCCGGAAGACCCATTCAGATAGGGTCAGGAAGGGAGACGTCCTCTATATAAAACCACTCGGAAGGCCAGTCTTCGGATGTCTTCTTTGGGGTGCCGGATAGGTATCCAATCTCGGCGATGCGCCATATTTCGGCTCCGCCCACTTGGAATATTGATCCCTCCTGATTGCGGGGGACGAGGCAGAACAACCTCTTCCATAGCTCGAAATGATCTTCGCAACCCAGGAATAACTCACAAAGGGCGACATAACCTGCGATGTGCAGGATAGAGGCGGGGGGGGGGGTAAAATTGTGCAGCTGGAGGCCGTAGTACTCCAGGAGCCCGCGGAGGAATGGATGGATCGGAAATCCGATGCCCCTCAGCAAGTAAGGGACAAGGCACACTCGCTCCCCCTGGATGGGTTGGGATAACTCTCGGTATGCAGGTGAGAGAAACCCTTGGGTCTGCAACTTCATCAGTTGACCGTGGGATACAGTGCACTTCTCCCAATCACCTGGCTTGGTGCTAGAGGGGCAGGAGGAAGAGTTGCGGTGGCCGGCCATGTTGGAGTGGTTTTTTCGGACGCGCTCTGATGATTCCTCGCTTGGGGAAGGTGGTGTGATTTGGATCTGAAGATCCCCGTCTCTTTAATAGATGATTTATTTACATGGTTAGGGTGGCAAGTGTAAAAATGCCCTAGCTTCTCGCATTCGCTCGACACGTGGAGACTGATATTATTAAGGTACAGAAGCCGATGAGTGCAACATTAAATGGGAAGCCGGACACTGCTCGTCACAACAAGTACCCTGGAGAATTCGGAGAAGGAACCCGCCTTGCAATGCCGAAGACATTCTGCGCACCGGACTCATCATCATTGAAGCCTGGTTCAGGGGCTACATAGGGAGTCCTCGATTAGGGGGTCCTCGGACAGCCAGACTATATGCGTATGCCAGACTGTTGGACTATGAAGATACAAGATTGAATACTTCGTCCCGTGTCCGGGTGGGACTCTACTTTGCGTGGAAGGCAAGCTTGGCGATTCGGATATGTAGATTCCCTTCTCTGTAACCGACCTAATGTAACCCTAACCCCCTCCGGTGTCTATATAAACCGGAGGGTTTAGTCTGTAGGACAAGAACAATTATAATCATAGGCTAGCTTCTAGGGTTAGCCTCTACGATCTCGTGGTAGATCAACTCTCGTAATACTCATATCATCAAGATCAATTAAGCAGGAAGTAGGGTATTACCTCCATCGAGAGGGCCCGAACCTGGGTAAACATCGTGTCCCCCGCCTCATGTTACCATTAGCCTTAGACGCACAGTTCGAGACCCCCTACCCGAGATCCGCCGGTTTTGACACCGACACCATGCCCACCGGGTGGATTCATCATCGCCGCGCGCGCCGCCTCGGCTTGATTGGCCACCACGTGCTCCGCTTGCTCCGCCGCCGCCGTGGCCGCCTCGTGTGCTGCTCTCTCCCTGGCCTTCTTGGCCTTGTTGCGCCTATCAGCGGAGACGGCCTCCCGCCACTGCACATCTGCCTTCCAGTCGGCGTTGGTCATGCCTGGGAGCTTGGACGGCGGCGCCCTCGGCTTCCTTTGCGTCGGCTGGGTGATGGCGGCGGTTGTGGGATCCGTCGTGGCGCGGGGCATCACGTACTTCTTTGGCGGCATGGCGGATGGAAGGGTAGGGAGGAGGCGGAGTTTTGCGGGAGGAATGGAGAAGAGAGGGAAGCCAAGGGGGGAAGCGGGAGGAAACGGCAGGAAAAGGGCCTCCTCTCGCCGACAGAGAGGCCCCATGCCGCTTTTCACTTCTTCCGGCGCCCCCAGGCGACATTCGGTCGCTTGGGTTCGGGGCGGGATCGCCGGCTCTGGATTTTGCCCAAACCGGCGCTAAGCGAGGTCCTGGGGGCATGACTGGGCCGATTTTCAGCCACCGGTGCTAAAATTCACACGGGGCGGGGAACTATTGGGGGCCTGGCTGGAGATGCTCTTATACTTGGTGGCCGCCGTGTAGATCCCATCATTCGAGTGCTTCAAAACAATATCATCCACGAGGTGCTCATCGAGATGGAAGTTATTCACAAGCATCCAAAGAGTGAAAAAAAATCATGAATGCATTCACCGGAGACGACGGTGTTGTAGTTGTTTTTGAAGATCCATGCGTTCCCCTTGAGGGCCTCCCACACCTTCCAATTATTTCTCCTCGAGGCCTCGAAAATTAGTGGCACAATATCCTTGAGCCTGCGCCCAAGAAGCCAAGGGAAAGCCTAAAAAGGTGTTTTGGCACCGTCCCCCATAGTGATAGTAATCGAGGCATAGAAGAATTTGTGATCATCCACCGTGCAATCGTTGCAAAATCCTACCCCTAATTTGCGGGGTTCCTTCTACTAATACCAAAGCCATTTTAGCATTAAAGCACTTGCAAACTTGTCGGTATTAATAACCCCTAGGCCACCATACTCCTTCCGCCTACAAACTGTTTCCCAATTGACCTTGCATTTGGCTCGCGTCGTCTTTGTCCGCACCGGACCAAAGAAAAGCTCTTTCAATCTTTTTTAGCCTATGAAGCGAGCTTGGTGGCATGATGAGAGGCATGGAGTACACCGCTTGGGAGAAGATGACCGATTTGATGAGGGTTGTGCGACCAACAGTAATGATGTTTTGACCCTCCCAAGTGACCAATTTACCGGCCACCTTGTCCTCGAGGTATTGGAAGTCCACCTTCTTAAGTTGCCATACCGAGAGTGGTATGCCAAAGTATTTCACCGGAAAAGTTGCTCGAGTTGCCGGCAGACTCTCAACTATGTGCCCAATATTAAGGTGATTGCAGCGAATTGGCACCACCGAGCTTTTCTGGAAATTGGTGCAGAGGCTCGTAACCTCACCAAAACCTCGCAAGATAGAAGCTAGGTTGTAAATGTCCCACTTGATGGGAGGCTTGTCACCACGTCATCCGCATAGAGAGAGGTTCTCACCACGCCATCCCGCCCTCGAATCTTATGAAGAAGACCTTTCCGCATTGCCAAGTCAAGACTTTTATGGAGAGGGTCAATCGCAATGACAAATAGGAGGGGGATAGGGGGTCCCCTTGCTGAAGCAGTCGGTCGTGCTTGAATGGAGGGTCGGGCATCCCATTTAGAAGGATCCATGACGATGATGTTGATACAAGCATGGCAATCCAAGCCTGAAATTTGGCGGGGAACCCCAAAAGTTGAAGAAGATCAAGGATGTACCCCATGTTACCGAGTCAAAAGCCTTCTTGATGTCAAGCTTGAAAAGGAGAGCAGGGATTTTGTACTTATGCGATGTTCTGAATGTACATGAAGTTGTCATGAATATTTTATCAAGTACTACTACATGCACACAACTAAACCATCTTGACACCGCCGCTTTAGTCGACGCACTAGGCATTGTAGTTTCTAGCCAACTATTTATGCACACCAAAATGTGAAGAGAAATAGAGGGAGAAAAGAGTTAATTAAACGCCAGATTTTAATATATTCACTACATGAAAATTCACGTACGACAAGTGCTTTCACTCGAGTGTTTTTCACTTGTACTCGTCAACCAGATTGTCCTAAGTCCAACTTCATTAAGTTTGATCAAATCTATATAAAGTTATATCAATAACTATAAAATGAAATTTGTTTAACTAGATTCATTATGAAATTCATTTTTCATATTATATATAGAGAATGTTGTCAATCTCTATGTATTTTTCTCCAAGCCTGGACAAACTTAAGAACAATATTACCCCCAAGTCATGTTCAAGTATCTCAAATTTAGTGTGGGCTTTAGATATTGGCACAATGGAAAACATGTAGGAATCCTAATAAAAATTAAACCTAAAATCAAGGGGAAAATCCTGGAGCTCCCTCTACCTCTCTAAAGTCAACCATAACATTGTGTAGCCTTGCGCAATTATTTTTTTAGCTCAACCTCTTTATCACCGTGCATGCCCATCAGATAGGAGGGTAGGGTAGATGGCAGGGGTGACTCAGAGGTAGGGAACAATGACTGCTGGTTAGAAGGCATGGAATGACATAGGATACTTCCCATAAGATAGTTCCCGAATTAGGTTTTGCCCTAGATTTTAGACTTATTTATTTGCTAGTATGGTTCTTCAAATCACAATGCCAAAAGTAGTTCAAAAAAAATTTATCCACGCGAAAAAATTCCATCTACCTCGCGTTATTCTCATTTTCAACCTAATCCATCTCATTCCCTTCTCGTTACCTCTCAAAGCCGCCTATCAACGCCATGCCTCGTCGGCATTGCCCGCTCTTCCTTCACGCCCTAGCTCGATGCATGCCCATCCTCCACTCCCACCCCTATAACCCAAACACCTAAATTGTCATGCCCACTTTCCTCCGCCCTTCCTCCCTTCGCGACATCTTCCATGTCCTCCTCCTCAACTACGGGCGGTGCCCGCGCAACTCCTTCCTCTCCCATCAACGAGGGTGATGTGTACGCAACTTACGTGGACGATCTACCTCCCTTTCCACGAATACACAAGCACCCACGGCTCGATGGAGCCGGTGGTGAACCTTAGCCCAAAACTTTCCCTCACTAGAAACCAAATAAACAACAAATTACTATCCCATCAAAATATTTTGGGTCCCACCAATGCCCCACCCCCCAAATGTTTTCCCTCCCACCTAAATTTCATGTTCATGCCCTAAAAAGCCTCGTTTCAAAATCATTTCCAAGTTCTAGAGTTTAAAACAAATTAGAAACATGAGAGGAGTGTGACAGTCGTAAACTTAACAAAACCAGGCAAGCCCACTCCCCCTGATTCTATCGCATGTAGTAGCCGCCGCCCTCATCTCCTTCGGGTCCAGCTCATGAGCTTGCTCAGGCCCTCCCAATTCGAGAGTTCAAATGAAATGAAAAACTAGTAACCCTAACATCCCTCCAGATTCGTTAAAATATTTCTGATCCCACCGACATCTCGCGAAATATTTCGCATGATGGTGGAATATCTAGCAGAAATATTCCCCTCCTACCAGAATTTCCCACCAAAATATTTCCTGTCCCACCGGTATCTCCCAACATATTTTGTGTGACACCTGAATCTACTACAGAAATATTCCCATCTGAATATCCGGCCAATAAAATTCCTATCCCACAGTGGTCTCCCAAAATATTTCCCATGCCATCGGCATATCCTACAGAAATATTTCCCCTGCTGAAATAATTTCCAGACAAAATATTTCTGCTCTCTCTGGTGTCTCCCAAAATATCTCCCGCGTCGATGGAGCGCATTAATATTCCATGTATCGCCAGAAAGAATTCCACACAATATTTCCTGTCCCGCCAGGGTTTTCTGAAATATTCTATGTGTCACTCGAATGTCCATAGAAATATCTAAGATTTCATGCGCTAGTGTTGAAAAATATTCAGGGCCAAACAAACATAAGCATCTTCCTCAAGTCGCACTTTATTCCCTCTCACCTTCTCTTTTTGATAAGGGCTCCCATGCTAGTACCACCCACACTTCATCCTCCGGTCTCTTTGATCTGCACACCTACACGATCGGGCCTCACACTTGAGCTCGCATGAGCCCCTCCCTCATTCACCCTTCCCAACCGTCCTCTGCCTGCCCTTAGCTGCATAGATCCTTCTTCTCCGAGCAATGTATTATGGATCCCGCACTTGCCCAAACTCAAATAGTTTGGGTCTGCTCCAGGTTATAAAGTGAAAATGAAAATTAAAACCCTAACCTTACCTAGCCATGGCGGATGCCATGTGACTGCTCCCTGGAAGTTGCTTTCATTTGGGTTGGACGTTGTTGGATTGCTTGGATCAACCTTGCTACTTTCAGACTCCATCTACAAAGCAAACAGAAGCAAAAAAAGATCAAAGGATATAACATATTGGAAAGTGTGGGATTGAAAGTATGTCTAGAGGGGGGTGATTAGATTACTTGACCAAATAAAAATCTAGCATTTTCCAAATTTTAAGTCTTGGCAGATTTTAGCAACTTAGCACAAGTCAAGCAATCAACGTACACAAGCAATTCTAAGAGTGTGGCAGCAGAATGTAAAACATTGCATATGAAGGTAAAGGGAAGGGTTTGGAGAAGGCAAACACAATGTAGACACAGAGATTTTTGGCGTGGTTCTGATAGGTGGTGCTATCGTACATCCACCTTGATGGAGGCTTCAATCCATGAAGGGTAATAGTTGCGCTAGTCCACAGAGGGCTCCACCCACGAAGGGTCCACGAAGAAGCAACCTTGTCTATCCCACCATGGCCATCGCCCATGAAGGACTTGCCTCACTTGGGTAGATCTTCACGAAGTAGGTGATCTCCTTTCCCTTACAAACTCCTTGGTTCAACTCCACAATCTTGATGGAGGCTCCCAAGTGACACCTAACAAATCTAGGAGACACCACTCTCCAAAAGGTAATAGATGGTGTGTTGATGATGAACTCCTTGCTATTGTGCTTCAAATGATAGTCTCCCCAACACTCAACTCTCTCTCATAGATTTGGATATAGTGGAAAGATAACTTGGGTGGGAAGCAACTTGGGGAAGGGTACAAATGAAGATTCTTGTGGTTGGATTGGAATGTCTTGGTCTCAACACATGAGTAGGTGGTTCTCTCTCAGAAAATGAGTAGTGGAAGTGTAGGCACGTTATGATGGCTCTCTCTCTCTAATGGAGAAGGGGGTGGAGAGGTATATATAGCCTCCACACAAAATCTAACAGTTACGCACATTTCACCAAACTCGGTCAGACCGAATACCGAAACTTGGTGGGACCTATCTAGTTCAAAATGTGAATGTTGGGATTTTCGGTGGGACCGGCATGATCAACTTGGTGGGACCGATGCACTAGGGTTAGTCCAAAACCTCATCTCGGTGAGACCGATCACATGAACTCGGCGAGACCGATTTCAGCAATTAATCAAATAGAGAGTTGGTCAAGCAAACTCGGTGGGACTGATCGCTCATTTCGGTGAGACCGAAATGTTACGAAAAATAAACAAAGAGTTTGCATTGCAAACTCAGTGTGACCGATCGCTCATTTCAGTAAGACCGAAATGTTATGAACGGAAATAGAGAGTTTGCAATCCCATCTCGGTGAGACCGAAATCCCTATCGGTAAGATCGAACTGATTAGGGTTTCTGGCTATGGCTATGTCAAGTGAACTCTGTGGCGCCAGATGAATTTAATCGGTGGGGCCGAGTTTGACTTTAGGTTTAGGACATATGTGGAAATGAGAAAGTGGTTGAGGGCTTTGGAGCATATCACTAAGAATTTTGAGAAAGTATGCCATTAAGCAACACCTCATCCCCTTTTAATAGTATTGGCTTTTCCTATGGACTCAATGTGATCTTGGATCACTGAGGGAGTCCTCGATAAGGGGGTATCCGGACAGCCAGACTATATACTTTGGCTGGACTGTTGGACTATGAAGGTACAAGATTGAAGACTTCGTCCCGTGTCCGGATGGGACTCTCCTTGGCGTGGAAGGCAAGCTTGGCGATTCAGATGTAGATCTCCTCCTCTGTAAACCGACTTTGTGTAACCCTAGCCCCCTCCGGTGTCTATATAAACAGGAGGGATTAGTCCGTAGGACATAACAACAATCATACCATAGGCTAGCTTCTAGGGTTTAGCCTCTCTGATCTCGTGGTAGATCAACTCTTGTAATACTCATATCATCAAGATCAATCAAGCAGGAAGTAGGGTATTACCTCCATCGAGAGGGCCCGAACCTGCGTAAACATCGTGTCCCCAGCCTCCTGTTACCATTAGCCTTAGACACACAGTTCGGGACCCCCTGCCCGAGATCCGCCGGTTTTGACACCGACATTGGTGCTTTCATTGAGAGTTCCTCTGTGTCGTCCCTATAAGGCTCGATGGCTTATCCAACCTCCAACAACGCCGTTCTGGGTGAGACTTTTCTCCCCGGACAGATCTTCGTGTTCGGCGGATTCGCACTGCGGGCCAACTCGCTTGGCCATCTGGAGCAGATCGATAGCTACGCCCCTGGCCATCACGTCAGGTTTGGAAACCTAAACTACACTGCCGACATCCGCGGAGACTTGATCTTCGACGGATTCGGGCCCGTGTCAGGAGCGCCGAACGATCACGACTTGCATGACCTGGATCTGCAGTCGGACAGTATTCGGAACATCGCACCTCCTACAGCTCTGGACTTCGCTCTAGAGCAGGTCGTGCCTTCCGAGGACGGGCGGATGGACCCCGCCCCAAAGGCCGCACACTCATCGGCGTTGGAGCCGAACACAGACTCCTCTCCTCAGGAAATCTGTCCCTCCGGACCCCGGACTCATCTCCGTCGTGTGTGTTCCGGACCGCGCGCATCCATGCCCATCGAATCTAACTGTGCTCCAGTTATCGAGTTCGCTGCCGCGGATATCTTTCAGCACCCACCCTTCGGAGACGTGCTAAATTCATTAAGGTCTCTCTCTCTGTCAGGAGACTCCTGTCCGAACTATGTCCAGCCCGTGTGGGATACGGAGGACGAAGAAAATCGCTACCCACCCACCACCCACTTTGTAGCCACTGTTGATGACCTAACAAGACATGCTTGACTTCGACCCCAATAACATCGACGGTATGGACGTCGATACAGGGGACGATCGAGAACCACCGCCCATGGGGCGCTGGACTGCCACTTCATCATACGACGTCTATATGGTGGACACGCCCAAAGAAGACAATTGTGACAAAAAGGACACAACGGAGGATAAACCCCCCGGACAAAAGCAAAAACGACGGCGCATGCGCCACCTCAAGGCCAGTCACAGTAAAAATAGCGATAACAACCCAAAACAGGATGACACTCCAGTTGACTCCGAAGGCAACAACGACCATAGGGACCCAACGATGGAGCAGGATAAGCTAGGTCATGCCGAACACAGCCCGGAGCGGATGCCTGATCACAGAAATCCAGAAGGCCGAACTCATCATACTACCTCGAAAGAGGAGAACAGTCCCGTTGACGATGCGTTCATCATCCCGAAAGAACGTTCGGAACAAGATAACCTCCGCAGAAAACTCCTGGCCACAGCGCGGAGCCTGAAGAAGCAGAAGCAAAGGCTTAAGGCCGCGCAGGATACGCTCAACCGAAGGTGGAATAAGGTGCTAGACACCGAAGGGAAATGTGGCAATGATCGCCACACAAAGAGTTACCCAAAGCGCAAACTGCTACCCGATTTCGACGATGAAGCCGCAGTGCCCGTTCGGCCAAAAAACAATACGGCTACTTAGCCGGACCAACCACCTCATGGCCGCGATAGAGCAGCCACCGATACCACACACGATTTACGAGAGCTCGTGGACAAAAAGGCCAGTGCGGCCAGATCCATCTATGGTTCCAGAGGACATGCTCCGACGCGGGATTATGGTCACCACAATGATCATACTGATCGAATACCAGTCTGGAATCAACACCGGGAGCAACAACAGCCGACAACAGAGGGGTTGCCCACCCCCTGTGCTTCACTAATGAGGTGTTGAATCATGAATTTCCACAGGGATTCAAACCCGTGAATATAGAGTCATACGACGGAACGATGGACCCTGAGGTCTGGATTGAAGATTTTATCCTTCACATACACATTGCTCGTGGGGATGACCTCCACGCCATCAAATACCTCCCCCTCAAGTTAAAAGGACCAGCTCGTCATTGGCTGAAAAGCCTCCCCGAAAACTCAATTGGAAGTTGGGAGGAACTTGAGGATGCTTTCAGGGCCAACTTTCAAGGAACCTATGTCCAGCCTCCAGCGAGCTTTGGAACAGATTCCTCACTAAGAAGAATGAAATTATTGACTGTCCGGATGCCGAAGCCTTAGCGGCCTTCAAACACAGTATCCGAGACGAGTGGCATGCCAGATACCTCGGCCAAGACAAGCCAAGAACGATGGCAGCCTTAACAAGCCTCATGACCCGATTTTGTGTGGGCAAGGACAGCTGGTTGGCCCATAGAGGCACCAGGAACCCAGGCACACCCGATATTCAAGATGGCAACGGGAAGCCACGGCGCACTAAGCACAAACGTCGGAATAACGATAATTCGGACAACACGGCGGTTAACACCGGATTCAGGGGCTCTCGACCTGGTCAAGGAAAGAAGCCATTTAAGGGAAGTAAAGAGGAACCATCTGGCCTGAATAAAGTCCTGGACAGATTGTGCCAAATCCATGGCACTTCCGACAAACCTGCAAATCATACCCACAAAGAATGTTGGGTTTTCAAGCAGGCTGGCAAGTTAAACGCCGAACACAAGGGAAGGAAAACACCAAGCGAAGACGAGGATGAGCCTCGCCAGCCGAACACCAGGGGCCAGAAAAATTTCCCACCGGAAGTCAAAACGGTAAACATGGTACACGTAACTCACGCAGAGTTCGTAGCCCCCCAATTCAATCCCTGGGCGAGTTGCCCGATCACTTTTGATCACAGGGACTACCCGGCCAGTATCCGGCACGGAGGATCGGCTGCCTTGGTGCTGGACCCAATAATTGATGGATACCATCTTACTCACGTCCTAATGGATGGCGGCAGTAGTCTTAATCTGATATATCGAGACACCATCCGCAAGATGGGGATAGACCCATCCAGAATAAGTCAAAATAACGCCACCTCCAATGGAGTGATTCCAGGCGTCGTAGCCCACTGCTGGGGCTCCCTCGTATTAGAAGTAACATTCGGTTCTCCCGACAACTTCAGAAGCGAGAACCTACTCTTCAACATCGCCCCCCTCAGTAGTGATTATCGTGCATTGCTTGGAAGAACGGCCTTCGCTTGCTTTAACGCAATACCGAACTACGGCTGCCTTAAACTCAAGATGCCCGGTCCATGCGGTGTCATAACGGTTAGCGGAAACACAGAGCAGTATGCGGCAGTTCCCGCTACTGGACTCTAGGCGGCCTCTCCTACCGGAACGCATGACCGGTCGTCAAGACCACGGACACGGTTAGATGAGTCCAGTACACCATTTTTCACAATAGCTCAGATAAACCTGCGCTAGGTGTTGTACATGTGTCCCCATAAACAATACGAGGGGCTGCAAAACATGTAACAAAGCCCACAATTCGGCTCGCCTCATTAATAGGCAAATATCTCGAACATCCATCGAGCATAACTAACTTTTCGCACACTTACTCTTTTTTCTTTAATGAGTTTTCGTTCCTACAGACACTACCAGTGCGACACCCTTCCAGGATACGGCACAACAGAGACAAAGGCGCAGACGTGCATCATGGCCCCACTCACAAGTTTCTCTTTAGATTAAGCCCCTGCGTAAACCTTCTGTACTGTCTTTTGTTGTTCGACATCCCATATGTATTTCATACACCTATAAGGGATACTGGCGTTATAGGCTTTTTGCCACGATAGATCAATGCACGTACCTGGAATTATAGGGTCAAGGGCGTTATTCAGCCCAATATATGATGTAAAGTCCGAATACCTTCGGGAGTGTTCGACGTCACGAGTTTGGCCTTATATGCATCAGCTCCGAATCATGTCTTTGGTCAAATGTTGGGTTAGCCCGACTCCTAGGTTTGCTGCCTTATGTTCCTTTCTATGGGCTAAGGAGGCCAAAGGAGAACTACTGCAATTGTGCCCTGGTTATTCCGGATGAGCACCTCAGTAGAGAAAGCCGAAAACTGACTGTCATGATACAGCAAGAGACTCGTCAACCACTCGAGGACTCATCGGAATCTATAGGATTCCTCCGCATTAATGAAGGGCCGGTTTCCCGGTCAAGTACGTGCACCGTATCCGGAAGATCGCGGAAGTACCAGGGGCTACATAGTAGCCCCACCTTTCAAACTCCTATGGCTAAGTGAAAAGTGCTACAACTATATAGTCCGGTTGCCTGGTTCGACGTGCAATCACCTCCTTAATGGACCAAGACGTTGGATCAAGTGTGTTTACGCCTTTTTTTCGAACACCCCCGCATTATATGCGTGGGGGATAAAGCCAACGACTACTAACTTTCACGTTATATGTATACATACACAGCCACCAAGGAGACATGGTAATACTTTCAGGCAAAAGTATAAAAAACAGCCTCTATAATTAAACACATAATTGTTTACAATTAACAGAATGTCACTCAAACATGAAATTCTGTGAGCACTGAGCCTCTATCTTACGGGCACCTTCTATGACCTGCCCAAAATAGTGCTCGGCTGGGTCTTGGCTTCCTGCCGGACCCCGGGTTGCTATGCTGGTGGCCACCATGTCCGCCCAGTATGTCTTCACATGGGCAAGGTCCATCCGCGCACACTCTATGCATGCTGACCTCTTCTCGGCATCTATTCGCGCTCTGGCGCCAAATAATTGTTGCACCAAACCCAAGTAACTGTCCGGCTTCTGCTCCTTCGGCCACAGATGGTCTATTACAGACCTCATTGCAAGGTCGGACAGCCTATGGAGCTCGGCTATAGCGGCCATCTTCTCACTCAAGGGTAAGGAGCGCGCCGGGGCATTAAATTGCGACCAGAACAACCTTTCTATTTTGTTATCTTCATGGTCCTTGAACAACTTGGTCGCATCAGCTGCACTCTTCGCCAAGTCCGCATACTCATCTGCAGCACTCCATAGCTTATCCAACGGAGCATATTTTGGATCTAAAAACTTCATCCGCAACAAATAAGGATTTCCAGCCACGATTTCTCCGGCTTGTCGAAGTTCCTCTCGTGCGTCTCTAATCTGAGAGCACGTCTCTTTAGCCGAATCCAGCGCCTTCTTCAGGTCAGCCGCCTTTGTCTGATTCTCCTTTTCGAGAAGCTCATACCGGCCGGTGGCGTCCCTTAGCTCCACAGCCATCTCAGCTATCTTTTCTTCGCTTCGGAGACGAGCGGCCTGTTCGGCTTCCAATTCTTCGGCCGCCTTTAGAGCAGCCGCATTGTGATAACCCACAAGTGTAGGGGATCGCAACAGCTTTCGAGGGTAATGTATTCAACCCAAATTTATTGATTCGACACAAGGGGAGCCAAAGAATGTTCTTGAGTATTAGCAGTTGAGTTGTCAATTCAACCACACCTGGATAACTTAGTATCTGCAGCAAAGTATTTAGTAGCAAAGTAGTATGATAATAAAGGTAATGGTGGCAAAAGTAAAGATATTAGTTTTTGGGTTTTTTGTAGTAGTTGTAACAGTAGCAACGGAATAGTAAATAAACGAAGAACAATATGTGAAAAGCTCGTAGGCAATGGATCAGTGATGGATAATTATGCCGGATGTGATTCCTCATGTAATAGCTATAACATAGGGTGACACAGAACTAGCTCCAGTTCATCAATATAATGTAGGCATGTATTCCGTAAATACTCATACGTGCTTATGGAAAAGAACTTGCATGACATCTTTTGTCCTACCCTCCCGTGGCAGCGGGGTCCTAGTGGAAACTAAGGGATATTAAGGCCTCCTTTTAATAGAGAATCGGACCAAAGCATTAACACATAGTGAATACACGAACTCCTCAAACTACGGTCATCACCGAGAAGTATCCCGATTATTGTCACTTCGGGGTTGTCGGATCATAACACATAATAGGTGACTATAGACTTGCAAGATAGGATCAAGGACACACATATATTCATGAAAACATAATAGGTTCAGATCTGAAATCATGGCACTCGGGCCCTAGTGACAAGCATTAAGCATAGCAAAGTCATAGCAACATCAATCTCAGAACATAGTGGATACTAGGGATCAAACCCTAACAAAACTAACTTGATTACATGGTAAATCTCATCCAACCCATCACCGTCCAGCAAGCCTACGATGGAATTACTCACTCACGGCGGTGAGCATCATGAAATTGGTGATGGAGGATGGTTGATGATGACGACGGCGATGAATCCCCTTCTCCGGAGCCCCGAACGGACTCCAGATCAGACCTCCCGAGAGAGATTAGGGCTTGGCGGTGGCTCCGTGTCGTAAAACGCGATGAAACTTTCTCTCTGGTTTTTTTCTCCCCGAGACGGAAGATATGGAGTTGGAGTTGAGGTCGGCGGAGGTCCATGGGGCCCACGAGATATGAGGGTGCGCCCTATAGGGGGGGGGGCACCCCCCTGTCTCGCGGACAGGTCGTGGGCCCCCTGGTGTATTTCTTTCACCAATAAATTCTTATTAATTCCAAAAAGTGCCTCCGTGGATTTTCAGGACAGTCCGAGAACTTTTCTTTTCTACACATAAAACAACATCATGGCAGTTCTGCTGAAAACAGCGTAAGTCCGGGTTAGTTTCATTCAAATCATGCAAGTTAGAGTCCAAAACAAGGGAAAAAGTGTTTGGGAAAGTAGATACGTCGGAGACGTATCACATTGCTAACCCTGGCTTGTTCCTTAGCTAGGGCAAGCTCCGCCCTCAGGGCCTTAATGGCAGCAGCTCCACCTGCAGCCACATCGCATCATATTATTATTACAAACACCTTACAATCTCCTAAAGCAAATAAGGAAAACGAGCACATACTCTGTGACTCGTCAATCCGCTTATTTATAAGCGTGACGTCAGTATCCACCACATCAATTTTTCGCCTTAATTCGGCAAGCTCAACATTCCGGTCTATCGCCGGATCCTTAGAAACATGCACATCAACACAAGTGTGATGATTACCGGGGATTGTGATCCTCCGTTTGCCGCCTTCGGCTGGCAACCACAGTCTCAGGGTCTACTATCTATAGAGAGCACATCTATCGCATGCGGTGCAACAAAAAAACGGCGTATTTCGCTGCTTACCTCAAAGCCTTTGAGCAAGCTCCTAAAAGCTTCATTTAACCCATTTGTGGCGGAGGAGATTTTCTCCAACACCATACCCATTAGTGTACGATGATCCTCCGAGAGAGCAGTTGACTCCAGGAGGCCCGTCAGCGTGTTCGGCCGGACACCGGACTCTTTCGGACCCTTTTCTTTGTCCGCCACAGGAGCCGAACGCGCTGGGCTCGGGGCGGCCGAAGTGTTAGCTTTCGGCCCCATTGGATCTGGACTCCTCTGTGACGATACCTCAGGGTCGCCCGCCTCACGGGGCGGAGAGGTAGGTGGGGTTTCACTCTCCATCATCTCCGGAAGAAGATCCCCGAGGACAAACCCTGTTGAGATGAACTGCTAGCCGGACAACAAAAAAATAGGTCCCAGTTATTACTCTCGGAGAAAAAAGCAATAAGCTTCTTGTTTATTAAACTTACAGCTCGCTGGAGGGCTGGCCCGTTAAGCGGCACGCAGTGTAAGAACGCCCTTCGGGGCAGGGCCCTTTGGTGAAGTTTTCTTCCCTTGTTTGGGCACCCCCGTTTCCAAGTCTTCGGAAGCGGCCCTCTTCTTCCCGCGGGGGGAGGAAACCTCAGATTCGCCTCCCCAATTCTCCTCCTCCATGGAGACGTTAATTCTCCTGGTTCGGATCCACAATGTGTGAAGCCCACTCTTGGCCTCCCCACTCTTCCCTTCATCTTTCTCTGATGGCACTTGACTTAGCGTCCGTTTAAGAATCCTGGCCATTGCCGGACCGGGCGAGCCTTCGGGAAGCGGGGCCGGAACCTGATCCTCTCCGCCTTACTAAGCCAATCCTGGTTGCGGACAGTATTCAGAACAATGCTATGACAAATATAAGCAAAGTGTTTGGTTATAGGGTTACTTACTTGGGTATCTGGGCGATTGCAACTCAGGCCCGCATCCTCGGTGGTGTCCGGACACTTTATCCTTGGTCCAAAGAACAACTTATACATCCCTTCGAGTGTCATGCCGAAGAAGTGCTGAATGGTTCGCGGACCTTCTGGATTGAACTCCCACATCTGGAGAGGCCGACCTTTGCACGGCAGGGCCCGCCGAACTAGCATTACCTGGATTATTTTGACAAGACTAATGTCCCTCTCGAGGAGCTCCCGAATGCAGCTTTGTAGCATCGGTACATCATTCGCAGGCCCCCAGTTCAGTCCCACGTTGGCCCACAACGCCAATTGAGGTGGAGGGCCCGAGCGGAAGGCGGGCGCGGCCGTCCACTTTGAGCCTCGAGGAGCTGTGACATAGAACCACCTCCGTTGTCGTAAATCAGATACCTCCGGGAAGGAGCCTTCGGGCCACGGGGAAGGAGCCTTCGGGCCACGGAGCCTCGAGGAGCTGTGACGAAGCTGCTGGTTCCAACACCTCACGCGGTGCCGGAGAAGAAGGCCAAGAAGAAGCCCACGGGGACCGGAAATAGTTCCCGGCGCCTGGTGGTGTCGGATTCATCGTCGGACAACCCCGAAGCACCCTCCGCCTCTGAGGACGAGGAGGAGGAAGAAGAAGCCTCTCCCCCTCCAACAGGGGAAGGAAAGAAAAGGAAGGCCGCCCCAACTGGGGAGGCCGGAGGGTCCAAGAAGGGGAGAACCCTCCTTCTGGACTACACCTCCGATGCCGAAGACGGCGGGGAGGAATGGCCATCCAGGTTCAAGCCCCTGGCAAAATCGTAAGCATCCGGATATCTGAATAACTTATGGCGCTCCTCCATTATTTGGCATTTTCGGACGCCGAATTTGATCATGCAGGCGCCCAAAGGCTCAGCTCGACGATTCGACGAGCGGCTCCTTGGATTCGTCGGATGTGAATAGTGCTTCACTTCCGACGGCCTCCTCCCCTCTCCCTACGGACGACGCCGAGGTGGAGTCCCGGAAGGGACTAAAACAGGAGGAGGTGGTCCTGGAGGCGCCGCAAGGCGACCTCCCAGACTCCAGGCCCAAAGGGGGTAAAGCCCCGGAGGGATCCAAGTCCGGCTCTGGGCCGGACACTGCTCTGGAACCACCAACGGTTCCGGAGTCCGACAGGCGGCGCCTTTGTAAGAAGGGCAAGCCTACAACGCCGGCGACCTCCGTCCATCCGGAGGCGCCGGACAATTTGCTGGAGGTGCTTAACGGCGCCTCCATCGACGAGGAACACCGCACTGTTATGAGTGCGGTGATTCAGAAGGTTCAGTCCGCCAAGAGCGGGCTGACAGAAGCCTGTACAAGTCTGTTAACAGGCTTTGAGGTATGTGTTCAAAAACATATAAAAATGTTACCGCATAGATAGTAGCCCCTGATGCTCAGTTCGGCGTTTGGAAAGAAAAGCCGAGATGAGGATCTAAAAAGATATACGCAGGAGTCTAAAGTATGTCAATATGGGAATGCAGGCTGTGCTCCTGACCTCTGCCGCACTGACTGCGGAGGTCAATTTATTGAAGGAGAGCCTCGAGCGGTCCGAGAACAAGCTCGGCCGTGCCAAGAAGCAGCTCGAGGACAAGGAGGGTATGTAATACCGTATGTAAATGTATATAGAAATACTTGGTTGCAAATAATGACATGACCAACGTAAATGTTGCAGGGGCCACGGCGAAGGTGACGACCCTAAAGGAGGCGATCTCCAAGGCCAAAAACAGTGCGGCCTTGGAGCGCACCGAGCGAGAAAAGCAGGAGGCGCGGGTGGCGGAGGTGTGGCAAGAGCTCCAGGCTCTCGTGGAGAAGCTCGAGAGTTTGGTGCATGACTCGAAGACTCGAGAGTCCGAGCTCGCCTTGGCTCTTGAGAGTGCCAAGACCGCTAAGGCCGAAGCCGAGAAGGCCCTCCAGGAGATCGAGGCGATGAAGAAGATAGCGGAGGGTAAGGCATTCTTTATGCAGAGCAAGAATATAAAAGTAAATTATCTGTTACTTACCCGAATCCGGAGCTCTCCAGGAGCGTTCGCCGATCTGCCCCGTAGTGTGTCTGATGCTGCCGCATTCTACCGAGCCGAAGAGGGGAGCTCGACGGAAAAGGTGTTCTGGTCTCAGTATGCTGAGGCCGAACATCCGGTGCCCCTGAGCGACCAGCTGAAGCAGCTGGTCGAGCTCCACAAGGTGGCCGAACAGGCCATGAAGGGCCTCATAGTTCGGCTGTGGCCTAGAGAAGCCATGCCTGGGAGCTACTTCGGTCTGGTGCGGCGGCTGGTGGACGCGTGTCCGTGGATTGAGGTCATCAAGCGCTCCGTCTGTATCGAAGGTGCCCGTCGGGCCCTTGCCCGTGCTAAAGTGCACTGGGCAAGCTGGACGCTGAGAAGCTTTTGGCCAGACGCCACCGCCGGGCAAGGAGTATCGCACTCCCGAGATGTATTATAAGGGCGTCCTGAAGGGTGCCCGCCTTATAGCGGACGAATGCTCCAAAGATGTAATTTTTGAGTAGACTCGCATCTGTTATCCTGTACGCTGAAAACTTTGTTCATATGCGTTAAGCAACGCTTGTTAATTTAAAATATTACCTTCTATGCGGCCGTTTATCAAATCTGAGAGATGCAAGTCGTCGGCTTCTACCCCCATGCCACAAGTGCTGGGGTGTTCGGGATAAACCTGAGCGCTCTTGTTCCCATTCTTGGGTCCATCTAGGGAGGCGCTCAACACAACGAACCAGGCCATCGGACTTATAATGCTTTATCACTCTCACTTAGCCATAGAATTCTATAATTCTAAATTTCGGTGAAGCCCCTAGTATTCGGAAGACCGAGCTCGGGGCGCTATCCACGCCTAGGCCGGATAAGTCCGGCTCCTCGCTCTAAGCGGCATGAGTCTTTAAGGACTCGAAAAACCTCGCGAACAGCGACCGGTCTCTCGCACTATCATGACGGTCAGTTTTAGCTTTCTCTCGAGGTGTTAACCCAGCTCAAGCTGGGGCACAATCGCAGTAGTTCTCCCAGCTACCTTAGCCAACATTGCGGAACGTAAGGTACCAAAACATGGGAGCCGGGCAAACCCAACTATTTACCCAAGACATGATTCGGAGCCGATGCATATAGTGCTATAAGTTCGGGGTGCCGCACTCATGAGAGTGTTCGGTCTTCTCACACCATGTTATGGGGTGCTTAAGCTCCTGGTGTATTGGCCGTGCCAAAGTGTACGGTTGCATAATGTCATGACTGAACATATTTGTATAAAAAATAGATGAGTACAATAATAGATAAGAGCTATGTATTGTTTATTTAAAACGGGCTGCTATGAAAGCAGAATGATACAAATAGTGCTATCAGCAAGAGATGGAATTATTTGACATGTCCCCCTCCAGGGGCAAGCTGCGGGACTTTTAAGTAAAACAGGTATTAAGCTCGTTATAGAGACCACCTGGACATTTGACGCGGCTTGTTCTCTCCCTGGCTGTTGCATCGTGTGTTCGGCGAGTGTATTGCCGGACAGGCCTTCCGAATAGTTGGGTCCTGAAAGTGTATAAGAAGAGAAACGGCGGAATAGGGAGCCCCTAAGTGCGGTTGAGCCGCATTCTGGGTGTGCCGTAGTTGTGCCCCTCCCCTTATGCGCATGGTATTTCCAAAGCGTAATTATGTACGCATGGTACCGATATCACCATCTGGCGAGGGCTGGGGTTGGGGCCGCACTGCTATGCTTGCTCGGAACGTGCCAGCCGGCTTTGTTGTAGGTTACTTCGGGCTCGCTTGACATTGTCGGGACGTTTAACACCTGGATTGGAGAATTGCCTTGAGAAGCTACTCTGTACATCTGCCGCCAGGGCCGCCGTGTGCTCCTCCGTTCGGAGAGAGTGTTTGGTGTTTCCATTTACTGTGATGACTCCGCGAGGGCCTGACATCTTGAGCTTGAGATATGCATAGTGCGACACCGCATTGAATTTTGCAAATGCGGTTCGTCCGAGCAGGGCGTGATAGCCACTACGGAATGGGACTATGTCGAAGATTAACTATTCGCTTCGGAAATTATCCGGGGATCCGAAGACCACTTCGAGTGTAACCGAGCCTGCATACTGGCTTCTACACCTGGTATGACGCCTTTAAAGGTTGTATTTGTGGGTTTAATCCTTGAGGGATCGATACCCATTTTTCGCACTGTATCCTGATAAAGCAGGTTCAGGCTGCTGCCGCCGTCCATTAGGACTCCGGTGAGGTGAAATCCATCGATAATTGGGTCTAGGACCAATGCGGCGAATCCGCCGTGACGGATGCTAGTGGGGTGGTCCCTTCGATCAAAAGTGATCGGGCAGGAGGAACATGGGTTTAACTTTGGGGCGACTGGCTCCAACGCATAGACGTCCTTGAGAGCATGCTTCCGCTCCCTTTTGGGGATGTGGGTTGCGTATATCATGTTCACCGTCTGCACTTGCGGGGGGAATCCCTTCTGTCCTCTATTGTTCGGTGACCGGGGCTCCTCCTCGTCATCGCCATGCAGCCCCTTGTCTCTGGTTTCGGCACTTAACTTGCCTGCCTGCTTGAACACCCAACAATCCCTGTTGGTGTGGTTGGCTGGTTGTTCAGGGGTGCTGTGTATCTGGCAGGAGCGATCGAGTATCCGGTCTAAACTGGATGGGCCTGGAGGGTTTGTTTTGAATGGCTTCTTCCGCTGACCGGGTTTAGAGCCTCTGAATCCGGCATTGACTGCCGTATCTTCAGTATTGTCGCCGTTAATGCGGCGCTTGTGCTTGTTGCGACGTGACCTGCCATTGTTGTCCTTGGTACCCGAATTGCCAGGGCTCTTGGTTATGTTATTGCTACGAGCTAGCCAGCTGTCTTCTCCCGCACAAAAGCGGGTCATGAGTGTCGTGAGGGATGCCATAGATTTCGACTTTTCCTGTCCCAGGTGCCGGGCAAGCCATTCGTCCCGGATGTTGTGCCTGAAGGCTGCGAGGGCCTCGGTGTCCGGACAGTTGACTATTTGATTTTTCTTGGTTAGGAACCGTGTCCAGAATTGTCTAGCCAATTCCTCTGGCTGCTGGATTATGTAGCTTAGGTCATCAGCGTCTAGTGGTCGCACATAAGTGCCCTGGAAGTTGTCAAGCAACGCGGATTCTAGGTCCTCCCAACAACTAATTGACTCTGCTGGCAAGCTGTTAAGCCAATGCCGAGCTGGTCCTTTAAGCTTGAGCGGGAGGTATTTGATGGCGTGTAGATCATCACCACGGGCCATGTGAATATGAAGGAGATAATCCTCAATCCATACAGCGGGATCTGTTGTGCCATCGTATGATTCAATGTTGACGGGTTTAAAACCCTCGGGGATTTGATGATCCATTACTTCGTCTGTGAAGCATAGTGGGTGTGCGGCGCCCCTATACTGGGCTATATCGCGACGCAGCTCGGAAGAGCTTTGCCTTCTGTGTTCGGCCTGGCCGTATTTATCATATCCGGCGTGACGGTTATCGTCACGTGAAGTGGGGCGCCCACGCGATCCGTAGATCGATCTTGTTTGCCTTGCCCTGTCCTCCAGTATGTCTCGCAGGTCTGTTGCGTCTCCCCGTACTCTGGCATGTTTTGAGCGGTGCCGGGGTGCGGCTTGGGTTGAGGGCCTGAAGGCCTCTCTGTCGCGGCCACAGGGTGGCCGATCTGGCACACCGTACGCTGGTGATGTAGGTTTAGTTGCTTCCTCCTCAAGTTGGGGTAGCAGCCTGCGCTTTGGGTAGCTCTTGGAGGGGCGTTCGAGTTTAAACTCTTCGGCCGCCAGGACTTTGGTCCATCTGTCGGCTAGCAAGTTTTGGTCAGCTCTAAGCTGCTGCTGTTTTTTCTTGAGGCTGCTTGCCGTGGCCATAAGCCTGCGTTTGAAACGCTCTTGTTCGACGGGATCCTCTGGCACGACGAATTCGTCATCGTCGAGGCTTGCCTCGTCTTCAGAGGGAGGCATATAATTGTCGTCCTCGACCTCCATGTCCTCAGCTCTCTCATGAGGGCTGGCTACTTCGTTCTCCTGCGCTGAATCCTGCTGGAGGGGGTTGTCTTCGGCACTGTCCCGCGTGTTGTTATCTCCGGTGCCGGACTCGCCGTTTTTACTTTGGCGGGATTTAGAGCGGCGCCGCTGACGTCGGCGCTTGGGTTGCTTCTTGGAGGGGTCGTCCTCCGTTTTTTCATCGCCATCCCCTGCTTTGGGGGTGTTCACCATGTATATGTCATATGACGAGGTGGCTTTCCAGTTCCCTATAGGTGCTGGTTCTTGGTCGTCTCCTTCATCGGCGTCCATACCATCGATGTCTTCGGAGTCGAAGTCGAGCATGTCGGTTAAATCATCGACAGTGGCTACAAAGTGGGTGGTGGGTGGGCTTCGAATTTCTTCGTCGTCCGTATCCCAACCATGCTGACCGTAATCCGGCCAGGGCTCTCTTGACAAAGAGAGAGACTTTAGTGAATTCAGGATATCGCCAAAGGGTGAGTGCTGAAAGACATCCGTGGCGGTGAACTCCATGATCGGAGCCCAATCGGGTTCGATCGGAAGAGGTGCGGAAGATTCGGAGTTCGGAACGGAGTCCGGCACCCTGGAGTCATAGGCCTCGCCAAGGACTGGGCTGGTGTTCGGCTCTATCGCCGTAGGGATTGCGGCACCTGGGGCGGCGTCCAACCATCCGTCCCCAATTGGCGCGGTCGGCTCCGAGCTAATGGTCGGAGCGGGCACCTGAGCGACGCTCTGGGCGTTGTCCGGCGGCAGAGCTAAATCATGCCCATCGTGACAGTGCGGCGTGCTCGGCCGTGGCTCGAATCCGTCGAAGATCAAGTCCCCGCGGATGTCGGCCGTGTAGTTTAAACTTCCAAACCTGACCTGATGGCCAGGGGCGTAGCTTTCGATCTGCTCCAGATGGCCAAGCGAGTTGGCCCGCAGTGCGAAGCCGCCGAATACGAAGATCTGTCCGGGGAGAAAGGTCTCACCCTGGACCGCGTCGTGGTTGATGATCGAAGAAGCCATCGGGCCTAAAGGTGACGACACAGAGGAACTCTCAATGAAAGCACCAATGTCGGTGTCAAAACCGGCGGATCTCGGGTAGGGGATCCCGAATCGTATGCATCTAGGCGGATGGTAACAGGAGACAAGGGACACAATGTTTTTACCCAGGTTCGGGCCCTCTCGATGGAGGTAAAACCCTACTCCTGCTTGATTAATATTGATGATATGGGTAGTACAAGAGTGGATCTACCACGAGATCAGAGAGGCTAAACCCTAGAAGCTAGCCTATGGTATGATTGTTCGTTCTACGGACTAAAACTCTCCGGTTTATATAGACACCGGAGAGGGCTAGGGTTACACAGAGTCGGTTACAATGGGAGGAGATATTCATATCGAGTCGCCAAGCTTGCCTTCCACGCCAAGGGAAGTCCCATCCGGACACGGGACGAAGTCTTCAATCTTGTATCTTCATAGTCCGGGAGTCCGGCCAAAGGTCATAGTCCGGCCATCCGGACACCCCCTAATCCAGGACTCCCTCACCACCTGTTCAGTGTCTAATTACCATATATGTGAATTATGCATTGCCATCTTGTTGCAAGACATTATATATGTGAATTATACAATGCTATCTTGTTGCAAAGGCATTATATATGTGAATTATGCAATGCCATGTTGTTTAGCCAATCATCATGTATGTGAATTATATCATGCTATCATCTTTTTGTATTACGTGTTCCATTTGTCGACAATGTTTGTATATTCAACTACTCTTCCTATGCATCAGCCATTTGAAGTGGTGATGGAAGTATCTGGAGTGAAAACAAGGTATTCAGAGCAGACAATGCTACCTGCTGAAGTAGACATCTTGCTGGTTACAGAGAGCTCCTCAGAGGAGGATTCAGAGACTGATGACCAGTCCTATTTCCCCCCTGAGGTCTATGCTCAAACTTGGCAGGGTTATATTACCCATGTCATGCATGTTGTCTTGCATTGCTTAGTTTTTACATCACATATGGATTGCCATCTGCTTACTTGCTTACTATATAAATCATATATCTAAATTATGGCATGGCAACCCATTTAATAAAGACATCACATAGTTATATCATCTCATCCTGTTTAGTGTTTACAGTCATCATATTTTGAATTATGGCATTCTATTCGTGAATCTATGTGAATTATGGCATGCCAACCTATTTAATAAACACATTATATATAGTTATACACTAGTAGAAAAAGGGGCTATCGTTGAGGCCTGTTTTGCCCATTAGTCCCGGTTCAATCCAGAACCGGGACTAATGTGAGCATTTATCCCGGTTCGTGAGCCCAGGGGGCCGGCCGGGCCACGTTGGCCATTGGTCCCGGTTCGTCCGGACCTTTTGGTCCCGGTTGGTGGGACGAACCGGGACCAATGGGCCTTGCTCCTGGCCCACCACTATTGGTCGGTTGGTGGCATGAACCGGGACCAAAGGCTTCCTTTAGTCCCGGCTCATGCCACCAACCGGGACCAATAGTGCTGCCTATATATAGCCCCTCGCGCAAGAGCAGAGCACACTGCTCTGTTTTTTCTGGCCGAGGGGGAGGGGGCTTGGTGGTGCTCTAGCTCACCTCCTATGCACACAAGGTGTTCGATGGAATGCCCGAGCCACACTACTTAAGCTTTCTCCTCTCCAAGCTCGACCTCTAACCTCCATTTTCCTCAATATTTGTCTAGGTTTGGCGGTCCGTCACGCCTCCCCTGCCTCTTCACCGGCCGTCGATCACCCAAGACCGATCTCATCGCCAAAGACCACCGTGGTGAGCCTCTTGTTCTTATCTTCTTTCTAAAAGGAAAAATATTGTTACTTGTATTATTTTCTTACTTTTATTATTGCATCTTATATAGCGCGATGGTTTTGGTATCCGCCCCCGTCGGCCCTCGTCCTGTCTATGATTCGGATGTGGTATATATTATCTTTTCATAACTATTGGTTCATTTATTGTTACGGAAATTATGCCGACCAACGTGACATAGATTTTATTTATCTAGGAGGTTGTTGGACCGGAAATTCCAACCGACCCTATTGTCGAGAGGTTAAATTTAGTTGAAGAAGAAAACAATTTCTTGAAGGAAAAAATAAAAAACTTGAGGAGGAGAAGATGATATTGGAGTTGCATGTTGCGGATGTCGCCGATGATCACAAGATCAAGATGGATGCAATGCGCTTGAAGATGAGAAAGATTAGAAAATATGCCATTCATACCGAGGCTTGGTATCATTATGCCGTTGGATCAGTTGTTACCTTGGTTGCCATTATGATCGTATTTGTTTTCACATTGAAATGTTTTACATAGTTTCAATGTATGGTTTAATTAATTTAGATGCTCTGCAGAGCTTTATGTTGTTAGATTAGAACTATGTATGTACTTTGGTTTTTATGTGATGATGAACTTCTTTTAATTTGGTCACTTAATTATCTATTCATGATGTTCTCAGTAATGATTTTTGACACACTTAATTATATATAATGCACGCAGATGAACCGACAATGGATGTACGGTGACAGACACACCTCCGAGTACATTAAGGGCGTGCATGCTTTTCTCAAGTGGCTGAGGCAAACAAGCAGAATGGTTTTATGTGTTGTCCATGCCCTATATGTGGGAATCTGAAGTCTTACTCTGACCGGAAAATCTTTCACACCCACCTGCTTTACAAGGGTTTCATGCCACACTATAATGTTTGGACGAGGCACGGAGAAATAGGGGTTATGATGGAAGACGGCGAGGAAGAAGAGTACGATGAAAACTATGTGCCCCCTGAATACGGTGATGCTCTTGAACATCAAGTTGCACTGCATTTACGTGCACGATGGTGGTGCAACGGGCGGTTGCTGAAGATCAAGATGAACCAGACGATGTGCCCCATGATGATGATCTCCGTCGGGTCATTGTCGATGCAAGGACACAATGCGAAAGTCAAAAGGAGAAGCTGAAGTTCGATCACATGTTAGAGGATCACAAAAAAGGGTTGTACCCCAATTGCGAAGATGGCAACACAAAGCTCGGTACCGTACTCGAATTGCTGCAGTGGAAGGCAGAGAATGTTGTGCCCGATAAAGGATTTAAGAAGCTACCGAAAATAATGAAGAAGAAGCTTCCAAAGGATAACGAATTGCCCGACAGTACATACGCAGCAAAGAAGGTCGTATGCCCTCTAGGATTGGAGGTGGAGAAGATACATGCATGCCCTAATGATCGTGCATCCTCTACCGTGGTGCCTACAAGGATCTGAACGCATGCCCGGTATGCGGTGCATTGCGGTATAAGATCGACGAGATGACCCCGGTGATGTTGACGGCGAGCCTCCCGTGAAGAGGGTTCTGCGAAGGTCATGTGGTATGCTCCTATAATACCACGGTTGAAACGTCTGCTCGTAAACGGAGAGCATGCCAAGTTGATGCGATGGCACGGTGAGGACCGTAAGAAAGACGGGAAGTTGAGAGCACCCGCTGACGGGTCGCAGTGGAGAAAAATCGAGAGAAAGTACTGGGATGAGTTTGCAAAGGACCCAAGGAACGTATGGTTTGCTTTAAGCGCGGATGGCATTAATCGTTTCGGGGAGCAGAGCAGCAATCACAGCACCTGGCCCGTGACTCTATGTATGTATAACCTTCCTCCTTGGATGTGCATGAAGCGGAAGTTCATTATGATGCCAGTTCTCATCCAAGGCCCTAAGCAACCCGGCAGCGACATTGATGTGTACCTAAGGCCATTAGTTGAGGAACTTTTACAGCTGTGGAATGGAAACGGTGTACGTACGTGGGATGAGCACAAAAAGGAGGAATTTGACCTAAAGGCGTTGCTGTTCGTGACAATCAACGATTGGCCCGCTCTCAGTAACCTTTCAGGACAGACAAACAAGGGATACCACGCATGCACGCACTGTTTACTTGACACCGATAGTATATACCGGAAGCTGCAGGAAGAATGTGTACCGGCCATCGCCGATTTCTTCCGACCAACCATCAATGTCGAAAGAAAGGCAAGCATTTCAAAGCGAGGCAGATCACCGGAAGAAGCCCGCCATGCGTACCGGTGATCACGCATTTGCTATGGTCAATGATTTACACGTAATCTTTGGAAAGGGTCCCGGCGGACTAGCTGTTCGAATGACGCCGAGAATCATGCACCCATGTGGAAGAAGAAATCTATATTTTGGGACCTACCCTCTTGGAAAGACCTAGAGGTCCGCTCTTCGATCGACGTGATGCACGTGATGAAGAACCTTTGCGTGAACCTGCTAGGCTTCTTGGACGTGTATGGGAAGACAAAAGATACACCTGAGGCACGAGAGGACCTGCAGCGCTTGCACGAAAAAGAGGGCATGCCTCCAAGCAAGATATGAAGGTCCTGCCACCTACGCTCTATTTAAAGAAGAGAAAGAAATATTCTTTCAATGCCTTCTCAAGATGAAGGTCCCGACTGGCTTCTCGTCGAATATAAAGGGAATAATAAATATGTCGAGAGAAAAGTTCCAGAACCTAAAGTCTCATGACTGCCACGTGATTATGACGCAACTGCTTCCGGTTGCATTGAGAGGTCTTCTACCGGAAAACGTCCGATTAGCCATTGTGAAGCTATGTGCATTCCTCAATGCAATATCTCAGAAGGTGATCGATCCAGAAATCGTAGCAACGCTAAGGAGTGATGTGGCGCAATGTCTTGTCGGGCTTCGAGCTGTGTTCCCACCATCCTTCTTCAATATCATGACGCACGCCCTAGTTCATCTAGTCGATTTAGATTGTCATTACGGGGCCCGTATTTCTACACAATATGTACCCCTTTGAGAGGTTCATGGGAGTCCTAAAGAAATATGTTCAGAATCGTGCTAGGCCAGAAGGAAGCATCTCCATGGGCCATCAAACGAGAGGATGTCATCGGGTTTTGTGTTGACTTCATTCCTGGCCTTAATAAGATAGGTCTCCCTAAATCGCGGTATGAGGGGAGACTGACCGAAAAGGCACGCTTGGAAGAGACTCAATAATATGCAGGGACGGATATTCTTGGTCTCAAGCACACTACACAGTTCTACGTAACTCTACCTTGGTGACCCGTATGTCGATGAACACAAGAACAGTCTGCGCCCAAACACCCGGAGCAAAGGCGACGATCGGATTACATGTGAACACATCAGGACTTTCGGCAGTTGGTTGGAAACACGTCTCAGAGGTGACAGCACTGTTTGTGATGAGTTGTACTTGTTGTCCAGGGGACCATCTTCGACTGTAATGATTTGGAAAGGATACGAGATAAATGGGAATACATTTTACACGATTGACCAAGATGAAAAGAGCACCAACCAAACAGCGGTGTCCGCTTTGATGCAGCAACCGACAAGGGAAATGACACATATTATGGTTACATAGTAGACATATGGGAACTTGACTACGGAGTAGATTTTAAGGTCCCTTTGTTTAAGTGCAAGTGGGTCAATCTGTCAGAGGCGAGAATGCAGGTAGACCCACAAGACGGAATGACAACAAGTGGATCTGAAAAATCTTGGGTACAATCGACGAACCGCTCATTCTAGCCAATGATGTGGCACAGGTTATCTATGTGAAGGACATGTCTACCAGACCGAGGAAAAGAAAAGATAAGGAAGCGAATACATCATACAATGAGCCAAAGCGCCACATAGTTCTTTTCAGGAAAAGGGACATCCTGGGAGTGGAGGGCAAGACAGACATGTCTGAAGAGTATGAAAAGTTTCATGAAATTCCCCCTTCAAAGTCAAGGCTGACCCAAGCATCCTGATAAACGATGAAGATTATCCATGGTTACGGCGCAATAAGCAAACGACACAAGCGAAGAAAAAGTGAAGACTTTCTCCCACAACTATTATGATGATACCATGCCAACTTTGTAACACACGAGTATGATACCATTGTCCGTTTTGGTCATGAACATGCTATGCCAACTTTTTCAGAGTTCATTTGAAAACTATGAATTTGAAAACCTCGCCAACCAAGGGCGCTCACACCGGTTTATAAGCCCGTCCCTCACGCCTTTGTTGAGCTCACAAACTTGTGATTCACACAAATTTCAAAGAATTCAAATTTTATAAAACTAATGGCACAAACAGAAAGTTTATAATTGTTCTAAAACAAATGGCACTAACAGAAAGTTTATAATTTTGCTGACCTAAAAGCAAAAAAGAATTAAAAAATAAAGCAAAAACCAAAAGAAAATAAATAATGCAGGAAACAAAACAAAAAACTTGAAAAAATAATAATAATAGCAACAATAAGCATTTTGTTGTAAGTAGAAACAAAATAAAATAAATAAAGCAACAAAGAAAACAAAAAAGTGTTTTTGAATTTTAAAACTAATGGCACAAACAGAAAGTTTATATTTTTCTAAAACTAAAAGCACTAACAGAAAGTTTATAATTTTGCTGACCTAAAAGCAAAAAAGAATTAAAAAATAAAGCAAAAACCAAAAGAAAATAAATAATACAGAAAACAAAACAAAAGAACTTGAAAAAATAAAAATAGCAACAATAAGTATTTTGTTGTAAGTAGAAACAAAATAAAATAAATAAAGCAACAAAGAAAACAAAAAAAGTGTTTTCAAATTTTAAAACTAATGGCACTAATAGAAAGTTTATATTTTTTCTAAAACTAAAAGCAAAAAGAAATAAAATATAAAGCAAAAAAAGTGCCACCACGGCCCCCACGGCCTGAATACGACTAGAAACCCTACATGGGCCAGGATTCAGGCCCGTAGAGGCCCAATAGGCCCACAGGCAGTAGCAAGATTAGGCCCGAAAGCCTGCATTAGAGAGGAGCTCGAAAGGGGAGGCACACCAGCGCTTATAAACCAGTGCCGGCGCCCTTCAACTAGCGAGGTGGGACTAAATATTTGGGTTCGTGGCAGCACAGGCCTTTGGTCCCGGTTGGTGGCACCAACCAGGACTAAAGGTGGTTTAGTCCCGGTTGGTGCCACGACCGGACTAATGCACTTTTAGTCCCGGTTGGTGCCACCAACCGGGACCAAAGGCCGCCGCTTCCCGCCTTTTGGGCTGCTGAAATTTGTTTGGTCCCGGTTGGTGGCACCAACCGGGACTAAAGGGGGGCATTAGTCCTGGGTCATGGCACCAACCGGGACTAATGCCCTTGCTATATAAGAAAGCACTTGGGAAATTTCAGATTCATCACGCATTTTCCACTCCCCGACGCCGCCAGGCTGCCCCGACGCCGCCTCGACGCCGCCGCTGCCGCCCACGCCTGTTGCCACCATCGCTGCCGCGCCGTTGTCGCCGCTGCCGTCGTCGCCGCCGCTGCCGCTGCCCCGTCGCCGCCGCTGCCTGCCCCCACCGCTGCCGCCAGACCAAGATCTCGCCTAACGCTGCCTCGCCTCGTCGTTGCCGCCCGTCGCCCTGCCGGCCTCGCCGCCGCCCTGCCTCCGCGACCTCGCCGACCTCGCCGCCGCCCTGCCTCCTCGACCTCGCCTGCCTCCGCCTCCCGACCTGTCGCCTCCGCCCACAAGTGAGCCTCAGCACACCTGCCCTGCCCCCGCCGCCGCCATGTTTTTTTTTTCATAAATGTTCATGATTTTTCATAAATGCATATATATTGATGTATGGATATATGTGATTTTTTTGTTCATAGATGATCATATGAATTTTTTTGTTCATAGATATGATCATATATATGATGTATGCATGGATCGATGTGGATGGAATATGATGTTTTTTGTTCATAGAATATGATGTTTTTTTATTCATAGATTTTATTTTGTTCATTAGAGAGAGGCGGGACGTCGAGGAAGTTGTACTGTTTAGAGTTAGGGTCGCCGAGGAAGAAGGAAAATAAGGAAAAAGAATAAAAGAGGAAGAAGGAAGAAGGAGAAGAAGAGGAGAAAAAAATAAGAAGAGGAAGTAGAAGAAAAGGAGAAGAAGAAGGAATAGAGGAGAAGAAGAAAAAATTCTATTTTTCTTCTTCTCCTCTTCCTTCTTCTTCTCCTCTCTTTTTTCTTCTATTTTTCTTCATCTTTCTTCTTCTACTCTTTTTCTTCTTCTGATTTCTTCTTCTTCTTCTTCTTCTTCTTCTTCTTTTTATCGGGAACGAGGGTGTCGAGGATCGCTGAGGGGTCGGCCTGGAACTAGGCTAGAGGGTCGAGAGGGTCACAGAGGGGTCGAGGGTCGTCGAGGCCGGTCGAGGGTCAATGTTTTGAGGGTCGAGGGTCGTCGAGGCCGGTCGAGGTTTCGAGGCACAAGGGTTTGAGGGTTCGAGGGTCGAGGGTTCGAGGGTTCTAGGGTACGAGGGTTCTAGGGTCGAGGGTTCGAGGGTTCTAGGATCCGAAGGAAGAAGGAAGAAGAAGAAGAAAAAGAATGAGAGGAAAAAGAAGAAAAAGAAGATGAGAAGAAGAAAGGAATAGAGGAGAAGAAGAAAAAATAGAATTTTTTTCTATTTTTTCTTCTTCTCCTTTATTCTTTTCTTCTTCTCCTCTTTTTTTTTCTTCTTTTTTTTCTTCTTCTTCTTCCTTCCTCCTCTTTTCTTCCTTTTCCGATAGGGGGGTACCGATAGTGTCAAAGTATTGAAGAAATCCATTGCTTCATCATTAGCCGGAAGTAACCATGGCATGATGGTACGAAGTCCTCCAAAGTTGTTCTGGAATGGAGTCCCGGATAGGATAATTTGCCTTTTTGCTGAACTTTGTACCAAATAGCGAATTGTCCTATCGGGGACCTGCTCCAAAACAACTTTGGAGAGCTTCGCACCATCATGCACCTGTTACTTTCGCCTAATGATGAAGACATGGTTTTGTTGAATCCTTTGACACTAGGCAACCTCCCGACCCCTCGGCGATCTTCGACCCCTTGACCCTCGACCGCTCGGCGATCCACGACCCTCTACCCTACCGCGGGCGTCGATGCTCACGTCACTTGTGGGACATAGATGTACTGTTCAACGCTGACCCCCTCCCGATAGCTTCAACACGTGGGGCGGGGGGTCGATATTACGTTGTCGAGGCCACCCCAAACCCTAGAGAAGCAGCGTCGAGGCCACTAATATGATTCCTTATTGTGATTAGCTAGCTAGTTCTACGTTGGCACTAATATATCCATATCTGTCATGTTTGAATAATAATTGCCATGTTGTAAATATTTTTAGAAACTATGGACACCCCCCGAGACGAAGCACAAGAAGCGTTGTTGAGGGACATAATCGCACACGGAAGTGATGCCGTCTCCTCGATGATGTTTCTCAACGTCGATAACGATTGTCTGGAAGGAGAGGGTGAAGAAGCAGCTGGCTATGATTTACATGGCTCCGATGACCCAATGCCGTGCAAGAAGGAGAGGGTGAAGAAGTAGACCGTGAGGACGGCTCCGGTGATCACCAAACCGAGTCCGCCAGGTATATATATTAGTTAATCCTGTGGCCGACTAGCTCTCATCTTTGTTTTGGTATATATGTACACATATTAATTAACTCGCCTTTGTTCTTTTTTCTAGCCCTCCGGATCGAGCACAACTTCGTAAAGAGACGAGGCCCAAAGAAAAGTTGAGCTCGGATGAAAAGTTTGAGATCATACAAATCAGCGACGGCCAACCGATTGAACCCTACCGCATAAAGAAGGCATTTGTTGCTCAAAGGCGGGGTTCTGGTTAGGGACAAGATCCCGATCAGCATCCACCAATGGTATAAGCCTAAAGAACGAAGACCCCGAGGTGTCTTGTGTCAATGATATGCGTAAAAATGATCTTTGGACCGAGCTGAAGTCAAATTTTACCCTACCGCCAGAGGATGATCCGGAGAAGCCAGTAATAGAGCCATTAATCAAGTCTTTTGCTCTTAAGAAGATGGCATAACTATTCAGGAATTGGAAGAAAGACCTCAATACGTATGTCGAAAAAAATGAGACACCAGAATTCACGGGCAAATATGAGAAGATCAGAGATGACTGGCCCGCATTTGTGGCCTACAAGACATCGGAAAAGAGTAAAAAGATGTCAGCGACAAACAAGAGAAATGCTGCGAAGAAGAAGCTTCATCATCGCACGGGTCGTGGTTACCTCATAGCCCGCCTAAGTGGGCCAAGGCTGAGAATGATCTGCTTGATAAAGGGATCGAACCCGAGACAATGAACTGGCTGCACTGCTGTCGGACTTGGTTCTTCGGGCCGGGCGGATCCTTGGACCCTATAACGGGAAGTGCATTTGGACGGACGAACAATTGGACATACTAGTCAAAGGCTTAAGCATTATATCGAAGCAGCGCAGCAAGGGAAGTTCGTTCTGCACAGGGAGAAGGATTTAGCTCACAATGGCCCTCGGGAATCTCGAGCACCTCGGATTTAACACGAGGCACGCCAGCTCCCTTCGTGGAAGGCTGGATTTCCTGACGCAGGGGTTACAAAACCCATGAGAGGAGGAAGATACTGGAGCAGAGCCTAATGCAGCGCTGCACGAAAGGGTAATGGGGCTAGAGGAACGAGAAGAGGAACGAGAAGCAGCCGATCACAACAAACGACCTGCCAAGCTTCCCCGGCTACCCCGCCATCTCGGCGGAGAAGCAGCGTGGCTTCCACCGAAGCTGCTTCAGCCAGAGCAGCATGCCTTGACGGCTCCTGCCAGCTATCCCGTGGATGCTATCACGGATGCTGAAAGTTGCCACCTTATGGCGCAATGGAGCAATTTAAAGGTCAAGGCGGCTGTTGGCTCTGTTTATCCCACTAAACCCGACTCAACTTTTCACTGCCGGCCGATTCCAGAAGGATATGCTAAGGTGATGGTCGATGAAATAACGGAGGGATTTGAGGAGCTCCGGCTTGACCACCCTACCGGTGAAGGGGAGTATCGGCTGGGTTCTCGCTCAAGACTCCATGCCTATGGCGGAAGGATCTCATCAACCTTCCGAACTGGACGCCTCCGCCTCCTCCTCCTCCTCCGGGCGAAGTCAGGCACTCCGCCTCCTCCATCGCCTCCTCCTCCTCCTCCCGTGAGTCAGGGCACTCCGCCTCCTCCACCGCCTCCTCCTCCGTGAGTGACGATCAGGGCACTCGGCCGGCTCCTTCTCCGGCGTGGCGGCACTCCGTCTCCTTCTCCGCTTGCACCGTGGCGTCCGGCAGCCAGCCTCCTCCTTCTCCGCCTCGTCGGCAAGGGCGGAAGAGACCCGCCGCCCGCTCCGGCTGCTCGGCGCGTCGTAGTCCTTCTCCTCCGCCTCGTAAGCAAGGAAAGAAGACATCCGCCCGGCTCGCTCTGCCGCGTCTAGCAAGACAGCCAAAGGCGGAGGAGATACAGATTCGGTCCTTCTCTCAAGACTCCAGAGAAGTTACCGCACGAGAGGAGCGAGGAGGAAAACGCGAAGATCGCGCAGATCAAGTGGATGACTGGTTTCAAGGGTTGAAAGCAAAGAGACATCCACCTCCGGAGGAGAAGGTAGATCCGTCAAAGCGAAGCGCACTCTGGCTGCCCTGACAAAACCACCCAAGTCTCCGCCGAAAGGCAACTATGAGCGCATTATTGGAAAGGCATTTTCCGAGGCGGAGAGATCGGGAAGTACTGTTAGTGATCAAAGGATGAAAGAACGACGAGCTGGGAAACAAATTGCCCAGCTCGGCGAACAAGCGAAGGAATCATGCCCCCGCTCAAGGTGCTCGCTAGCGACATCGCCGATCCGAGGATGGTGCCCGTTATGGCAATCCTGAAGATTACTTGCCCGACGATGTACAATTTGATTTCTTGGAGGTGCAGATACAAAGATACGAGTACGGGAAGCCTCTCGTCAAAGATGAAAGCTCTCTAACAACGATGATGCTAAGATTGCATGATTGGTACATGAAAACCTGCAAAGAGTCTCGAGGGGAGGAATACTTTGTATTTGAGAGTTAAAAGGAGCATGACCTCCTTGGAATTGAACTGTTGCCTATTCCATTTGAGGAGTTCTATCAGGTTTTCAATAAAGCAACGGTCACCTGCTACTGTCTGTAAGTAGTGCTACTTCTGTCATTAAGTATCTCTATATAACTCAGCTCTTTCATTGCATGTATTTATAAATATCCTCACTATATTATGCAGATTGAAGATCGCAGAAATGAAGAAAAAAAAAAGTGGGTGATATTGGGTTCATTAACACATATCTCATCGATGCAAATGAGGTTAAATATCGTGCCAAGGAAACCGAGGCCAACTTGCTACGATCGTTGGAAATAAATGAACACAAAAATACAATACTCTTTCCTTACAACTACACGTGAGTGTTACTGTCTTGTGGCATATTCGGTTTCCCTTATTTAGTCCAGGTTATAGAAATGTAATATTGATGAGTTATGCATGCGCATGCAGGTTCCACTATATTCTCCTAGAGATTAAGCTTGAGCAGGAGTAGTAACTGTCTTAGACTCGAGACGAAAAGATCCCAAGGAGTATGCGGAAATGACTGAAATGCTCGAGAAGTAAGTTAAATCGATCATTATCCACCATATCAGCAACTTTGTTCATTTCTGATATCAAGTAATTGTTTTCTTTGTATGGCAGGGCTTGGGAAAATTCACCAAAAAAGCTCGGGACTACCAAGAAGCTGCAATTTAGACACCCGAAAGTAAGTTCTATATAGTAGCATATTCCACGCGCATCTCCTAGTGATTCAAGCGCTAGTTTCATCAATACCATTTAGCATGTGCTTGATAATTATCAGTTTGATTGACCTCTGTTTCTTGTAAAGTGGTTGTGGCAGGAACAAGGGAATGATTTCTGTGGATACTACGCTTTGCAGTCCATCCGCCACACGACTGTGAGAGGGGCTACTCCGACAAACAATTTGAAGTGCGTAAATAAAAATATTCACAATTTTATTTTATTACCATCATTTGTGTTGAGTTTCATTCATTCATATATATATATATATATATATATATATATATATATATATATATATATGTAGTGACCCCTTTCTTAAAATTAGATGTTTCGCAGCGAGATGAACTCCTAGCACCAGGATCGCATGCGAGCAATTCAAGAGGAATTGGCGGCATTCTTTCTTGAATATGTGATCGCTTAAGACTGGTAAGAACATGTTGACAACTCGTCAGTATTGTAAATGATTATTGTTGTCTATATGTAGCCGGTAGTGTCGGATAGATATACTAGAAATTGTTGTTCGACCAATCTCTGAGAAGGAGAGGTGGTCGATATCACTTCTCTCTGTATGCATATATATGTTCATGACGATCTTCATTTGCTTAATTACTAGCTAGCTAGCATGTCTAGTTAGTCCTCTCTATACGTATGTATAGTACGAAGCGTCGACCAAGCACGGACAAAAGAAAGGACACTTTTCTCTATTAATTAGCTAGCTATAGCACAATATATGAAACACCTAAATTAACCCCCAAAACCCCCCAAACCCCCCTCTTTGAAAATAAAACAAAAACCAGAGCCAAAGAAATGTCGACGTGGATGTTTATTGGTCCCGGTTGGTGCCACCAACCGGGACCAAAGGCCCTCCCGCCTGGCTCGGGCCGGACAGGCCACGTGGAGGCCCATCTGTCCCGGTTCTCGATAGAACCGGGACTAAAGGGTGAGGGTATTAGTACCGACCCTTTAGTCCCGGTTCATGAACCGGGACTAAAGGCCCTTATGAACCGGGACTATAGGCCCTTTTTCTACTAGTGATATCATGTCATCCTGTTTACATAGTCATCATATTTTGAACTATGTCTTTCCATCTTTTTTAGTTAGCCATCATAATGTGAAATTGTGTCATGCTATCCTGGTTAGTTAGCCATCATATATGTGAAATTGTGTCATGCTATCCTGTTTGGTTAGAAAACATAAATATGAATTATTTCATGCCCTCTTTTATTCCCCACTATCCATTGCACCTGTCTATCATACAATGTCTATACTTTCAATTACTTTTCTTGTTTATCACCCATTTGAATTGGAGAGGGTGATGGCAGATATCTAAGGGAGTAACAACACGGTCTTCAAAAAGATAGTGCTACCAGTTGATGCAGATAGAAACACGGTTGTACTTGCCCAAGGACCAGATCCACCACACATAACCAGACTCGCAGATTGTACCCCTACCCAGCTTGGACAGAGAACCAGCTACACCTTCTAACCCCAACCCCGGCAGATAGTAACCCAGCCCAGCTTGACACAGCACCGTCTCCACCACAGAGCACCCAAACACGAGCAGTTATTAAGGGAACTGCAGTGCCCAAAGCACGAGGACCACCACTTCGAATCCGAACTCAACGCTTAAAGGAGAAGAAGATTTGTTCTCAGGTCAGGTTCTGTAACTATGGTTCATACTCCTTTGCTCTTGCATTACTGTATTTACTAATACCAACTATTTTCAAATTTGAAGGATGGAATTGAAACTCCAATGGCGCAACAGGTATGTTTCAAACCTGTTTCTTTAACTGGTTTGCTGTTGTAACCTGCTCTATGTTGATTTGTTTCAATTGAATAAACAATTATGTTCTCATGTCATGCACATTAAAAGTGTTGTTATTGCTCTATAGTTTCCCACACTTATATTCTGTCTATTCTGCTTTGTCTTGAACAAATATTATTTGAACTGTGTCTCTATCTTGATTTGGCAACAAAAACTAGAATGATATAGACCATAAAGTGACCATGGTACATAGATATATGTTTGTTTGATGCTGTTATCCTGTCCCTTTACTACTGAACTCATTTACCGAAATGAGTTTCATATACAACATGGTAAACCTATGATGAGTCTGCTTGTTTCTCTTTTAGAATGCGAACAAAATATTGGAGAACAGTACTGCGTTATGCAATGGTAAAGGAGGTAATGCAGATAAGGTTCGAGATAGTAAGACATCCCTGTTGGTCTCCAAGAAAGTCATGTCTTCATTTAGTGTTCGAGTTACTGGCCACTACTACTGGCACAAGCTCTTCAAACTCACTGCCTGAATCAGTTCCTCTTCTTGAGTCTCAACTTCAAGTTGAAAGACATCGATCAGATGTGCTGCGATAGGAAGCTGAAGGACTGAGGAAGTCCCTGCAGAATTCAGATGCATATTTCCTGGTGCAACAAAGAAGGGCCGGAGGATTTAAGCGCCAAACAAGAGAAAGTTAATAAGCTTGCTAAGCATCTTCCCAGCATTATGGGTACCTGTGATATTGTTTCTTGAGATCTTAAAGTGGTTTCAGTTCTGGATTTGTTTTGTTGCGGCGTTTATTTGCGCTGGTCACCAACTTTGACAACCAGTGTATATGATATGCTGCTTTGTTCCCTATATTTGCACTGGTGGCGAAATTTGATGCCCAGTGGATGTAATATGTGTAATAGCCGTGATAGCCTAACGTTTCCTTGTTGTCTTGGTTATTTGTTTACTTGTAGTCATTGCAGTTCTTTTTCCGCGGTTTGCTAGTGGCTGCAATAACCTATTTTTGAAAACTAGGCCACAATAACCATGGCTAATATTTACTGTAGTGACACTGGGCCTCCTACGGGTCAGAGAAAGCGATGGGCCTTCTAAGGGTCAGAGAAACAATGGGCCTTCTATGGGTCAGAGAAACAATGGGCCTTCTACGGGTCAGATCATCAATGCGCCTTTATACGGGCCGTATGATCGATTGGTCAAACATGGGCCAAACAGATCAGACATTATGGTCAGAACGGGCTAGAGTTGGAATCGTCCGTTCATGGGCCGACCATAATGGGCAATCGTTAATAGGCCGATTTGGTGACGCTTATGGAAACGCCCAACGACATAAGGTACCACAAACGGGCCGATTGTAACCACGGGCTGAATTCGCCCACAAGTAGAAAAATGACAAAGAACGGGCCGTAAGTAAACGAATGCTGGAAATGAGCCCAAGAATAAATGGGCTCTGAGAAGGCCGAAAGATAACATGGGCTGGAAATGGACCAACGGAATAACGGTCCGTTAATCGGTATAAAGTGGTACACTTTTCATTACGGGCCAGTTTCAGCACGGGCCGTTAATGGGTGTAAAGTGATACACTGTTCATTACGGGCCAGTTTCACGATGGGCCGTTAATGCTCCAAGAGTTACAAAGGGCCTCCTCATATGGGCCGAAAGACTTCATGGGCCATACATGGGCCGGAAGTGAAAATGGGCTGGAATCATATTGGATGGCCCAGATGACGCTACTGGGCCTAATTCGGATAGGGCGTAACGGGCCTTGGGTTAGCGGGCTATAAATGGGCTATATGCGAACAGGCCGTTAACAGGCTTTCCATGGGCCGGCCCGCCACCTTTTGACCAAGTCAAACGGGCCGACCTTTTCACTGTGAATGGGCCTCGCTAATGGGCGTGCCACGTGTCGACGTATCATAGGCGCCTTCTATCTAATGAGTGGATGACATCTGTCCCAACGATGAGCCGACACGTGTTTTCTCAAGCCAATGATGATTTTACACATGGAAAATCCCCACTGATCGGGGCTGTTAACGGGTTATCGGATCCAAAACCCGACCCGATAGATTAACGGCATTCCGTTACGGTGGATGCCATGTGTCGATCACCCTTGACGAAAGCATTTCTGTGACGCCCGATTTATTATCATGGAAGTGGACACTTCCGTGATGATAATTTTGGTAATGTCATGGAACACTTCTACGATAGCACAGGTATGACTATCTTGATTTTGTCATAAAATCGTCATGGATATACATGCATGACAAAAAACGTGACCTACTATGACAAACACGTATCATCATAGAAGTGTATTTTTTTTGTAGTGCATGATGATGTCCGTGAAATCATTTGGTTACCTTGTCCCTTGACTTAACAACAAGATGGTGTGTGACTCCTTAAACTAGTGCAAGATGTGGAAGTTGATTGCACTTGTCTTTGCCAATATTTGTTTTTGAAGGTCACCGCTGGGGGGCAAAGCCCCCCACCTGAATTTTTAATGATCCGCAGCTTGGAGGCCAGGAGAAGGCACTCTCTCAGGTAGCCGGAGGTAACACCCGTAGCCACACATCAGCGTGTGATCGATCGTCCTTTTTCAAGCGTCCCCGCCAAAGAACTGAATCTTCACGACAGCACCCAAGCACACGAGCAAGAGAGGGGGTCGCCGCGCGGAAGACCATGGAGTTCCTATGCTTCCAAAGTTGCTAGCAACATAGCATCTTGAAGGTGGCAGACGAGGCGCCACCCATGGTAGCACTCACATCCATGGCATGCAACACGCCCACATTGTAGTCTTCACCGTCTACGTCAACTCCCACCGCCCTCCAGAAGGACTGGGCAAACAGGCAACGAAAGATGAGGTGGTCGGCGGTCTCGATTGCATCAGCACATATCGGGCAGCCAGCTCCTTCCGCCGCCACGATGGTCTTCCGGAGGAGAACGTCACGCGTAAGGATCCGTCATTGGACGAGGAGCCAACCGAAGAAGCGGACCCGCGACAGGGCATGCGCCCCCCAAATGAAGTTTGGAGAACGATGTGTGCATCCCACCGAAACGATCCAGGGCATATACTGACCCAACAACGAGCCGCCTGTCGGCCGCCGAGCATAGAACTAGTCGTCGATCATCCTCACCGTGGATAGCCGGGGCCTCGGCTAAGAGGGCCATGAGAGCAGCGCGATCCACAGCTCCGGCAGCCGTAAGCCTGGGGACAAGAATGTGGTCCAGTCTGCACTCACGCACCTTCCACACCGTAGCCTCGTCGTCCATCGTGTGAGAGAGGAGAGCAGGAAGACCACCGCGACAGGCCCACAAGGGAGCTAGTTGTCGTACTAGAAGGATGTCATCCTTCCATCCAGCACGGCCACCCTGGAGAGACTCCGGTAGAGAGGGAGCACGCTCGCCAGCGCCCTCCCATGCTCCACCGTGTTGCGGATGCCAGCAGGGGCCAGGAGCGAGCCGCCATGGAGCCCCGCTTAGACCCACTTAGCCCAACGCGAGGACGAGGCGGCCATATGGAGCCGGTGGAGCATCTTGAGAAGGAGGCACCTGTTCTGAGCTCCGAGGTCCTGCACCCCCAGCCAGCCTTCATCCTTAGAGCGGCAGAGTTGCACCCAGGCAACTGTGCATTGAGCGCTAGTCGTGCGCTCAGCCGCATTCCAGAGAAACGTGCGGTGAAGGGCGTCGAGCTCTTTGATCACAGCAGGGGGAGCAGCATAAGAGCCGTGGCGTAGGTGGGCAGAGCATCAAGGACCGCTTTGATCAAGATGAGACGCCCGACAGGGGAGAGGAGGCGCGCACGCCACCCCGACAAGTATTTGTCCACTTTGGCGATCATGGGGAGGAAGTCGGCGAAGCAGAGCTTCTCCCAGGACAGGGGAAGCCAGAGGTAGGCCTGCGGGAACCCTTGGACCGCACAACCGAGGGCACCCACTGTCTCCCCAGCCCCTCATCCGAGACATGCATGGGGACGAGCGTGCTCTTCTTTAAGTTGATGTCCAAGCCCATCGCCACGGGAAAGTCGTCGAGGATGCGACGCAGACGTGCCACAGCCCCGGGGCACGCCCTAAGGATCGCCAGGGTGTCATCGGCGTATTGTAGCACGGGAGGGGGGGGGGAGCGCCATCCACAATGGGGTGGAGAAACTCCCCGTCCTGTCGTATCATCTGCTGGAGCACGTCGGCAACGATGAGGAAGAGATAGGGCGAGGCAGGGTCGCCTTGCCGCAGCCCACGGCGGATGGTGAACCACTTCCCAGGCGCGCCGTTCAACAGGACAGCAGACCGAGAAGAAAGAAAGATCGTGTCTAGCCAGCCGCACCATTTGTCGGGGAAGCCGCGCACCCGAAGGATCTTGCGTAGCCCTGCCCAGTCGACCGAGTCAAATGCCTTGGCGAAGACGAGAGTGGGGGGGGGGGCGGCGTTCGTGGAAGCACTGGATCATCTCGACGGTGTAGAGAAAGTTCTCGGAGATGCTGCGCCCCGCCAGGAAGCCAGACTGGTCAATGTCGATGATGCCACAAATCTTCTTCTGGTGCTGCGAGGTGAGGCCGCGACAAAGAATCTTGACATCTCTGTTTTGCAATGACACCGTGCGGAAGGCTCCCAACGTAGGCATGTTGTGCCCTTTAGGCAGGATGGCGCTATACGCCCTGTTGATCGCATCAAGGTCCATCGCCCCCGCATGCACAGCGTCGAAGAGACGCTTCAGGTCATCGCGCACCATGTCCCAGGCCGCATGGTAGAAAGCGGTCCTGAGCCCGTCGGGACCAGGCATACTCGTGCGGTCGAGAAGGCCCGCCGCCTCCTTGATCTCCTCATTGGTGAACGACGCGATCAACGCCACGCCATCCACCCTCGCGGCGTCGCAGTACAAGGCCGTGAGGTCGAAGCGCCAGACAGCCAGCCTGGAGTGCCCCAGCAGAGAGGAGAAGTAGTCGAGCAGGGCTGTTGCCTTTTCTCGAGTGATCCACCACCACAGCCCCGCCCACGCCCAGCGCCAGATGGTGTTGGTGCAAAGGTTGTTGTGACAGACGCTACCGCATGGAAGAAGCCTGTGTTTTCGTCTCCCTTGCACACCGCACGACACTTCCCATGCAGCTTCCAATGCGCGCTCTGCCATTTGATCGACCCTGCCAGGGCCGATCGAGCATCCCCGCGGAGCTGCACTTCAACAGAGGATAGAGAGAGACATTCTTTACAGAAGTCAACAAGGTCAATCACGAATTTACAATCATCATCGAAAGCAGGGATGAATTAGTGATGCTTTTCCAAACCTTGGCAGCAGCCCTGAACCGCTTTTTGCATACAGCCAGGCGACCAGCCGCGTAGCACTCGCTCCTGCAGGCGTTTGTCCAAGAAGGGATGGTAGACGGAAGGAAGAGAGGGTCATGGAGCCAAGCAATATCAAAAAAGAAACGCGAGGGAGACAGAATGCTAGTCGATGTCAAGACTACCAGGGGCACGTGATCCGAGGTAGGCCGTGGACGCGACGAGAGCAATGAGTCCGGAAGAGCGGCGTCCCACTCCGAGTCAAAGAAGACACGATCAAGACGAGCAAGGGTGGGGGGCGCCATTTGTTCGTCCAAGTGAACAGACGGTCAGTGAGCGCAAGCTCATGCAAGGAAAGGGAGTTTATGAGAGAGTTGAACACGGCCGCCCGAGGAGCATCGAACCGGTTGTTGTTTTTCTTGTGAGGGAAACAGATGTGGTTGAAATCTCCGAGCACCAACCACGGTCCGACGATCTGGCTGGAGACCTGAACTAGGTCTGCCACGAAGGCCTCTGTAAAGGAGTGATCGGAGGGTGCGTAAACGTTGATGGTAGTGATGGACAAAGGGCTAGACGTGGATAGAAGCGAGGAAGTTAGCAAGAAACAGGAAGATGAGGATGAAGATAAACAGAACTTCCTCGGATCCCACGTAGTCATGATACCTCCCCCGCTACTCCCATCCGCATCTTTGGCAACAAACGCGGCGAGGCGTTGCGGCAAGAAGGAGAGAGTTTTAGGGGGTGGGGGTAGGCAAGACTGCTTTGTTTCCTCAATGCAAGCCATGACTGGGTCCTCAGCGCAAATGGTATTTCTAACAACGTTGCATTTTTCTGCGTCCCCCGGTCCTTGCACATTCCAACACAGCAAGGAAAGTTTCATAAAAGAGGCACTATCCATAGGAACGAACAGCACCAGTGACATGCAACAGCGGGCACATCCCAGGCATAACAGCCACGCACAGGAACAGACTCAATCGGACATAGGCCGCAGCACACACGCCACAGACAAGAGCAAAGGAACGACGACTAGCCTTAAGGCCGGAAATAGAAATGGAGGGATAGGCGCCCAAGGCGCGACCAGACACATCCCACGTAGGGGCCCTAAACATCAGCAGGAACAGACACCTGGACAGAAGGGATAGCCGTGGCCGCAAGCACCGCCATCGCCGCCGCAGCACTCAGGGGCAGAAGCACCCTGTGCAGCATCTTATCCTTCGCCACCTTGGACTTGAGGCGCGGCGAGCACCCGGCCAGAGCATCCTTTAGGGCGCGGAGCGTCATAGCCTTCTCCTCCATGCTGGCCCATTTTGTCTGCTCCTTCTTTGCGATGCGCACGCTTCAGCGCTGGTCCGTGGTCGAGGGCGTGACTACTAGCGTCTCGTCAATCTCCACAATCGTCAAGCTAGAACTGCCACTCGAGGCACAGGGCGGCCTAGGTGGGAGCAGGCCCCCGAGGGTAGGCAGGGTCGACGTCGGGGATGCCGCCAGACGTGGCAGGGGGCTGCGCGCGAGAGGCGGCGCCCCTAGCAGCCTCAACACGGAGAGGTGGTTCCCGAGAGCCGATCCAGGGGACGAGGCTGCATGACCGCTGGGCCCCAGCGCCCCGCCCACCGCTGCCCAAGGAGGATAGGCGGTTATGGGCGAACGGAGGCGGTGGGTCGTCAAGAAGGGGAAGTATGCCCCATCCGCCATGAACGACTCGTTCACCCCCAGGCACTGACCATGCGACTAGCCATGATTCGCATCCCCCAGCGCCGCCCATCGGCCACACATCGCAGGTAACAACCCTAGGGTTTTTCAGTAAGACGACAGGACGAACAGTGTCGAGTTCTCTCGATGAGCGGGTTGATCTCCAGGACCTTTCCGAACCCAGAGAACATGGCGGGCACATAGTTGGGGGTGATGAACTTGGCGGGGAAGCCCGTGTCGGCGAGGACCGCGCACACGTCCATGCGGGGGTGACACGGTCATAGGTTTCTTCGGGGAAGAGGTCGACCCGTGCCCACTAGTGCCGAAACGGCAGGCGGCTAAGGGCCTCCCTCCGATCTTCCTAGGACGCGAAGTAGAGGTACATGGCCCCCACCAACGACGGGACCACCTCGGGGAGGAGATGGCCGAGGTTGTCGAGGACTGCCGCTTGCATCGCGAGGATGCTGTTCAGGAAGGCATTGGGGGGCTCGATGACAACCACTGCAAGACGAAGCGCCGCAGCGCAGTCCCCCTCCCGCTTGAAGACCTCGAGAGCGTCAGGGTACTCCGAGTCTGCGAGGACGGACGGGATGGAGTTGCCCGACGATACCGAGGACGCAGAGCGCGACAACTCGGAGCCCCCGGAGGAAGAGGATGCGTGGTCACGGAAAGCGAGCAGCTCGAGGGAAAGGGCGCCTCCCAGCACAGGGCCCATGGGTGACTGCACGACGGGATGGCCGTGCTCCGCTGGCGCCCCCGGAGGAGAGGGCGGGGAGCGCACGACTGCAGTGATGGAGATATCGTGGAGACTAGGGGGCGATGGTGGGGGCGCGACTGCAGGAGGAGTGGAGCTCGACTCTCCCACCTCCAGGCAACGCGGCTAGATGGTCGCGACCCTCATGGAGGGAGCCGTAGGACGAGCACGAGGGTACGGTGTAGACTGATGGCAGGTGGGCGGAGGTGGCGGAGGTGGGGGCGCGCAGGGGGAAGGACGCGGCCTTTGGGGAGGAAGCAGTCGCACGCTTCGGGGCCATGGCGCAGCGGGGCGAGGACGCACGATGGCCGGACGCCCTGCACTGTCTACACCAAACTGGATCTCAGCAGTTTTTGACGTAGTGAAGAGTGGATAGGCAGCAGAAGCAACCGCGCAGAGACAAGGGCGGCAAAGGGATGCTAGGGTTCTAGGGACGAGAGGCATGGGGGATAGGAGCGCTTGCATGTAGAGGCCGGCTCCCCCTGAAGCGGCAGTAATCGCGATGGGTGAGCGCTGCCCACCTGGCGTAACTACGCTCGGGCAGGGTGTACAACCAGGCTCCTCACCCATCTCGCACGTGGTGTCACCTAGGCGAGGGACAGAGCGGACGGGACGCGGGTGATCAAGGCGGATGTCAGCGGCATCGGGGTCTGTGGGCGACCAATGGGGCGCCAGGGTAGTACCATCGAGGCGGGCAAGGAGAGAAGCGGGGGGTACAATGGCGCCGCTGGGATGGGACAGTGAATAGACATGAGTTTATGGCGTTTCCCTCCGCACGCGGGAGCATTCACTGCAGGTAGGTGCATGGTGCGGCTGCACGAGGCACGCGCGCCCGCTTCTCTCGTAGGCAAACATGAATGGAGAGGTTAATGGTGATAAGGAGATTCGGCGCAACGGAGACCAAAAAGCGCGCCACCGGAACGCTAGCAACGCGAACGGTGAAGAGGATCTCCTCGACATGGACAGCGACTAGACGCTCCGCCGCGCCGCAGAAAAAGTAAGAGAGGAGGGAGGAGACCCGGTCGCTGGAGAAGCAATCGGCAGCGAAAGGCACGGTGACCCACACAGTACCGGGATCAGAAAGGCAGGGGAACTCAATGGTGTCGTAGCAGACCCCAGAGAGGAAGGAGGCAAGGACGCGGAAGCGAAAGGTGATACCTGGATGGGGGATAGAGACCACGGAGGCACGACGAGCGACGGTTGCCCGACTTTTAGCAGCAGGGCCAGGGCCAAGGAGCGGATCCTGCAGCCCCCTGGCGACGAGGTCGCTAATGGGGAGATTCTGGGTGGTGGAGTGCGCTTGGTGGCCGGACTTGGGAGTGGGAGCGCTAACGCCCGGCGGGTCGCTCAAAGAGTCGCGAGAGCCCATCCAGAGTAGGAGTCCTTTATCCATCATATTGGCATAACTCTGAAGACATGTATGTATGTATGCCTCCTTGTCAATATGAACATGAGTGAAGTATGTTGGCGGAGTCACCGTTAAGAACTCTTTAGTTCTTCTTCTTTAGGATCCACATCAACTTGATGGGAATCCTTAGAGTTGTAGTACTACTTGATGAAGTAGAACTTGAAGTAGTCTTGGGAACCCACTTGACCAAGGCCTTTGGAGCATCTTCAAATGCATCAATTTCTTCTTGAAGCTTGTCCTTGCTGAGGGAGTCCTGGATTAGGGGGTATCCAGACAGCCGGACTATATACATCGTCCGGACTATTGAAGCGTGAAGATACAAGACTCAAGACTTCGGCCCGTGTCCGGATGGGACTCTCCTTTGTGTGGAAGACAAGCTTGGCGATCCGGATATTATATTTCCTTCCTTGTAACCGACTCCATGTAAACCCTAGCCCTCTCCGGTGTCTATATAAACCGGAGAGGTCGGTCCTTAGGAGACCGATCACGATTACAATCATACCATCATAGGCTAGCTCTTAGGGTTTAGCCTCTATGATCTCCTGGTAGATCTACTCTTGTACTACTCATATCGTAAATATTAATCAAGCAGGAAGTAGCGTATTACCTCCATCTAGAGGGCCCAAACCTGGGTAAACATTGTGTCCCTTGCTTCCTGTTACCATCAGCCTAGACGCACAGATCGGGACCCCCTGCCAGAGATCCGCCGGTTTTGACACCGACATTGGTGCTTTCATTGAGAGTTCCTCTGTGTCGTCACTACAAGGCTTGATCGCGCCTTCAATCGTCAACAACACGGTCCAGGTGGAGACTTTTCTGCCCGTACAGATCTTCGTGTTCGGCGGCTTCGCACCGTGGGCCAATTCGCTTAGCCATCTGGAGCAGATCGACAGCTACGCCCCTGGCATCCAGGTCAGGTTCGGAAACTTGAACTACACGGCGGATATTCGCGGAGACTTGATCTTCGACGGATTCGGGCCTGCGCCAGGAGCACCGAACAATCATAATGAGCACGGCTTAGACCTGCCATTAGATGATGCTCGGGATATCACCCCTTCAGTAAAAGCCTCGGATCTAAATCCGGAGCAGGTTGCGTTTCCTAAGGATGGAGGGGTGGACCCCGCCCCACATGTCGCACACTCATCGGCGGTGGAGCCGAATACAGGTCTCACCTTTGTGGAAGCCTGTAACCTCGGGCCCCCGGACTCGTATCCGGTTGTTGGTTCCGGTCCGCACACCCTCGAGCCAGCCGAGCCAGGTTGGGCTCCGGTGATGTAGTTTACCGCTGCGGATATCTTCCAGCACTCGCCCTTTGGCGACATGCTGAACTCATTAAAGTCTCTCTCGTTGTCAGGAGGCTCTGGGCCGAACTATGTCCGGCTTGAGTGGTAAGCAGGCGACGAAGGAATTCGCTGCACACTCACCACCCACTTCATTGCCACGGTCGATGATTTAACCGACGTGCTTGACTTCGACTCCGAAGACATCGACGGTATGGACGACGATGCAGGAGAAGTACAGGAGCCACCGCTCATAGGGCGGTGGACGGCCACCTCCTCATATTATATATACATGGTGGACACTCCAAAGGAAACCAATGGCGACGAGGCAACGGAGGATAACCCCTCAGGGAGAAAAGCAAAGCAAGGGCGTCGTCGGCGCCGCTCCAAGCCCCGCCACAGCAATACCGGCCCGGAGATGAAAGCAATCCGGATGGTGCCAAAGAGGAATACAACCACGACCAGCCTGCCTTGAGCATGCCGAACAGGAAGATGAGGAGGTCAGCCTGCATTTAACAAAGCGATCGACGGATATCTAGAGGAGGACAACTATATGCCCCCCTCCGAAGACGAGATTAGCCTCGGCGACGACGAGTTCGGCGTGCCCGAGGATCCCGTGGAGCAGGAGCGCTTCAAATGCCGGCTTATTGCCACTGCGAGGAGCCTGAAGAAGAAGCAGCAGATAGATGGACTGATCAAGACTGATCAAGACCTGCTCACGGATAGATGGTACTGAAGTCCTGGCAGCCGAGGAATACTCACTCAAGCGCCAAACGGCTGACCGGCCACCCCGTGGCCGGGATAAAACGGGATATCAGCCCGAATACCAGCCCGCACCCCCACGCCAATACACTATGGCCCGGGGCAACAGGCAAGACCTGCAAGATATACTGGAAAACAAAGCAGGACAGCCAAGATCGATCTACGGATCACGGGAGCGCGCCCCAGCACGCGACGATGATCGTCACGCCGGATACACTATCAACAAGTCCGGCCGGGCCAAACATAGCAACCTGACCAATTCTAACTGCGTAGCCACATAGCCCGACACAGAGGCGCCGCACACCCCCTCTGCTTCACTGACGAAGTGATGGATCATGAATTCCCAGAAGGGTTCAAACCCGTAAACATCGAATCATACGATTGCAGAACAGACCCCGCAGTGTGGATCGAAGATTTCCTTCTCCACATCCACATGGCCCGCCGAGATGATCTACACGCCATTAAGTATCTTCCCCTTAAGCTCAAAGGACCAGCCCGGCACTGGCTAAACAGCCTGCCAGCAAATTCCATTGGCAGTTGGGAAAACCTGGAAGACGCATTCCTCGACAACTTCCAGGGTACATATGTGCTACCACCGGACATCGATGACTTGAGCCACATTACTCAACAGCCCAGAGAGTCAGCCAGGAAATTCTGGACCCGGTTCCTAACTAAAAAGAACCAAATAGTCGACTGTCCGTACGCCGAAGCCCTGGCGGCTTTTAAGCATAATATCCGTGACGAGTGGCTCGCTCGACACCTTGGCCAAGAAAAACCCAAGTCCATGGCAGCTCTCACAACATTAATGACCCGCCTTTGCATAGGCGAGGACAACTAGTTGGCTCGTAGCGGCAGCACGCCACATTTCGGCACTTCGGATGTCCGCAATAGTAACGGCAAGCCACGACGCAACAGACATAAGCGACGGAACAACAGCGACAACACTGAAGACACGGCTGTAAACGCCGGATTCAGTGGATCCAACTCCGGTCAGCAGAATAAGCCGTTCAAAAGAAACAATCAGGGACCGTCCAGTCTGGACCATATACTGGAGCGCTCGTGCCAAATTCATGGCACCCCGGACAAGCCAGCTAACCACACCAGCAGAGACTGCTGGGTATTCAAATAGGCCGGCAAAATAAATGCCAAAAACAAGGACAAGGGGCTACACAACGACGATGACGAGGAGCCCCGTCGTCCGACCATGGGGGGACAGAAGAAACCCCCCCCCCCCCCCCGTAGGTGAAAACAGTCAACATGATCTACGCCACTCACATCCCCAAGTGGGAATGGAAGCGAGCACTACGGGATGTCTACGCGATGGAGCCAGTCGCCCCCAAGTTCAACTCATGGTCAGCTTGTGTCAGGACCGGATTTTCGGGATATTAATTTCCCAGAAAATGGGCCTTGTGCTCACCAGCCCCAGGATTACTGTTAGCTGATGAGACACCAACTTGATACAGAAACTCCAAACAAAATACATAATATGTAGTACAAGACCGTTCTGGCCTATGAGTACAACACAAGGTTTCTAGTGGCTGATGGCGGAAGCCGTTTGTGGCTCATCAACGTCTATGGGACTCCATTTCCCACAGGAACAGCTGACCTGGATAATTCCTATCTTCGCGAGGCTGCTATCACCATTGCGTAGGTTCTAGGGCTGTCATCGCAACGCTCCTCTCCGTGCAAGAAATCTGGCCAAGACAATAGCCAGGGACAAGCCAGTGAGTAATTTTTAATGTACTCGCAAACATTATGAACATAGTTATAACATAATGGATGACAATCTTGCTCTGAAATATTTCGTGATCACAACGTCAGTCACAAAATAAAATCCATGATGCACGCAAGCAGGTTATTCATATACAACATGAATATGCAATAATGGAGTAGAAATGGAATGCACCGATCGGGTGTCTGAAGTGACGCCTCGAAAGGATAATAATTTAAAGCATGCCTCAGTCGGGCGTCTGAGCGACACCACATAAAGGGCTTATAAACAATTTAAATAACAAGCATGCCACAGTCGAGCGTCTGAGCGACACCACATAAAGGGCTTATAATTAATTTAAATAACAAGCATGCCACAGTCGGGCGTCTGAGCGACACCACATAAAGGGCTTATAATTAATTTAAATAACAAGCATGCCACAGTCGGGCGTCTGAGCGACACCACATAAAGGGCTTATAAGAGAATAATCACAGTGAGTATCCAGGAGGTAGAACCGTCCCAGGGATACTCAATAATTCAAAAAAAATATGGTTAGTTCAAAATAATAGTAATCATGATCATCATGAGTCACAAGTAATGATCCATGTTCTGGTTTAGCAATTTTTTCCTCCGAAGACCGACACTATGACTGACACTTGACCCATCCCAGACTGTAGTCCTTAACCATGGACACGGTTATTCGAATAGATATAATCTCTGCAGAGGGTGTACTCTTTACCCACGAGCAACGGATTTCTTTAGTCCATCGGGACTAACTCCGCTTACGGTCTATTCATTGAAAACACACCCGACCGCACACACCAGCCTAACTTACCGGTGTCTGGAATCACCCACGACAGTCGTTAAGAAAAACTCTAAGTGGGGAGGCTACAACCTCGATTATCATGGGATCACAAAATTTATAACGCGCGCAAACTAGGGGAGCTACCCCCTCGTCTACAACCGGAAACACCCATGCCCACGGAGCAGGTGGCATGCCTACCGGATGCAGCCGGTATCTTCCACCATGGCCCCTCTGTACGGTGTGTGCTAGAAAGGGGTTGACAACTTACTGAATCGTACCCTACCTATGGCAGGGACAAGTGGTAGTACGGAACAAGTATGGGGGTTACTGGAACAAGACTCGATCTACGGCCGACTCAGGATGTTTAAGTGTTCCCTGCATAATTAGCATAACAATTATGTTTCAACCAACAGACAAAATCACCACTCCTCATACCTCACTATGCCATACCGGACACAACCGTCTCGACGAAGACCCGAGACAAGCTCGTGTCTACCCAAGACAGAGGCTTTCCTGGATTCCTTCCGATAGGCATGAAAGGCATACGTGGGTGATTACTATCACACGCATATCAAATTCCAACAGCAAGGTACATTCATTATGCACTCACGAGTATGATCATATCATCACATAAAATAATGAATACTTTGTGTTAAGGTGGTGTTGTAATCGTATCAAACAACACACAACAATATTATGCCAGGGTTCAGAATGCTTGCCTTCAAGAGTATGCAAGTGGGGTGCATTTTGAAAGTTGCCTTCTTCTTCAAAAATCCTATTTTGAGAAAATTTGAATCAACACATAGTTTGAAAACAGTACTAAAAAGTTGTTTGGAAAATTTTCAAATAAATATAAAAATAAACTAGACAAAATTTGAGAAACAACAGAAAAATAATCAAATCATTTGGACTTATATTTAAAAAGTTATAGCCAGTCAAAGCTTAGTCAAAATTCTGTTTTTAATAAATAAATAAAAGAAACAGAAAAAGAAAAACGGTTTGGGGGAGAAAGCGTACTTTGGGCTTTACGCTTTCACTTATGCCAGAGTGGACCGGCTCGTGGGTCATTGACAGTGGGTCCCTTGGGTCCACTGTTCAGGTTTGACCAGTCGTCGCGCCTCTTTTCTCCTCTGGCCGAGCGAAGGCGGGGCTCCGGCGATCGCCGTCAACGAACGGTGGCTCCCCGCGGGGTTCTGAGGGCGGGGATGGATCCATTGGTCCAGGGTGGTCCTCCCGGTGGTCGAACGACTGGTGGGGACGACGGGAGTTGCCGGCGGCGAGCTCCGCGGTGGACGACAACTTCGGGAACAATTGGGGCTTCGAGCTACGGTTGTTCCTCGTCGAAGCTGAGAGGTTGGGCGGCTCCGCAAGGCCAAGGGGAGTCGAACGGTCGCGTTGGAAGGATGGGGGAGGCTCTGCTCGTGACGGATGGCACCGGAGCGTGGCGGCGGCCGAACTAGCCGGAGACGGGGAAGAAGGCCTTCCCCCGTCGATTGCTGGCGGTGGTGGCTCTAGAGGGATGGCCTGAGGTGGCCTGCGGTCTGTACGAGCTCGGGGGCCCCTTTTATAGGCGGTCGAGGTCGGATCCGCGGCGGCCGGGATAAGATCGACGGTGAACCGCCGTTCTGTAGCCAGGGGGCGCGTGGCGATGGCTGGCGGGGTTTGGCAGGGCGAGTGGATGAGCTCGGGCTGTTCCAGGGGCAGCTGGCGGGCGAGGGTAGCTCGGGCAGCACCGTGCATGGCAGGGGCCTGCTGTGGACGCCGGTGTGCCGCCAAGGGTTCTGAAGGCGGCGCTATAGGGCGCCAGGGGTGGCTCGGCGGGTTCTGGCGAGTTGGTGAGGACGAGGCGTAGCCCTGCGGACGAGGAAGGGCCAGGGGCAAGAAGCGGCGACTCGGGCACACGCACGTGCAAAACGCGCGCCCTGGCCGCGCCCAGAGCATGCACGCCAAGCGCTCAACGTAATGCCATTGTGTGCTAGAGGGCTTGAGCGAGGCTGGTAGTTAACAGGTCTGGGTTAGGGGTAGCTAGGGACTAAGTGGACAAGTTTGTTGGGTCAGAGGATCAAGTTCACAATGCAAACTAAAAATCATGCCAAATCTGGCTATGCACACAAAGTGCTCGACTGAATGTCATGGGCATCTAGGCATCGCTTGGGGTGGCCAAAAGCTCTAAATCGAGTCTCTTTAGATGCTAGAGAGGGTGGCAAGGTTAGTTGGGCAAAACCAGAAACTAGTTAGAGCAAGTTTTTGAGAAAACCAAATGTGGGCTGAAACTAAAGGCTATCATTGCATGGGCCAAAAATGCACCAATGGGTCCAATCTCCTGGACTTAAGGGTTTGGTAGAGTGGTCTATAAGCAGGAAAAAGAATCATGGGTAAAAGGGAAAGTTAAAACATGGTTGCAGTGCAAAATACTACACTGGACCAGAATGGAGATGAGGATGTTTTGCTCAAAATTTCCAAAGAACACCCATGGGTTTTTGCATGAACATGAATTATATGCATCTACTGACATCTCCAAATTTTTATGTAATTTTTAGAGAAATGTTTAAATAGGTTGCGTTGCAAACCACAACCTGATCCAGAATTGAAAACTTGAGGTAGGGCTCAAAATACCCAAATGATTAAGAGATGTTTTTGCATAAAATTGATTTAGGGACCTCACATGTCATCCCCAAATTTTGGTGGAATTTTTAAATGAATATATGCAAGGGTTGTAGTGCAAAAGAGGCTCTAAAGCTTATGAAAATAATTTTTTAAAAAGAAATAAAGCTCAGGAAAAATATTCATATAAATAATTCCACTGATAAAAGAAATGATCTTGGGAAGATATACAAGTCCGATAACATTCTTTTGAACAAAGTTTTAACTTGGGGTGAAAACTTCACAATTCAGAGAGAAAAGAGTGGTTACGAATCAAAGAAAATTCAGAAAATAAAAATTTAATTTACCAAGGCTAAATTTTAATTAATAAATCGTGGTTAAATTTTTGGGGTGTTACAACATTACCCCCCTTAATAAAAAATCTCGTCCTCGAGATTTGCTAGGGCTGTTTTGAAAAATATTACTCCTACCATCACAAGGTAATACAAAAATAACCATCCTACTCATGTAATTAAAACGTGGCTACAGTAAGTGGGCAATTAAATGGTGTAAAACTACAGTGTGGAATACTGGCGTTGCGTGGAAAAATCTATGGGAAATTTCTACTATTGGTTACAGTAAAATTTTGATTCTATATCTAAATCACTAAAATACGCTGGTCACACCCGAGAGCACAGCGCTCTCTCTGGCTGACAGGTGGACCCGGGGTCCACTGTCAGTCTCTTCTTCTACCTCTGGCTCTCTCTTCTTCCTCTCTCTCGCGCGCTTTCCCGCGCTTACTCCATCGGCGACGCCTAGCGCGTAGAGCATCTAGGCCGTACTGGGGTAGTGCGCGGCGTGCTAGCTGCCGGCGCAGCGTGCACTCACCTCGCGGGCCAGTGCGCTGTCGGCACTGCTCGCGGATTCGCCTTTGAACACCGGCGATCGAGCGAGGAGCGGCGCTGGTGGACTTAGCCCACCGTACACCGATCTCGAGCTATAAAACGACCGAGGCTCCTTTCTTCTTCCTCACTCCTGGCCTCGCTTATCCTTCTCCTTCCTTCTCCTCCATTTCTGCTTGTAGGACCTCGAAACAAGGCTCTAATGGCGGAGGTGATGCCAGACTGGTACGTGATCCTGATGTGCGGAGGGTTGGCGGCGTTGCTGGGGTTCTCTGTGCCCTTGTGCGTGATGATCGTTGTGATGCGGCCGCTCGAGTGTTAGCTCTCCGCGGTGGCGGTGGTCATGAGGATTAAGTGCGGTGTCGGGTGCTAACTGTTGTCAGTGTGCTGGAGGTAACTTGTACCCGAATAATTACCCACAAATCTCTCCTTCAAAGACTGTGGTGCTAGTGAGGTGATCAGTTAGGTGCAAAAATGTGCATGTGGCTTTGCAATTAGTGCACGTGGTCGAGTGGTTGTGGTTGTGTGTCTGCTGTCGTGGTGCTGCGGGAATAAAAATCTATGTCGTGAAGAGATATATGCTGCAACAACTCAGGGAAAAATATCATTTCAGAATTTACCGAGAGTGAAAATGGTTAATAAAAAATAACAGCAGTAAAAACCACTCACATTAATTGAAACTAAAAATTTAAATCATCGTACAAATTTAGGATACCACGCATAAGTTGCAACACACAAATAAATGCTGAGACAATAAACATAGCAGTGACGTCTACAACGACAACGGTAAATGGACAGGGTCCTGAGAAAATGTCTCTGGTACTGGGGCACACTCTTCTTCTATCGGGGGAAGCGGATTGACTAGTCGATGAACGCGTCTCTCCTGGTCGGGCCTCAGTGGTCTGCCGATGGCGATATGAGGATTTAAATCAGCGAGGCTCTTGAGATAACCCATTACTCGTTGGGTCAGACGCTCTTGAGCGATGACATACTGGGCAAGGTTGGACAGTATTGGGTCTCTCTCGATTCGTCCACCGGGAAAAGATGCTACTTTTCCGGGTGCTGCATGACTCGGGAAGTAATAATACCCCCGTTCGCTGGCATAGGGTACCGCGAATCGAAGGCGAGCAAGCGCTTTGTATGCAGCAGCTTCTATGGCCATTTGCGGAGTCGACATAGATTTCCCCACAAAGGAGACTTCCGTTGGGTGTTGGTTTGGGTTTGCGGGAGGGATGTGCACCACTGCCCAATATTTTGAGGTGGATGGTGTGATCCTTGATTTGAGCAACTCGTACTGGGGTGGATGGGTGGCACTCATGGTACTGCAGGTAAAGCCCCACAATATTTTAACAAAGCTACCTGGGGTTGCATCTGGAGTTCTCAGATAAATACTACGGCTCGAGCTGGCAAAGGAATGGCTGTGAGAGTTGTGTACAAGGTGAGGGATACTTGGCAAGGTCACGAGGTGGCCTTTTATATAGCATTGGGGCTGGGTTATCGATTACGGTGTGGGGCAACTAGTTTGTCGAATCTGCTCTATGGGGTCGGGGTCAATGCTACACATACACATATCTCACAAAAGTGATGTATTACTGTGGGTGTCGTCGGGGTGGTTTTGTTAGTTGTGCCCGGAATTAAAAATGCAACCGCACGCTAACATATTTATGCATGGCTACTATTCAAAACAGAGGCACACAAGCAGGCTGAGATTATTATGGCGATGCAAGATTACACAATTACAGGGCGTGGACATACTGAGACTCGGTACTACTCGAGTGACTTAGTCTACCTCGTTAATATCTAAGCGGGCGTGCCTTGTGGATGTCGAGGCTTCTCCACGGGTTTCACCGTCGGGGTTAGCTGGATGGAGTTGAGGGGCTGCAGGGTCAGGGTAGCGATGATGACCATCGCGGGGGTTGTTGGCCACAATCCCGTTGGAGCGTGTTCCCAAAAGGCGACGAAGCACTTCTGGGGACACCAAAGTATTTTGATCGATGGCTGGGGCAGACCTCAAGGACTCGATCGGTTGTCCGAATAGCACGACTGGGTTGTCGGCGTCGTGCTCATCTTCTCCTCTTGCCGGGGCTCGGCGCACCAGTTCTCCACGAGCTGCGATCAGATCAAGGGTGACTTTATCGAACAGTTCCTCTATTGCACTTACATAGCGCACCATATGCAACAGTGCAGGATCTGTCTCATGATCTCCGTTGGTAACCTGGGGTGGCCTACCATACCCGTCACGGCTGGGGTAGTAGTAAAACGAGCGACAGTTAACTCTGGGCGACAAGTGCCTGAGTTGAACGATAGCCTCTCGAGCAGCTAGTTGGATGGCTTGTGGCTCAAACGAAGTTGTCCTTCTGGTGAACACAGCAAGGGGCGTTTCCGCGATAGACCCCTACCATAGGCGTGCACAGTGGCCTGAATTGACGGCTCTCACCACTCATGGGTCCTTGGTACACCACATATTCAGGGGCTCTTCTAATGCAAAGGCGCGGCGGGTGAGGTTTGCTAGCACGGTCACAAAACCTCAAAGGTTGGTTGCTGTGGTCTCATGTGCACAATGGGGCCAGGCATTATAGCTCAGTTTGGGGAAGAGGTTGTGCTATGCTGGGTTGAGGCTAGTGTGTCCTTTTTATAGAAAAAGGGGGCGGAGTCTTCCTTCGCACGCTTGCGAATGAGACAATTTATGTGTCGGTCACTGTCGCATGATCGACAGGCTAGGCTGCTAGGTTGGGCACCGACTACCAAAAAGGTGTCGGGGTCACTGTGTGGCTATCTTACACGAGAAGCTTGGCCGGGGTTAGGTTAAGGTCTGGTGGATTGGTTAATCTAGGTTTATTGACCTGGCTAAGATATGATTAGCCAATGGTCAGCCTGGCTATGATACCAAGGTTGTCGGGACCAGATTTTTGGGATATTAATTTCCTAGAAAATGTCCCTTGTGCTCACCAGCCCCAGGATTACTGTTAGCTGATGAGACACCAACTTGATACAGAAACTCCAAGCAAAATACATAATATGTAGTACAAGACCATTCTGGCCTATGAGTACAACACAAGGTTTCTAGTGGTTGACGGCGGAAGCGGTTTGTGGTTCATCAGCGTCTATGGGACTCCATTTCCCACAGGAACAGCTGACCTGGATAACTCCTATCTTCGCGAGGCTGCTATCACCATTGCGTAGGTTCCGGGGCTGTCATCGCAACCCTCCTCTCCGTGCAAGAAATCTAGCCAAGACAATAGCCAGGGACAAGCCAGTGAGTACTTTTGAATGTACTCGCAAACATTATGAACACAGGTATAACATAATGAATGACAATCATGCTCTGAAATATTTCATGATCACAACGTCAGTCACAAAATAAAATCCACGATGCTGCAAAGCAGGTTATTCATATACAACATGAATATGCAATAATGGAGTAGAAATGGAATGCACCGATCGAATTATGCAAGCGACGCCTTGAAAGGATAATAATTTAAAGCATGCCTCAGTCGGGCGTCTGAGCGACACCACATAAAGGGCTTATAAATAATTTAAATAACAAGCATGCCACAGTCTCGCATCTGAGCGACACCACATAAAGGTCTTATAAATAATTTAAATAACAAGCATGCCACAGTCGGGCGTCCGAGCGACACCACATAAAGGGCTTATAATTCATTTAAGTAACAAGCATGCCAAAGTTGGGCGTCTGAGTGACACCACATAAAGGGCTTATAATTAATTTCAATAACAAGCATGCCACAGTCTGGCGTCTGAGCGACACCACATAAAGGGCTTATAAGAGAATAATCACAGTGAATATCCAGGAGGTAGAACCGTCCCAGGGATACTCAATAATTCAAAAAAATATATATGGTTAGTCCAAAATAATAGTAATCATGATCATCATGAGTCACAAGTAATGATCCATGTTCTGGTTTAGCAATCTTTTCCTCTGAAGACCGACAGTATGACCGACACTTGACCCATCCCAGACTGTAGTCCTTAACCATGGACACAGCTATTCGAATAGATATAATCTCTGTAGAGGGTGTACTCTTTACCCACGAGCAACGGATTTCTTTAGTCCATCGGGACTAATTCCGCTTACGATCTTTTAATTGAAAACACACCCGACCGCACACACCAGCCTAACTTACCGGTATCTGGAATCACCCACGACACCCGTTAAGCAAAACTCTAAGTGGGGAGGCTACAACCTCGATTAGCATGGGATCAAAAAATTTATAACGCGTGCAAACTAGGGGAGCTACCCCTCGGCTACAACCGGAAACACCCATGCTCCCGGACCAGGTGGCATGCCTACCGGATGCAGCCGGTATCTTCCACCATGGCCTCTCTGTATGGTGTGTGCTAGAAAAGGGTTGACAACTTACTGAACCGTACCCTACCTATGGCAGGGACAAGTGGTAGTACGGAACAAGTATGGGGGTTACTGGAACAAGACTCGATCTACGGCCGACTTAGGAGGTTTAAGTGTTCCCTGCATAATTAGCATAACAATTATGTTTCAACCAACAGACAGAATCACCACTCCTCATACCTCACTATGCCATACCGGACACAACCGTCTCGACGAAGACCGGAGACAAGCTCGTGTCTACCCAACACAGAGGCTTTCCCGGATTCCTTCCGATAGGCATGAAAGGCATACGAGGGTGATTACTATCACACGCATATCAAATTCCAACAGCAAGGAACATTCATTATGCACTCATGAGTATGATCATAGCATCACATAAAATAATGAATACTTTGTGTTAAGGTGGTGTTGTAATCATATAAAACAACACACAACAATATTATGCCAGGGTTCAGAATGCTTTCCTTCAAGAGTATGCAAGTGGGGTGCATTTTTGAAAGTTGCCTTGTTCAAAAATCCTATTTTGAGAAAATTTGAATCAACACATAGTTTCAAAACAGTAGAAAAAATTTGTTTGGAAAATTTTCAAATAAAAATGAAAATAAACTAGACAAAATTTGAGAAACAACAGAAAAAGAATCAAATCATTTGGACTTATATTTAAAAAGTTATAGCCAGTCAAAGTTTAGTCAAAATTCGGTTTTCAATAAATAAATAAAAGAAACAGAAAAAGAAAAACGGTTCGGGGAGAAAGCGTACAGTGGGCTTTACGCTTTCACTTATGCCACCGTGGACCGGCTCGTGGGTCACTGACAGTGGGTCCCTTGGGCCTTTGGTCAGAATTTGACGATCGCGCGCCTCTTTTCTCCTCTGGCCGAGCGAAGGCGGGGCTCCGGCGATCGCGGTCGACGAACGGTGGCTCCACGTGGGGTTCTGAGGGCGGGGATGGATCCGCTGGTCCAGGGTGGTCTTCCCGGTGGTCGAACGGCTGGTGGGGACGACGGAGTCGCCGACGGCGAGCTCCGCGGCGGACGGCAACTTCGGGAACAATTGGGGCTTCGAGCTACGGTGGTTCCCCGTCGAAGCTGAGAGGTCAGGTGGCTCCGCAAGGCCAAGGGGAGTCGAACGGTGGCGCTGGAAGGATGGGGGAGGCTCTTCTCGCGACGCATGGCACGGGAGCGTGGCGGCGGCCGAACTGGTCGAAGACGGGGAAGAAGGCCTTCCCCATCAATTGTTGGCGGTGGTGGCTCTAGAGGGATCGCCTGAGGTGGCCTGCGGTTTGGACGAGCTCGGGGGCCCCTTTTATAGGCGGTCGAGGTCGGTTCTGCAGTGGTCGGGATAAGATAGACGGTGAACCGCCGTTCTGTAGCCAGGGGCGCGTGGCGATGGCTGGCGGGGTTTGGCAGGGCGAGTGGATGTGCTCGGGCTATTCCAGGGGCAGCTGACGGGCAAGGGTGGCTCGGGCGGCGCCGTCCATGGCAGGGGCCTGCTATGGACGCCGGCATGCCACCAAGGGCTCTGAGGGCGGCGCTGTAGGGCGCCAGGGGTGGCTTGGCGGGTTCTGGCGAGTGGGTGAGGACGAGGCGTAGTCCTGTGGGCGAGCAAGGGCCATGGGGCCAGACGCGGCGACTCGGGCACACGCATGTGGAAAACGCGCGCTCTGGCCGCTCCCAGAGTACGCACGCCAGGTGCTCGACGTAATGCCATCGTGTGCTAGAGGGCTTGAGCGAGGCTGGTAGTTAACAGGTCTGGGTTAGGGGTAGCTAGGGACTTAGTGGACAAGTTTGTTGGGTCAGAGGATCAAGTTCACAATGCAAACTAAAAATCATGCCAAATCTGGCTATGCACACAAAGTGCTCGACAGAATGTCATGGGCATCTAGGCATCTCTTGGGGTGGCCAAAAGCTCCAGATCAGAGTCTCTTTAGATGCTAGAGAGGGTGGCAAGGTTAGTTGGGCAAAACCAGAAACTAGTTAGAGCAAGTTTTTGAGAAAACCAAATGTGGGCAAAAACTAAAGGCTATCATTGCATGGGCAAAAAATGCACCAATGGGTCCAATCTCCTGGACTTAAGGGTTTCGTAGAGTGGTCTATAAGCAGGAAAAAGAATCATGGGTAAAAGGGCAAGTTAAATCATGGTTGCAGTGCAAAATACTACACTGGACCAGAATGGAGATGAGGATGTTTTGCTCAAATTTTCCAAAGAACACCCTTGGGTTTTTGCATGAAAATGAATTATATGCATCTACTGACATCACCAAATTTTTATGTAATTTTTTTAGAAATATTTAAATAAGTTGCAGTGCAAACCACAACCTGATCCAGAATTGAAAACTTGAGGTAGGGCTTAAAATCCCCAAATGATTAAGAGAGGTTTTTGCATAAAAGTGATTTAGGGACCTCACATGTCATCCCCAAATTTTGGTGGAATTTTTAAATAAATATATGAAAGGGTTGTAGTGCAAAAGAGGCTCTAAAGCTTATGAAATTCATTTTTTTCAAGAAATAAAGCTCAGGAAAAATATTCATATAAATAATTCTACTGATAAAAGAAATGATCTTGGGAACATATACAAGTCCAATAACATTCTTTTGAAAAAAGTTTCCACTTGGGGTGAAAACTTCACAATTCAGGAGAAAAGAGTGGTTCTGAATCAAAAGAAAATTCAGAAAATAAAAATTTAATTTACCAAGGCTAAATTTTAATTAATAAATCATGGTGAAATTTTTGGGGTGTTACAGCTTGTCTAATCACCTTTGATCATAGGGATCATCCTACTAGCATCCGTCACGGCAGCTCAGCCGCATTGGTCTTAGACCTAATCATCGACGGATTCCACCTCACGCGAGTCCATATGGACGGTGGCAGCAGCCTGAACCTGCTTTATCAGGACACAGTGCGCAAAATGGGCATCAACCCCTCAAGGATCAAGCCCACCAAAACCACCTTTAAGGGTGTAATTCCTGGAGTAGAGGCCCGCTGTACGGGCTCTATAACATTGGAAGTGGTCTTCGGATCCCCGGACAACTTCCGAAGCGAAGAGTTAATCTTCGATATCGTCGCTTTCCGTAGTGGTTACCACGCACTACTCGGACGAAGCGCATTCGTTAGATTTAATGCGGTACCACACTATGCATACCCCAAGCTCAAGATGCCAGGCCCGCGCGGGGTCATAACAGTCAACGGAAACATGGACCGCTCTCTCCGTACAGAAGAGCACACTGCATTCGCGGCAGAGGTACAATGCGGCCTCCTCCGGCAAACCACCAATCCGGCGACGACAACCTCAAGCACCGTCAAGCGAGTCCGGAGCATCCTGCAACAGGATCATCAGGCACGCCAAGAGCGCGATTAGCAGTCCAGCCTCTGCTCACACCCCATTAAAGCAGCATTCGTGCCACGCGTACACAATTACGCACTCAAAATACCATGGGCACAGGCGGAGGCGCAACAGTGACTCAGTCAACAGCGCCGTATCACCGCAACATGACTTCATAATCTTTCCCTTTTACCTTTCAGGACATTGCTTTAGTGCAGCCTCTTCAGAAGAGCCGGATTGCCGGACTTACATAGGAGAGAAAACCAAGGAGGCAACAGGCTTTGCGCACAGAAGGAAACACCCAGGTGGAATCTATTTACGATCGTTATACCTGTTTTATCTATCTGCACGTGACCTGCCCCTGGATAGGACATGTCAAATAGTCCTATTTATCTCCGCTTAATGCATTCATTATAAACATACGCTTAAACGTATTATTCATCAATGGGAGACCACATATAGCGTCAGCTTATCAGTCTTATTTTTCGCATTTTTTCTCGCAAAATGTTTATTTGATATTGCATCCGTACACCTTGGTACGTTCAGTTTGCCAGGGGCTTCTGATGGCGCCCCATAATATGGCAAGTTAAGTCCGAACACTTTCAACAGTGCGGCACCCCGAACTTATAGCACTATATGCATCAACTCCGAATCATGTCTTGGGTCTACAGTTGGGTTAGCCCAGCTCCCTTGTTTTGGTACCTTACGTTCCGTTATATCGGCTAAGGTAGCATAGGGAGAACTACTGCGATTGTGTCCCGGTTCTTCCAGACGAGCACCTCAGTAGAAAAAGCCGAAAACTGACCGACATGATGTGGTGAGAGCTGGTCGCTGTTCAAGAGGTCTTAAAATCCTTAATGATTTTTCCGCTTTAGGCGATAAATCAGCTTCGTCCGATCTAGGCGTATATAGCGCCCCAATTCGGCCTTCCGGATTCTAGGGGCTTCGCCGAAATTTAAAATTGTAGACTTCTATGGCTAAGTGAAAGTTATAAAGCCGCATAGTCCGATTTCCTTGTTCTGCGCCGGATACCTCCTTAAGGGACCAAACATTTGGATAAAGAGTGTCCGGGTTTCCACGAACACCCCAAAGATTAGTTACGTGGGGCGGAAGCCGACGACTGGCCTACTTTCAGAATTTTATAAACAGCCGCATATAAGGTAATATTTTAAATAACAAAAGCGCTACATAGCGCAAGTAACTTCGTCCTTAAATTACAAACATGACATAAGTGAATGCATTCTAAAATTGTGTCCTTGGTACATTCATCGGCCACGAGACGAGTGCCCTTCATAACGCCATCGTAATACTTCTCCGGATAGCAATGCGCCTTGCCCTCCGGCGGCCCGTCCTTCACCAACTTCTCCGCATCCATCTTGCCCCAATGCACCTTCGCGCGAGCAAAGGCCCGGCGGGCACCCTCAATGCAAACGGATCGCTTGATGACTTCGAGCCGCGGACAGGCATTCACCATCCGTTTGATCAGGTCGAAGTAGCTGGTGGGCAGGGGCTCACCGGGCCACATCCGGACTATGAAATCCTTCATAGCCACTTCGGCCGCCCAGTGGAGTTCAACCAACTGCTTCAGTTGTTCACTTAGAGGCGTTGGATGTTCGGCCCCAGCATACTGGGACCAGAACAGCTTCTCTGTCACGCTCCCCTCCTCGGCACGGTAGAACTCCACGGCGTCTGATACGCTGCATGGCAGATCTGCGAATGCCCCTGGAGAGCTCTGAATTAGGATAAGTAAAAGAAACGCCTCCTCCACATGCTCGCTTTGCATAAAGAATTTCTTACCCGCCGCTATCTTCTTGGCCTCCTGGATTTCCTGTTGTGCCTTCCCGGCTTCGGCCTTGGCGTCTTCTATACTAGCAAGGGCCTTCGCAAGCTCGGCCTCTTTCATCTTAAGCTCATGGTCCACGGACTCGAACTTCTCGCCGAGCTCCTGGAGCTCTTGCTGTACCTCGCCCACTCTAGCATCTTGCTTTTCGCACTCCTTGCGTTCCAAGGCCGCCTTGTGTTCATCCTCGGACAGCGCTTTCTTCTGAGACACCAATTCGGTGGTGGCCCCTGTTACAAAATCACGATGCTTCATCGTTAGAATAACCAATTTTATCTATCCTTCATTATATGAGAGCGGGGAATCACTCACCTTTGTTCTCTTCGAGCTGCCTCCTCGTGAGGCCGAGCTCTCCTGGCGCCTGCTCCAGGTCCTGTTTTAGTCCGGCGATCTCGGTCGTATGGACCGCGGCGGCAAGCAGCACAACCTGCTTATTCACATTCAAACTCATTGTTAGACTCCTGCGGATTATAATTGACCCTCCGTTTGGTTTTTCCTTCCGAACACCAAACAGAGTATCAGGGTCTACTACCTATCGGGTGGTAATTTCACACATTTTTATTACTTACCTCAAAGCCTGTCAGGAGGCTCGTGCAAGCTTCGGTTAGTCCGCGCTTGGCGGACGAAACCTTCTGAATCACCGCACTCATAAGAGTACGGTGCTCTTCATCCATGGAAGCGCCGCGAAGCGCTTCTAGCAGACAATCCGGCGCCTCGGGTGCAACGGAAGTCCTCGACACAGACGGCTCTCCCTCCCTAACGAGGGCTGCCCTCCTAAGTCCGGAACCATTGAAGGCTCCGGAACAGTGTTCGGTTGAGAGCCCGGCCTACCGTGGCTCTCGCCGACATGATCCGCGGGGATCTTGAACCCCGCGTGTCCGACGTCTGGAATGCCGCCTTGGGGCACCTCTAGAGCCACCTCCCCCCCCCCCCCCGCTCTGGGAGCCTTTGGGACAACACCTCCGTGCCATCTGCAAGCTGAGGAGTAGTGGCCGTCGGGAGCGAGTTCATCGCCGAATCGCTCAAGGACCCATCCGAAGATGACACCTCGGGATGGACCCTGGCCGGACTACATACAAGTTCGGCATTATAACAAAACTATGAAGCAAAATTACAATAGAGTGCAGATACTTACGATCGCACTAGGGGCTTCTTACTAGGCAGCCACCCCTCCTCGCTATCGGCGGCGGTGGCGGAGTAGTCCGGAAGCGACGCCTTTCCCTTCTTGGACGTCCTAGCCTCCCCATCGGGGGCGGCCTTCCTCTTTTTCTCCCCCCCCCCCCAATACGGGGAGTGGGAGTTTCTTCTTGTTTTCCCCCGCCTCCGCGGGAGGAATCATCCTCGTCGTCGTCGGACGACGAGGGTATGACAGCCTTGCGCCTGGGGCCTCTCCTGGCCCCCTGGTCCGCCCTCACAGCCCCCCCCCCCCCCCCCGTCCTCTCCGGATGGGGCGGCCTCCTCTTCTTCTTCTTCCCCTTCGGGGGAGGAGTTAGCCTCGTCGTTTTCGGACGAGGCTTCCGGTGCAACCTTACGCCGGAGACCCTTTCGGATCCCCGGGGCCTTCTTTTCGGCCTTCTTCTCCGGCACCTTGTAGGGCGCCGGGACCAGCATCTCCGTCAGGAGAGCATCAGCCGGGTCTTCTGGCAGCGGAGCCGGACAGTCAATGTGCTCCGCTCTCTCCACGTAATCCTGAACAAATATGCACAATTACTTGAGGCTCCCCCATGAATATATTGGGAAGAATCGAATCCGGTGGTAGCCTGGAAACTCACCTGAATAGGAGGCCGCGCGGCGTGGAGCCCACGGTCCTCGGATGTGGGAGGAGGTACTTCGGAGGCCTTGAACAACGCCTTCCACGCCTTTTTGTGCTTCATACCGTAGAGCCTCTGAAGCGTCTGGTGTTCGGCCGGGACGAACTCCCACAGATTGAATGCCCGCCTTTGGCACGGCAGAGTCCGACGAACGAGCATGACCTAGATCATGTTGACAAGGTTGATGTTCTTGTCCTTCATGCTCTTGATGCAGTTTTGGAGTATGGTCAGCTCTGTAGATTCGCCCCAGGACAGGCCCTTCTCACCCTAGGAGGTGAGCCGCATGGGGCTTCCGGATCGGAACTCGGGGGCCGCCGCCCAGTTGGCGTCGCGCGGCTCGGTGATGTAGAACCACCCCGACTGCCTCCCCTTCACGGTTTCCGCAAAGGAGCCGTCAAGCCAGGTGACGTTAGGCATCTTGCCCACCATGGCTCCTCCGCACTCCGCTTGCTGGCCGCTCACAATCTTCGGCTTCACGCAGAAGATTTGCAGCCACAAGCCGAAATGAGGCTTGATGCGGAGGAAGGCCTCACATACGACGATGAACGCCGAGATGTTGAGGACTAAGTTCGGGGCTAGATCTTGGAAATCTAGCCCGTAGTAGAACATGAGCCCGCATACGAAGGGGTGAAGTGGAAACCCCAGTCCACGGACGAAGTGGGCGAGAAACACGACCCTCTCGTGGCGTCCTGGGGTTGAATTGACCTGCTCATCGTCTGGTAGCCGGTGCGCTATGTGTGCGGCCAAGTATCCGGCCGCCCGAAGGTTCGCGATATCCTTCTCCTTCACGGTGGAAGCCACCCACTTGCCTCCTGCTCCGGAGATGTTTAGCTATGCGTAGAAGACTAGGACTAGGGCGCTGGAGCTCGAGGGGGCCAGAGTGGGCAAAGGAGGAAGAAGGCGTGGGTAAAAATGGGGAACTCTTATCCCTTTATAGGGGCGACGGAAGCGGTGCGCCTCCCCACTTGCCCATTGGGAATCGCTCACCTCCCAAACGCCACGATTGACGGCATGGTGGGATTACCCATACCACTATTGATGAGAATCCCGTGATAAGGGGACACGATCTCTGCTCTGACAAGACGTGTCAAGGAAACCGCCTCGCAATATGCGCTGTGGATGGTTGTAGGAAAACGGTTCGAATAATGACCCGATCTTAATGACATGTCACGTCGTCTAAAAAGTTGTCAGCAGAGTACATTTGTGAAATATTGTTCTCTCTACGGTGATATATGAAGATCATTTTGCAGATCCGGACACGGTCTATGTGTTCGATAATTACCTTGGAGTATTCGGAGAAGGAACCCGCCTTGCAATGCCGAAGACAAGATTGCGCTCCGGACTCATCGTCATTGAAGCTTGGTTCAGGGGCTACTGAGGGAGTCCTGGATTAGGGGGTATCCATACAGCCGGACTGTATACATCGTCCGGACTATTGAAGCGTGAAGATAGAAGACTCAAGACTTGGCCCGTGTAGGATGGGACTCTCATTTGCGTGGAAGACAAGCTTGGCGATCCGGATATTATATTTCCTTCCTTGTAACCGACTCCATGTAAACCCTAGCCCTCTCCGGTGTCTATGTAAACCAGAGAGGTCGGTCCTTAGGAGACCGATCACGTTTACAATCATACCATCATAGGCTAGCTCTTAGGGTTTAGCCTCGATGATCTCCTGGTAGATCTACTCTTGTACTACACATATCTTCAATATTAATCAAGCAGGAAGTAGGGTATTACCTCCATCGAGAGGGCCCGAACCTGGGTAAACATTGTGTCCCTTGCTTCCTGTTACCATCAGCCTAGACGCACAGATCGGGACCCCCTACCCGAGATCCGCTGGTTTTGACACCGACACTTGCCTTTTATCTTGTGGTCTTGTGGTTGAAGATCATCTTGAGCTTGTGTTCCCTTGAAGGAAGTAGGATCATACTTCTCTAGTTGAGGAACAAACTTCGTCTTGGGGTATTGATCTTCTTCTCAAGCAACTTCATTGGCATTTAACTTTCGTTCAAAACCAACATCTTCATTCTTCCGGTGCCTCCCTTGCTTGCGTACAATTTCCTAAAATTGCTTACTTCCGGCAAGGCTCTTGTCAACACCTTTCTCTATAATTCTCTTCAATAAGTTGTTTTTTTGCTCAATTGTAACTTATCTAAGAGAATCATTAGTGGAATCAAGAGAACTACTAGAAGCAACACTATTGGATTTAGCATGATGGTTGTTACTAATAAAAGAAGCATCTTTCTTACTCTTGTTGCTAGATTTTACTTGTGGCATGTAAGTAGACAAGAGTAAATGCTTGGCAATGTAAGAAGCAATTTTCTTCCGAAGATCATCATTGATTGCTTTTAAGAACCCATCCTCTTGCTCTATGTTGAGCTTTTCAAAGCGTAGCTTGTCATGAGTTTTTAAAAGTTCCTGATGATCCTTTAAAGTAGTTTCATGAGCTAACTTAAGAGTGTTTAGTTCTTTAGTTAGACGCTCAATCTACTTTTTATCATTGTCATTTGTTTCCTCTTGATTAGCATGATTAATAGAAATTTCATCATAGTTTTCATCACTAGCATTGTCGACAAGCAAATCATCATCACCTAGCAAATCATCTTCATCACTATTGAAATCAATATACTCGGGGTGTGATACCTTAGGGCCTTTATCCATGAAGCATCTTCCAATTCCTTCATTTAGTGAGTTAAATATGTTGTAGGAGTTGGTTGACACAAGTGCGAGACCGGCAACACCTTCATCTTGAATATATTCGGAGTCGGAGTGATAACTACTCTCGGAGTGGTTGTCGGAGTCGGAATCGTATACCCATTCACCAACGTGAGCTTGATGTCTTCATTTTATGTAGCTCCTTGATGACTTGTCCTTCCTTTCCAAATCCTTGCTTCTGCGAGAGGGTCTTCCTTCATAACAATCATCTCTACTCCTTCTCTCTCTTGGAGGTGATTCATCTCTTCTACTTCTCCTTTTAGGCGAGTCTTCTTTTCTTTTGTAGGCAGCCGTACACTCATTGGAGTAGTGTCCGGGTTTTCCACAATTGTAGCAATTTCGACCAGGACTAGAAGATCTTTTGTCATGGTAGGACCTTGACTTGAAACTTCTCTCTTTGCTTCTACTCTTGTAGAATTTGTTGAAGTTCTTCACCATTATGCTCAATCTTCATTGAAGACTTGTTTTTCACTTGATGTGGCCGGAGCATCACATGAAGCTTTATAAGCACCACTAGACTTGTTGTGAAGCTCTTCTTTATCATTGCGTTAATATCATGAGCAACAATTCTTCCAATGACTTCGGTTGGCTTGAGATCTTTATAATTGGGCATGATTTGGATCAAAGTGCACATGGTATCATATTTTAGTCCAAGGCTCTTAGGATCTTTTTGATGATGAATCTGTCAGCCATCTCTTCACTTCCTAAGCCGGCAAGCTCATTTGTGATGAGAGCAAGCCTAGAGTACATTTCAGTGACACCTTCACCATCCTTCATTTTGAACTTGTCAAGTTGACTTTGAAGCACATCCAATTTGGATTTCTTGACGGACTCGGTACCTTCGTGCATATCAATCAAAGTATCCCAAATTTCCTTTGCATTCTCAAGAGGGCTGATTTTGTTGAATTCTTTGGGGCACAATCCATTGAAGAGGATATCGCAAGCTTGTGCATTGTATTGCAACATTATCAATTCTTCCACGGTTGCTTCACGATTTGGTTCTCTCCCATCAAAGAATTCACCTTGCAATCCAATACACATAATAGCCCAAACGATGGGGTTATGTACAAGAATATGCATTTTCATCTTATGCTTCCAACTAGCAAAATTAGTACCATCAATGTAAGGACCTCTACGGTGGTAATTTCCCTCGCTAGATGCCATACTCTCCTAGACCAAGGCTATGATCACCAAATCTATGGAAATCAAGGAAAATTGAGACCAAAGCTGTGATACCACTTGTAGGATGGAAAGTATGTATAGAGGGGGGTGATTAGACTACTTGACCAAATAAAAATCTAGCCTTTTCCCAATTTTAAGTCTTGGCAGATTTTAGCAACTTAGCACAAGTCAAGCAATCAACCTACACATGCAATTCTAAGAGTGTGGAAACGGAATTTAAAACATTGCATATGAAGGTAAAGGGAAGGGTTTGGAGAGGGCAAATGCAATGTAGACACGGAGATTTTTGGCGTGGTTCCGATAGATTGTCCTATTGTACATCCACATTGATGGGGACTTCAACCCACGAAGGGTAACGGTTGCGCGAGTCCACATAGGGCTCCACCCATGAAGGGTCCACGAAGAAGCAACCTTGTCTATCCCACCATGCCATCGCCCAGGAAGGACTTGCCTCACTTGGGTAGATCTTCAAGAAGTAGACGATCTCCTTGCCCTTACAAACTCCTTGATTCAACTCCACAATCTTGACGGAGGCTCCCAAGTGACACCTAACCAATCTAGGAGACACCACTATCCCAAAGGTAATAGATCGTGTGTGGATGATGAACTCCTTGCTCTTGTGCTTCAAATGATAGTCTCCCCAACACTCAACTCTCTCTCACAGATTTGGATACGGTGGAAAGATGATTTGAGTGGACAGCAACTTGGGGAAGGCTAGAGATCAAGATTCTTGTCGTTGGATTGGAATGTCTTGGTCTCAACACATGAGTAGGTGGTTCTCTCTCAAAAAATGAGTAGTAGAAGTGTAGGCACATTATGATGGATCTCTCTCAAATGGAGAAGGGGGTGGAGGGGTATACAGCCTCCACACAAAATCTAACCGTTACACACATTTTACCAAACTCGGTCATACCGAATACAGAAACTCGGTGGGACTGATCTAGTTCAAAAAGTGAATGTTAGGATTCTCGGTGGGACGAACATGATCAACTCGGTGGGACCGATGCGCTAGGGTTAGGGCAAAACCTCATCTCGGTGAGACCGACCGCATGAACTCGGTGAGACCGATTTAAAAAATTTATCAAACAGAGAGTTGGTCAAGCAAACTCGGTGGGACCGATCGCTCATTTTGATGAGACCGAAATGTTACGAAAAGGAAACAGAGAGTTTACATTGCGAACTCGGTGGGACCGATCTCTCATTTGAGTAAGACCGAAATGTTACGAAGGGAAACAGAGAGTTTGCAATCCCATCTCGGTGAGACCGAAATCCTTGTCGATGAGACCGAACTGATTAGGGTTTCTGGCTATGGCTATGTCATGCGAACTTGGTGTCGCAGGATGAATCAAACCGGTCGGGCCGAGTTTGACTTTATGTTTAGGACATATGTGGAAATGAGAAAGTGGTTTAGGGCTTTGGAGCATATCACTAAGCATTTTGATCAAGCAAGCCATTAAGCAACACCTCATCCCGTTTTAATAGTGTTGGTTTTCCTATGGACTCAATGTGATCTTGGATCACTAAAATAAAAATGAAGAGTCTTGAACTTTTGCCAATATGTGTCCTTAGCATTTTGAGGGGTCCACATGTCTAGTCCATGCCATGTCAATCATTGAACTTTCCGAAACATTTAACTTGAATGGATATTAGTTCAATGAGCTATATGTTGTTATGAATTACCAAAACCACCCGGGGATTAGTTGCACTTTCAGATAAGGAATCCTACATTGTTATTACATTACATGGTTTTATTCCTCACAAAGAAGGGTCCAGGTAATTTGGATCGAGCAAAGAAAAGTTTGGGCAACAAATGGTCGAGAAATTAAACTAACTAGTACTAAAACATCACGAACCTGCAGCCAATTATAACACACGAGCGCGTGCGTGCGCGCACGCACACACACATCACCAACCCCTCATGACAACATAAACCAGCAAGCAAACATTAGCAACTCTTTCACAGGTTAAAATCCTGAATCCTAACTCTCTATGACAAAGTGACCATCAAGTAGATCAACAACTGAAACCATGCCATCCATCGATCAAATTTGCTGCCGGAAAACCGACATCGAGAAGAAAGAAAATTGCGGCCTTTTCTCCAGTCGTTGGAGCGGCGAAAGGCAGGAAGCGGGTGCTAAGCATTGACGCCAAGGTTTTAGACTGCATTCCCGACGAAGCAATGACCACAGCACGGCGGCGGAAAGGCGGGCAGCGAGGGAGGTCGTGAAGGGTCCTTCCAACTCACTTGCGTGCGACTGGGAGGCGTGCACCAAAAAAAATATTTAAACACTAAAGCGATATTAGGAATGGGCCTTTATTATACCCATATAGTGGCAGGTTTTGGGAGGACTACCTAGGTCTGTGCCTAATTAGCGCTACCTCTTGGGCAGGTTGATTGGCGAAGGCAGTTGTCACCATCTTTTAAATTGATGAACCTTTTTCGAAGTTAGTGACATTTTTTTTAATTTGTTAACTTTTATTCCATCCGTGAAAATCTGCGAATTTTTTCGAACTCGCAAGTGTTTTTTTGAATTCATGATTACTTTTTGTATGTGTAAACTTTTCCAAATCAAGGAACCGTTTTAATATTCCAAAAACATTAAAAATTAAAATTAAACTGACAAAGATATTCATTTGATGTATAAACCAAGAGAGACGCAAAAATGCAAGTGAAACAATTGGTGCACTCTTAGGAGACACGCGTCTCATTGTGCGCTGGGCCTCCCTATGTCTCGCCTTCAGCGAAGGACTCGTTAAAGAGGCGACCGGGATGGGCCGACATATGCGCGTGGCAGGCCACAGGCTCTTTTTACTGGAATTTGTTTTTCTATTTTCAATTTTAAAAGTTTACTTTAGATTTGTACATTTATTACAAAAAATATTCTTAAAAAACATTTGAAAAGTGTTGAACAAGTATTTGCAAAATGTTATTCAAGCATTCGGAAAATATTGGATATGTATACAAACATTAATCGAACATTTAGAAAATAATGAATGTGTTCAGAAAAGTTGTTGATCATGTATCAAAAATGATGAATTTTTTTATCACATATATAAAAATATTGATCAGACATTTTGAAAACAGTGTTGAACAAGTATTGAAAAATGTTAATCAAGCATTTGGGAAATGTTAAATGTGTATAGAAAAATCACTGACCAAGTATTAAAAGTTTATTAAAAAATCGGTCATGTATATAAAAATGTTAATCAAGCATTTGAAAAATGTTGAACAAGTATTTGAAAAATGTTAATCAATAATTTTGAATTTTTAAAATGTGTATAGGAAAAAACGTTGACCATGTATTAAAAACAAATGTTCATGTATATAGAAATGTAATCAACCATTTAAAAAAATGTTGAACAAGGGTTTGAAAAATATTAATCAGGCGTTTTGAAAATAATGTGTATAGAAAAAATGTTGACCATGAATTAAATTTTTTAAACAAGTATTTAAAATATTTTTAAAAGTATTTAGAAAATTGTTGATAATTATTAAAAAAATAGTAATCTTGTATTTAAAAATGTTAATCAAGCATTTAAAAAATATTAAAAAATGGGTCTAGAAAAAAGATTGACCATGTATTAACAAAATTGTCAATTTGTACTGGCAAAATCTTGGATGTGTATTAGAATAATGTTGTTGATGTATATAAAAAACTGTACAATAGTAACCAAAAGAACAAAGAAAACCAAAAATAAAACAGAAATGAAAAAACGAAGAAACAAAGTGCAAATTAGAATGAAAATTAATGAAAAAAATGGAGAAAACAAAGAATACGAAAAAAGAAAAAAAGAATTTTTTTAAGGAAACTGGTTTGAGTCGCCTTAGGTACGAGCGATTATGGAACTTCGACGGAGTGGTAGCAGCATCTGTGGTCGCCCTGGAGACCAGGTCCTCCTATATGCCGCTTACTGCAGCAAGGAGTTGCGCTTTCACACAAAGCGCAGCTCACCCTAGGCCTGCTCATTTGGGGTGACTCGGCTTCGCGGGGTAAAAATAGCAAAAACAGTTTGCGATACACATGAAACCCACAACCTGTTTTGAAACTTAAAGAAACTAACAGCAGGGATGAAACTTAAAAACCAGTTCGCAAAATTTCCATAAAAACTTCCTAAAGATTTTTTCACAAACAAAAGTGAAAACATGAACATTTTTTTTGAACTTACAAACAATTTTTACAAAACTCAAAACATTTTTTGAAATCGCCCCTGAACATTTTTTGAGTTCGCGAACATATTTGGAGAACATGAATTTTTTTTGAATCTATGAACAAATATCGAAAAGGTACAATTTGAAGAGTTTGTGAACAAATTTGAAACACAGGAAGATTTTTTGAAGTGTCCAGACAGTTTTTGAATTTCTGAACAAATTTTAAACATGAACGTTGTTTGAATGTGTGAACAAATTTGGAAAATTGGAAAAAAATCCTTAAACTTTTAAGATTGTGAACAAAATTTAAGACGGAATTATTGACCCGGCGTGTAGTGTATCATTGCTTGACTGTTTTACATTAGTTTTCTCAATATTTCTTTGGGGTTTTTTGTCAGATTTTTATTTTTTTTCTTTCTTAGTTTTCGTCGGTTTTCACTTTATTCTAATGTTTTCTTTGGTCGTCTTCATTTTATTTTTATTCCTTGGGAGACACGTGTCTCATTGGAAGTGTTTGGCTACCGGCATAAGACCTAACCAAGCCTGTGCGGGAGAAAGCTGGGCTGTTTGGTTACGTGCGTTCACTGTTGGGCCTGCATCGCACGGAACTTAAAGCGCCTCTGGACTTGGCTTGCTGGTCACAATCAAATCGGTAGTTTCTTGCGGGTCAGGCTGAGCTTAGCCACATCGAGCGCACAAGGGTGTGCCCCTTGCATAGAAGAGGGTGGAGGGATGCGAGCTCTGTACGTGCTTCTACAACGGTGCTTCTTCTTCCATTGATGTTACAGTTTCATTTTTGCGATCGGTTTGTTGTGTTATGGGCCGAAAATGCTCAATTTTGTGTTCATGTTCAAAGCAATTTTGGACGAATTTTGTCAAATTCGTCGCGTACGGTAGACCGTTTGAAATTTCCTTTGACCGGCAGCTTCATCACACAGTTCCACACGATATTCGTGTTGTAAGTTTTCTGTTTCGGCGATCCTACTGCAACGACGCCACAATTAAGTGCACACTACATTTCTTCTCCTCTGTCCTGTCTCACAGCCCTCATATTCGTCCCTTTCGATGTCGGAGCCGTTCCTCTTACCTTCTTGCCAGCATCCTACTACACTGGAGTTATCACCGTCGTCGGTCATCTCGGCCTCCTCTCTCTCTCTCGTCCTACTACACTAATGTTGCCATGCCACGAGCAATGCATTTCTCCTCCTCTGTACACTATCTTCGTGCGGACTTTCTCTGCGGCGACGAGGCTAGCAACTAGTTCGCCGCACCGCCAACGGAGTCGCCGTGCCGCGAATCCATGCATGTCGTGTCGGACGCGGCGCCACAACCACCGTCCACTACATTTCTCCTCCCCCACCCTCTGCCCAATGCTCTTCCTCAGGGACTTCTCTTCGGCGGCGATGCTAGCAACTAATTCGCCACGGTGCCGGCAAGAACGCTCGTTTGAGACTCCGTGCTCATCATTAAGGACGCGACGCCGCAGCCATCATCCACTGTAGTTGCAATGCACAGTGTGTGTTAAGTGTAAGCGTTAGCTCTTAATCATACCCCGCGTATACTACCAAACACCATGTAGTTGCGTGTGATGAGCAAATGCACGCAACCAAACGCTATGCCAGAATTGCACCTCTAATGCGAGAGTAATAGATGCAGGCAACCAAACAATGTACATATGTTAATTTTCGGCCTGTATTTCATCAACCAGCCTCCATTGAGCCAGACTGAGCTAAGCTAGGGCCGACTGCTACGGCTGCCAAACACGCCGATTGTGTGCTGGGCCTGGCTCACTTACACGCGTCTCATTGTGTCTACATGCGGTATATATAACCGCTGAAGCTATGCGCCGCCCACTCCGAGGCTTATTTTTTCTCGCCTACAAGGCGGCATTACTGGCCCGGCCTAGTACTGTATCATTTGGTTTGAGTGTTTTTCATTGTTTTAAATTGGGTTTTGTAGTTTTTCTTAGGATCTTTTTTTTGGTTTTTTCAGTTTCTTTGGTTTTTTGTTTCTTTCTCTATATTTACCAGGTTCTTCTGTTTCCTCTTTTACTCATTGTTTTGAGGTCCCAGAGTGATTTCTATGATTAACGAACCACGGGGTGCGATTACGGATCGGTCATCAAAGCTCGCGGTTTTTGTCGATTCTGACCCGTTTCGTGGACTATTACTCACCGTTTTGGGGCCCCAAAGCGATTTCCGTGGTTGTTGAACCCCAAGGTGCGCTGATGTGTCGGTCATCAACAATTGCAATTTTGGCCGATTCTGGCCCGTTTCTTGGACTATTACTCAGTTTTGGGTTCCTGGAGTGATTTGCATGATTGACGAACACCGGGCTATGTTTATGTGTCCGTCATCAACAGTCACAGTTTTGGCCGATTCTGGGCCGTTTCGTGGACAATTACTCACTGTTTTGGGGTCCCGTAGTGATTTCCACGATTAACAAACCACGAGGTGTGTTTTACGTGTTGGTCATCAACACTCGCGGTTTTTGTCGATCCTGACCCGTTTCGTGGACAATTACTCACTGTTTTGGGGGTTCGAGAGTGATTTCCACGATTAACGAACCACGAGGTGTGTTTTACGTGTTGGTCATCAACACTCACGGTTTTTGTCGATTCTGGCCCGTTTCGTGGACTATTACTCACCATTTTAGGGTCCCAAAGCGATTTCCATGGTTGTTGAACTCCAAGATGCGCTGACGTGTCGGTCATCCACACTCGCGGTTTTTGTCGATTCTGACCCGTTTCGTGGACTATTACTCACCGTTTTGGGGTCCCATAGCGATTTCCATGGATGTTGAACCCCAAGGTGCGCTGATGTGTCGGTCATCAACAATTGCAGTTTTGGCCGATTCTGGCCCGTTTCTTGGACTACTACTCTGTTTTGGGGTCCCAGAGTGATATCCACGATTGACGAACACCGGGGTATGTTTACGTGTCGGTCATCAACACTCACAGTTTTGGCCGATTATGGCCTGTTTTGTGGGCTATTACTCACTTCATTGGGGTCCGGGGGTGATTTCCATTATTAACGAACTCCGGGGTGCATTTACGTCTCGGTCATTAACACTCACAGTTTGGCCGATTTTGGCCCGTTTCGTGGACTATTACTCACTGTTTTGGGGTCCGGAGTGATTTCCACGATTAATGAACCCCGGGTTAAGTGTCAGTCATCAACACTCACAGTTTTGGCCGATTCTGGCCCGTATCATGGACAATTACTCACTGTTTTGGGGTTCTAAAGTGATTTCCACTATTAACGAACCTTGGGATGCATTTACATGTCGGTCATCAAAACTCACAGCTTTGGCCGATTCTAGCCCGTTTTATGGACAATTACTCACTTTTTTTGGATCTCGAAGTGATTTCCACGATTAACGAACCCCAGGGTGCATTTACGTTTCGTTCATCAAACACTCATGGTATTTGTCGATTCTGACCCGTTTCGTGGACTATTACTCATATTTTTGGGGTCCCGAAACGATTTCCATAGTTGTTGAACCCCAAGTGGCGCTTACGTGTCGGTCATCAACAGTCACAGTTTAGGCTGATTCTGGCCGTTTCATGGACTATAACTTAGTATTTTGGGGCCCCGGAGTGATTTCCATGATTAACAAACCACGGGGTGCATTTACGTGTCGGTCATCAACACTCACAGTTTTTGCTTATTCTGGCCTGTTTCATGAACACTCACTGTTTTGGGGTCCCGGGGTGATTTCCACGATTAATGAACCCTGGATAGTGTTTACGTGTCGGTCATCAACACACACAGTTTTGGCCGACTCTGGCCCGTTTCGTGGACAATTACTAACTATTTTTGTGTCCCGGAGTGATTTCCACGATTAATGAACCCTGGGGTGCGTTTACGTGTCGGTCATAAACACTCACAGTTTTAGCCGATTCTGGCCCGTTTCGTGGACTATTACTCACTGTTTTGGGGACTCAGAGTGATTTCCACGATTAACGAACCCTAGAGTGCGTTTACGTGTCGGTCATCAAAACTCATAGTTTTGGCCGATTTTGGCCCGTTTCGTGGACAATTACTCACTGTTTTGGGGTTCCAGAGTGATTTCCAGGATTAACGAACCATGGGGTGCGTTTTACGTGTCGGTCATCAACACTCGCGGTTTTTATCGATTCTGACCTATTTCGTGGACGATTACTCACCGTTTTGGGTCCTAAAGCGATTTCCATGGTTGTTGATCCCCAAGGTGCGCTGACATGTCGGTCATCAACAATTGCAGTTTTGGCCGATTCTGGCCCGTTTCTTGGACTATTACTCACTGTTTTGGGGTCCCGGAGTGATTTCCACGATTAACGAACCCTGGGGTGCGTTTACGTGTCGGTCATCAACACTCACAGTTTTGGCCGATTCTGGCCCGTTTCGTGGACAATTACTCACTGTTTTGGGGTCCTAGAGTGATTTCCACCATTAATGAACCTTGGGGTGCGTTTACGTGTCGGTCATCAACATTCACAGTTTTGGCCGATTCTGGCCCGTTTCATGGAAAATTACTCACTTCTTTGGGATCCCAGAGTGATGTCACGACCGGTTTTCCAATAAAATGCTTATTGAGAAACTGACCTTAATATAGACCAGTATAGGAAAATCTCCTTACTGGTAGACAAATCCTTGATACAGAAATCCAGAAGTACTAATTATTTTACAAGGTTGAGCTATTGCTGCTCAACAATTTATTACAAGCACGCCAATATTATACATAAAGGCGGATATGACACAAGGGTATGGTGGCATACTACTGACTCGTAATAGAAGTGGTGGTGGATATGTCATAGTGAAGTGGGTGACATGACTCCTAATCTTACAGCTCATCGAGCGTCGGAGTGAGGCTTGATGATTTTATTCGGGTAGCGGAAGCGTATATGATACAAGCAACCAATTCTAGGATCGCACGGGACTGACTAGGACTCCTCTAGGCGTCGGACTCGCTATCGTACTCTTCATCCATAAGATCGCCTTCGTCAACATCTGGCCAAATCAACAAGCCAGGTGAGTACTTTGAATGTACTCGCAAGACAGTTTGGACATAAGATATAACAGATGCAAACATGATGCACATGAGCAGATTAGTGATGCATGCTTAAATAATAAATTTTTGCACGGCAGGTTAATTAAAAAGGAAGCCAGGCGGTAGTCCTCCCGAAATCCCAATAAAAGTAGCTGAAATCCGATCGGGTGTCTGAAGCGACGCCTCGAAGGGTAGAAATAAATTAACATGCCGCAGTCAGGCGTCAGAGCGACACCACATAGAGGGCTTATACTGAAATGTAAACAACAGTGCATGCCACAGTCAGACGTCTACGCGACATCTCGAAAAGGGCTTATAATGAAAGTAAATAACAGTGCATGCCACAGTCGGACGTCTACGCGACATCTCGAAAAGGGCTTATAACAAAACAATAAACAACAAGAATGCCACAGTCGGACGTCTACGCGACATCACATAAAGGGCTTATAACAAAATAAACAGCAAGAATGCCACAGTCGGACGTCTACGCGATGTCACATAAAGGGCTTATAACAAAGATAAACAACAAGAATGCCACAGTCGGACGTCTACGCGACGTCACATAAAGGACTTATATTTCATCATCCGAACTCAAGTTGTTCATGAAATTATGTCACTTCAAGAAAATACTCAGTAGTAATAAACAGGTTAGTCCATCCACAGGAATGACATTCAGCCGGGCTTACCACTCAAGTTTGTTCACCGGAGATTGTCACCTAAACCTACATCGAGGCCCACACAGATAAGTTGATTATAGTCCTTGACTATAGGTACGGTTACTGGAATGATTTTGACTCTGCAGAGCTTGTACTATTTAACCACAACCAACGGATTCCAGTAGTCACAACAGACTACTTCCGTTTACGATAGTTCAGAGGAAACTCATCTAACCAGTACACACCCATTCCACATCCCGATGCCAGGAATCACCCTAGGCATTGTTCAAGAAAAACTTTGAGACGGTGAGGCTACAACCTCGAGTAGCATGGGATCAAATTTATATCGCGCGCTCTAAGGGGTGCCCCCCTCTCGGTCCCAACCGGAAACACCCATGCCCCCTGACCGGATGACTGGCTTTAATCCAGGGCCATGGAACCCTCATCCTAGCCCCTTTGTTTGGTGTGTACGCGGAAAGAGGTTTGCAACCTACTTAACCATATTCTTTGCAGAAAACATGTGGTAGCACACAAAAAGGTTACGGACGGTAACGTGACTTGATTCACGTTAACACTGGAGTTGAACGGTTTGTCATAAGACTGGCATGCTTCAACAATACCATCTTACCACCTCTCATGTCACGACATGATTAGCTTATCTCCCATCAGATACACATCGAGTTTTGAAGCTCACTTGTAGTTACTTTGCATGCAATATAACAATTATCGATGCTCATATAAACATGTCATGAACTAACTACTCAAGCAAACATGGAAAACACTCATCATATCAAAGGTTCAAACATGCTTGCCTAGTTCGGAGTAGTCGGAGTCTAGCTCCGCGAAGTTTGCGGTTCCGTCACCTCCTCCGGTATCTACGGTATAAAGAAAACACGTACTAACGTAAATACCGTGTGTGCACAAAAAGTGTTCCAAATATTTTTCAAATAAATATGATAAAAAACTAGACAGAAAACTAAAGATGACAGAAAAAGAATCAAATCAAAACCACCTTTTGTTTAAAAGTTATTAATGTTTTGGCCCAAGGACTTATTTGTAATGAAACAGAAAGTTTCCAGGGGGTAGCTTATAAAAACGGAAAACGTTTCGTTAAGAAATACGCTAACCCCAAAGGAACATGCACTCTGCCCGAAGGCGTTTTCAGAAAACGGTTCGATAAAATGGGAAAAAGCTGACGAGGGGTCCCACCCATCAGGTTTGAATTTTCAAACAGAGTCACCGGCGCCCGAAGGCTGCGGTGGTCGCCGGCGGTGATCCACGGCGAGGTAGGGGGAAAGGGAGGTACCTACGGGTTCCTTGGGTCCTTCCGCACCTGTGGGTGGTGGAGTTGGTCGTCGGAGAGCCCCACGTCGAAGGCGGCCCCAACTCCGGCGGACGGTTGTTCCGGTGTTGTTGTATCTCGCCGGGGAGGGCTGCAAAGGTCGAATTGGGGCTCGGGTTAGATCATTGGGTGGAGTAGGAGGCAAATGGCACGATCTGGAAGGTGGGGGTGGTCTCACCTGAGTGAATCACGCCGGAGGCCGAGGCGGATCGGGGTGGCCGGAGTCGGGGAAGGAGACCTCCTCAGGGTACTCCTAGTGGTTATGCGGGGCTCTGGTGAGGTGTAGGTGTGGTGCCGGGTCGAGAACGAGCCCGAGAGCTCCTTTTATAGCTGGTCCGAGGCGGTGGCTGCGAACGGGATAACTCCGGTGACGATTACGGCGGGGCAGTGGTCGGTCAGGTGGTTTAGGGGGCTAGGCATCACCGTGAGGGTCTAATGGTTCCGTTCAAGTGCTAAGTTTGGCCTGCCTTGGTTGATACTCCAAGTTCCCGAGGGAACGGCGCACGGGGCTCGTCGGCGGAAGAGAGCAAGCTCTGCGCTGCTTAGGCGACGGCGACGGTGCCGCAGCGAGCACAGGCAAGCAGACAACCACACGGAGGCCTCGGGTGGCTTTGGGCGGTCTTTGGGCCGAGCGAAAGGTGGTCTTGATCCTGGCGGCCGCCACGGGTGGCTCTGCCACCACCTTGAAGCTGCCGGCGTCGGTGAGACATGTCACCACCGACGATGGTGCCTGGCCCAAATGACCATGCGGCGCTCTGGATAAGGAGGGGGAACAGGGAGCAAGGCGCCACTGCAGTTACTGGCGAGATCGACGCCGTGCTCTGAAGAAAACGACACTGACGGCGAAACAGAAACACTGAAAGTCTGAACTTTCTGAATTTGAACAGCAACAGTGCCTGCCAGGTGCTCGATGAAATGATTTTGGCATGTGGAGAAATTTTCTGGAGCTGATCTTTGGTGAGGTGACCTCTCAATGCACCAAGGGGTGGCCTGATTTATCTCAGAATTTTTGGAGAAGAAAAATATTGAATTTCACAAAAAATGACAAATTTGGTCCAAACTTGCAGTGAGCAAAACCTGAAAATTTTGAATTGTGGAAGAGTGGATCTTGATGGATCTAGGTTGGGGGTGCTAAGGACTAGTCAGAGGAATTGGTTTGGGATCAAGACTCAAAAGAAATCAGGTACTTCCTTTGAAAATCACCTAGGTCCAAAATAAAAGACAGAAATAGTTTTGGGGAAAAAATAAATAGAATAAAAATCAGAAATGGGTTGAACTTGCTAGGATTGGATATTTGACTTAACCCAAAGCGGGGGGAGAGGTTTTGGAAGAAATTTTTAAACATGAGGCATGGCAACAGAGAGTGGTTTGAATAAAAAAGAATAAATCAAAAACCCATAGGCTTTCTTTTTAAATGAAAAACTTTTCAAAATTAATTGTGGTGAGTCAACACCAATGGAAAGCCTTTAATATCAAACATCAAGGTTGAGGATGACCCAAAATAAAAAAAATATTTGTCATAAGAGAAAATATTTGAGAAGGAGAGTCTTTTTAAAAGATTTTGAATAGCCTCCTTCAAATCAAACAAAGAATTTGCTAAAAACCAAATCAAAATTTTTGGAGTGTCACAACACCTACCCCCTTAGGAAAAATCTCGTCCCCGGGATTTCAGCGAATCCTCAAATAGGTGTGGGTGCTCTGTCCGAAGAAAATCCTCTCTTTCCCATGTTGCTTCATCCTCGGTGTGATTGCTCCACTGAACTCTGAAAAACTTAATTGTTTTCTGATAGGTCCTCCTTTCAGACTCCTCCAATATTTTTATTGGACGTTCCCTGTTGGTGAGGTCTTGTTGCACGTCAATGTCTTCATGAGATACATGCTTCTCTGGGTTGCTTACGCATTTCCTCAACTATGAGACGTGGAACACGTCGTGGACGTCTGACAGTTCTTCGGGTAGGTCTAGCTGGTAGGCTACTGTGCCTCTTCGCGCAACTACACAGAAGGGTCCGATGAATCTTGGTGCTAGCTTTCCTTTAACTTTGAATCATTGCAGGCCCCTCATAGGCGATACTCATAGGTACACATACTCACCGGGTTCAAAACTGACTCCCCGATGTTTTAGATCATAATAACTCTTCTGTCGGCTTTGAGCTGTCTTGAGTCGGTCCCTGATTAGCTTAACTTTCTCCTCAGCTTCCTTGAGCATGTCTGGGCTGAAGATACGACTGTCTCCGATCTCTGACCAATTTAGTGGGGTACGACATCTCCGCCCGTACAAGGCTTCAAAAGGTGCCATTTGTAGGCTGGCTTGCTAACTGTTGTTGTATGCGAACTCGGCATATGGCAAGCTTTCTTCCCAACTGGTTCCATAGGTGAGGACACACGCTCTCAGCATGTCCTCTAGTATTTGGTTTACCCGTTCAGTTTGTCCATGAGTCTGGGGGTGGTATGCTGCTAGTTGAGTTCCCAGAGCTTGTTCAATTGATCCCAAAATCTAGAGACGAATTGGGTGCCTCTGTCAGATATCATAGTCTTTGGAACTCCATGCAGACAGACGATACGGGAGAGATAAAGCTTGGCAAGCTTCTGAGTGGTGTGGGTTGTCTTTACTGGAATGAAATGTCCCACCTTAGTCAGTTTATCTGTGATGACCCATATGGCATCATTTCCGTATCGTCACCGAGGTAGTCCGACAATAAAATCCATTCCAATCTCGTCCCGTTTCCACTCGGGTATCTTGTTTGGCTGTAATAGTCCGGCTGGTTTCTGATGCTCGGCTTTAATGCACTGACATGAATCACAACATGCAATGAATGTGGCTATATCCCTTTTCGTACCGTGCCACCAAAATTTTTCCTGTAGGTCCTTGTACATTTTGGTCCCTCTAGGATGGATTGAATACAGAGCGGTGTGGCCTTCAGCTAGAATTTTCTGTCTGAGTTCTTCCATATTTGGTACACAAAGTCTGTCTCCGTACCATAATATTCCCTTATAGTCTATGCAGAATTTCGTGGCCTTGCCCAAACTCACTTTTCTTTTTATGCCTTCGATGCTAGGGTGTCCATGCTGGGCCTCCTTAATCTGTTCTATTAGGGTAGGCTGTATTTCCAAATTCGACACGTTGCCTTCTGTGACCATTACCAAGTTGAGTTTAGCGAACTCTTGCTGAAATTCAGGTCTCAAGTTTGGCAGACTGCCGTTGCCCGAGCTGGGGTTCCGACTAAGAGCATCTGCCACTACATTTGCTTTTCCCGGGTGGTAGTGGATGCCAACATCATAATCTTTTACGAGTTCCAACTAGCGCCATTGCCGCAAATTGAGCTCTGGTTGTGTGAAAATATACTTCAGGCTTTAATGGTTCGTATGTATTTCACAACGATTCCCAAGCAAAAAGTGCCTCCACTCTTTGAGTGCATGAATGACTGCTGCCAACTCTAAGTCATGAGTAGGATAATTTTCTTCATGCTTCCGTAGTTGCCTGGAAGCGTATGCAACTACTTTGCCTTCTTGCATTAATACGCACCCGAGGCCCTTCCGGGATGCGCCACAATACACTTCGAAATTTTTGTGGATGTCTGGTACGACCAATACTGGTGTTGTTGTCAATTTCCATTTGAGTTCTTGGAAGCTTTTCTCGCAGGCTTCAGTCCACACAAGCTTCTTATCCTTCTTGAGTAATTGTGTCATTGGTTTTGCTATGGTGGAGAATCCTTCAATAAACCTGCGGTAATATCCTGCCATTCCCAAGAAACTTCATACATCTGTTACACTGGCTGGTGGTTTCCAACCAATTACGGCCTTGACCTTTTTTGGGTCTACGACCACACCTTCTTGGGTCAGTACATGGCCTAGGAAACCAACCTGTCTTAACCAAAAATCACATTTGCTGAACTTGGCGTACAATTGATGCTTCCTTAATTCTCCCAGTACAATCTTGAGATGTCCAACATGCTCTTCTGGTGTCTTGCAGTATACCAAAATATCATCGATGAACACCACAACAAACTTGTCCATAAATTTCATAAACACTTTGTTCATGAGGTGGAAAAAATATGCGGGGCGTTAAATGGGTCAAATGGCATTACTGTAAACTCATACAGTCCGTATCTGGAGGTGAATGTTGTCTTGGGGATATCTTCTGTCTGTACTTTTAATTGATCATACCCCGACCTTAAATCAATTTTTGAGAAAACCTTGGCCTGTGCGAGCTGGTCAAATAAGTCATTTATCCGTGGCATTGGATATTTGTTTTTGATGGTGACCATGTTGAGTGCTCGATAGTCTATACATAACCTTAGTGTCCCATCCTTTTTCTTGGCAAATAATACTGGTGAACCCCAAGGAGAGGAGCTGGCTCAAATAAATCCTTTGTCCAGTAATTCCTTTATTTCCTTCTTTAATTCTTCCAATTCAGAGGGTGCCATCCTATAGGGTTTCTTATAAATGGGGGTGGTTCCAGGTGCTAGTTCAATGATGAACTCTACCTCACGGTCTGGTGGCATGCCTGGTAGTTCTTCGGGAAATACGTCAGGGAACTCACATACCACTGGAACTTTGCTTAACTCTGAAAAGTCCACCTTGTTCAACTTTGGTTGCCGTGACCTCTGTCTTTCTTGAGCTGTAATTTTTATCGTCTTCCCGTGATGATGGGTAAGAATTACAGTCCGATTGAAGCAGTCGATAAATCCCTTGTTGGTGGTTAACCAGTCCATTCGTAGGATAACATCCTATCCCTTATTTTCCAATACAATGAGGTTTGCCTAAAATTTTAATCCTTCAATCTCAATAACCACACCTTGGCAGTAACTCTGAGTGATTTGCTTAACCCCGGGGGACTTGATGATCATGGATTTTTCCAAGGGAAGCATTGAAAAACCATGTTGGAAAGCAAATTTCTTTGAAATGAACGAGTGAGAAGCTCCAGAATCAAACAAAACGGTGGCAGGTATTGTGTTGACAGGGAACGTCCGAGTACGATATCCGGGGCATTCTGTGCTTCCTCCTTGGTCACATGGTTCAGGTGACCCTTCCTGTGGTTGTTATTGGGGTTGAAGTTGTCTCGCTTGGGCGTTGAATTATTGCCACCGTTGTTCGGCTTGGGGGCCGAGTTTCTTGGCTTTGGACACTGTTTGGCATAGTGTCCTTCTTCCCCACAAGCGTAGCAAGTAACACCTGGGCGGTACGTAAAAACCTTGTCCCTTGCATGAAAATGTTTGTTTGGGCGTGGAACATTTGTCGGGGACTTGTTTGCTCCATTCTTCTGAACTTCAGTCTTGTGCCGGTTGTTGCGAGCATGAGTGGTCTAGTCTCTTTTGCGCTTGCGAAAATCTTCCAAGCGGCGCTCATTTTCCAATGTAATGGCTTTGTCCACAAGTGTCTTGAAATCTAGAAAGGTGTGTACGACGAGCTGGCATTTTAGTGCTGGTGCCAGACCGTCCAGGAATTTTTCCATCTTTTTGTTTTCAGACATATGCTCTTCGTTGGCGTAACGAGATAATTGAGTAAACTGACTGTTGTACTCAGTCACCGTCATGCCTCTCGGCTTGAGGTCGTCAAATTCCCTCTTCTTGATTTTCATAATGCTCCTGGGAATGTGCGCCCCACGAGAACCTTCTTTATATTCTTCCCAGGTGATGTCATTTTCATTGGGGTGCATGTGTAGGAAATTTTCCCACCATGATGCAGCTGCTCCAATGAGATAGTGAGGTGCATATAGTACCTTCTCACGGTTTGAACATTGTGCAATAATGAATTTCCTCTCAATGTCCCGAAGCCAATCATCGGCCTCAAGAGGTCTATCACTGTGAGAGAACGTTGGGGGACGCGTCTTCTGTAGTTCAGACAATTTAGATTGCTGCTGATATGGTCCACGATGATTCCCCATATTAATAACATGGTTCATCATTTCTTGATGCTGTTGCTGACTTTCCTCATAAGACGACATATTTCAGAATATGCTGCTTCACTGCCTTGCTGACTTGACTGTCCCTGTGTGAAATTGTTGCTCGTCTGGGTACCAAAATTTTCTTCCGGCGGACTTGGCATGGAACGAGTCCAAGGACGAGGCATTTTCTAGTCTGGGGTATTTTTGTAAATCTCATGAGAAAAACTTAGAGGCAAAATAAATCATTTTTCAAAGGCGGAAATTTAAGAACTCAACATTTTTCAAGGAAATGCTTGATTGCGCACGGAGAAGGACCGCTTAGTACATATCTTACATGCAAGCAGTAATTATACAATACATCACTCAGGATGTGCGTACACATTCCTGACATGTTATTTAGGTTAGTGCACTTCTCCCAGTTCCTACATGATGCGCACACAGACTACTTCTCACAACCTATATACATATAAACATATCACACAAGCTGGTACATCGCACCGCTGCTAGGCGCACTCAGTCGGAGATGGTAAGTACTTCCCTCGGCCTGCCAAGGGTAAGATCCAGTGGTGCTGGAGACTCAGCCTCCTCCTCCTCACTAATAGGCTCCAGGCGTGAAGCACTGAGTTGTGGAGCTGGTGCGGGTGCGGTAGGTGGTGCAGCTCTGACTGGAGTAGGAGCGATGACTTGGTCAAATTCTTCAGGAGTAGGCAGGCGGTGAGCAGAGGCGCGGATGGCAAGAGTATAGGATGTTGTGGACGAGACGAATGTCAGTGGTGGTTCTGTATGGAGGAGCTCCCTCCTGTAGGCGGAACACCCCTGCACGGTGTCCATACGAGCAGCCAGAAGGTCCTCCACGAGGTTATCAAAAGTTGCCTCCAGAGCTTTGAGATATTCGACCAACATCTCAATAGCCTCATCTCTCTCCCCCCTAGCGCAAGCGAATGCATAGTGACACGTGTATGGCACGTGGCATGGAAGCTAGCGGTAGCGACAGGTCTTCATTGAAGGAAGAATATCCCGAAGACGAGCTATCGCCTCACGGGCAGCCATCTGCAAAGCATGCCTCTCCGTAGGCATAGCTCTTCCCACAAATCGGAGGCGGCGAAACTCAACACGTCCTGCCTTGAACTGCACCGCGGCCTGGTGCATAGACAGACTGTCGCTGATCTTGTCCTGGTAGAGTGTGAACTCCGGACGAGTCGACGGCCCAATCGCGACCTTGACGATGGAGACGAGAAGCTTGACAAACCCCTCAGGCACATTCGCGAACACCTGTGACTCACAGTCGTTGCCAGCCATCTACAAAAGTAGGCAAAAATTCTGAATAGTCAGATCATAAATTTATGCTGACTGTCAGAAAATGATTACATTTTCAAAATAGTAAAATAGCACTTATTACGCTAATAACCGATTAGCGATCGCACCTAGTGGCTTCCTACAGTCAGCCTGGCTCTGGTACCAAGTTTGTCACGACCGGCTTTCCAATAAAATGCTTATTGAGAAACCGACCTTTATATAGACCAGTATAGGAAAATCTCCTTACTGGTAGACAAATCCTTGATACAGAAATCCAGAAGTACTAATTATTTTACAAGGTTGAGCTATGGCTGCTCAACAATTTATTACAAGAACACCAATATTATACATAAAGGCGGATATGACACAAGGGTATGGTGGCATACTACTTACTCGTAATAAAAGTGGTGGTGGATATGTCACAGTGAAGTGGGTGACATGACTCCTAATCTTACAGCTCATCGAGCGTCGGAGTGAGGCTCGATGATTTTATTCGGGTAGCGGAAGCGTATATGATACAAGTGACCAATTCCAGGATCGCACGGGACTGACTGGGACTCCTCTAGGCGTCGGACTCGCTATCGTACTCTTCATCCATAAGATCGCCTTCGTCAACATCTGGCCAAATCAACAAGCCAGGTGAGTACTTTGAATGTACTTGCAAGACAGTTTGGACATAAGATATAACAGATGCAAACATGATGCACATAAGCAGATTAGTGATGCATGCTTAAATAATAAATTTTTGCACGGCAGGTTAATTAAAAAGGAAGTCAGGCAGTAGTCCTCCCGAAATCCCAATAAAAGTAACTGAAAACTGATCGGGTGTCTGAAGCGACGCCTCGAAGGGTAGAAATAAATTAACATGCTGCAGTCGGGCGTCAGAGCGACACCACATAGAGGGCTTATACTGAAATATAAACGACAGTGCATGCCACAGTCAGACGACTACGCGACATCTCGAAAAGGGCTTATAATGAAAGTAAATAACAGTGCATGCCACAGTCGGACGTCTACGCGACATCTCGAAAAGGGCTTATAACATAAAAATAAACAACAAGAATGCCACAGTCGGACGTCTACGCGATGTCACATAAAGGGCTTATAACAAAATAAACAGCAAGAATGCCACAGTCGGACGTCTACGCGACGTCACATAAAGGGCTTATAACAAAGATAAACAACAAGAATGCCATAGTCGGACGTCTACACGACGTCACATAAAGGACTTATATTTCATCATCCGAACTCAGGTTTTTCATGAAATTATGTCACTTCAAGAAAATACTCAGTAGTAATAAACAGGTTAGTCCATCCACAGGAATAACATTCAGCCGGGCTTACCACTCAAGTTTGTTCACCGGAGATTGTCACTGAAACTGACACTGAGACTGACACAGATAAGTTGATTATAGTCCTTGACTATAGGTACGGTTACTGGAATGATTTTGACTCTGCAGAGCTTGTACTATTTAACCACAACCAACGGATTGCAGTAGTCACAGCAGACTACTTCCGTTTACGGTAGTTCAGAGGAAACTCATCTAACCAGTACACACCCATTCCACATCCCGATGCCAGGAATCACCCTAGGCATCGTTCAAGAAAAACTTTGAGACGGGGAGGCTACAACCTCGAGTAGCATGGGATCGAATTTATATCGCGCGCTCTAAGGGGTGCCCCCCTCTCGGTCCCAACCGGAAACACCCATGCCCCCTGACCAGATGACTGGCTTTAATCCAGGGCCATGGAACCCTCATCCCGGTCCCTCTGTTTTGTGTGTACGCGGAAAGAGGTTTGCGGTTCCGTCACCTCCTCCGGTATCTACGCTATAAAGAAAACGCGTACTAACATAAATACCGTGTGTGCTCAAAAAGTGTTCCAAATAGTTTTCAAATACATATGATAAAAAACTAGACAGAAAACTAAAGATGAGAGAAAAAGAATCAAATCAAAACCACCTTTTGTTTAAAAGTTATTAAAGTTTTGGCCCAGGGACTTATCTGTAATGAAACAGAAAGTTTCCAGGGGGTAGCTTATAAAAACAAAAAACATTTCGTTTAGAAATACACCAACCCCAAAGGAGCACGCACTCTGCCCGAAGGCGTTTTCAGAAAACGGTTCGATAAAAAGGGAAAAAGCTGACGAGGGGTCCCACCCGTCAGGTTTGAATCTTCAAACAGAGTCACCGGCGCCCGAAGGCTGGGGTGGTCGCCGGCGGCGATCCACGGCGAGGTAGGGAGAAAGGGAGGTACCTACGGGTTCCTTGGGTCCTTCCGCACCTGTGGGTGGTGGAGTTGGTCGTCGGAGAGCACCATGTTGACGGCGGCCCCAACTCCGGCAGACGGTGGTTCGGGTGTTGTTGGATCTCGCTGGGGAGGGCTGCAAAGGTCGAATTGGGGCTCAGGTTAGATCATTGGGTGGAGTAGGAGGCGACTGGCACGGTCTGGAAGGCGGGGGTGGTCTCACCTGAGTGAATCACGCCGGAGGCCAAGGCGGATCGGGGTGGCCGGAGTCGGGGAAGGAGACCTCCTCGGGGTACTCCTAGTGGTTAGGCGGGGCTCTGGTGAGGTGTAGGTGTGGTGCGGGGTCGAGAACAAGCCCAAGGGATCCTTTTATAGCTGGTCCGAGGCGGTGGCCGCGAACGGGGTAACTCCGGTGACGATTACGGCGGGGCAGTGGTCGGTCAGGTGGTTTAGGGGGCTAGGCATCACCGTGAGGGTCTAATGGTTTTGTTCAAGTGCTAGGTTTGGCCTGCCTTGGTTGATACTCCAAGTTCCCGACGGAACGGCGCACGGGGCTCATCGGCGGCAGAGAGCACGCTCTGCGCTGCTCAGGCCACGGCGACGGTGCCGCAGCGTGCACAGGCAAGCAGACAGCCACGCGGAGGCCTCGGGTGGCTTGGGCGGTGCTGGACGGCGCCGAAAAGTGGTGCTGATCCCTGTTGGCCGCCACGGGTGGCTCTGCCATCGCAGAAGCTGCCGGTGTCGGTGAGACACGTCACCACCGACAATGGTGCCCGTCCAAATGACCATGCAGCGCTCTGGATAAGGAGGGGGAACAGGGTGCAAGGCGCCACTGCAGTTACTGGCGAGATCGACGCCGTGCTCTGAAGAAAACAACCCTGACGGCGAAACAGGAACACTGAAAGTCTGAACTTTCTGAATTTGAAGAGCAACAGTGCATGCCAGGTGCTCGATGAAATGATTTTGGCATGTGGAGAAATTTTCTGGAGCTGATCTTTGGTGAGGTGACCTCTCAATGCACCAAGGGGTGGCCTGATTTATCTCAGAATTTTTGGAGAAGAAAATATTGAATTTCACCAAAAATGACAAATCTGGTCCAGACTTGCAGTGAGCAAAACTTGAAAATTTTGAATTGTGGAAGAGTGGATCTTGATGGATCTAGGTTGGGGGTGCTAAGGACTAGTCAGAGGAGTTGGTTTGGGATCAAGACTCAAAAGAAATCAGGTACTTCCTTTGTAAATCACCTAGGTCCAAAAGAAAAGACAGAAATAGTTTTGGGGAAAAAATAAATAGAATAAAAAACAGAAATGGGTTGAACTTGCTCGGATTGGATATTTGACTTGACCCAAAGTGGAGGGAGAGGTTTTGGAAGAAATTTTTAAACATGACGCATGGCAACAGAGAGTGGTTTGAATAAAAAAGAATAAATCAAAAACACATAGGCTTTCTTTTTAAATGAAAAACTTTTCAAAATTAATTGTGGTGAGTCAACACCAATGGAAAGCCTTTAATATCAAACATCAAGGTTGAGGATGACCCAAAATAAAAAAAATATTTGTCATAAGAGAAAATATTTGAGAAGGAGTCTTTTTAAAAGATTTTGAATAGCCTCCTTCAAATCAAACAAAGAATTTGCTAAAAACCAAATCAAATTTTTTGGAGTGTCACAACACCTACCCCCTTAGGAAAAATCTCGTCCCCGATATTTCAGCTGATCCTCAAATAGGTGTGGGTGCTCTCTCCAAAGAAAATCCTCTCTTTCCCATGTTGCTTCATCCTCGGTGTGATTGCTCCACAGAACTCTGAAAAACTTAATTGTTTTCTGACAGGTCCTCCTTTCAGACTCCTCCAATATTTTTATTAGACGTTCCCTGTAGGTGAGGTCTGGTTGCACGTCAATGTCTTCATAAGATACATGCTTCTCTGGGTTGCTTACGCATTTCCTCAACTGTGAGACGTGGAACTCTAGGGTGCGTTTACGTGTCGGCCATCAACGCTCACAGGTTTGGCTGATTTTTGGCCCATTTCATGGACTATTACTCACTGTTTTGGGGTCCTGGAGTGATTTCCACGATTAATGAACCCCGGGGTGCATTTACATGTCCGTCATCAACACTCACAGTTTTGGCCGATTCTGGCCCGTTTCGTGGACAATTACTCACTGTTTTGGGGTCCTAAAGTGATTTCCACGATTAATGAACCCTGGGGTGCGTTTATGTGTCGGTCATCAACACTCATAGTTTTGGCCGATTCTGGCCCGTTTCGTGGACAATTACTCACTGTTTTGGGATCCCAGAGTGATTTCCACGATTAACGAACCCCGAGTTGCATTTAGGTTTCGTGGGACCATTACTCACCGTTTTGGGGTCCCGAAGCGATTTCCATAGTTGTTCAACCGCAAGTTGCGCTTACGTGTCAGTCATCAACACTCACAGTTCTGGCTGATTCTGGCCCGTTTCGTAGAGTATTATTAACTATTTTGGGGCCCCGAAGTGATTTCCAACATTAACAAACCCGAGGGTGCGTTTACGTGTTGGTCATCAACACTCACAGTTTTTGCGGATTCTGGCCCGTTTCATGGACTATTACTAACTGTGTTGGGGTCCCAGAGTGATTTCCGTGATTAATGAACCCCGGAGTGTGTTTATGTGTTGGTCATCAACACTCACAGTTTTTGCCGATTCTGGCCCGTTTCATGGACCATTACTCACTATATGGGGCCCCGGAGTGATTTCCACGATTAACAAACCCTGGTGTGTGTTTAGGTGGCGGTCGTCAACATTCACAGTTTTTTGGCCGATTCTGGCCCGTTTCGTGGACTATTACTCACCATTTTGGGGTCCCAGAGTGATTTCCACGATAAATGAACCACGGGGTAAGTTCACGTGTCGGTCATCAACACTCATAATTTTGGCTGATTTTAGCCTGTTTCGTGGACAATTACTCACTGTTTTGTGGTCCTAGATTGATTTCCATGATTGACGAACCACGGGGTGCGTTTACGTGTCGGTCATCAACACTCATGGTTTTTGTCGATTCTGACCCGTTTCGTGGACTATTTCTCACCGTTTTGGGGTCCCAAAGCGATTTCCATGGTTGTTGAACCCCAAGGTGCGCTGACGTGTCAGTCATCAACAATTGCAATTTTGGCCGATTCTGGCCCGTTTCTTGGACTACTACTCATTTTTGGGGTCCCGAGTGATTTCCACGATTGACGAACACCGGGGTATGTTTACGTGTCGGTATCAACACTAACAGTTTTGGCCGACTCTGGCCCGTTTCGTGGACTATTACTCACTGTTTTGGGGTCCCAAGGTGATCTCCATGATTAATGAACTCCGGGGTGCGTTTACGTGTCAGTCCTCAATACTCACAGTTTTGGCCGATTTTGGCCCGTTTCGTGGATTATTTTATTCACTATTTTGGGGTCCCAAGGTGATTTCCATGATTAATGAACCCCGTGGCCCGTTTACGTGTCGGTCTTCAACATTCACAGTTTTGGCCGATTCTGGCCCGTATCATGGACAATTACTCACTGTTTTGGGGTCCTAAAGTGATTTCCACGATTAACGAATCCCGGGGTGCGTTTTCGTATCGGTCATCAACACTCACTGTTTTGACTCAGGCCCGTTTCATGGACAATTACTCACTTTTTTTGGATCCTAGAGTGATTTCCACGATTAACGAACCCCGGGTGCATTTATGTTTCGGTCATCCACACTCGCGGTTTTTGTCGATTCTAACCCGTTTCGTGGATCATTACTCACCGTTCCGAGGTCCCGAAGCGATTTCCATAGTTGTTCAACCACAAGTTGTGCTTACGTGTCGGTCATCAACACTCACAGTTCTGGCTGATTCTGGCCTGTTTCGTAGATTATTACTCACTATTTTGGGGCCCCGGAGTGATTTCCAACATTAACAAACCCCAGGGTGCGCTTACGTGTCGGAAATCAACACTCACAGTGTTTGCCGATTCTAGCCCGTTTCGTGGACTATTACTCACTCTTTTGGGGTCCGAGAGTGATTTCCACGATTAATGAACCCGGAGTGTGTTTCCGTGTTGGTCATCAACACTCATAGTTTTGCCGATTCTGGCCCGCTTGCGTGGACAATTACTCACGGTTGGGGCCCCGGAGTGATTTCCACGATTAATGAACCCCGTGCGCTTTACATGGCGGTCATCAACATTCACAATTTTTGGCCGATTCTGGCCCGTTTGCGTGGACAATCACTCACCATTTTGGGGTCCAAGAGTGATTTCCACGATAAATGAACCACGGTGTTAGTTCACGTTTTGGTCATCAACACAAACAGTTTTGGCCAATTCTGGCCCGTTTCATGGACAATTACTCATTGATTTGGGGTCCCAGATTGATTTCCACGATTGACGAACCACGGGGTGCGTTTACGTGTTGGTCATCAACACTCACGGTTTTTGTCGATTCTGACCCGTTTCATGGACTATTACACACTGTTTTGGGGTCCCAAAGCGATTTCCATGGTTGCTGAACCCCAAGGTGCGCTGACGTGTCGGTCATCAACAATTGCAATTTTGGCCAATTTTGGCCCGTTTCTTGGACTACTACTCATTTTGGGGTCCCGGAGTGATTTCCACGATTGACGAACACCGGGATATGTTTACGTGTCGGTCATCAACACTAACGGTTTTGGCCCATTCTGGCCCGTTTCGTGGACTATTACTCACTGTTTTGGGGTCCCAAGGTGATTTCCATGATTAACGAACTCCGGGGTGCGTTTACGTGTCGGTCCTCAACACTCACAGTTTTGGCCGATTTTGGCCCGTTTCGTGGATTATTACTCACTGTTTTGGGTTCCGGAGTGATTTCCACGATTAATGAACCCCGGGGCGCGTTTACGTGTCGGTCATCAACATTCACAATTTTGGCCGATTCTGGCCCGTATCGTAGACAATTACTCACTGTTTTGGGGTCCCAGAAGGATTTCGACGATTAACGAACCCCGGGGTGCATTTACGTTTCGGTCATCAACACTCACAGTTTTTGCCGATTCTAGCCCGTTTCGTGGACTATTACTCACTCTTTTGGGGTCCCGGAGTGATTTCCACGATTAATGAACCCGGGAGTGTGTTTCCGTGTTGGTCATCAACACTCATAGTTTTTGCCGATTCTGGCCCGCTTTAGGACAATTACTCACCGGTTGGGGCCGGAGTGATTTCCACGATTAATGAACCTCACTGCGTTTACATGGCGGTCATCAACATTCACAATTTTTGGCCGATTACGGCATGTTTCGTGGACAATCACTCACCATTTTGGGTTCCAAGAGTGATTTCCACGATAAACGAACCACGGGTAAGTTCACGCTTCGGTCATCAACACAAACAGTTTTGGCCAATTCTGGCCCGTTTCATGGACAATTACTCATTGATTTGGGGTCCCAGATTGATTTCCACGATTGACGAACCACGCGGTGCGTTTACGTGTTGGTCATCAACACTCACGGTTTTTGTCGATTCTGACCCGTTTCATGGACTATTACACACTGTTTTGGGGTCCCAAAGCGATTTCCATGGTTGTTGAACCCCAAGGTGCGCTAACGTGTCGGTCATCAACAATTGCAATTTTGGCCGATTCTGGTCCGTTTCTTGGACCACTACTCATTTTGGGGTCCCGGAGTGAATTGCACGATTGACGAACACCGGGATATGTTTACGTGTCGGTCATCAACACTAACAGTTTTGGCGATTACGGCCCGCTTTCGTGGACTATTACTCATTGTTTTGGGGTCCCAAGGTGATTTCCATGATTAACGAACTCCGGGGTGCGTTTACTTCTCGGTCATCAACACTCACTGTTTTGGCAGATTTTGGCCCGTTTCGTGGATTATTACTCACCGTTTTGGGTTCGGAGTGATTTACAAGATTAATGAACCCGGCGGCGTTTACGTGTCGGTCATCAACATTCACAATTTTGGCCGATTCTGGCCCGTATCGTAGACAATTACTCACTGTTTTGGGGTCCCAGAAGGATTTCGACGATTAACGAACCCCGGGGTGCATTTACATTTCGGTCATCAACACTCACGCTTTTTGCCGATTCTAGCCCGTTTAAGTGGACTATTACTCACTCTTTTGGGGTCCCGGAGTGATTTCCACGATTAATGAACCCGGGAGTGTGTTTCCGTGTTGGTCATCAACACTCATAGTTTTTGCTGATTCTGGCCCGTTTCATGGACAATTACTCACTTTTTTTGGATCCTAGAGTGATTTCCACGATTAACGAATCCTGGGGTGCGTTTATGTTTCGGTCATCAACACTCGCGGTTTTTATCGATTCTGACCCATTTCGTGGATCATTACTCACCGTTCCGAGGTCCCGAAGCGATTTCCATAGTTGTTCAACCACAAGTTGTGCTTACGTGTCGGTCATCAACACTCACGATTACGGCTGATTACGGCCTGTTTCATAGATTATTACTCACTATTTTGGAGCCCCGGAGTGATTTCCAACATTAACAAACCCCAGGGTGCGCTTACGTGTCGGAAATCAACACTCACAGTTTTTGCCGATTCTAGCCCGTTTCGTGGACTATTACTCACTCTTTTGGGGTCCCGGAGTGATTTCCACGATTAATGAACCCGGGAGTGTGTTTCCGTGTTGGTCATCAACACTCATAGTTTTTGCCGATTCTGGCCCGTTTCGTGGACAATTACTCACCGGTTGGGGCCCCGGAGTGATTTCCACGATTAATGAACCCCGCTGTGCGTTTACATGGCGGTCATCAACATTCACAATTTTTTGGCCGATTCTGGCCCGTTTCGTGGACAATCACTCACCATTTTGGGGTCCAAGAGTGATTTCCACGATAAATGAACCACGGGGTAAGTTCACGTTTCGGTCATCAACACAAACAGTTTTGGCCAATTCTGGCCCGTTTCATGGACAATTACTCATTGATTTGGGGTCCCAGATTGATTTCCACGATTGACGAACCACGGGGTGCGTTTACGTGTTGGTCATCAACACTCACGGTTTTTGTCGATTCGACCCGCTTTCATGGACTATTACACACTGTTTTGGGGTCCCAAAGCGATTTCCATGGTTGTTGAACCCCAAGGTGCGCTAACGTGTCGGTCATCAACAATTGCAATTTTGGCCGATTCTGGTCCGTTTCTTGGACCACTACTCATTTTGGGGTCCCGGAGTGAATTCCACGATTGACGAACACCGGGATATGTTTACGTGTCGGTCATCAACACTAACAGTTTTGGCGATTCTGGCCCGTTCGTGGACTATTACTCACTGTTTTGGGGTGCAAAGGTGATTTCCATGATTAACGAACTCCGGGGTGTGTTTACGTGTCGGTCCTCAACACTCACAGTTTTGGCCGATTTTGGCCCGTTTCGTGGATTATTACTCACTGTTTTGGGTTCCAAGAGTGATTTCCACGATTAACGAACCCCGGGGTGCGTTTACGTTTCGGTCATCAACACTCACAGTTTTGGCCGATTCTGCCCCGTTTCGTGGACTATTACTCACTGTTTTGGGGTCCCGGAGAGATTTCCACGAATAACGAACCCTGGGGTGCGTTTACGTTTCGGTCATCAGCACTCACGGTTTTGGCCGATTCTGACCCCTTTCAAGGACTATTACTCACCGTTTTGGGGTCCCGGAGAGATTTCCACGAATAACGAACCGGGAGTGTGTTTCCGTGTTGGTCATCGGCACTCATAGTTTTTTCCTATTCTGGCCCGTTTCGTGGACAATAACTCACGGTTGGGGCCGGAGTGATTTCCACGATCAACATTCACAATTTTTGGCGATTCTGGCCCGTTTCTTGGACAATCACTCACCATTTTGGGGTCCAAGAGTGATTTCCACGATAAATGAACCACGGGTAAGTTCACGTTTGGTCATCAACACAAACAGTTTTGGCCAATTCTGGCCCGTTTCATGGACAATTACTCATTGATTTGGGGTCCCAGATTGATTTCCACGATTGACGAACCACGCGGTGCGTTTACGTGTTGGTCATCAACACTCACGGTTTTTGTCGATTACGACCCGTTTCATGGACTATTACACACTGTTTTGGGGTCCCAAAGCGATTTCCATGGTTGTTGAACCCCAAGGTGCGCTTAACGTGTCGGTCATCAACAATTGCAATTTTGGCGATTCTGGTCCGTTTCTTGGACCACTACTCATTTTGGGGTCCCGAGTGAATTCCACGATTGGCGAACACGGGATATGTTTACGTGTCGGTCATCAACACTAACAGTTTTGGCGATTCTGGCCCGTTCGTGGACAATTACTCACTGTTTTTGGGTCCTATAGTGATTTCCATGATTAACGAACTCTGGGGTGCGTATACGTGTCGGTCCTCAACACTCACAGTTTTGGCGATTTTGGCCCGTTTAAGTGGATTATTACTCACTGTTTTGGGTTCCAAGAGTGATTTCCACGATTAATGAACCCGGGCGCGTTTACGTGTCGGTCATCAACATTCACAATTTTGGCGATTCTGGCCCGTTTCATGGACTATTACTCACTGTTTTGGGGTTTCAGAGTGATTTCCACAATTAACGAACCCCGGGGTGCATTTACGTGTCGGTCATCAACACTCACAGTTTTTGCCGATTCTAGCCCGTTTCGTGGACTATTACTCACTGTTTTGGGGTCCCGGAGTGATTTCCACGATTAATGAACCCCGGAGTGTGTTTCCGTGTTGGTCATCAACACTCATAGTTTTTGCCGATTCTGGCCCGTTTCGTGGACAATTACTCACTGTTTGGGCCGGAGTGATTTCCACGATTAATGAACTTGTGCGTTTAAATGGCTGTCATTAACATTCACATTTTTTGGCCGATTCTGGCCCGTTTCGTGGACAATCACTCACCATTTTGGGGTCCCAGAGTAATTTCCACGATAAATGATCCACAGGGAAGTTCACGTTTCGGTCATCAACACAAACAGTTTTGGCCAATTCTGGCCCGTTTCATGGACAATTACTCATTGTTTTGGGGTCCCAGATTGATTTCCACGATTGACGAACCACGGGGTGCGTTTACGTGTTGGTCATCAAGACTCGCGGTTTTTGTCGATTGACCCGTTTCATGGACTATTACACCTTTGTTTGGGGTCCCAAAGCGATTTCCATGGTTGTTGAACCCCAAGGTGCGCTAACGTGTCGGTCATCAACAATTGCAATTTTGGCCGATTCTGGTCCGTTTCTTGGACCACTACTCATTTTGGGGTCCCGGAGTGAATTCCACGATTGACGAACACGGGATATGTTTACGTGTCGGTCTTCAACACTCAGAGTTTAGGCCGATTCTGGCCCGGTTCGTGGACTATGACTCACTGTTTTGGGGTGCAAAGGTGATTTCCATGATTAACGAACTCCGGGGTGTGTTTACGTGTCGGTCCTCAACACTCACAGTTTTGGCGATTTTGGCCCGCTTCGTGGATTATTACTCACTGTTTTGGGTTCGGAGTGATTTCCACGATTAATGAACCCCGGCGGCGTTTACGTGTCGGTCATCAACATTCACAATTTTGGCGATTCTGGCCCGTATCGTGAAAAATTACTCACTGTTTTGGGGTCCCGGAAGGATTTCGACGATTAACGAACCGGGGTGCATTTACGTTTGGTCATCAACACTCACAGTTTTGCCGATTCTAGACCGTTTCGTAGACTATTACTCACTCTTTTGGGGTCCGAGAGTGATTTCCACGATTAATGAACCGGGAGTGTGTTTCCGTGTTGGTCATCAACACTCAAAGTTTTTGCCGATTCTGGCCCGTTTCGTGGACAATTACTCACCGGTTGGGGCCCCGGAGTGATTTCCACGATTAATGAACCCCGCTGTGCGTTTACATGGCGGTCATCAACATTCACAATTTTTTGGCCGATTCTGGCATGTTTCGTGGACAATCACTCACCATTTTGGGTTCCAAGAGTGATTTCCACGATAAACGAACCACGGGGTAAGTTCACGTTTCGGTCATCAACACAAACAGTTTTGGCCAATTCTGGCCCGTTTCATGGACAATTACTCATTGATTTGGGGTCCCAGATTGATTTCCACGATTAACGAACCACGCGGTGCGTTCGTGTTGGTCATCAACACTCACGGTTTTTGTCGATTCTGACCCGTTTCATGGACTATTACACACTGTTTTGGGGTCCCAAAGCGATTTCCATGGTTGTTGAACCCCAAGGTGCGCTAACGTGTCGGTCATCAACAATTGCAATTTTGGCCGATTCTGGTCCGTTTCTTGGACCACTACTCATTTTGGGGTCCCGGAGTGAATTGCACGATTGGCGAACACGGGATATGTTTACGTGTCGGTCATCAACACTAACAGTTTTGGCGATTCTGGCCCGTTCGTGGACTATTACTCATTGTTTTGGGGTGCAAAGGTGATTTCCATGATTAACGAACTCCGGGGTGTGTTTACGTGTCGGTCCTCAACACTCCACAGTTTTGGCGATTTTGGCCCGTTTCGTGGATTATTACTCACTGTTTTGGGTTCGGAGTGATTTCCACGATTAATGAACGCTGGTAGCGTTTACGTGTCGGTCATCAACATTCACAATTTTGGCCGATTCTGGCCCGTATCGTAGACAATTACTCACTGTTTTGGGGTCCCAGAAGGATTTCGACGATTAACGAACCCCGGGGTGCATTTACGTTTCGGTCATCAACACTCACAGTTTTTGCCGATTCTAGCCCGTTTCGTGGACTATTACTCACTCTTTTGGGGTCCCGGAGTGATTTCCACGATTAATGAACCCGGGAGTGTGTTTCCGTGTTGGTCATCAACACTCATAGTTTTTGCCGATTCTGGCCCGTTTCATGGACAATTACTCACTTTTTTAGGATCCTAGAGTGATTTCCACGATTAACGAACCCCGGGTGCATTTATGTTTCGGTCATCAACACTCGCGGTTTTTGTCGATTCTAACCCGTTTCGTGGATCATTACTCACCGTTCCGAGGTCCCGAAGCGATTTCCATAGTTGTTCAACCACAAGTTGTGCTTACGTGTCGGTCATCAACACTCACAGTTCTGGCTGATTCTGGCCTGTTTCATAGATTATTACTCACTATTTTGGAGCCCCGGAGTGATTTCCAACATTAACAAACCCCAGGGTGCGCTTACGTGTCGGAAATCAACACTCACAGTTTTTGCCGATTCTAGCCCGTTTCGTGGACTATTACTCACTCTTTTGGGGTCCTGGAGTGATTTCCACGATTAATGAACCCGGGAGTGTGTTTCCGTGTTGGTCATCAACACTCATAGTTTTGCCTATTCTGGCCCGTTTCGTGGACAATTACTCACCGGTTGGGGCCCGGAGTGATTTCCACGATTAATGAACCTCAATGTGCGTTTACATGGCGGTCATCAACACTCACAGTTTTTGCCGATTCTAGCCCGTTTCGTGGACAATTACTCACCATTTTGGGGTCCCAGAGTGATTTCCACGATAAATGAACCACGGGGTAAGTTCACGTTTCGGTCATCAACACAAACAGTTTTGGCCAATTCTGGCCCGTTTCATGGACAATTACTCATTGATTTGGGGTCCCAGATTGATTTCCACGATTGACGAACCACGCGGTGCGTTTACGTGTTGGTCATCAACACTCACGGTTTTTGTCGATCGACCCGCTTCATGGACTATTACACACTGTTTTTGGGTCCCAAAGATATTTCCATAGTTGTTGAACCCCAAGGTGCGCTTAACGTGTCGGTCATCAACAATTGCAATTTTGGCGATTCTGGTCCGCTTTCTTGGACCACTACTCATTTTGGGGTCCCGGAGTGAATTCCACGATTGGCGAACACCGGGATATGTTTACGTGTCGGTCATCAACACTAACAGTTTTGGCGATTCTGGCCCGCTTTCGTGGACTATTACTCACTTTGTTTTGGGGTGCAAAGGTGATTTCCATGATTAACGAACTCCGGGGTGTTTACGTGTCGGTCCTCAACACTCACAGTTTTGGCGATTTTGGCCCGTTTGTGGATTATTACTCACTGTTTTGGGTTCCAAGAGTGATTTCCACGATTAATGAACCGGGCGGCGTTTACGTGTCGGTCATCAACATTCACAATTTTGGCGATTCTGGCCCGTATCGTGAACAATTACTCACTGTTTTGGGGTCCCGGAAGGATTTGACGATTAACGAACCCGGGTGCATTTACGTTTCGGTCATCAACACTCACGATTTGCCGATTCTAGCCCGTTTGCGTGGACTATTACTCACTCTTTTGGGTTCCGGAGTGATTTCCACGATTAATGAACCCGGGAGTGTGTTTCCGTGTTGGTCATCAGCACTCATAGTTTTTGCCGATTCTGGCCCGTTTCGTGGACAATTACTCACCGGTTGGGGCCCCGGAGTGATTTCCACGATCAACATTCACAATTTTTTGGCCGATTCTGGCCCGTTTCTTGGACAATCACTCACCATTTTGGGGTCCAAGAGTGATTTCCACGATAAATGAACCACGGGGTAAGTTCACGTTTCGGTCATCAACACAAACAGTTTTGGCCAATTCTGGCCCGTTTCATGGACAATTACTCATTGATTTGGGGTCTCGGATTAATTTCCACGATTGACGAAACACGGGGTGCGTTTACGTGTTGGTCATCAACACTCACGGTTTTGTCGATTACGACCCGTTTCATGGACTATTACACACTGTTTTGGGGTCCCAAAGCGATTTCCATGGTTGTTGAACCCCAAGGTGCGCTTAACGTGTCGGTCATCAACAATTGCAATTTTGGCGATTCTGGTCCGTTTCTTGGACCACTACTCATTTTGGGGTCCCGGAGTGAATTCCACGATTGGCGAACACGGGATATGTTTACGTGTCGGTCATCAACACTAACAGTTTTGGCCGATTCTGGCCCGTTTCGTGGACTATTACTCACTGTTTTGGGGTGCAAAGGTGATTTCCACGATTAACGAACTCTGGGGTGTGTTTACGTGTCGGTCCTCAACACTCACAGTTTTGGCCGATTTTGGCCCGTTTCGTGGATTATTACTCACTGTTTTGGGTTCCAAGAGTGATTTCCACGATTAATGAACCCCGGGGCGCGTTTACGTGTCGGTCATCAACATTCACAATTTTGGCCGATTCTGGCCCGTATCGTAGACAATTACTCACTGTTTTGGGGTCCCGGAGTGATTTCTGCGATTAACGAACCCTGGGGTGCGTTTACGTTTCGGTCATCAACACTCACAGTTTTGGCCGATTCTGCCCCGTTTCGTGGACTATTACTCACTGTTTTGGGGTACCGGAGTGATTACCACGATTAACGAACCGGGAGTGTGTTTCCGTGTTGGTCATCAACACTCATAGTTTTTGCCGATTCTGGCCCGTTTGTGGACAATTACTCACCGGGTTGGGGCCGGAGTGATTTCCACGATTAACGAACCCCACTGTGCGTTTACGTGGCGGTCATCAACATTCACAGTTTTTTGGCCGATTCTGGCCCATTTCGTGGACAATTATTCACCATTTTGGGGTCCTAGAGTGATTTCCAAGATAAATGAACCATAGGGTAAGTTCACGTTTGGTCATCAACACAAACAGTTTTGGCCAATTCTGGCCCGTTTCATGGACAATTACTCATTGATTTGGGGTCCCGATTGATTTCCACGATTGGCCGAACCACGGGGTGCGTTTACGTGTTGGTCATCAACACTCACGGTTTTTGTCGATTCTCGACCCGTTTCATGGACTATTACTCTTTGTTTTGGGGTCCCAAAGCGATTTCCATGGTTGTTGAACCCCAAGGTGCGCTTAACGTGTCGGTCATCAACAATTGCAATTTTGGCGATTCTGGTCCGTTTCATGGACCACTACTCATTTTGGGGTCCCGGAGTGAATTCCACGATTGGCGAACACGGGATATGTTTACGTGTCGGTCATCAACACTAACAGTTTTGGCCGATTACGGCCCGTTCGTGGACTATTACTCACTGTTTTGGGGTGCAAAGGTGATTTCCATGATTAACGAACTCCGGGGAGCGTTTACGTGTCGGTCCTCAACACTCACAGTTTTGGCCAATTTTGCCCCGTTCCGTGGATTATTACTCACTGTTTTGGGTTCCGGAGTGATTTCCACGATTAATGAACCCCGGGGCGCGTTTACGTGTCGGTCATCAACATTCACAATTTTGGCCGATTCTGGCCCGTATCGTAGACAATTACTCACTGTTTTGGGGTCCCAGAAGGATTTGACGATTAACGAACCCGGGGTGCATTTACGTTTGGTCATCAACACTCACAGTTTTTGCCGATTCTAGCCCGCTTCGTGGACTATTACTCACTCAGTTGGGGTCCCGGAGCTATTTCCACGAATAATTATCACTTGAGAGATTTTACGTGTCGGTCATCAACACTCATATTTTTTGCCGATTCTGGCCCGTTTTCATGGACAATTACTCACTGTTTTTGGATCCCAGAGTGATTTCCACGATTAACGAACCCCGGGGTGCATTTACGTTTCGGTCATCAACACTCGCGGTTTTCATCGATTCTGACCCGTTTCGTGGACCATTACTCAGCGTTCCGAGGTCGGCGATTTCCATAGTTGTTCAACCACAAGTTGTGCTTACGTGTCGGTCATCAACACTCACAGATTACGGCTGATTACGGCCTGTTTCGTAGATTATTACTCACTATTTTGGGGCCCCGGAGTGATTTCCAAGATTAAGAAACCCTGTGGTGCGCTTACGTCGGAAATCAACACTCACAGTTTTGCCGATTCTAGCCCGTTTCGTGGACTATTACTCACTCTTTTGGGGTCCCGGAGTGATTTCCACGATTAATGAACCCGGGAGTGTGTTTCCGTGTTGGTCATCAACACTCATAGTTTTTGCCGATTCTGGCCCGTTTCGTGGACAATTACTCACCGGTTGGGGCCCCGGGTGATTTCCACGATTAATGAACCTCAACTGTGCGTTTACATGGCGGTCATCAACATTCACAATTTTTTGGCCGATTCTGGCCCGTTTCGTGGACAATCACTCACCATTTTGGGGTCCAAGAGTGATTTCAACGATAAATGAACCACGGGGTAAGTTCACGTTTGGTCATCAACACAAACAGTTTTGGCCAATTCTGGCCCGTTTCATGGACAATTACTCATTGATTTGGGGTCCCAGATTGATTTCCACGATTGACGAACCACGGGGTGCGTTTACGTGTTGGTCATCAACACTCACGGTTTTTGTCGATTCTGACCCGTTTCATGGACTATTACACACTGTTTTGGGGTCCCAAAGCGATTTCCATGGTTGTTGAACCCCAAGGTGCGCTAACGTGTCGGTCATCAACAATTGCAATTTTGGCCGATTCTGGTCCGTTTCTTGGACCACTACTCATTTTGGGGTCCCGGAGTGAATTCCACGATTGACGAACACCGGGATATGTTTACGTGTCGGTCATCAACACTAACAGTTTTGGCCGATTCTGGCCCGTTTCGTGGACTATTACTCACTGTTTTGGGGTGCAAAGGTGATTTCCATGATTAACGAACTCCGGGGTGTGTTTACGTGTCGGTCCTCAACACTCACAGTTTTGGCCGATTTTGGCCCGTTTCGTGGATTATTACTCACTGTTTTGGGTTCCCGGACTGATTTCCACGATTAATGAACCGGGCGGCGTTTACGTGTCGGTCATCAACATTCACAATTTTGGCGATTCTGGCCCGTATCGTGAACAATTACTCACTGTTTTGGGGTCCCGGAAGGATTTCGACGATTAACGAACCCGGGTGCATTTACGTTTGGTCATCAACACTCACAGTTTTTGCCGATTCCGGCCCGTTTCGTGGACTATTACTCACTGTTTTGGGGGCCGGGAGTGATTTCCACGATCAACGAACCCCGGGGTGCGTGTGTGTGTCGGTCATCAACACTCATAGTTTTGGCCGATTTTGGCCCGTTTCGTGGACAATTACTCACTTTTTTTGGATCCTAGAGTGATTTCCACGATTAACGAACCCCGGGTGCATTTATGTTTCGGTCATCAACACTCGCGGTTTTTGTCGATTCTAACCCGTTTCGTGGATCATTACTCACCGTTCCGAGGTCCCGAAGCGATTTCCATAGTTGTTCAACCACAAGTTGTGCTTACGTGTCGGTCATCAACACTCACAGTTCTGGCTGATTCTGGCCTGTTTCGTAGATTATTACTTACTATTTTGGGGCCCCGGAGTGATTTCCAACATTAACAAACCCCAGGGTGCGCTTACGTGTCGGAAATCAACACTCACAGTTTTTGCCGATTCTAGCCCGTTTCGTGGACTATTACTCACTCTTTTGGGGTCCCGGAGTGATTTCCACGATTAATGAACCGGGAGTGTGTTTCCGTGTTGGTCATCAACACTCATAGTTTTGCCGATTCTGGCCCGTTTAGTGGACAATTACTCACGGTTGGGGCCCGGAGTGATTTCCACGATTAATGAACCCCATTTGTGCGTTTACATGGCGGTCATCAACATTCACAATTTTTGGCCGATTCTGGCCCGTTTGCGTGGACAATCACTCACCATTTTGGGGTCCAAGAGTGATTTCCACGATAAATGAACCACGAGGTAAGTTCACGTTTGGTCATCAACACAAACAGTTTTGGCCAATTCTGGCTCGTTTCATGGACAATTACTCATTGATTTGGGGTCCCAGATTGATTTCCACGATTGACGAACCACGAGTGCGTTTACGTGTTGGTCATCAACACTCACGGTTTTTGTCGATTGACCCGTTTCGTGGACTATTACACACTGTTTTGGGGTCCCAAAGCGATTTCCATGGTTGTTGAACCCCAAGGTGCGCTGACGTGTCGGTCATCAACAATTGCAATTTTGGCGATTCTGGTCCGTTTCTTGGACCACTACTCATTTTGGGGTCGGAGTGATTTCCACGATTGACGAACACCGGGATATATTTACGTGTCGGTCATCAACACTAACAGTTTTGGCCGATTCTGGCCCGTTTCATGGACTATTACTCACTGTTTTGGGGTCCCAAGGTGATTTCCATGATTAACGAACTCTGGGGTGCGTATACGTGTCGGTCCTCAACACTCACAGTTTTGGCCGATTTTGGCCCGTTTCGTGGATTATTACTCACCGTTTTGGGTTCGGAGTGATTTCCATGATTAATGAACCCCGGGGCGCGTTTACGTGTCGGTCATCAACATTCACAGTTTTGGCCGATTCTGGCCCGTATCGTGGACAATTACTCACTGTTTTGGGGTCCCAGAAGGATTTCGACGATTAACGAACCCCGGGGTGCATTTACGTTTCGGTCATCAACACTCGCGGTTTTGCCGATTCTAGCCCGTTTCGTGGACTATTACTCACTCTTTTGGGGTCCGGAGTGATTTCCACGATTAATGAACCCGGAGTGTGTTTCCGTGGTGGTCATCAACAATCATAGTTTGGGCCGATTCTGGCCCGTTTCATGGACTATTACTCACGGTTGGGGCCGGGTGATTTCCACGATTAATGAACCCGCTGTGCGTTTACATGGCGGTCATCAACATTCACAATTTTTGGCCGATTCTGGCCCGTTTAGTGGACAATCACTCACCATTTTGGGGTCCAAGAGTGATTTCCACGATAAATGAACCACGGGTAAGTTCACGTTTGGTCATCAACACAAACAGTTTTGGCCTATTACGGCTCGTTTCATGGACAATTACTCATTGATTTGGGGTCCCATTGATTTCCACGATTGACGAACCACGGGTGCGTTTACGTGTATGTCATCAACACTCACGGTTTTGTCGATTCTGACCCGTTTCATGGACTATTACACACTGCTTTTGGGGTCCCAAAGCGATTTCCATTGTTGTTGAACCCCAAGGTTCGCTTAAGTGTCAGTCATCAACAATTGCAATTTTGGACGATTCTGGTCCGTTTCTTGGACCACAACACTTTTTGGGGTCCCGGATTGAATTCCACGATTGACGAACACCGGGATATGTTTACGTGTCGGTCATCAACACTAACAGTTTTGGCGATTCTGGCCCGTTCGTGGACTATTACTCACTTTGTTTTGGGGTGCAAAGGTGATTTCCATGATTAACGAACTCCGGGGTGTGTTTACGTGTCGGTCCTCAACACTCACAGTTTTGGCGATTTTGGCCCGTTTCGTGGATTATTACTCACTGTTTTGGGTTCCGGAGTGATTTCCACGATTAATGAACCCCGGGGAACGTTTACGTTTCGGTCATCAACATTAACAATTTTGGCGATTCTGGCCCGTGTCGTGAACAATTACTCACTGTTTTGGGGTCCCGGAAGGATTTCGACGATTAACGAACCCGGTGTGCATTTACGTTTGGTCATCAACACTCACAGTTTTGCCGATTCTAGCCCGTTTCGTGGACTATTACTCACTCTTTTGGGGTCGGGTGATTTCCACGATTAATGAACCGGAGTGTGTTTAGTGTTGGTCATCAACACTCATAGTTTTGCCGATTACGGCCCGTTTCATGGACAATTACTCACGGTTGGGGCCGGAGTGATTTCCACGATTAATGAACCTCACTGTGCGTTTACATGGCGGTCATCAACATTCACAATTTTTTGGCCGATTCTGGCCCGTTTCGTGGACAATCACTCACCATTTTGGGGTCCAAGAGTGATTTCCACGATAAATGAACCACGGGGTAAGTTCACGTTTCGGTCATCAACACAAACAGTTTTGGCCTATTCTGGCTCGTTTCATGGACAATTACTCATTGATTTGGGGTCCCAGATTGATTTCCACGATTGACGAACCACGGGGTGCGTTTACGTGTTGGTCATCAACACTCACGGTTTTTGTCGATTCTGACCCGTTTCATGGACTATTACACACTGTTTTGGGGTCCCAAAGCGATTTCCATGGTTGTTGAACCCCAAGGTGCGCTAACGTGTCGGTCATCAACAATTGCAATTTTGGCGATTCTGGTCCGTTTCTTGGACCACTACTCATTTTGGGGTCCCGGAGTGAATTCCACGATTGGCGAACACGGGATATGTTTACGTGTCGGTCATCAACACTAACAGTTTTGGCGATTCTGGCCCGTTTAAATGGACTATTACTCACTGTTTTGGGGTGCAAAGGTGATTTCCATGATTAACGAACTCCGGGGTGTGTTTACGTGTCGGTCCTCAACACTCCACAGTTTTGGCGATTTTGGCCCGTTTCGTGGATTATTACTCACTGTTTTGGGTTCCGGAGTGATTTCCACGATTAATGAACGCCGGGGCGCGTTTACGTGTCGGTCATCAACATTCACAATTTTGGCCGATTCTGGCCCGTATCGTAGACAATTACTCACTGTTTTGGGGTCCCAGAAGGATTTGACGATTAACGAACCCGGTGTGCATTTACGTTTCGGTCATCAACACTCACAGTTTTGCCGATTCTAGCCCGTTTCGTGGACTATTACTCACTCTTTTTGGGGTCCCGGAGTGATTTCCACGATTAATGAACAACGGAGTGTGTTTCCGTGTTGGTCATCAAAACTCATAGTTTTTGCCGATTCTGGCCCGTATCGTGGACAATTACTCACCGGTTGGGGCCGGAGTGATTTCCACGATTAATGAACCCCGCTGTGCGTTTACATGGCGGTCATCAACATTCACAATTTTTTGGCCGATTCTGGCCCGTTTCGTGGACAATCACTCACCATTTTGGGGTCCAAGAGTGATTTCCACGATAAATGAACCACGGGTAAGTTCACGTTTGGTCATCAACACAAACAGTTTTGGCCTATTACGGCTCGTTTCATGGACAATTACTCATTGATTTGGGGTCCCAGATTGATTTCCACGATTGACGAACCACGGGGTGCGTTTACGTGTTGGTCATCAACACTCACGGTTTTTGTCGATTCTGACCCGTTTCATGGACTATTACACACTGTTTTGGGGTCCCAAAGCGATTTCCATGGTTGTTGAACCCCAAGGTGCGCTAACGTGTCGGTCATCAACAATTGCAATTTTGGCGATTCTGGTCCGTTTCTTGGACCACTACTCATTTTGGGGTCCCGGAGTGAATTCCACGATTGGCGAACACGGGATATGTTTACGTGTCGGTCATAACCACTAGCGGTTTGGCCGATTCTGGCCCGTTTCGTGGACTATTACTCACTGTTTTGGGGTCTCGGAGTGATTTCCAAGATTGACGAACCCCAAGTTGCGGTTACGTGTCGGTCATCAACACTCACAGTTTTGGCGATTTTGGCCCGTTTAGTGGATTATTACTCACTGTTTTGGGTTCGGAGTGATTTCCACGATTAATGAATCGGTATCGTTTACGTGTCGGTCATCAACATTCACAATTTTGGCCGATTCTGGCCCGTATCGTAGACAATTACTCACTGTTTTGGGGTCCCAGAAGGATTTCGACGATTAACGAACCCCGGTGTGCATTTACGTTTCGGTCATCAACACTCACAGTTTTTGCCGATTCTAGCCCGTTTCGTGGACTATTACTCACTCTTTTGGGGTCCCGGAGTGATTTCCACGATTAATGAACCCGGAGTGTGTTTCCGTGTTGGTCATCAACACTCATAGTTTTTGCCGATTACGCCCGTTTGCGTGGACAATTACTCACGGTTGGGGCCGGAGTGATTTCCACGATTAATGAACTGTTGTGCGTTTACATGGCGGTCATCAACATTCACAATTTTTGGCGATTCTGGCCCGTTTGCGTGGACAATCACTCACCATTTTGGGGTCCAAGAGTGATTTCCACGATAAATGAATTTCTGAGGTAAGTTCACGTTTCGGTCATCAACACAAACAGTTTTGGCCTATTACGGCTCGTTTCATGGACAATTACTCATTGATTTGGGGTCCCAGATTGATTTCAACGATCGACGAACCACGGGGTGCGTTTACGTGTTGGTCATCAACACTCACGGTTTTTGTCGATTGACCCGTTTCATGGACTATTACACACTGTTTTGGGGTCCCAAAGCGATTTCCATGGTTGTTGAACCCCAAGGTGCGCTTAACGTGTCGGTCATCAACAATTGCAATTTTGGCGATTCTGGTCCGTTTCTTGGACCACTACTCATTTTGGGGTCCCGGAGTGAATTCCACGATTGGCGAACACGGGATATGTTTACGTGTCGGTCATCAACACTAACAGTTTTGGCCGATTACGGCCCGTTCGTGGACTATTACTCACTGTTTTGGGGTGCAAAGGTGATTTCCATGATTAACGAACTCCGGGGTGTGTTTACGTGTCGGTCCTCAACACTCACAGTTTTGGCCGATTTTGGCCCGTTTCGTGGATTATTACTCACTGTTTTGGGTTCCGGAGTGATTTCCACGATTAATGAACCCCGGGGCGCGTTTACGTGTCGGTCATCAACATTCACAATTTTGGCCGATTCTGGCCCGTATCGTAGAAAATTACTCACCGCTTTGGGGTCCCGGAAGGATTTCGACGATTAACGAACCCGGTGTGCATTTACGTTTGGTCATCAACACTCACAGTTTTGCCGATTCTAGCCCGTTTCGTGGACTATTACTCACTCTTTTGGGGTCCCGGGTGATTTCCACGATTAATGAACCCGGAGTGTGTTTCCGTGTTGGTCATCAACACTCATAGTTTTTGCCGATTCTGGCCCGTTTCATGGACAATTACTCACGGTTGGGGCCGGAGTGATTTCCACGATTAATGAACCCAGTATGCGTTTACATGGCGGTCATCAACATTCACAATTTTTGGCAGATTCTGGCCCGTTTCGTGGACAATCACTCACCATTTTGGGGTCCAAGAGTGATTTCCACGATAAATGAACCACGGGTAAGTTCACGTTTGGTCATCAACACAAACAGTTTTGGCCAATTCGCTCGTTTCATGGACAATTACTCATTGATTTGGGGTCCCAGATTCATTTCAACGATTGACGAACCACGGGGTGCGTTTATGTGTTGGTCATCAACACTCACGGTTTTTGTCGATTCGACCCGTTTCATGGACTATTACACACTTTGTCTTGGGGTCCCAAAGCGATTTCCATGGTTGTTGAACCCCAAGGTGCGCTTAACGTGTCGGTCATCAACAATTGCAATTTTGGCGATTCTGGTCCGTTTCTTGGACCACTACTCATTTTGGGGTCCCGGAGTGAATTCCACGATTGGCGAACACGGGATATGTTTACGTGTCGGTCATCAACACTAACAGTTTTGGCCGATTCTGGCCCGTTCGTGGACTATTACTCACTGTTTTGGGGTCCCAAGGTGATTTCCATGATTAACGAACTCCGTGGTGCGTATACGTGTCGGTCCTCAACACTCACAGTTTTGGCCGATTTTGGCCCGTTTCGTGGATTATTACTCACCGTTTTGGGTTCGGAGTGATTTCCATGATTAATGAACCCGAGCGGCGTTCGTGTCGGTCATCAACATTCACAGTTTTGGCCGATTCTGGCCCGTATCGTGGACAATTACTCACTGTTTTGGGGTCCCAGAAGGATTTCGACGATTAACGAACCCCGGGGTGCATTTACGTTTCGGTCATGAACACTCGCGGTTTTGGTCGATTCTAACCCGTTTCATGGACTATTACTATTCGTTTTGGGGTCCCGAAGCGATTTCCATAGTTGTTGAAGCCCATGTTGCGCTTACGTGTCGATCATCAACAGTCACAGTTTCGGTCGATTTTGGCCTGTTTCGTGGACTATTACTCACTGTTTTGGGGTCCCGGAGTGATTTCCATGATTAACGAACTCTGGGGTGCGTTTACGTGTCGGCCATCAACACACACAGTTTTGGCCGATTTTTGGCCCATTTCATGGACTATTACTCACTGTCTTGGGGTCCCGGAGTGATTTCCACGATTAATGAACCCCGGGGTGCGTTTACGTGTCCGTCATCAACACTCACAGTTTTGGCCGATTCTGGCCCGTTTCGTGGACAATTACTCACTGTTTTGGGGTCCTAAAGTGATTTCCACGATTAATGAACCCTGGGGTGCGTTTACGTGTCGGTCATCAACACTCACAGTTTTGGCCGATTCTGGCTCGTTTCGTGGACAATTACTCACTGTTTTGGGATCCCAGAGTGATTTCCACGATTAATGAACCCTGGGGTGCATTTACGTGTCGGTCATCAACACTCACGGTTTTTGTCGATTCTGACCCGTTTCGTGGACTATTACTCACCGCTTTGGGGTCCCAAAGCGATTTCCATGGTTGTTCAACCGCAAGTTGCGGTTACGTGTCGGTCATCAACACTCACAGTTCTGGCTGATTCTGGCCCGTTTCGTAGAGTATTACTCACTATTTTGGGGCCCTGGAGTGATTTCCAACATTAACAAACGCCAGGGTGCGTTTACATGTCGGTCATCAATACTCACAATTTTTGCTGATTCTGGCCCGTTTCGTGGACTATTACTAACTGTGTTGGGGTCCCGGAGTGATTTCCATGATTAATGAACCCCAGAGTGTGTTTACGTGTTGGTCATCAACACTCACGGTTTTTGCCGATTCTGGCCCGTTTCGTGGACTATTACTCACTGTTTTGGGGTCCCAGAGTGATTTACACGATAATTGAACCACGGGGTTAAGTTCACGTATCGGTCATCAACACTCACATTTTTGGCTGATTCTGGCCCGTTTCATGCACGATTACTCAATGTTTTGGAGTCCCAGATTGATTTCCACGATTGACGAACCACGGGGTGCGTTTACGTGTCGGTCATCAACACTCACGGTTTTTGTCGATTCTGACCCGTTTCGTGGACTATTACTCACCGTTTTGGGCTCCCAAAGCGATTTCCATGGTTGTTCAACCCCAAGGTGCGGTGACGTGCCGGACATCAACAATTGAAATTTTGGCCGCGTTTCTTGGACTACTACTCATTTTTGGGGTCCCGGAGTGATTTCCACGATTGAAGAACACCGGGGTATGTTTACATGTCGGTCATCAACACTAACAGTTTTTGCCGATTCTAGCCCGTTTCGTGGACTATGACTCACCGTTTTGGGGTCCCAAAGCGATTTCCATGGTTGTTGAACCCCAAGGTGCGCTGACGTGTCGGTCATCAACAATTGCAATTTTGGCCGATTCTGGCCCGTTTCTTGGACTACTACTCATTTTTGGGGTCCCGGAGTGATTTCCACGATTGACGAACACCGAGGTATGTTTACGTGTTGGTCATCAACACTCATAGTTTTCGCCGATTCTGGCCCGTTTCGTGGACTATTACTCACTGTTTTGGGGTTCCAAGGTGATTTCCATGATTAACGAACTCCAGGGTGCGTTTACGTGTCGGTCTTCGAAACTCACAGTTTTGGCCGATTCTGGCCTGTTTTCATGGACAATAACTCACTGTTTTTGGATCCCAGAGTGATTTCCACGATTTACGAACCCCGGGGTGCATTTACGTTTCGCTCATCAACACTCACAGTTTTTTGTCGATTCTGGCCCGTTTCACGGACTATTACTAACTGTGTTGGGGTCCCGGAGTGATTTCCACGATTAATGAACCCCGAAGTGTGTTTATTTGTTGGTCATCAACCCTCAAAGTTTTTGCCGATTCTGGTCCGTTTCATGGACTATTACTCACTGTTTGGGGCCCCGGAGTGATTTCCACGATTAACAAACCCTGGTGTGCGTTTACGTGGCGGTCATCAACATTCACAATTTTTTGGCCGATTCTGGCCCGTTTCATGGACTATTACTCACCATTTTGGGATCCCAGAGTGATTTCCATGATAAATGAACCACGGGGTAAGTTCACGTGTCGGTCATCAACACTCACATTTTTGGCTGATTTTGGCCCGTTTCGTGGACAATTACTCATTGTTTTGGGGTCCTAGATTGATTTCCATGGTTGTTGAACCCCAAGGTGCGCTGACGTGTCGGTCATCAACAATTGCAATTTTGGCTGATTCTGGCCCGTTCTTGGACTACTTGCTCATTTTGGGGTCCCGAGGTTATTTCCACGATTGGCAAACACCGGGGTATGCTTACGTGTTGGTCATCAACACTAACAGTTTTGGCCGATTCTGGCCCGTTTCGTGGACTATTAGTCACTTTGTTTGGGGTCCCAAGGTGATTTCCATGATTAATGAACTCAAGTGCGTTTACGTGTCGGTCCTCAACACTCACAGTTTTGGCCGATTTTGACCCGTTTCGTGGATTATTATTCACTGTTTTGGGTTCCGGAGTGATTTCCACGATTAATGAACCCCGGGGCGCGTTTACGTGTCGGTCTTCAACATTCACAGTTTTGGCCGATTCTGGCCCGTATCGTGGACAATTACTCACTGTTTGGCGTCCTAAAGTGATTTCCATGATTAACGAACCACAGGGTGCATTTTCGTTATTGGTCATCAACACTCAGTTTGACTCTGGCCCGTTTCTTGGACAATTACTCACTGTTTTTGGATCCCAGAGTGATTTCCATGATTAACGAACCCCGGGTGCATTTATGTTTTGGTCAACAACACTCACGGTTTTTGTCGATTCTGAACCGTTTCGTGGATCATTACTCACCATTTTGAGGTGCCGAAGCGATTTCCATAATTGTTCAACCGCAAGTTGTGCTTACATGTCGGTCATCAACACTCACAATTTTGGGTGATTCTGGCCCGTTTCGTGGACTTTTACTCACTGTTTTGGGGTCCCGGAGTGATTTCCATGATTGACGAACCCCAAGGTGCGCTTACGTGTCGTTCATCAACACTCGCTGTTTTGGCCGATTCTAGCCCGTTTCATGGACTATTACTCACTGTTTTGGGGTCCCGGATTGATTTCCTTGATTGACGAACCCGGAATGTGTTTCCGTATTGGTCATCAACACTCATAGTTTTTGCGATTCTGGCCCGTATCATGGACAATTACTCAATGTTTGGGGCCCCGGAGTGATTTCCACGATTAACGAACCCCGCTGTGCGTTTACGTGGCGGTCATCAACATTCACAGTTTTTGGGCCGATTCTTGCCCGTTTCGTGGACAATTACTCACCATTTAGGGTCCCAGAGTAATTTCCACGATAAATGAACCACGGGGTAAGTTCACGTTTCGGTCATCAACACAAACAGTTTTGGCCAATTCTGGCCCGTTTCGTGGACAATTACTCATTGTTTTGGGGTCCCAGATTGATTTCCACGATTGACGAACCACGGGGTGCGTTTACGTGTTGGTCATCAACACTCACGGTTTTTGTCGATTCTGACCCGTTTCGTGGACTTTTACTCACTGTTTTGGGGTCCCAAAGTGATTTCCATGGTTGCTGAACCACAAGGTGCGCTGACGTGTTGGTCATCAAGAATTGCAATTTTGGCCGATTTTAGCCCGTTTCTTGGACTACCACTCATTTTAGGTCCTGGAGTGGTTTCCACGATTGACGAACACGGGATATATTTACGTGTCGGTCATCAACACTAACAGTTATGGACGATTACGGCCTGTTTTCACGGACTATTACTCACTATTTTGGGGTCCCAAGGTGATTTCCATGATAAGCGAACTCCAGCGGTGCGTTACGTGTCGGTCTTCAACACTCACGATTTTGGCGATTTTGACCCGTTCGTGGATTATTATTCACGGTTTTGGGTTCGGAGTGATTTCCACGATTAATGAACCGGGCGGCGTTTACGTGTCGGTCTTCAACATTCACAGTTTTGGCGATTCTGGCCCGTATCGTGGACAATTACTCACTTTGTTTTGGCGTCCTAAAGTGATATCCATGATTAACGAACCCTGGGGTGCGTTTTCGTATTGGTCATCAACACTCACAGTTTTGACTCTGGCCCGTTTCTTGGACAATTACTCACGGTTTTTGGATCCCAGAGTGATTTCCATGATTAACGAACCCCGGGTGCATTTATGTTTTGGTCATCAACACTCACGGTTTTTGTCGATTCTGACCCGTTTCGTGGATCATTACTCACCATTTTGAGGTGCCGAAGCGATTTCCATAGTTGTTCAACCGCAAGTTGTGCTTACGTGTCGGTCATCAACACTCACAGTTTTGGGTGATTCTAGCCCGTTTCGTAGAGTATTACTCACTATTTTGGGGCCGGGTGATTTCCAACATTAACAAACCCAGGGTGCGTTTACGTGTCGATCATCAACACTCACAGATTTTGCCGATTCTAGCCCGTTTCGTGGACTATTACTCACTGTTTTGGGGTCCCGGAGTGATTTCCACGATTAATGAACCCCGGAGTGTGTTTCCGTGTTGGTCATCAACACTCATAGTTTTTGCCGATTCTGGCCCGTTTCATGGACAATTACTCACTGTTTGGGGCCCCGGAGTGATTTCCACGATTAACGAACCCCGCTGTGCGTTTACGTGGCGGTCATCAACATTCACAGTTTTTTGGCCGATTCTTGCCCGTTTCGTGGACAATTACTCACCATTTTAGGGTCCCAGAGTAATTTCCACGATAAATGAACCACGGGGTAAGTTCACGTTTCGGTCATCAACACAAACAGTTTTGGCCAATTACGGCCCGTTTCGTGGACAATTACTCATTGTTTTGGGGTCCCAGTTGATTTCTACGATTGGCGAACCACGGGTGCGTTTACGTGTTGGTCATCAACACTCACGGTTTTTGTCGATTACGACCCGTTTCGTGGACTATTACTCACTGTTTTGGGGTCCCAAATTGATTTCCACGATTCACGAACCACAAGGTGCGCATACGTGTTGGTCATCAACAATTGCAATTTTGGCCAATTCTGGCCCGTTTCTTGGACTACTACTCATTTTTGCGGTCCCGGAGTGATTTCCACGATTGACGAACACCGGGGTATATTTACGTGTCGGTCATCAACACTAACAGTTTTGGCCGATTCTGGCCCGTTTCATGGACTATTACTCACTGTTTTGGGGTCCCAAGGTGATTTCCATGATAAACGAACTCCGGGGTGCGTTTACGTGTCGGTCCTCAACACTCACAGTTTTGGCCGATTTTGACCCGTTTCGTGGATTATTATTCACTGTTCTGGGTTCCGGAGTGATTTCCACGATTAATGAACCCCGGGGTGCGTTTACGTGTCGGTCATCAACACTCACAGTTTTGGCCGATTCTGGCCCGTTTCGTGGACTATTACTCACTGTTTTGGGGTCCCGGAGAGATTTCCACGATTAACGAACCCTGGGGTGCGTTTACGTTTCGGTCATCAACACTCGCGGTTTTGGCCGATTCTGGCCCATTTCATGGACTATTACTATTCGTTTTGGGGTCCCGAAGCGATTTCCATAGTTGTTGAAGCCCATGTTGCGCTTACGTGTCGATCATCAACAGTCACAGTTTCGGTCGATTTTGGCCTGTTTCGTGGACTATTACTCACTGTTTTGGGGTCCCGGAGTGATTTCCATGATTAACGAACTCTGGGGTGTGTTTACGTGTCGGCCATCAGCACACATAGTTTTGGCCGATTTTTGGCCCATTTCATGGACTATTACTCACTGTCTTGGGGTCCCGGAGTGATTTCCACGATTAATGAACCCCGGGGTGCGTTTACGTGTCCGTCATCAACACTCACAGTTTTGGCCGATTCTGGCCCGTTTCGTGGCCAATTACTCACTGTTTTGGGGTCCTAAAGTGATTTCCACGAGTCATGAACCCTGGGGTGCGTTTACGTGTCGATCATCAACACTCACAGTTTTGGCCGATTCTGGCCCGTTTCATGGACAATTACTCACTATTTTGGGATCCCAGAGTGATTTCCACGATTAATGAACCCTGGGGTGCATTTACTTTTCGGTCATCAACACTCGCGGTTTTTGTCGATTCTGACCCGTTTCGTGGATTTTTACTCACCGTTTTGGGGTACCGAAGCGATTTCCATAGTTGTTCAACCGCAAGTTGCGGTTACGTGTCGGTCATCAACACTCACAGTTCTGGCTGATTCTGGCCCGTTTCGTAGAGTATTACTCACTATTTTGGGGCCCTGGAGTGATTTCCAACATTAACAAACGCCAGGGTGCGTTTACATGTCGGTCATCAATACTCACAATTTTTGCTGATTCTGGCCCGTTTCGTGGACTATTACTAACTGTGTTGGGGTCCCGGAGTGATTTCCATGATTAATGAACCCCAGAGTGTGTTTACGTGTTGGTCATCAACACTCACGGTTTTGCCGATTCTGGCCCGTTTCGTGGACTATTACTCACTGTTTTGGGGTCCCAGAGTGATTTACACGATAATTGAACCACGGGGTTAAGTTCACGTATCGGTCATCAACACTCACATTTTTGGCTGATTCTGGCCCGTTTCATGCACGATTACTCAATGTTTTGGAGTCCCAGATTGATTTCCACGATTGACGAACCACGGGGTGCGTTTACGTGTCGGTCATCAACACTCACGGTTTTTGTCGATTGACCCGTTTGCGTGGACTATTACTCACCGCTTTGGGCTCCCAAAGCGATTTCCATGGTTGTTCAACCCCAAGGTGCGGTGACGTGCCGGACATCAACAATTGAAATTTTGGCCCGTTTCTTGGACTACTACTCATTTTTGGGGTCCCGGAGTGATTTCCACGATTGACGAACACCGGGGTATGTTTACATGTCGGTCATCAACACTAACAGTTTTGGCCGATTCTAGCCCGTTTCGTGGACTATGACTCACCGTTTTGGGGTCCCAAAGCGATTTCCATGGTTGTTGAACCCCAAGGTGCGGTGACGTGTCGGTCATCAACAATTGCAATTTTGGCCGATTCTGGCCCGATTCTTGGACTACTACTCATTTTTGGGGTCCCGGAGTGATTTCCACGATTGACGAACACCGGGGTATGTTTACGTGTTGGTCATCAACACTCACAGTTTTGGCCGATTCTGGCCCGTTTCGTGGACTATTACTCACTGTTTTGGGGTTCCAAGGTGATTTCCATGATTAACGAACTCCAGGGTGCGTTTACGTGTCGGTCTTCGAAACTCACAGTTTTGGCCGATTCTGGCCTGTTTTCATGGACAATAACTCACTGTTTTTGGATCCCAGAGTGATTTCCACGATTTACGAACCCCGGGGTGCATTTACGTTTCGCTCATCAACACTCACAGTTTTTTGTCGATTCTGGCCCGTTTCACGGACTATTACTAAGCGTGTTGGGGTCCCGGAGTGATTTCCACGATTAATGAACCCCGAAGTGTGTTTATTTGTTGGTCATCAACCCTCAAAGTTTTGCCGATTCTGGTCCGTTTCATGGACTATTACTCACTGTTTGGGGCCGGAGTGATTTCCATGATTAACAAACCCTGGTGTGCTTTTACGTGTAGGTCATCAACATTCACAATTTTTGGCGATTCTGGCCCGTTTCATGGACTATTACTCACCATTTTGGGATCCCAGTGATTTCCATGATAAATGAACCACGGGTAAGTTCACGTGTCGGTCATCAACACTCACATTTTTGGCTGATTTTGGCCCGTTTCGTGGACAATTACTCATTGTTTTGGGGTCCTAGATTGATTTCCATGGTTGTTGAACCCCAAGGTGCGCTGACGTGTCGGTCATCAACAATTGCAATTTTGGCTGATTCTGGCCCGTTTCTTGGACTACTGCTCATTTTTGGGGTCCCGAGGTTATTTCCACGATTGGCAAACACCGGGGTATGCTTACGTGTTGGTCATCAACACTAACAGTTTTGGCCGATTCTGGCCCGTTTCGTGGACTATTAGTCACTGTTTTGGGGTCCCAAGGTGATTTCCATGATTAATGAACTCCGGGGTGCGTTTACGTGTCGGTCCTCAACACTCACAGTATTGGCCGATTTTGACCCGTTTCGTGGATTATTATTCACTGTTTTGGGTTCCGGAGTGATTTCCACGATTAATGAACCCCGGGGCGCGTTTACGTGTCGGTCTTCAACATTCACAGTTTTGGCCGATTCTGGCCCGTATCGTGGACAATTACTCACTGTTTTGGCGTCCTAAAGTGATTTCCATGATTAACGAACCCTGGGGTGCATTTTCGTATTGGTCATCAACACTCACAGTTTTGACTCTGGCCCGTTTCTTGGACAATTACTCACTGTTTTTGGATCCCAGAGTGATTTCCATGATTAACGAACCCCGGGTGCATTTATGTTTTGGTCAACAACACTCACGGTTTTTGTCGATTCTGAACCGTTTCGTGGATCATTACTCACCATTTTGAGGTGCGGCGATTTCCATAATTGTTCAACCGCAAGTTGTGCTTACATGTCGGTCATCAACACTCACAATTTTGGGTGATTCTGGCCCGTTTCGTAGAGTATTACTCACTATTTTGGGGCCCCGGAGTGATTTCCAGCATTAACAAACCCCAGGGTGCGTTTACGTGTCGATCATCAACACTCACAGATTTTGCCGATTCTAGCCCGTTTCATGGACTATTACTCACTGTTTTGGGGTCCCGGAGTGATTTCCACGATTAATGAACCCCGGAATGTGTTTCCGTATTGGTCATCAACACTCATAGTTTTTGCCGATTCTGGCCCGTATCATGGACAATTACTCACTGTTTGGGGCCCCGGAGTGATTTCCACGATTAATGAAGCCCGCTATGCGTTTACGTGGCGGTCATCAACATTCACAGTTTTTGGGCCGATTCTTGCCCGTTTCGTGGACAATTACTCACCATTTAGGGTCCCAGAGTAATTTCCACGATAAATGAACCACGGGGTAAGTTCACGTTTTGGTCATCAACACCATCAGTTTTGGCCGATTCTGGCCCGTTTCGTGCACAATTACGCATTGTTTTGGGGACACGGACTATTTCCACGATTGACCGAACCACGGGGTGCGTTTACGTGTTGGTCATCAACACTCACGGTTTTGGTCGATTCTGACCCGTTTCGTGGACTATTACTCACTGTTTTGGGGTCCCAAATTGATTTCCATGGTTGCTGAACCACAAGGTGCGCTGACGTGTTGGTCATCAAGAATTGCAATTTTGGCCGATTTTAGCCCGTTTCTTGGACTACCACTCATTTTAGGTCCTGGAGTGGTTTCCACGATTGACGAACACCGGGATATATTTACGTGTCGGTCATCAACACTAACAGTTATGGACGATTCTGGCCTGTTTCACGGACTATTACTCACTATTTTGGGGTCCCAAGGTGATTTCCATGATAAACGAACTCCGGGGTGCGTTTACGTGTCGGTCTTCAACACTCACAGTTTTGGCCGATTTTGACCCGTTTCGTGGATTATTATTCACTGTTTTGGGTTCCGGAGTGATTTCCACGATTAATGAACCCCGGGGCGCGTTTACGTGTCGGTCTTCAACATTCACAGTTTTGGCCGATTCTGGCCCGTATCGTGGACAATTACTCACTGTTTTGGCGTCCTAAAGTGATTTCCATGATTAACGAACCCTGGGGTGCGTTTTCGTATTGGTCATCAACACTCACAGTTTTGACTCTGGCCCGTTTCTTGGACAATTACTCACGGTTTTTGGATCCCAGAGTGATTTCCATGATTAACGAACCACGGGTGCATTTAGGTTTTGGTCATCAACACTCACGGTTTTTGTCGATTGACCCGTTTCGTGGATCATTACTCACCATTTTGAGGTGCCGAAGCGATTTCCATAGTTGTTCAACCGCAAGTTGTGCTTACGTGTCGGTCATCAACACTTGTACTTTTGGCCGATTCTGGCCCGTTTCGTGCACAATTACTCACTGTTTTGGTGTCCCGGAGTGATTTACACGATTGACAAACCCCAGGGTGCGTTTTCGTGTCGATCATAAACACTCCCAGTTTTGGCCGATTCTAGCCAGTTTCATGGACTATTACTCACTGTTTTGGGGTCCCGGACTGATTTCCACGATTGACGAACCCCGGGGTGCGTTTACGTGTCAGTCATCAACACTCACAGTTTTTGACGATTCTGGCCAGTTTCATGGACAATTACTCAATGTTTGGGGCCGGGTGATTTCCACGATTAACGAACCCGGCATTTGTGCGTTTACGTGGCGGTCATCAACACTCGCAGTTTTGGCCGATTCTTGCCCGTTTCGTGGACAATTACTCACCATTTTAGGGTCCCAGAGTAATTTCCACGATAAATGAACCACGGGGTAAGTTCACGTTTCGGTCATCAACACAAACAGTTTTGGCCAATTCTGGCCCGTTTCGTGGACAATTACTCATTGTTTTGGGGTCCCAGATTGATTTCCACGATTGACGAACCACGGGGTGCGTTTACGTGTTGGTCATCAACACTCACGGTTTTTGTCGATTCTGACCCGTTTCGTGGACTATTACTCACTGTTTTGGGGTCCCAAAGCGATTTCCATGGTTGCTGAACCCCAAGGTGCGCTAACGTGTTGGTCATCAGGAATTGCAATTTTGGCCGATTTTAGCCCGTTTCTTGGACTACCACTCATTTTAGGTCCTGGAGTGATTTCCACGATTGACGAACACCGGGATATATTTACGTGTCGGTCATCAACACTAACAGTTTTGGCCGATTCTGGCCCGTTTCATGGACTATTACTCCTTTGTTTTGGGGTCCCAAGGTGATTTCCATGATAAGCGAACTCAAAGTGCGTTTACGTGTCGGTCCTCAACACTCACAGTTTTGGCCGATTTTGACCCGTTTCGTGGATTATTATTCACTGTTTTGGGTTCCGGAGTGATTTCCACGATTAATGAACCCCGGGGCGCGTTTACGTGTCGGTCTTCAACATTCACGATTTTGGCGATTCTGGCCCGTATCGTGGACAATTACTCACTGTTTTGGGGTCCTAAAGTGATTTCCATGATTAACGAACCCTGGAGTGCGTTTTCGTATTGGTCATCAACACTCACAGTTTTGACTCTGGCCCGTTTCTTGGACAATTACTCACTGTTTTTGGATCCCAGAGTGATTTCCATGATTAACGAACCCCGGGTGCATTTATGTTTTGGTCATCAACACTCACGGTTTTTGTCGATTCTTACCCGTTTCGTGGATCATTACTCACCATTTTGAGGTGCCGAAGCGATTTCCATAGTTGTTCAACCGCAAGTTGTGCTTACGTGTGCCGGTCATCAACACTCACAGGTTTTGGGTGATTACGGCCCGTTTAAGTGAAGTATTACTCACTATTTTGGGGCCCCGGAGTGATTTCAAGCATTAACAAACCCCGGGGTGCGTTTACGTGTCGATCATCAACACTCACAGATTTTGCCGATTCTAGCCCGTTTCATAGACTATTACTCACTGTTTTGGGGTCCCGGAGTGATTTCCACGATTAATGAACCCCGGAGTGTGTTTCCGTGTTGGTCATCAACACTCATAGTTTTTGCCGATTCTGGCCCGTTTCGTGGACAATTACTCACTGTTTGGGGCCCCGGAGTGATTTCCACGATTAACGAACCCCGCTGTGCGTTTACGTGGCGGTCATCAACATTCACAGTTTTTGGGCCGATTCTTGCCCGTTTCATGGACAATTACTCACCATTTAGGGTCCCAGAGTAATTTCCACGATAAATGAATTTCTGAGGGTAAGTTCACGTTTCGGTCATCAACACAAACAATTTTGGCCAATTCTGGCCCGTTTTGTGGACTATTACTCATTGTTTTGGGGTCCCAGATTGATTTCCACGATTGACGAACCACGGGGTGCGTTTACGTGTTGGTCATCAACACTCACGGTTTTTGTCGATTCTGACCCGTTTCGTGGACTATTACTCACTGTTTTGGGGTCCCAAAGCGATTTCCATGGTTGCTGAACCCTAAGGTGCGCTGACGTGTTGGTCATTAACAATTGCAATTTTGGCCGATTTTAGCCCGTTTCTTGGACAACCACTCATTTTGGGTCCTGGAGTGATTTCCACGATTGACGAACACCGGGATATATTTACGTGTCGGTCATCAACACTAACAGTTTTGGCCGATTCTGGCCCGTTTCGTGGACTATTACTCACTGTTTTGGGGTCCCAAGGTGATTTCCATGATTAACGAACTCCGAAAGTGCGTTTACGTGTGGGTCTTCAACACTCACAGTTTTGGCCGATTTTGACCCGTTTCGTGGATTATTATTCACTGTTTTGGGTTCCGGAGTGATTTCCACGATTAATGAACCCCGGGGCGCGTTTACGTGTCGGTCTTCAACATTCACAGTTTTGGCGATTACGGCCCGTGTCGTGGACAATTACTCACTGTTTTGGCGTCCTAAAGTGATTTCCATGATTAACGATCCACAGGGTGCGTTTTCGTATTGGTCATCAACACTCACGGTTTGACTACGGCCCGTTTCTTGGACAATTACTCACTGTTTTTGGATCGAGTGATTTCCATGATTAACGAACCCGGTGCATTTATGTTTTGGTCATCAACACTCACGGTTTTTGTCGATTGACCCGTTTCGTGGATCATTACTCACCATTTTGAGGTGCCGAAGCGATTTCCATAGTTGTTCAACCGCAAGTTGTGCTTACGTGTCGGTCATCAACACTCACAGTTTTGGGTGATTCTGGCCCGTTTCGTAGAGTATTACTCACTATTTTGGGGCCCCGGAGTGATTTCCAACATTAACAAACCCCAGGGTGCGTTTACGTGTCGATCATCAACACTCACAGATTTTGCCGATTCTAGCCCGTTTCATGGACTATTACTCACTGTTTTGGGGTCCCGGAGTGATTTCCACGATTAATGAACCCCGGAATGTGTTTCCGTGTTGGTCATCAACACTCATAGTTTTTGCCGATTCTGGCCCGTATCATGGACAATTACTCAATGTTTGGGGCCCCGGAGTGATTTCCACGATTAACGAACCCCGCTGTGCGTTTACGTGGCGGTCATCAACATTCACAGTTTTTGGGCCGATTCTTGCCCGTATCATGGACAATTACTCACCATTTAGGGTCTGAGTAATTTCCACGATAAATGAACCACGGGTAAGTTCACGTTTGGTCATCAACAAACACAGTTTTTGCCGATTCTGGCCCGTTTGTTGGAATATTACTCACTGCTTTGGGGTCCAGAGTCATTTCCACGAATGACGGACCCCGCGGTGCGTTTACGTGTTAGTCATCAACACTCACGGTTTTTGTCGATTCTGGCCCGTTTCGTTGACTATTACTCACTGTTTTGGGGTCCCAAAGCGATTTCCATGGTTGCTGAACCCCAAGGTGCGCTGTCGTGTCGGTCATCAAGAATTGCAATTTTGGCCGATTTTAGCCCGTTTCTTGGACTACCACTCATTTTAGGTCCTGGAGTGATTTCCACGATTGACGAACACCGGGATATATTTACGTGTCGGTCATCAACACTAACAGTTTTGGTCGATTCTGGCCCGTTTAATGGACAATTACTGACTGTTTTGGGGTCCCAAGGTGATTTCCATGATAAGCGAACTCCGGAGTGCGTTTCGTGTCGGTCCTCAACACTCACAGTTTTGGCGATTTTGACCCGTTTAAATGGATTATTATTCACTGTTTTGGGTTCGGGTGATTTCCACGATTAATGAACCCGGCGGCGTTTACGTGTCGGTCTTCAACATTCACAGTTTTGGCGATTCTGGCCCGTGATCGTGAACAATTACTCACCGTTTTGGCGTCCTAAAGTGATTTCCATGATTAACGAACCACAGGGTGCGTTTTACGTATTGGTCATCAACACTCACAGTTTTGACTCTGGCCCGTTTCTTGGACAATTACTCACTGTTTTTGGATCCCAGAGTGATTTCCATGATTAACGAACCCCGGGTGCATTTATGTTTTGGTCATCAACACTCACGGTTTTTGTCGATTCTGACCCGTTTCGTGGATCATTACTCACCATTTTGAGGTGCCGAAACGATTTCCATAGTTGTTCAACCGCAAGTTGTGCTTACGTGTCGGTCATCAACACTCACAGTTTTGGGTGATTACGGCCCGTTTACGTGAGAGTATTACTCACTATTTTGGGGCCGGGTGATTTCCGGCATTAACAAACCCTGGGGTGCGTTTACGTGTCGATCATCAACACTCACAGATTTTGCCGATTCTAGCCCGTTTCGTGGACTATTACTCACTGTTTTGGGGTCCCGGAGTGATTTCCACGATTAATGAACTCCGGAGTGTGTTTCCGTGTTGGTCATCAACACTCATAGTTTTTGCCGATTCTGGCCCGTTTCATGGACAATTACTCATTGTTTGGGGCCGGGTGATTTCCACGATTAACGAACACCGTAGATGCGTTTACGTGGCGGTCATCAACATTCACAGTTTTGGGCCGATTCTTGCCGTTTAGGTGGACAATTACTCACCATTTAGGGTCCTGAGTAATTTCCACGATAAATAATTTCCTGAGGTAAGTTCACGTTTGGTCATCAACACAAACAGTTTTGGCCAATTCTGGCCCGTTTCGTGGACAATTACTCATTGTTTTGGAGTCCCAGATTGATTTCCACGATTGACGAACCACGGGGTGCGTTTACGTGTTGGTCATCAACACTCACGGTTTTTGTCGATTCTGACCCGTTTCGTGGACTATTACTCACTGTTTTGGGGTCCCAAAGCGATTTCCATGGTTGCTGAACCCCAAGGTGCGCTGACGTGTCGGTCATCAACAATTGCAATTTTGGCCGATTTTAGCCCGTTTCTTGGACTACCACTCATTTTGGGGTCCCGGAGTGATTTCCACGATTGACGAACACCGGGATATATTTACGTGTCGGTCATCAACACTAACAGTTTTGGCCGATTCTGGCCCGTTTCATGGACTATTACTCACTGTTTTGGGGTCCCAAGGTGATTTCCATGATAAACGAACTCCGGGGTGCGTTTACGTGTCGGTCCTCAACACTCACAGTTTTGGCCGATTTTGGCCCGTTTCGTGGATTATTACTCACGGTTTTGGGTTCGGAGTGATTTCCACGATTAATGAACCCCGGGGCGCGTTTACGTGTCGGTCATCAACATTCACAGTTTTGTCGATTCTGGCCCGTATCGTGGACAATTACTCACTGTTTTGGGGTCCTAAAGTGATTTCCATGATTAACGAACCCTGGGGTGCGTTTACGTGTCGGTCATCAACACTCACACTTTTTGGACTCCAGAGTGATTTTTTCGATGATTAACGAACCCCGGGGTGCATTTACGTTTCGGTCATCAAGATTCGTGGTTTTTGTCGATTCTGACCCGTTTCATGGACTATTACTATTCGTTTTGGGGTCCCGAAGCGATTTCCATAGTTGTCGAAGCCCATGTTCCGCTTATGTGTCGATCATCAACAGTCACAGTTTTGGTCGATTCTGTCCCGTTTCGTGGACTATTGCTCACTGTTTTGGGGTCCCGGAGTGATTTCCATGATTAACGAACTCTGGGGTGCGTTTACGTGTCGGCCATCAACACACACAGTTTTGGCCGATTTTTGGCCCATTTCATGGACTATTACTCACTGTCTTAGGGTCCCGGAGTGATTTCCACGATTAATGAACCCCGGGGTGCGTTTACGTGTCGATCATCAACACTCACAGTTTTGGCCGATTCTGGCCCGTTTCGTGGACAATTACTCACTGTTTTGGGGTCCTAAAGTGATTTCCACGATTAATGAACCCTGGGTGCGTTTACGTGTTGGTCATCAACACTCACAGTTTTGGCCGATTCTGGCCCGTTTCGTGGACAATTACTCACAGTTTTGCAATGCCAGAGTGATTTCCACGATTAATGAACCCTGGGGTGCATTTACGTTTCAGTCGTCAACACTCGCGGCTTTTTTCGATTCTGAACCGTTTCGTGGATTATTACTCACCGTTTTGGGGTCCCGAAGCGATTTCCATAGTTGTTCAACCGCAAGTTGTGCTTACGTGTCGGTCATCAACACTCACAGTTTTGGGTTATTACGGCGGTTTAAGTGAAGTATTACTCATTATTTTGGGGCCGGGTGATTTCCAACATTAACAAACCCCAGGGTGCGTTTACGTGTCGATCATCAACACTCACAGATTTTGCCGATTCTAGCCCGTTTCGTGGACTATTACTCACTGTTTTGGGGTCCCGGAGTGATTTCCATGATTGACGAACACCGAGGTATGTTTACGTGTCGGTCATCAACACTCATAGTTTTCGCCGATTCTGGGCCGTTTCGTGGACTATTACTCACTGTTTTGGGGTTCCAAGGTGATTTCCATGATTAACGAACTCCAGGGTGCGTTTACGTGTCGGTCTTCGAAACTCACAGTTTTGGCCGATTCTGGCCTGTTTTCATGGACAATAACTCACTGTTTTTGGATCCCAGAGTGATTTCCACGATTTACGAACCCCGGGGTGCATTTACGTTTCGCTCATCAACACTCACAGTTTTTTGCCGATTCTGGCCCGTTTCATGGACTATTACTAACGATGTTGGGGTCCCGGAGTGATTTCCACGATTAATGAACCCCGGAGTGTGTTTATTTGTTGGTCATCAACCCTCACAGTTTTTGCCGATTCTGGTCCGTTTCATGGACTATTACTCACTGTTTGGGGCCCCGGAGTGATTTCCACGATTAACAAACCCTGGTGTGAGTTTACGTGGCGGTCATCAACATTCACAGTTTTTTGGCCGATTCTGGCCCGTTTCGTGGACTATTACTCACCATTTTTGGGTCCCAGAGTGATTTCCATGATAAATGAACCACGGGGTAAGTTCACATGTCGGTCATCAACACTCACATTTTTGGCTGATTTTGGCCCGTTTCGTGGACAATTACTCATTGTTTTGGGGTCCTAGATTGATTTCCATGGTTGTTGAACCCCAAGGTGCGCTGACGTGTCGGTCATCAACAATTGCAATTTTGGCTGATTCTGGCCCGTTTCTTGGACTACTGCTCATTTTTTGGGGTCCCGAGGTTATTTCCACGCTTGGCGAACACCGGGGTATGCTTACGTGTCGGTCATCAACACTAACAGTCTTGGCCGATTCTGGCCCGTTTCGTGGACTATTACTCACTATTTTGGGGTCCCAAGGTGATTTCCATGATTAATGAACTCCGGGGTGCGTTTACGTGTCGGTCCTCAACACTCACAGTTTTGGCCGATTTTGACCCGTTTCGTGGATTATTATTCATTGTTTTGGTTTCCGGAGTGATTTCCACGATTAATGAACCCCGGGGCGCGTTTACGTGTCGGTCTTCAACATTCACAGTTTTGGCCGATTCTGGCCCGTATCATGGACAATTACTCACTGTTTTCGCGTCCTAAAGTGATTTCCATGATTAACGAACCCTGGGTTGCGTTTTCGTATTGGTCATCAACACTCACAGTTTTGACTCTGGCCCGTTTCTTGGACAATTACTCACTGTTTTTGGATCCCAGAGTGATTTCCATGATTAACGAACCCCGGGTGCATTTATGTTTCGGTCATCAACACTCACGGTTTTTGTCGATTCTGACCCGTTTCGTGGATCATTACTCACCATTTTGAGGTGCCGAAACGATTTCCATAGTTGTTCAACCGCAAGTTGTGCTTACGTGTCGGTCATCAACACTCACAGTTTTGGGTGATTCTGGCCCGTTTCATAGAGTATTACTCACTATTTTTGGGGCCGGGTGATTTCCGGCATTAACAGACCCGAGGTGCGTTTACGTGTCGGTCATCAACACTCACAGTTTTTGCCGATTCTAGCCCGTTTCATGGACTATTACTCACTGTTTTGGGGTCTAGGAGTGATTTCCACGATTAATGAACCCGGAGTGTGTTTCCGTGTTGGTCATCAACACTCATAGTTTTGCCGATTACGGCCCGTTTAAGTGGACAATTACTCACTCTTTGGGGCCGGGTGATTTCCACGATTAACGAACCCATTTGTCGCGTTTACATGGCGGTCATCAACATTCACGGTTTTGGGCGATTCTTGCCCGTTTCATGGACAATTACTCACCATTTAGGGTCGAGTAATTTCCACGATAAATGATCCTGAGGAAGTTCACGTTTGGTCATCAACACAAGCAGTTTGGCCGATTCTTGCCCGTTTCGTGGACAATTACTCATTGTTTTGGGGTCCCAGATTGATTTCCACGATTGAAGAACCACGGGGTGCGTTTACGTGTTGGTCATCAACACTCATGGTTTTTGTCGATTCTGACCCGTTTCGTGGACTATTACTCACTTTTTTGGGGTCCCAAAACGATTTCCATGGTTGCTGAACCCCAAGGTGCGCTGACGTGTCGGTCATCAACAATTGCAATTTTGGCCGATTTTAGCCCGTTTCTTGGACTACCACTCATTTTGGGTCCTGGAGTGATTTCCACGATTGGCGAACACGGGATATATTCACGTGTCGGTCATCAACACTAACTTGATTTTGGCGATTACGGCCCGTTTCGTGGACTATTACTCACTGTTTTGGGGTCCCAAGGTGATTTCCATGATTAACGAACTCCGGGGTGCGTATACGTGTCGGTCCTCATCACTCACAGTTTTGGCCGATTTTGGCCCGTTTCGTGGATTATTACTCACCGTTTTGGGTTCGGAGTGATTTCCATGATTAATGAACCCCGGGGCGCGTTTACGTGTCGGTCATCAACATTCACGCAGTTTTGGCGATTAAGCCCGTATTGTGGACAATTACTCACTGTTTTGGGGTCCTAAAGTGATTTCCATGATTAACGAACCCTGGGGTGCGTTTACGTGTCTGTCATCAACACTCACACTTTTTGGACCCCAGAGTGATTTTTTCGACGATTAACGAACCCCGGGGTGCATTTACGTTTCGGTCATCAAGATTCGCGGTTTTTGTCGATTGACCCGTTTCATGGACTATTACTATTCGTTTGGGGTCGGCGATTTCCATAGTTATCGAAGCCCATGTTTCGCTTATGTAGCCGATCATCAACAGTCACAGTTTTGGTCGATTCTGTCCCGTTTCGTGGACTATTGCTCACTGTTTTGGGGTCCCGGAGTGATTTCCATGATTAACGAACTCTGGGGTGCGTTTACGTGTCGGCCATCAACACACACAGTTTTGGCCGATTTTTGGCCCATTTCATGGACTATTACTCACTGTCTTAGGGTCCCGGAGTGATTTCCTCGATTAATGAACCCCGGGGTGCGTTTACGTGTCCATCATCAACACTCACAGTTTTGGCTGATTCTGGCCCGTTTCGTGGACAATTACTCACTGTTTTGGGGTCCTAAAGTGATTTCCACGATTAATGAACCCTGGGTGCGTTTACGTGTTGGTCATCAACACTCACTGTTTTGGCCGATTCTGGCCCGTTTCGTGGACAATTACTCACAGTTTTGTGATCCCAGAGTGGTTTCCACGATTAATGAACCCTAGGGTGCATTTACGTTTCGATTCTGACCCGTTTCGTGGATTATTACTCACCGTTTTGGGGTCCCGAAGCGATTTCCATAGTAGTTCAACCGCAAGTTGTGCTTACGTATCGGTCATCAACACTCACAGTTTTGGGTTATTCTGGCCCGTTTCATAGAGTATTGCTCACTATTTTGGGGCCCCGGAGTGATTTCCAACATTAACAAACCCCAGGGTGCGTTTACGTGTCGATCATCAACACTCACAGATTTTGCCGATTCTAGCCCGTTTCGTGGACTATTACTCACTGTTTTGGGGTCCCGGAGTGATTTCCACGATTAATGAACCCCGGAGTGTGTTTCCGTGTTGGTCATCAACACTCATAGTTTTTGCCGATTCTGGCCTGTTTCATGGACAATTACTACTAGTTTTGGGATCCCAGAGTGATTTCCACGATTAATGAACCCTGGGGTGCATTTACGTTTCGGTCATCAACACTCGCGGTTTTTTTTCGATTCTGACTCGTTTCGTGGATAATTACTGACCGTTTTGGGGTCCCGAAGCGATTTCCATAGTTGTTCAACCGCAAGTTGTGCTTACGTGTCGGTCATCAACACTCACAGTTTTGGGTGATTCTGGCCCGTTTCGTAGAGTATTACTCACTATTTTGGGGCCCCGGAGTGATTTCCAACATTAACAAACCCCAAGGTGCGTTTACGTGTCGATCATCAACACTCACAGATTTCGCCGATTCTAGCCCGTTTCGTGGACTATTACTCACTATTTTGGGGTCCCGGAGTGATTTACACGATAAATGAACCCCGGAGTGTGTTTCCGTGTTGCTCATCAACACTCATAGTTTTTGCCGATTCTGGCCCGTTTCGTGGACAATTACTCACTGTTTGGGGCCGGGTGATTTCCACGATTAACGAACCATTTGTGCGTTTACGTGGCGGTCATCAACATTCATAGTTTTTTGGCGATTCTTGCCCGTTTAGTGGACAATTACTCACCATTTTGGGGTCGAGTGATTTCCACGATAAATGAATTTCACGGAGGTAAGTTCACGTTTAGGTCATCAACAAAAACAGTTTGGCCAATTACGGCCCGTTTCGTGGACAATTACTCATTGTTTTGGGGTCCCAGATTGATTTCCACGATTGACGAACCACGGGGTGCATTTACGTGTTGGTCATCAACACTCACGGTTTTTGTCGATTCTGACCCGTCTCGTGGACTATTACTCACTGTTTTGGGGTCCGAAAGCGATTTCCATGGTTGCTGAATCCCAAGGTGCGCTGACGTGTCGGTCAGCAACAATTGCAATTTTGGCTGATTTTAACCCGTTTCTTGGACTACCACTCATTTTGGGGTCCCGGAGTGATTTCAACGATTGACGAACACCGGGATATATTTACGTGTCGGTCATCAACACTTACAGTTTTGGCCGATTCTGGCCCGTTTCGTGGATTATTACTCACCGTTTTGGGGTCCCAAAGCGATTTCCATGGTTGTTGAACCCCAAGGTGCGCTGACGTGTCGGTCATCAACAATTGCTCACTGTTTTGGGGTCCCAAGGTGATTTCCATGATTAACGAACTCCGGGGTGCGTATCCGTGTCGGTCCTCAACACTCACAGTTTTGTACGATTTTGGCCCGTTTCGTGGATTATTACTCACCGTTTTGGGTTCGGAGTGATTTCCATGATTAGTGAACACCGGGGCGCGTTTACGTGTCGGTCATCAACATTCACAGTTTTGGCCGATTCTGGCCCGTATCGTGGACAATTACTCACTGTTTTGGGGTCCTAAAGTGATTTCCATGATTAACGAACCTTGAGGAGTGCGTTTACGTGTCGGTCATCAACACTCACACATTTTGGACCCCAGTGATTTGACGATTAACGAACCCGGGGTGCATTTACGTTTCGGTCATCAAGACTTCGCGGTTTTTGTCGATTGACCCGTTTCATGGACTATTACTATTCCGTTTTGGGGTCCGGCGATTTCCATAGTTGTCGAAGCCCATGTTCCGCTTACGTGTCGATCATCAACAGTCACAGTTTTGGTCGATTCTGTCCCGTTTCGTGGACTATTGCTCACTGTTTTGGGGTCCTAAAGTGATTTCCATGATTAACGAACTCTGGGGTGCGTTTACGTGTCGGCCATCAACACACACAGTTTTGGCCGATTTTTGGCCCATTTCATGGACTATTACACACTGTCTTGGGGTCCCGGAGTGATTTCCACGATTAATGAACCCCGGGGTGCGTTTACGTGTCCGTCATCAACACTCACAGTTTTGGCCAATTCTGGGCCGTTTCGTGGACAATTACTCACTGTTTTGGGGTCCTAAAGTGATTTCCACGATTAATGAACCCTGGGTGCGTTTACGTGTTGGTCATCAACACTCACAGTTTTGGCCGATTCTGGCCCGTTTCGTGGACAATTACTCACAGTTTTGGGATCCCAGAGTGATTTCCACGATTAATAAACCCTGGGGTGCATTTACGTCTCGGTCATCAACACTCACAGTTTTGGGTGATTCTGGCCCGTTTCGTAGAGTATTACTCACTATTTTGGGGCCCCGGAGTGATTTCCAACATGAATAAACCCCAGGGTGCGTTTACGTGTCGATCATCAACACTCACAGATTTTGCCGATTCTAGCCCGTTTCGTGGACTATTACTCACTTTGTTTTGGGGTCGGGTGATTTCCACGATTAATGAACTCGGTGTGTTTCCGTGTTGGTCATCAACACTCATAGTTTTGCCGATTACGGCCCGTTTCATGGACAATTACTCATTGTTTGGGGCCCCGGAGTGATTTCCACGATTAACGAACCCCGTTGTGCGTTTACGTGGCGGTCATCAACATTCACAGTTTTTTGGCCGATTCTTGCCCGTTTCGTGGACAATTACTCACCATTTTGGGGTCCCAGAGTGATTTCCACAATAAATGAACCGCAGGGGTAAGTTCACGTTTGGTCATCAACACAAGCAGTTTTGGCCAATTACGGCCCGTTTCATGGACAATTACTCATTATTTTGGGGTCCCAGATTGATTGCCACGATTGGCGAACCACGGGGTGCGTTTACGTGTTGGTCATCAACACTCACGGTTTTGTCGATTACGACCCGTTTCGTGGACTATTACTCACTGTTTTGGGGTCCCAAGCGATTTCCATAGTTCTTTGAACCCCAAGGTCTTGACTGACGTGTCGGTCATCAACAATTGCAATTTTGGCGATTTTAGCCCGTTTCTTGGACTACCACTCATTTTGGGGTCCGGGTGATTTCCACGATTGACGAACACCGGGATATATTTACGTGTCGGTCATCAACACTAACAGTTTTGGCCGATTCTGGCCCGTTTCGTGGACTATTACTCACTGTTTTGGGGTCCCAAGGTGATTTCCATGATTAACGAACTCCGGGGTGCGTATACGTGTCGGTCCTCATCACTCACAGTTTTGGCCGATTTTGGCCCGTTTCGTGGATTATTACTCACCGTTTTGGGTTGGAGTGATTTCCATGATTAATGAACCCGGGCGCGTTTACGTGTCGGTCATCAACATTCACGCAGTTTTGGCGATTACGGCCGCGTCGTGAACAATTACTCACTTTGTTTGGGGTCCTAAAGTGATTTCCATGATTAACGAACCCTGGGGTGCGTTTACGTGTCGGTCATCAACACTCACACTTTTTGGACCCCAGACTGATTTCGACGATTAACGAACCCCGGGGTGCATTTACGTTCCGGTCATCAAGACTCGCGGTTTTTGTCGATTCCGACCCGTTTCATGGACTATTACTATTCGTTTTGGGGTCCCGAAGCGATTTCCATAGTTGTCGAAGCCCATGTTCCGCTTATGTGTCGATCATTAACAGTCACAGTTTTGGTCGATTCTGTCCCGTTTCGTGGACTATTGCTCACTGTTTTGGGGTCCCGCAGTGATTTCCATGATTAACGAACTCTGGGGTGCGTTTACGTGTCGGCCATCAACACACACAGTTTTGGCTGATTTTTGGCCCATTTCATGGACTATTATTCACTGTCTTGGGGTCCCGGAGTGATTTCCACGATTAATGAACCCCGGGGTGCGTTTACGTGTCCGTCATCAATACTCACAGTTTTGGCCGATTCTGGCCCATTTCATGGACAATTACTCACTGTTTTGGGATCCTAAAGTGATTTCCACGATTAATGAACCCTGGGTGCGTTAACGTGTTGGTCATCAACACTCACAGTTTTGGCCGATTCTGGCCCCTTTCGTGGACAATTACTCACGGTTTTGCGATCGGTGATTTCCACGATTAATGAACCCTGGGGTGCATTTACGTGTCGGTCATCAACACTCACAGTATTTGGTGATTCTGGCCAGTTTCGTAGAGTATTACTCACTATTTTGGGGCCCCGGAGTGATTTCCAACATTAACAAACCGAGTGCGTTTACGTGTCGATCATCAACACTCACAGATTTTGCCGATTCTAGCCCGTTTACGTGGACTATTACTCCTTTGTTTTGGGGTCCCGGATTGATTTCCACGATTAATGAACCCCGGAGTGTGTTTCCGTATTGGTCATCAACACTCATAAATTTTGCCGATTCTGGCCCGTCTCATGGACAATTAGTCATTGTTTGGGGCCCCAGAGTGATTTCCACGATTAACGAACCCCGCTGTGCGTTTACGTGGCGGTCATCAACATTCACAGTTTTTTGGCCGATTCTTGCCCGTTTCGTGGACAATTAGTCACCATTTTGGGGTCCCGGAGTGATTTCCACGATAAATGAACCACGGGGTAAGTTCACGTTTCGGTCATCAACACAAACAGTTTTGGCCAATTCTGGCCCGTTTCGTGGACAATTACTCATTGTTTTGGGGTCCCAGATTGATTTCCACGATTGACGAACCACGGGGTGCGTTTACGTGTTGGTCATCAAGACTCGCGGTTTTTGTCGATTCTGACCCGTTTCGTGGACTATTACTCACTGTTTTGGGGTCCCAAAGCGATTTCCATGGTTGCTGAACCCCAAGGTGCGCTGACGTGTCGGTCATCAACAATAGCAATTTTGGCCGATTTTAGCCCCTTTCTTGGACTACCACTCATTTTGGGGTCCTGGAGTGATTTCCATGATTGACGAACACCGGGATATATTTACGTGTCGGTCATCAACACTAACAGTTTTGGCGATTACGGCCCGTTCGTGGACTATTACTCCTTTGTTTTGGGGTCCCAAGGTGATTTCCATGATTAACGAACTCCGGGAGTGCGTATCGTGTCGGTCCTCATCACTCACCGATTTTGGCGATTTTGGCCCGTTTGCGTGGATTATTACTCACCGTTTTGGGTTGGTGATTTCCATGATTAATGAACCGGCGCGTTTACGTGTCGGTCATCAACATTCACAGTTTTGGCCGATTCTGGCCCGCATCGTGGACAATTACTCACTGTTTTGGGGTCCTAAAGTGATTTACATGATTAACGAACCCTGGGGTGCGTTTACGTGTCGGTCATCAACACTCACACTTTTTGGACCCCAGACTGATTTCGACGATTAACGAACCCCGGGGTGCATTTACGTTCCGGTCATCAAGACTCGCGGTTTTTGTCGATTCCGACCCGTTTCATGGACTATTAATATTCGTTATGGGGTCCCGAAGCGATTTCCATAGTTATCGAAGCCCATGTTCGCTTATGTGTCGATCATTAACAGTCCACGATTTTGGTGATTACATCCCGTTTCGTGGACTATTGCTCACTGTTTTGGGGTCCCGCAGTGATTTCCATGATTAACGAACTCTGGGGTGCGTTTACGTGTCGGCCATCAACACACACAGTTTTGGCCGATTTTTGGCCCATTTCTTGGACTATTATTCCTTTGTCTTGGGGTCCGGAGTGATTTCCACGATTAATGAACCCCGAGTGCGTTTACGTGTCCGTCATCAATACTCACCGGTTTTGGCGATTACGGCGGTTTCATGGACAATTACTCACTGTTTTGGGATCCTAAAGTGATTTCCACGATTAATGAACCCTGGGTGCGTTAACGTGTTGGTCATCAACACTCACAGTTTTGGCCGATTCTGGCCCCTTTCGTGGACAATTACTCACGGTTTTGCGATCGGTGATTTCCACGATTAATGAACCACAGGGTGCATTTACGTGTCGGTCATCAACACTCACGGTATTGGGTGATTACGGCCCGTTCGTGAAGTATTACTCACTATTTTGGGGGCCCGGAGTGATTTCCAACATTAACGAACCCCAGGGTGCGTTTACGTGTCGGTCATCAACACTCACAGTTTTGGCCGATTCTAGCCCGTTTCGTGGACTATTACTCACTGTTTTGGGGTCCCGGATTGATTTCCACGATTAATGAACCCCGGAGTGTGTTTCCGTATTGGTCATCAACACTCATAAATTTTGACGATTCTGGCCCGTCTCATGGACAATTAGTCATTGTTTGGGGCCCCAGAGTGATTTCCACGATTAACGAACCCCGCTGTGCGTTTACGTGGCGGTCATCAACATTCACAGTTTTTTGGCCGATTCTTGCCCGTTTCGTGGACAATTAATCAACATTTTGGGGTCCCAGAGTGATTTCCACGATAAATGAACCACGGGGTAAGTTCACGTTTCGGTCATCAACACAAACAGTTTTGGCCAATTCTGGCCCGTTTCGTGGACAATTACTCATTGTTTTGGGGTCCCAGTTGATTTCCACGATTGGCGAACCACGAGTGCGTTTACGTGTTGGTCATCAAGACTCACGGTTTTGTCGATTCTGACCCGTTTACGTGGACTATTACTCACTGTTTTGGGGTCCCAAAGCGATTTCCATAGTTCTTTGAACCCCAAGGTGCAGCGGCGTGTCGGTCATCAACAATTGCAATTTTGGCGATTTTAGCCCGTTTCTTGGACTACCACTCATTTTGGGGTCGGGTGATTTCCACGATTGGCGAACACGGGATATATTTACGTGTCGGTCATCAACACTAACAGTTTTGGCGATTACGGCCCGTTCGTGGACTATTACTCCTTTGTTTTGGGGTCCCAAGGTGATTTCCATGATTAACGAACTTTCAAGAGTGCGTATCGTGTCGGTCCTCATCACTCACAGTTTTGGCGATTTTGGCCCGTTTAAGTGAATTATTACTCACCGTTTTGGGTTGGAGTGATTTCCATGATTAATGAACCCGAGGCGGCGTTTACGTGTCGGTCATCAACATTCACAGTTTTGGCGATTACGGCCCGCGCCGTGGACAATTACTCACTGTTTTGGGGTCCTAAAGTGATTTACATGATTAACGAACCCTGGGGTGCGTTTACGTGTCGCTCATCAACACTCACACTTTTTGGACCCCAGACTGATTTCGACGATTAACGAACCCCGGGGTGCATTTACGTTCCGGTCATCAAGACTCGCGGATTTTGTCGATTCGACCCGTTTCATGGACTATTACTATTCGTTTTGGGGTCGGCGATTTCCATAGTTGTCGAAGCCCATGTTCGCTTATGTAGCCGATCATTAACGGTCATAGTTTTGGTCGATTCTGTCGTTCGTGGACTATTGCTCACTGTTTTGGGGTCGCGGTGATTTCCATGATTAACGAACTGCGGGGGTGCGTTTGCGTGTAGCCGACCATCAACACACACAGATTTTGGCTGATTTTTGGCCCATTTCATGGACTATTATTCACTGTCTTGGGGTCCCGGAGTGATTTCCACGATTAATGAACCCCGGGGTGCGTTTACGTGTCCGTCATCAATACTCACAGTTTTGGCCGATTCTGGCCCGTTTCATGGACAATTACTCACTGTTTTGGGATCCTAAAGTGATTTCCACGATTAATGAACCCTGGGTGCGTTAACGTGTTGGTCATCAACACTCACAGTTTTGGCCGATTCTGGCCCCTTTCGTGGACAATTACTCACAGTTTTGCGATCCCAGAGTGATTTCCACGATTAATGAACCCTGGGGTGCATTTACGTGTCGGTCATCAACACTCACAGTATTGGGTGATTCTGGCCCGTTTCGTAGAGTATTACTCACTATTTTGGGGCCCCGGAGTGATTTCCAACATTAACAAACCCCAGGGTGCGTTTACGTGTCGATCATCAACACTCACAGATTTTGCCGATTCTAGCCCGTTTCGTGGACTATTACTCACTGTTTTGGGGTCCCGGATTGATTTCCACGATTAATGAACCCCGGAGTGTGTTTCCGTATTGGTCATCAACACTCATAAATTTTGCCGATTCTGGCCCGTCTCATGGACAATTAGTCATTGTTTGGGGCCCCAGAGTGATTTCCACGATTAACGAACCCCGCTGTGCGTTTACGTGGCGGTCATCAACATAAACAGTTTTTTGGCCGATTCTTGCCCGTTTCGTGGACAATTAATCAACATTTTGGGGTCCCAGAGTGATTTCCACGATAAATGAACCACGGGGTAAGTTCACGTTTCGGTCATCAACACAAACAGTTTTGGCCAATTACGGCCCGTTTAAGTGAACAATTACTCATTGTTTTGGGGTCCCAGTTGATTTCCACGATTGATGAACCACGAGTGCGTTTACGTGTTGGTCATCAAGACTTCGCGGTTTTTGTCGATTACGACCCGTTTCGTGGACTATTACTCACTGTTTTGGGGTCCCAAAGCGATTTCCATGGTTGCTGAACCCCAAGGTGCGCTGACGTGTCGGTCATCAACAATTGCAATTTTGGCCGATTTTAGCCCGTTTCTTGGACTACCACTCATTTTGGGGTCCCGGAGTGATTTCAACGATTGACGAACACCGGGATATATTTACGTGTCGGTCATCAACACTTACAGTTTTGGCCAATTCTGGCCCGTTTCGTGGATTATTACTCACCGTTTTGGGGTCCCAAAGCGATTTCCATGGTTGTTGAACCCCAAGGTGCGCTGACGTGTCGGTCATCAACAATTGCTCACTGTTTTTGGGTCCCAAGGTGATTTCCATGATTAACGAACTCCGGGGTGCGTATCCGTGTCGGTCCTCAACACTCACAGTTTTGTCCGATTTTGGCCCGTTTCGTGGATTATTACTCACCGTTTTGGGTTCGGAGTGATTTCCATGATTAATGAACCCGGCGCGTTTACGTGTCGGTCATCAACATTCACAGTTTTGGCCGATTCTGGCCCGTATCGTGGACAATTACTCACTGTTTTGGGGTCCTAAAGTGATTTCCATGATTAACGAACCCTGGGGTGCGTTTACGTGTCGGTCATCAACACTCACACTTTTTGGACCCCAGAGTGATTTCGACGATTAACGAACCCCGGGGTGCATTTACGTTTCGGTCATCAAGACTCGCGGTTTTTGTCGATTCTGACCCGTTTCATGGACTATTACTATTCGTTTTGGGGTCGGCGATTTCCATAGTTGTCGAAGCCCATGTTCGCTTACGTGCCGATCATCCATGATCCACGATTTTGGCCGATTCTGTCCCGTTTCGTGGACTATTGCTCACTGTTTTGGGGTCCTAAAGTGATTTCCATGATTAACGAACTCTGGTGTGCGTTTACGTGTCGGCCATCAACACACACAGTTTTGGCCGATTTTTGGCCCATTTCATGGACTATTACTCACTGTCTTGGGGTCCCGGAGTGATTTCCACGATTAATGAACCCGAAGTGCGTTTACGTGTCCGTCATCAACACTCACAGTTTTGGCCAATTCTGGGCCGTTTCGTGGACAATTACTCACTGTTTTGGGGTCCTAAAGTGATTTCCACGATTAATGAACCCTGGGTGCGTTTATGTGTTGGTCATCAACACTCACAGTTTTGGCCGATTCTGGCCCGTTTCGTGGACAATTACTCACAGTTTTGGGATCCCAGAGTGATTTCCACGATTAATAAACCCTGGGGTGCATTTACGTCTCGGTCATCAACACTCACAGTTTTGGGTGATTCTGGCCCGTTTAAGTGAGTATTACTCACTATTTTGGGGCCCCGGAGTGATTTCCAACATGAATAAACCCCAGGGTGCGTTTACGTGTCGATCATCAACACTCACAGATTTTGCCGATTCTAGCCCGTTTCGTGGACTATTACTCACTGTTTTGGGGTCCCGGAGTGATTTCCACGATTAATGAACTCGGTGTGTTTCGTGTTGGTCATCAACACTCATAGTTTTTACCCGATTACGGCCCGTTTCATGGACAATTACTCATTGTTTGGGGCCCGGGTGATTTCCACGATTAACGAACCCGGCGTGCGTTCGTGGCGGTCATCAACATTCACAGTTTTTGGCCGATTCTTGCCCGTTTCGTGGACAATTACTCACCATTTTGGGGAATTCGCGGTGATTTCCACGATAAATGAACCGCAGGGTAAGTTCACGTTTGGTCATCAACACAAACAGTTTTTGCCGATTCTGGCCCGTTTCATGGACAATTACTCATTGTTTTGGGGTCCCGATTGATTTCCACGATTGGCGAACCACGGGGTGCGTTTACGTGTTGGTCATCAACACTCACGGTTTTTGTCGATTACGACCCGTTTAGGTGGACTATTACTCACTTTGTTTTGGGGTCCCCGCGATTTCCATAGTTCTTTGAACCCCAAAGGTGCTTGACGGCGTGTCGGTCATCAACAATTGCAATTTTGGCGATTTTAGCCCGTTTCTTGGACTACCACTCATTTTGGGGTCGGGTGATTTCCACGATTGGCGAACACCGGGATATATTTACGTGTCGGTCATCAACACTAACAGTTTGGCGATTACGGCCCGTTTCATGGACTATTACTCCTTTGTTTTGGGGTCCCAAGGTGATTTCCATGATTAACGAACTACGGGGAATGCGTATCGTGTCGGTCCTCAACACTCACAGTTTGGCGATTTTGGCCCGTTCGTGGATTATTACTCACCGTTTTGGGTTGGAGTGATTTCCATGATTAATGAACCCGAGGCGGCGTTTACGTGTCGGTCATCAACATTCACCGATTTTGGCGATTACGGCCCGTGTCGTGGAACAATTACTCACTGTTTTGGGGTCCTAAAGTGATTTCCATGATTAACGAACCCTGGGGTGCGTTTACGTGTCGGTCATCAACACTCACACTTTTTGGACCCCAGAGTGATTTCGACGTTTAACGAACCCCGGGGTGCATTTACGTTTCGGTCATCAAGACTTCGCGGTTTTGTCGATTACGACACGTTTCATGGACTATTACTATTCGTTTTGGGGTCGGCGATTTCCATAGTTATCCGAAGCCCATGTTCGCTTATGTGTCGATCATCATGATCACAGTTTTGAGTGATTCTGTCCCGTTCATGGACTATTGCTCGCTTTGTTTTGGGGTCCCGGGTGATTTCCATGATTAACGAACTACGGGAATGCGTTCGTGTCGGCCATCAACACACACAGTTTTGGCGATTTTTGGCCCATTTCATGGACTATTACTCACTGTCTTGGGGTCGGAATGATCTCACGATTAATGAACCCGGGGAGTGCGTTTACGTGTCCGTCATCAACACTCACAGTTTTGGCGATTACGGCCCGTTTAGTGAACAATTACTCACTGTTTGGGGTCTAAAGTGATTTCCACGATTAATGAACCACAGGTGCGTTTATGTGTTGGTCATCAACACTCACAGTTTTAGCGATTACGGCCCGTTTAAGTGAACAATTACTCACAGTTTTGTGATCCCAGAGTGTTTTCCACAATTAATGAACTCTGGGGTGCATTTACGTTTCGGTCATCAACACTCGCGGTTTTTTTTCGATTCTGACCCGTTTCGTGGATTATTACTCACCGTTTTGGGGTCCTGAAGTGATTTCCATAGTTGTTCAACCGCAAGTTGCGATTACGTGTCGGTCATCAACACTCACAGTTCTGGTTGATTCTGGCCTGTTTCGTAGAGTATTACTCACTATTTTGGGGCCCCAGAGTGATTTCCAACATTAACAAACCCCAGGGTGCGTTTACATGTCGGTCATCAACACTCACTGTTTTTGCCGATTCTGGCCCGTTTCGTGGACTACTACTAACTATGTTGGGGTCCCGGAGTGATTTCCATGATTAATGAACCCCGGGGCGCGTTTACGTGTCGGTCATCAACATTCATAGTTTTGGCGATTACGGCCCGTGTCGTGGACAATTACTCACTGTTTTGGGGTCCTAAAGTGATTTCCATGATTAACGAACCCTGGGGTGCGTTTACGTGTCGGTCATCAACACTCACACTTTTTGGACCCTAGAGTGATTTTTTCGGCGATTAACGAACCCCGGGGTGCATTTACGTTTCGGTCATCAAGATTCGCGGTTTTTGTCGATTCTGACCCGTTTCATGGACTATTACTATTCGTTTTGGGGTCCCGAAGCGATTTCCATAGTTGTCGAAGCCCATGTTCCGCTTATTTGTCGATCATCAACAGTCACAGTTTTGGCCGATTCTGGCCCCTTTCGTGGACAATTACTCACAGTTTTGGGATCCCAGAGTGATTTCCATGATTAATGAACCCTGGGGTGCATTTACGTGTCGGTCATCAACACTCACAATATTGGGTGATTCTGGCCCGTTTCGTAGAGTATTACTCACTATTTTGGGGCCCCTGAGTGATTTCCAACATTAACAAATCCCAGGGTGCGTTTACGTGTCGATCATCAACACTCACAGATTTTGCCGATTCTAGCCCGTTTCGTGGACTATTACTCACTGTTTTGTGGTCCCGGAGTGATTTCCACGATTAATGAACCCGGTGTGTTTCGTGTTGGTCATCAACACTCATAGTTTTTGCCGATTACGGCGGTTGGTGGACAATTACTCACTTTGTTTGGGGCCGGGTGATTTCCACGATTAGCGAATTTCCCGTTGTGCGTTTACGTGGCGGTCATCAACATTCACAGTTTTTGGCGATTCTTGCCCGTTTAAGTGGACAATTAGTCACCATTTTGGGCTCGGTGACTTCCATGATAAATGAACCCGCAGGGGTAAGTTCACGTTTGATCGACAACACAAACAGTTTTGGCCAATTCTGGCCCGTTTCGTGGACAATAACTCATTGTTTTCGGGTCCCAGATTGATTTCCACGATTGACGAACCACGGGGTGCGTTTACGTGTTGGTCATCAACACTCACCTTTTTTGTCGATTCTGACCCGTTTCGTGGACTATTACTCACTGATTTGGGTTCCCAAAGCGATTTCCAAGGTTGCTGAACCCCAAGGTGCGCTGACGTGTCGGTCATCAACAATTGCAATTTTGGCCGATTTTAGCCCGTTTCTTGGACTACCACTCATTTTGGTGTCCCGGAGTGATTTCCACGATTGACGAACACTGGGATATATTTACGTGTCGGTCATCAACACTAACAGTTTTGGAAGATTCTGGCCCGTTTCATGGACTATTACTCACTCTTTTGGGGTCCCAAGGTGATTTCCATGATTAACGAACTCCGGGGTGCGTTTACGTGTCGGTCCTCAACACTCATAGTTTTGGCCGATTTTGGCCCGTTTCATGGATTATTACTCACCGTTTTGGGTTCGGAGTAATTTCCACGATTAATGAATCCCGGGGCGCGTTTACGTGTCGGTCATCAACATTCATAGTTTTTGGCCGATTCTGGCCCGTATCGTGGACAATTACTCACTGTTTTGGGGTCCTAAAGTGATTTCCATGATTAACGAACCCTAGGGTGCGTTTACGTGTCGGTCATCAACACTCACACTTTTTGGACCCCAGACTGATTTCGACGATTAACGAACCCCGGGGTGCATTTACGTTTCGGTCATCAAGACTCGCGGTTTTTGTCGATTCTGACCCGTTTCATGGACTATTACTATTCGTTTTGGGGTCGCGAAGCGATTACCATAGTTATCGAAGCCCATGTTCGCTTATGTCGATCATCAGCGATCCGCAGTTTTGGTCGATTCTGTCGTTTAAGTGGACTATTGCTCACTGTTTTGGGGTCGCGGTGATTTCCATGATTAACGAACTGCAGGGAGTGCGTTTACGTGTCGGCCATCAACACACACAATTTTGGCCGATTATTGGCCCATTTCATGGACTATTACTCACTGTCTTGGGGTCCCGGAGTGATTTCCACGATTAATGAAGCCCGGGGTGCGTTTACATGTCCATCATCAACACTCACAGTTTTGGCCGATTCTGGCCGGTTTCGTGGACAATTACTCACTGTTTCGGGGTCCTAAAGTGATTTCCACGATTAATGAACCCTGGGTGCGTTTACGTGTTGGTCATCAACACTCACAGTTTTGGCCGATTCTGGCCCGTTTCGTGGACAATTACTCACAGTTTTGGGATCCCAGAGTGATTTCCACGATTAATGAACCCTGGGGTGCATTTACGTTTCGGTCATCAACACTCGCGGTTTTTTTTCGATTCTGACCCGTTTCGTGGATTATTACTCACCGTTTTGGGGTCCCGAAGCGATTTCCATAGTTGTTCAACCGCAAGTTGTGCTTACGTGTCGGTCACCAACACTCACAGTTTTGGGTGATTCTGGCCCGTTTCATAGAGTATTACTCACTATTTTGGGGCCCCGGAGTGATTTCCAACATTAACAAACCCAGGGTGCGTTTACGTGTCGATCATCAACACTCTCAGATTTTGTCGATTCTAGCCCGTTTCGTGGACTATTACTCACTGTTTTGGGGTCCCGGAGTGATTTCCACGATTAAAGAACCCGGATTGTGTTTAGTGTTGGTCATCAACACTTATAGTTTTTGCCGATTACGGCCCGTTTCATGGACAATTACTCACTTTGTTTGGGGCCTCGAAGTGATTTCCCACGATTAACGAACCCATTTGTGCGTTCGTGGCGGTCATCAACATTCACAGTTTTTGGCGATTCTTGCCCGTTTAGTGGACAATTAGTCACCATTTTGGGGTCCGGGTGATTTCACGATAAATGAACCGCGAGGGTAAGTTCACGTTTCGGTCATCAACACAAACAGTTTTGGCCAATTCTGGCCCGTTTCGTGGACAATTACTCATTGGTTTGGGGTACCAGATTGATTTCCACGATTGACGAACCACGGGGTGCATTTACGTGTTGGTCATCAACACTCACGGTTTTTGTCGATTCTGACCCGTTTCGTGGACTATTACTCCTTTGTTTTGGGGTCCCCAGCGATTTCCATGGTTCTTTGAACCCCATGAGTGCTTGTTGGCGTGTCGGTCATCAACAATTGCAATTTTGGCCGATTTTAGCCCGTTTCTTGGACTACCACTCATTTTCGGGTCCCGGAGTGATTTCCATGATTGACGAACACCGGAATATATTTACGTATCGGTCATCAACACTCACAGTTTTGGCCGATTAATGAACCCCGGGGCGCGTTTACGTGTCGGTCATCAACATTCACAGTTTTGGCCGATTCTGGCCCGCATCATGGACAATTACTCACTGTTTTGGGGTCCTAAAGTGATTTACATGATTAACGAACCCTGGGGTGCGTTTACGTGTCGGTCATCAACACTCACACTTTTTGGACCCAGGCCGATTTACGACGATTAACGAACCGGGGTGCATTTACGTTCGGTCATCAAGACTCGCGGTTTTCTCGATTCGACCCGTTTCATGGACTATTACTATTCGTTTTGGGGTCGGCGATTTCCATAGTTGTCGAAGCCCATGTTCGCTTATGTAGCCGATCATTAACAGTCACGATTTTGGTGGATTACTGTCCCGTTCGTGGACTATTGCTCCTTGTTTTGGGGTCCCGGTGATTTCCATGATTAACGAACTGCGGGGTGCGTTTACGTGTCAGCCATCAACACGCCGCGATTTTGGCTGATTTTGGCCCATTTCATGGACTATTACTCCTTTGTCTTGGGGTCCGGGTGATTTCCACGATTAATGAACCCTGCGATGCGTTCACGTGTCCGTCATCAATACTCACAGTTTTGGCCGATTCTGGCCCGTTTCATGGACAATTACTCACTGTTTTGGGGTCCTAAAGTGATTTCCACGATTAATGAACCCTGGGTGCGTTAACGTGTTGGTCATCAACACTCACAGTTTTGGCCGATTCTGGCCCCTTTCGTGGACAATTACTCACAGTTTTGGGATCCCAGAGTGATTTCCACGATTAATGAACCCTGTGGTGCATTTACGTGTCGGTCATTAACACTCACAGTATTGGGTGATTCTGGCCCGTTTCGTAGAGTATTACTCACTATCTTGGGGCCCCGGAGTGATTTCCAACATTAACAAACCCCAGGGTGCGTTTACGTGTCGATCATCAACACTCACAGATTTTGCCGATTCTAGCCCGTTTCGTGGACTATTACTCACTGTTTTGGGGTCCCGGATTGATTTCCACGATTAATGAACCCCGGAGTGTGTTTCCGTATTGGTCATCAACACTCATAAATTTTGCCGATTCTGGCCCGTTTCATGGACAATTACTCATTGTTTGGGGCCCCGGAGTGATTTCCACGATTAACGAACCCCGCTGTGCGTTTACGTGGCGGTCATCAACATTCACAGTTTTTTGGCCGATTCTTGCCCGTTTCGTGGACAATTACTCAATATTTTGGGGTCCCCGGTGATTTCCACGATAAATGAACCGCAGAGGTAAGTTCACGTTTCGGTCATCAACACAAACAGTTTTGGCCCATTCTGGCCCGTTTCATGGACAATTACTCATTGTTTTGGGGTCCCAGTTGATTTCCACGATTGGCGAACCACGGGAGTGCGTTTACGTGTTGGTCATCAAGACTTCGCGGTTTTTGTCGATTACGACCCGTTTGCGTGGACTATTACTCACTGTTTTGGGGTCCCAAAGCGATTTCCATAGTTCTTTGAACCCCAAGGTGCTTGACGGCGTGTCGGTCATCAACAATTGCAATTTTGGCGATTTTAGCCCGTTTCTTGGACTACCACTCATTTTGGGGTCCGGGTGATTTCCACGATTGGCGAACACGGGATATATTTACGTGTCGGTCATCAACACTACTTGATTTTGGCGATTCTGGCCCGTTCATGGACTATTACTCCTTTGTTTTGGGGTCCCAGGTGATTTCCATGATTAACGAACTCTGGGGTGCGTATACGTGTCGGTCCTCAACACTCACAGTTTTGGCCGATTTTGGCCCGTTTCGTGGATTATTACTCACCTTTTTGGGTTCGGAGTGATTTCCATGATTAATGAACCGGTAGCGGCGTTTACGTGTCGGTCATCAACATTCACAGTTTTGGCGATTACGGCCCGTGTCGTGGACAATTACTCACTGTTTTGGGGTCCTAAAGTGATTTCCATGATTAACGAACCACGGGGTGCGTTTACGTGTCGATCATCAACACTCACACTTTTTGGACCCGAGTGATTTGACGTTTAACGAACCCGGGGTGCATTGCGTTTGGTCATCAAGACTTCGCGGTTTTGTCGATTACGACACGTTTCATGGACTATTACTATTCGTTTTGGGGTCGGCGATTTCCATAGTTATCGAAGCCCATGTTCGCTTATGTAGCCGATCATCAGCGATCACGATTTTGGTCGATTCTGTCCCGTTTCATGGACTATTGCTCACTGTTTTGGGGTCCCGGAGTGATTTCCATGATTAACGAACTCTGGGGTGCGTTTACGTGTCGGCCATCAACACACACAGTTTTGGCCGATTTTTGGCCCATTTCATGGACTATTACTCACTGTCTTGGGGTCCCGGAGTGATTTCCACGATTAATGAACCCCGGGGTGCGTTTACGTGTCCGTCATCAACACTCACAGTTTTGGCCGATTACGGCCCGTTTAGTGAACAATTACTCACTTTGTTTGGGGTCCTAAAGTGATTTCCACGATTAATGAACCACAGGTGCGTTTATGTGTTGGTCATCAACACTCACAGTTTTGGCGATTCTGGCCCGTTTAGTGAACAATTACTCACGGTTTTGTGATCGAGTGTTTTCCACAATTAATGAACTACAGGGTGCATTTACGTTTCGGTCATCAACACTTTCGCGGTTTTTAGATTGACCCGTTTATTGGATTATTACTCACCGTTTTGGGGTCTGAAGTGATTTCCATAGTTGTTCAACGCCAAGTTGCGATTAAATTAACGGTCATCAACACTCCACGATTACGGTTGATTACGCTTTGTTTACGTGAAGTATTACTCACTATTTTGGGGCCCCGGTGATTTCCAACATTAACAAACCCAGTGCGTTTACATGTCGGTCATCAACACTCCTTTGTTTTGCCGATTCTGGCCCGTTTCGTGGACTACTACTAACTATGTTGGGGTCCCGGAGTGATTTCCATGATTAATGAACCCCGGGGCGCGTTTACGTGTCGGTCATCAACATTCATAGTTTTGGCCGATTCTGGCCCGTATCGTGGACAATTACTCACTGTTTTGGGGTCCTAAAGTGATTTCCATGATTAACGAACCCTGGGGTGCGTTTACGTGTCGGTCATCAACACTCACACTTTTTGGACCCTAGAGTGATTTTTTCGGCGATTAACGAACCCCGGGGTGCATTTACGTTTCGGTCATCAAGATTCGCGGTTTTTGTCGATTCTGACCCGTTTCATGGACTATTACTATTTGTTTTGGGGTCCCGAATCGATTTCCATAGTTGTCGAAGCCCATGTTCCGCTTATTTGTCGATCATCAGCGATCTGATTTTGGCGATTGGCCCTTTAAGTGAACAATTACTCACAGTTTTGGGATCCCAGTGATTTCCATGATTAATGAACCACAGGGTGCATTGCGTGTCGGTCATCAACACTCACAATATTGGGTGATTACGGCCCGTTTAAGTGAGTATTACTCACTATTTTGGGGCCCCTGAGTGATTTCCAACATTAACAAATCCCAGGGTGCGTTTACGTGTCGATCATCAACACTCCACAGATTTTGCCGATTCTAGCCCGTTTGGTGGACTATTACTCCTGTTTTGTGGTCCGGAGTGATTTCACGATTAATGAACCCCGGAGTGTGTTTCCGTGTTGGTCATCAACACTCATAGTTTTTACCGATTACGGCCCGGTTGCGTGGACAATTACTCACTTTGTTTGGGGCCGGCGTGATTTCCACGATTAACGAACCCCGTTGTGCGTTTACGTGGCGGTCATCAACATTCACAGGTTTTTGGCCGATTCTTACCCGTTTCGTGGACAATTAGTCACCATTTTGGGCTCCCAGAGTGATTTCCATGATAAATGAACCACGGGGTAAGTTCACGTTTCGGTCAGCAACACAAACAGTTTTGGCCAATTCTGGCCCGTTTCGTGGACAATTACTCATTGTTTTCGGGTCCCAGATTGATTTCCACGATTGACGAACCACGGGGTGCGTTTACGTGTTGGTCATCAACACTCACCTTTTTGTCGATTACGACCCGTTTACGTGGACTATTACTCAGCGATTTGGGTTCCCAGCGATTTCCAAGGTTGCTTTGAACCCAAGGTCTTGCTGACGTGTCGGTCATCAACAATTGCAATTTTGGCCGATTTTAGCCCGTTTCTTGGACTACCACTCATTTTGGTGTCCCGGAGTGATTTCCACGATTGACGAACACTGGGATATATTTACGTGTCGGTCATCAACACTAACTTGATTTTGGAAGATTACGGCCCGTTTCATGGACTATTACTCACTCTTTTGGGGTCCCAAGGTGATTTCCATGATTAACGAACTCGGGGTGCGTTCGTGTCGGTCCTCAACACTCATAGTTTTGGCCGATTTTGGCCCGTTTCATGGATTATTACTCACCGTTTTGGGTTCGGAGTAATTTCCACGATTAATGAATCCCGGGGCGCGTTTACGTGTCGGTCATCAACATTCATAGTTTTTGGCGATTACGGCCCGTGTCGTGGACAATTACTCACTTTGTTTTAGGGGTCCTAAAGTGATTTCCATGATTAACGAACCCTAGGAGTGCGTTTACGTGTCGATCATCAACACTCACACTTTTTGGACCCCGGTGATTTGACGATTAACGAACCGGGGTGCATTTACGTTTCGGTCATCAAGACTACGCGGTTTTGTCGATTGACCCGTTTCATGGACTATTACTATTCGTTTTGGGGTGTGACGATACCATAGTTGTCGAAGCCCATGTTCCGCTTATGTAGCCGATCATCAGCGATCACTGATTTTGGTGGAATTCTGTCGTTCGTGGACTATTGCTCACTGTTTTGGGGTCCCGCAGTGATTTCCATGATTAACGAACTCTGGGGTGCGTTTACGTGTCGGCCATCAACACACACAATTTTGGCCGATTATTGGCCCATTTCATGGACTATTACTCCTTTGTCTTGGGGTCGGAGTGATTTCCACGATTAATGAAGCCGAAGTGCGTTTACATGTCCATCATCAACACTCACAGTTTTGGCGATTACGGCGGTTTAGTGAACAATTACTCACTGTTTGGGGTCCTAAAGTGATTTCCACGATTAATGAACCACAGAGTGCGTTTACGTGTTGGTCATCAACACTCACAGTTTTGGCGATTCGGCCCGTTTAAGTGAACAATTACTCATAGTTTTGGGATCGAGTGATTTCCACGATTAATGAATTTCTGAGGTGCATTCGTTTGATCATCAACTTTTCGCGGTTTTTGATTACGACCCGTTTAGGTGGTTATTACTCACCGTTTTGGGGTCGGCGATTTCCATAGTTGTTCAACGCAGAAGTTGTGCTTACGTGTCGGTCGCTGCACTCACAGTTTTGGGTGATTCTGGCCCGTTTCATAGAGTATTACTCACTATTTTGGGGCCCCGGAGTGATTTCCAACATTAACAAACCCAGGGTGCGTTTACGTGTCGATCATCAACACTCTCAGATTTTGTCGATTCTAGCCCGTTTCGTGGACTATTACTCACTGTTTTGGGGTCCTGGAGTGATTTCCACGATTAATGAACCCCGGAGTGTGTTTCCGTGTTGGTCGTCAACACTTATAGTTTTTGCCGATTCTGGCCCGTTTCATGGACAATTACTCACTGTTTGGGGCCTCGGAGTGATTTCCACGATTAACGAACCCCGCTGTGCGTTTACGTGGCGGTCATCAACATTCACAGTTTTTTGGCCGATTCTTGCCCGTTTCGTGGACAATTAGTCACCATTTTGGGGTCCGGGTGATTTCACGATAAATGAACCACGGTGAGGTAAGTTCACGTTTGGTCATCAACACAAACAGTTTTGGCCAGTGCGGCCCGTTTAAGTGGACAATTACTCATTGTTTTGGGGTGCAGATTGATTTCCACGATTGGCGAACCACGGGGTGCATTTACGTGTTGGTCATCAACACTCACGGTTTTGTCGATTCTGACCCGTTTACGTGGACTATTACCTTTGTTTTGGGGTCCCAAAGCGATTTCCATAGTTCTTTGAACCCCATAGTGTGACGGCGTGTCGGTCATCAACAATTGCAATTTTGGCCGATTTTAGCCCGTTTCTTGGACTACCACTCATTTTCGGGTCCCGGAGTGATTTCCATGATTGACGAACACCGGAATATATTTACGTATCGGTCATCAACACTAACAGCTTTGGCCGATTCTGGCCCGTTTCATGGACTATTACTCACTGTTTTGGGGTCCCAAGGTGATTTCCATGATTAACGAACTCCGGGGTGCGTATCCGTGTCGGTCCTCAACACTCACAGTTTTGTCCGATTTTGGCCCGTTTCGTGGATTATTAATCACCGTTTTGGGTTCGGAGTGATTTCCATGATTAATGAACCCCGGGGCGCGTTTACGTGTCGGTCATCAACATTCACAGTTTTGGCCGATTCTGGCCCGTATCGTGGACAATTACTCCTTTGTTTTGGGGTCTAAAGTGATTTCCATGATTAACGAACCACAGGGTGCGTTTACGTGTCGATCATCAACACTCACACTTTTTGGACCACGGTGATTTCGACGATTAACGAACCCGGGGTGCATTACGTTTGGTCATCAAGACTTCGCGGTTTTGTCGATTGACCCGTTTCATGGACTATTACTATTTGTTTTGGGGTCTGAAGCGATTTCCATAGTTAACCGAAGCCCATGTTCGCTTATGTGTCGATCATCAATGATCCAGTTTTGGTCGATTCTGCCCGTTTAGTGGACTATTGCTCACTTGTTTTGGGGTCCGGGTGATTTCCATGATTAACGAACTCTGGGGTGCGTTTACGTGTCGGCCATCAACACTCAAAATTTTTGCAGATTATTGGCCCATTTAATTGACTATTACTCACTGTCTTGGGTTCCCGGAGTGATTTCCACGATTAATGAACCCGAGTGCGTTTACGTGTCCGTCATCAACACTCACGGTTTTGGCGATTACGGCCCGTTTGGTGAACAATTACTCACTGTTTTGGGGTCCTAAAGTGATTTCCACGATTAATGAACCCCTGGGTGCGTTTACGTGTTGGTCATGAACACTCACGATTACGGCGATCTGGCCCGTTTCGTGAACAATTACTCACGGTTTTGGGATCCCGGATTGATTTCCACGATTGGCGAACCACGGGGGTGTGTTTACGTGTTGGTCATCAACACTCCACGGTTTTGTCGATTCGACCCGTTTATTGGACTGTTACTCACTTTGTTTTGGGGCCGGGTGATTTCCACGATTAATGAACCCGTATTGTGTTTCCGTGTTGGTCATCAACTTTTCGAGTTTTGCCGATTCTGGACCGTTTCATGGACAATTACTCATTGTTTGGGGCCCCGGAGTGATTTCCACGATCAACGAACCCCGCTGTGCGTTTACGTGGCGGTCATCAACATTCACAGTTTTTTGGCCGATTCTTGCCCGTTTCATGGACAATTACTCACCATTTTTTGGTCCCAGAGTGATTTCCACGATAAATAAACCACGGGGTAAGTTCACGTTTCGGTCATCAACACAAACAGTTTTGGCCAATTCTGGCCCGTTTCGTGGACAATTACTCATTGTTTTGGGGTCCCAGATAGATTTCCACGATTGACGAACCACGGGGTGCGTTTACGTGTTGGTCATCAACACTCACGGTTTTTGTCGATTCTGACCCGTTTCGTGGACTGTTTACTCACTGTTTTGGGGTCCCAAAGCGATTTCCATGGTTGCTGAACCCCAAGGTACGCTGACGTGTCGGTCATCAACAATTTCAATTTTGGCCGATTTTAGCCTGTTTCTTGGACTACCACTCATTTTGGGGTCCCGGAGTGATTTCCACGATTGACGAACACCGGAATATATTTACGTGTCGGTCATCAACACTATGATTTTGGCGATTCTGGCCCGTTTGCGTGGACTATTACTCCTTTGTTTTGGGGTCCCAAGGTGATTTCCATGATTAACGAACTCCGAGTGCGTATCCGTGTCGGTCCTCAACACTCCGCGATTTTGTCCGATTTTGGCCCGTTTCGTGGATTATTACTCAGCGTTTTGGGTTCGGAGTGATTTCCATGATTAATGAACCCCGGGGCGCGTTTATGTGTCGGTCATCAACATTCACAGTTTTGGCCGATTCTGGCCCGTATCATGGACAATTACTCCTTTGTTTTGGGGTCCTAAAGTGATTTCCATGATTAACGAACCTGAGTGCGTTTGCGTGTCGATCATCAACACTCACACTTTTTGGACCCGAGTGATTTCGACGATTAACGAACCCGGGGTGCATTTACGTTTCGGTCATCAAGACTACGCGGTTTTGTCGATTGACCCGTTTCATGGACTATTACTATTCGTTTTGGGGTCGAAGCGATTTCCATAGTTATCGAAGCCCATGTTCGCTTATGTGTCGATCATCATGATCACAGTTTTGGTCGATTCTGTCGTTTAAGTGGACTATTGCTCACTGTTTTGGGGTCCGGGTGATTTCCATGATTAACGAACTGCGGGGTGCGTTTACGTGTCGACCATCAACACACACAGTTTTGGCGATTTTGGCCCATTCATGGACTATTACTCCTTTGTCTTGGGGTCGGGTGATTTCCACGATTAATGAACCCGAAGTGCGTTTACGTGTCCGTCATCAACACTCACAGTTTTGGCGATTACGGCCCGTTTGGTGGACAATTACTCACTGTTTTGGGGTCCTAAAGTGATTTCCACGATTAATGAACCCTGGGTGCGTTTACGTGTTGGTCATCAACACTCACAGTTCTGGCCGATCCTGGCCCGTTTCGTGGACAATTACTCACAGTTTTGGGATCCCAGATTGATTTCCACGATTGACGAACCACGGGGTGTGTTTACGTGTTGGTCATCAACACTCACGGTTTTTGTCGATTCTGACCCGTTTCGTGGACTGTTTACTCACTGTTTTGGGGTCCCAAAGCGATTTCCATGGTTCTTTGAACCCCAAAGTGCGGCGGCGTGTCGGTCATCAACAATTTCAATTTTGGCGATTTTGCTTTGTTTCTTGGACTACCACTCATTTTGGGGTCCGGGTGATTTCCACGATTGGCGAACACGGAATATATTTACGTGTCGGTCATCAACACTAACAGTTTTGGCGATTACGGCCCGTTCGTGGACTATTACTCCTTTGTTTGGGGTCCCAAGGTGATTTCCATGATTAACGAACTCCGGGGTGCGTATCCGTGTCGGTCCTCAACACTCACAGTTTTGTCCGATTTTGGCCCGTTTCGTGGATTATTACTCAGCGTTTTGGGTTCGGAGTGATTTCCATGATTAATGAACCCCGGGGCGCGTTTATGTGTCGGTCATCAACATTCTGATTTGGCGATTAAGCCCGTATCATGGACAATTACTCCTTTGTTTTGGGGTCCTAAAGTGATTTCCATGATTAACGAACCACAGGGGTGCGTTTACGTGTCGATCATCAACACTCACACTTTTGGACCCGAGTGATTTCGACGATTAACGAACCCGGGGTGCATTTACGTTTCGGTCATCAAGACTACGCGGTTTTTGTCGAATTGACCCGTTTCATGGACTATTACTATTCGTTTTGGGGTCGGCGATTTCCATAGTGTCGAAGCCCATGTTCGCTTATGTAGCCGATCATCACTTGATCCGCGATTTTGGTCGATTCTGTCGTTCGTGGACTATTGCTCACTGTTTTGGGGTCGGGTGATTTCCATGATTAACGAACTACGGGGTGCGTTTACGTGTCGGCCATCAACACACAGTTTTGGCGATTTTGGCCCATTCATGGACTATTACTCACTGTCTTGGGGTCCGGGTGATTTCCACGATTAATGAACCGGGGAGTGCGTTTACGTGTCCGTCATCAACACTCACAGTTTTGGCGATTACGGCCCGTTTGGTGAACAATTACTCACTGTTTTGGGGTCCTAAAGTGATTTCCACGATTAATGAACCACAGGTGCGTTTACGTGTTGGTCATCAACACTCACGCGATTACGGCGATCTGGCCCGTTTCGTGGACAATTACTCACAGTTTTGGGATCCCAGATTGATTTCCACGATTGACGAACCACGGGGTGTGTTTACGTGTTGGTCATCAACACTCACGGTTTTTGTCGATTCTGACCCGTTTCGTGGACTGTTACTCACTGTTTTGGGGCCCCGGAGTGATTTCCACGATTAATGAACCCCGTATTGTGTTTCCGTGTTGGTCATCAACACTCAGAGTTTTTGCCGATTCTGGACCGTTTCATGGACAATTACTCATTGTTTGGGGCCGGGTGATTTCCACGATCAGCGAACCCATTTGATAACGTTCGTGGCGGTCATCAACATTCACAGTTTTTGGCGATTCTTGCCCGTTTAGTGGACAATTACTCACCATTTTGGGGTCCCGGTGATTTCCACGATAAATAAACCACGAGGTAAGTTCACGTTTGGTCATCAACACCCGCAGTTTTGGCCGATTCTGGCCCGTTTCGTGCACAATTACTCATTGTTTTGGGGTCTCGGACTATTTCCACGATTGATGAACCCTGGGGCGCGTTTTCGTGTTGGTCATAAATACTCGCAGTTTTTATCGATTATGGCCCGTTTTAATTGGACTGTTTACTCCTTTGTTTTGGGGTCCCCAGCGATTTCCATAGTTCTTTGAACCCCAAGGTGCTGTTGACGTGTCGGTCATCAACAATTGCAATTTTGGCGATTTTGCTTTGTTTCTTGGACTACCACTCATTTTGGGGTCCGGGTGATTTCCACGATTAGCGAACACGGAATATATTTACGTGTCGGTCATCAACACTAACTGATTTTGGCGATTACGGCCCGTTTCATGGACTATTACTCCTTTGTTTTGGGGTCCCAAGGTGCTTTCCATGATTAACGAACTCCGGGGTGCGTATCCGTGTCGATCCTCAACACTCACAGTTTTGTCCGATTTTGGCCCGTTTCGTGGATTATTACTCAGCGTTTTGGGTTCGGAGTGATTTCCATGATTAATGAACCCCGGGGCGCGTTTACGTGTCGGTCATCAACATTCACAGTTTTGGCGATTACGGCCCGTATCGTGGACAATTACTCACTGTTTTGGGGTCCTAAAGTGATTTCCATGATTAACGAACCCTGGGGTGCGTTTACGTGTCGGTCATCAACACTCACACTTTTTGGACCCAAGAGTGATTTCGACGATTAACGAACCCCGGGATGCATACGTTTCGGTCATCAAGACTCGCGGTTTTTGTCGATTCTGACCCGTTTCATGGACTATTACTATTCGTTTTGGGGTCCCGAAGCGATTTCCGTAGTTGTCGAAGCCCATGTTCCGCTTATGTGTCGATCATCAACAGTCACAGTTTTGGTCGATTTTGTCCCGTTTCGTGGACTATTGCTCACTGTTTTGGGATCCCCGAGTGATTTCCATGATTAACGAACTCTGGGGTGCGTTTACGTGTCGGCCATCAACACACACAGTTTTGGCCGATTTTTGGCCCATTTCATGGACTATTACTCACTGTCTTGGGGTCGGGTGATTTCCACGATTAATGAACCCCGGGGTGCGTTTACGTGTCCGTCATCAACACTCACAGTTTTGGCCGATTCTGGTCCGTTTCGTGGACAATTACTCACTGTTTTGGGGTCCTAAAGTGATTTCCACGATTAATGAACCCTGCGTGCGTTTACGTGTTGGTCATCAACACTCACAGTTTTGGCCGATCCTGGCCCGTTTCATGGACAATTACTCACAGTTTTGGGATCCCAGAGTGATTTCCACGATTAATGAACCCTGGGGTGCATTTACGTGTCGGTCATCAACACTCACAGTTTTGGGTGATTCTGGCCCGTTTAAGTGAAGTATTACTCACTATTTTGGGGCCCGGCGTGATTTCCAACATTAACAAACCCGAGTGCGTTTACGTGTCGATCATCAACACTCACAGATTTTGCGATTCTGACCCGTTTCGTGGACTGTTACTCACTGTTTTGGGGCCCCGGAGTGATTTCCACGATTAATGAACCCCGTATTTTGTTTCCGTGTTGGTCATCAACACTCAGAGTTTTTGCCGATTCTGGACCGTTTCATGGACAATTACTCATTGTTTGGGGCCCCGGAGTGATTTCCACGATTAACGAACCCCGCTGTGCGTTTACGTGGCGGTCATCAACATTCACAGTTTTTTGGCCGATTCTTGCCCGTTTCGTGGACAATTACTCACCATTTTGGGGTCCCAGAGTGATTTCCACGATAAATGAACCACGGGGTAAGTTCACGTTTCGGTCATCAACACAAACAGTTTTGGCCAATTCTGGCCCGTTTCGTGGACAATTACTCATTGTTTTGGGGTCCCAGATTGATTTCCACGATTGACGAACCACGAGTGCGTTTACGTGTTGGTCATCAACACTCACGGTTTTGTCGATTCTGACCCGTTTAAGTGGACTATTACTCACTGTTTTTGGGGTCCCAGCGATTTCCATGGTTCTTTGAACCCCAAGGTCTTGTTGGCGTGTCGGTCATCAACAATAGCAATTTTGGCCGATTTTAGCCCCTTTCTTGGACTACCACTCATTTTGGGGTCCTGGAGTGATTTCCATGATTGACGAACACCGGGATATATTTACGTGTCGGTCATCAACACTAAAAGTTTTGGCCGATTCTGGCCCGTTTCGTGGACTATTACTCACTGTTTTGGGGTCCCAAGGTGATTTCCATGATTAACGAACTCCGTGGTGCGTATACGTGTCGGTCCTCAACACTCACAGTTTTGGCCGATTTTGGCCCGTTCGTGAATTATTACTCACCGTTTTGGGTTGGGTGATTTCCATGATTAATGAACCTGACAGGCGCGTTTATGTGTCGGTCATCAACATCCACAGTTTTGGCGATTACGGCCCGTGTCGTGGACAATTACTCCTTTGTTTTGGGGTCCTAAAGTGATTTCCATGATTAACGAACCACAAGTGCGTTTACTTGTCGATCATCAACACTCACACTTTTTGGACCCCGGTGATTTGACGATTAACGAACCCGGGGTGCATTACGTTTGGTCATCAAGACTTCGCGGTTTTGTCGAATTGACCCGTTTCATGGACTATTACTATTCGTTTTGGGGTCCGAAGCGATTTCCATAGTTATCGAAGCCATGTTTCCACTTATGTGTCGATCATCAATAGTCACAGTTTTGGTCGATTCTGTCCCGTTTAGTGGACTATTGCTCCTTTGTTTTGGGGTCCGGGTGATTTCCATGATTAACGAACTGCAGGTTGCGTCTACGTGTCGACCATCAACACACCGCAGTTTTGGCAGATTTTGGCCCATTTCATGGACTATTACTCCTTTGTCTTGGGGTCGGGAGTGATTTCCACGATTAATGAACCACAGGGTGCATTTACGTGTCCGTCATCAACACTCACAGTTTTGGCGATTCTGGCCCGTTTAAGTGAACAATTACTCACAGTTTTGGGGTCCTAAAGTGATTTCCACGATTAATGAACCACAGGTGCGTTTATGTGTTGGTCATCAACACTCACAGTTTTAGCCGATTAAGCCCGTTTCATGAACAATTACTCACAGTTTTGGGATCCCAGTGTTTTCCACAATTAATGAACCACAGGGTGCATTTACGTTTGGTCATCAACACTTTCGCGGATATTTTTCGATTCTGACCCTTTTCGTGGATTATTACTCACCGTTTTGGGGTCGGTGATTTCCATAGTTGTTCAACCGCAAGTTGTGCTTACGTGTCGGTCATCAACACTCACGATTACGGATGATTACGGCCCGTTTAGTGAGGTATTACTCACTATTTTGGGGCACCGGAGTGATTTCCAACATTAACAAACCCCCGGGTGCGATTACATGTCGGTCAGCAACACTCTCAGTTTTTGCCGATTCGGGCCCGTTTCATGGACTACTACTAACTATATTTGGGGTCCGGGTGATTTCCACGATTAATGAACCCGGAGTGTGTTTACGTGTTGGTCATCAACACTCACAGTTTTTTGCCGATTCTGGCCCGTTTTGTGGAATATTACTCACTGTTTGGGTCCCCGGAGTGATTTCCACGATTAACGAGCCCTGGTGTGCGTTTACGTGGCGGTCATCAATATTCATAGTTTTTGGCGATTACGGCCCGTTTGCGTGGACTATTACTCACCATTTTGGGGTCCTAGAGTTATTTACATGATAAATGAACCGCGGGGTAACTTCACGTGTGGGTCATCAACACTCACATTTTTGGCTTACTTTGGCCCGTTTCGTGCATGATTACTAACAGTTTTGGGGTCCCAGATTGATTTCCACGATTGACAAACCACTAGGTGACTTTACGTGTCGGTCATCAACACTCATGGTTTATGTCGATTTTGACCATTTCGTGGACTATTAATCACCGTTTTCGGGTCCCAAAGCGATTTCCAAGGTTGTTGAACCCCAAGGTGCGGTGATGTGCCGGTCATCAACAATTGCAATTTTGGCCGATTCTGGCCCGTTTCTTGGACTACTACTCATTTTTGGGGTCCCGGAGTGATTTCCACGATTGACGAACACCGGGGTATGTTTACATGTCGGTCATCAACACTAACAGTTTTGGCCGATTCTAGCCCGTTTCATGGACTATTACTCACCGTTTTGGGGTCCCAAAGCGATTTCCATGGTTGTTGAACCCCAAGGTGCGCTGACATGTCGGTCATCAACAATTGCAATTTTGGCCGATTCTGGCCCGTTTCTTGGACTACTACTCATTTTTGGGGTCCCATAGTGATTTGCACGATTGACGAACACCGGAGTATGTTTACGTGTCGGTCATCAACACTGCCGATTCTGACCCGTTTCATGGAGTATTACTCACTGTTTTGGGCTCCCAAGGTGATTTCCATGATTAACGAACTCCAGGGTGCGTTTACGTGTCGGTCCTCAAAACTAATAGTTTTGGCCGATTCTGGCCCGTTTTCATGGACAATTTTTCACTGTTTTTGGATCCCAGAGTGATTTCCACTATTTACGAACCCCGGGGTGCATTTACGTTTCGGTCATCAACACTCACAGTTTTTGCCGATTTTGGCCCGTTTCATGGACTATTACTAACTGCGTTGGGGTCCCGGAGTGATTTCCACGATTAATGAACCCCGGAGTGCGTTTACGTGGCGGTCATCAACATTCACAGTTTTTTGGCCGATTCTGGCCCGTTTCTTGGACTATTACTCACCATTTTGGGGTCACGGTGATATCCACGATAAATGAACCGCAGGGTAAGTTCACGTGTCGGTCATCAACACTCACATTTTTGGCTGATTTTGGCCCGTTCGTTGACTATTACTCACCGTTTTGGGTTGGGTGATTTCCATGATTAATGAACCCGGGCGGCGTTTACGTATCGGTCATCAACATTCACAGTTTTGGCCGATTCTGGCCCGTATCGTGGACAATTACTCACTGTTTTGGGGTCCTAAAGTGATTTCCATGATTAACGAACTCTGGGGTGCGTTTACGTGTCGGTCATCAACACTCACACTTTTTGGACCCCAGAGTGATTTCGACGATTAACGAACCCCGGGGTGCATTTACGTTTCGGTCATCAAGACTCGTGGTTTTTGTCGATTCTGACCCGTTTCATGGACTATTACTATTAGTTTTGGGGTCCCGGCGATTTCCATAGTTGTCGAACCCCATGTTCCGCTTATGTGTCGATCATGAAACGATCCGATTTTGGTCGATTCTGTCCCGTTTCGTGGTCTATTGCTCACTGCTTTGGGGTCCCGGAGTGATTTCCATGATTAACGAACTCTGGGTGCGTTTACGTGTCGGCCATCAACACACACAGTTTTGGCAGATTTTTGGCCCATTTCATGACTATTACTCCTTTGTCTTGGGGTCCGGGTGCTTTCCACGATTAATGAACCCTGGGGTGCATTTACGTGTCCGTCATCAACACTCACAGTTTTGGCCGATTCTGGCCCGTTTCGTGGACAATTACTCACAGTTTTGGGGTCCTAAAGTGATTTCCACGATTAATGAACCCTGGGTGCGTTTATGTGTTGGTCATCAACACTCACAGTTTTGGCCGATTCTGGCCCGTTTCGTGGACAATTACTCACAGTTTTGTGATCCCAGAGTGTTTTCCACAATTAATGAACTCTGGGGTGCATTTACGTTTCGGTCATCAACACTCGCGGTTTTTTTTCGATTCTGACCCGTTTCGTGGATTATTACTCACCGTTTTGGGGTCCCGAAGCGATTTCCATGGTTGTTCAACCGCAAGTTGTGCTTACGTGTCGGTCATCAACACTCACGATTCTGGATGATTACGGCCCGTTCGTAGAGTATTACTCACTATTTTGGGGCACCGGAGTGATTTCCAACATTAACAAACCCCAGGGTGCGTTTACATGTCGGTCATCAACACTCACAGTTTTTGCCGATTCTGGCCCGTTTCATGGACTACTACTAACTATGTTGGGGTCCCGGAGTGATTTCCACGATTAATGAACCCCGGAGTGTGTTTACGTGTTGGTCATCAACACTCACAGTTTTTTGCCGATTCTGGCCCGTTTCGTGGAATATTACTCACTGTTTGGGGCCCCGGAGTGATTTCCACGATTAACGAGCCCTGGTGTGCGTTTACGTGGCGGTCATCAATATTCACAGTTTTTTAGCCGATTCTGGCCCGTTTCGTGGACTATTACTCACCATTTTGGGGTCCTAGAGTTATTTACATGATAAATGAACCAAAGGGTAACTTCACGTGTCGGTCATCAACACTCACATTTTTGGCTTATTCTGGCCCGTTTCGTGCATGATTACTCACAGTTTTGGGGTCCCAGATTGATTTCCACGATTGACAAACCACTAGGTGCGTTTACGTGTCGGTCATCAACACTCACGGTTTGTGTCGATTCTGACCCGTTTCGTGGACTATTAATCACCGTTTTGGGGTCCCAAAGCGATTTCCAAGGTTGTTGAACCCCAAGGTGCGGTGATGTGCGGTCATCAACAATTGCAATTTTGGCGATTCTGGCCCGTTTCTTGGACTACTACTCATTTTTGGGGTCGGGTGATTTCCACGATTGGCGAACACGGGGTATGTTTACATGTCGGTCATCAACACTAACAGTTTTGGCGATTCTAGCCCGTTCGTGGACTATTACTCACCGTTTTGGGGTCCCAAAGCGATTTCCATGGTTGTTGAACCCCAAGGTGCGCTGACGTGTCGGTCATCAACAATTGCAATTTTGGCCGATTCTGGCCCGTTTCTTGGACTACTACTCATTTTTGGGGTCCCATAGTGATTTGCACGATTGACGAACACCGGAGTATGTTTACGTGTCGGTCATCAACACTCATATTTTTGGCCGATTCTGGCCCGTTTCATGGAGTATTACTCACTGTTTTGGGCTCCCAAGGTGATTTCCATGATTAACGAACTCCAGGGTGCGTTTACGTGTCGGTCCTCAAAACTAATAGTTTTGGCGATTACGGCCCGTTTTCATGGACAATTTTCACTGTTTTTGGATCGAGTGATTTCCACTATTCTGAACCGGGGTGCATTTACGTTTCGGTCATCAACACTCACAGTTTTTGCCGATTTTGGCCCGTTTCATGGACTATTACTAACTGCGTTGGGGTCCCGGAGTGATTTCCACGATTAATGAACCCCGGAGTGCGTTTACATGGCGGTCATCAACATTCACAGTTTTTTGGCCGATTCTGGCCCGTTTCTTGGACTATTACTCACCATTTTGGGGTCCCTGAGTGATATCCACGATAAATGAACCACGGGGTAAGTTCACGTGTCGGTCATCAACACTCACATTTTTGGCTGATTTTGGCCCGTTTCGTTGACTATTACTCACCGTTTTGGGTTCGGAGTGATTTCCATGATTAATGAACCCCGGGGCGCGTTTACGTGTCGGTCATCAACATTCACAGTTTTGGCCGATTCTGGCCCGTATCGTGGACAATTACTCACTGTTTTGGGGTCCTAAAGTGATTTCCATGATTAACGAACCCTGGGGTGCGTTTACGTGTCGGTCATCAACACTCACACTTTTTGGACCCCAGTGATTTCGACGATTAACGAACCCGGGGTGCATTTACGTTTGGTCATCAAGACTCGTGGTTTTGTCGATTCTGACCCGTTTCATGGACTATTACTATTCGTTTTGGGGTCGGCGATTTCCATAGTTATCGAACCCCATGTTCCGCTTATGTGTCGATCATGAGCGATCCACGATTTTGGTCGATTCTGTCCCGTTCGTGGTCTATTGCTCACTGCTTTGGGGTCCCGGAGTGATTTCCATGATTAACGAACTCTGGGTGCGTTTACGTGTCGGCCATCAACACACACAGTTTTGGCAGATTTTTGGCCCATTTCATGACTATTACTCACTGTCTTGGGGTCCCGGAGTGCTTTCCACGATTAATGAACCCTGGGGTGCATTTACGTGTCCGTCATCAACACTCACAGTTTTGGCCGATTCTGGCCCGTTTCGTGGACAATTACTCACAGTTTTGGGGTCCTAAAGTGATTTCCACGATTAATGAACCACAGAGTGCGTTTATGTGTTGGTCATCAACACTCACAGTTTTGGCCGATTCTGGCCCGTTTCATGGACAATTACTCACAGTTTTGGGATCCCAGAGTGTTTTCCACAATTAATGAACCCTGGGGTGCATTTACGTTTCGGTCATCAACACTCGCGGATATTTTTTCGATTCTGACCCTTTTCGTGGATTATTACTCACCGTTTTGGGGTCCCGAAGTGATTTCCATAGTTGTTCAACCGCAAGTTGTGCTTACGTGTCGGTCATCAACACTCACAGTTCTGGATGATTCTGGCCCGTTTCGTAGAGTATTACTCACTATTTTGGGGCACCGGAGTGATTTCCAACATTAACAAACCCCAGGGTGCGTTTACATGTCGGTCATCAACACTCACAGTTTTTGCCGATTCTGGCCCGTTTCCTGGACTACTACTAACTATGTTGGGGTCCCGGAGTGATTTCCACGATTAATGAACCCCGGAGTGTGTTTACGTGTTGGTCATCAACACTCACAGTTTTTTGCCGATTCTGGCCCGTTTCGTGGAATATTACTCACTGTTTGGGGCCCCGGAGTGATTTCCACGATTAACGAGCCCTGGTGTGCGTTTACGTGGCGGTCATCAATATTCACAGTTTTTTAGCCGATTCTGGCCCGTTTCGTGGACTATTACTCACCATTTTGGGGTCCTAGAGTTATTTACATGATAAATGAACCACGGGGTAACTTCACGTGTCGGTCATCAACACTCACATTTTTGGCTTACTTTGGCCCGTTTCGTGCATGATTACTAACAGTTTTGGGGTCCCAGATTGATTTCCACGATTGACAAACCACTAGGTGACTTTACGTGTCGGTCATCAACACTCATGGTTTATGTCGATTTTGACCCGTTTCGTGGACTATTAATCACGTTTTCGGGTCCCAAAGCGATTTCCAAGGTTGTTGAACCCCAAGGTGCGGTGATGTGCGGTCATCAACAATTGCAATTTTGGCCGATTCTGGCCCGTTTCTTGAACTACTACTCATTTTGGGGTCGGGTGATTTCCACGATTGACGCACACCGGGGTATGTTTACATGTCGGTCATCAACACTAACAGTTTTGGCCGATTCTAGCCCGTTTCGTGGACTATTACTCACCGTTTTGGGGTCCCAAAGCGATTCCATGGTTGTTGAACCCCAAGGTGCGTTGACGTGTCAGTCATCAACAATTGCAATTTTGGCCGATCCTGGCCCGTTTCTTGGACTACTACTCATTTTCGGGGTCCCATAGTGATTTGCGATTAGCGAACACGGAGTATGTTTACGTGTCGGTCATCAACACTTTGCCGATTCTGGCCCGTTCAGTGGAGTATTACTCACTGTTTTGGGCTCCCAAGGTGATTTCCATGATTAACGAACTCCAGGGTGCGTTTACGTGTCGGTCCTCAAAACTAATAGTTTTGGCCGATTCTGGCCCGTTTTCATGGACAATTTTTCACTGTTTTTGGATCCCAGAGTGATTTCCACTATTTACGAACCCCGGGGTGCATTTACGTTTCGGTCATCAACACTCACAGTTTTTGCCGATTTTGGCCCGTTCATGGACTATTACTAACTGCGTTGGGGTCGGAGTGATTTCCAGGATTAATGAACCCCGGAGTGCGTTTACGTGGCGGTCATCAACATTCACAGTTTTTTGGCCGATTCTGGCCCGTTTCTTGGACTATTACTCACCATTTTGGGGTCCCTGAGTGATATCCACGATAAATGAACCACGGGGTAAGTTCACGTGTCGGTCATCAACACTCACATTTTTGGCTGATTTTGGCCCGTTTCGTTGACTATTACTCACCGTTTTGGGTTCGGAGTGATTTCCATGATTAATGAACCCCGGGGCGCGTTTACGTATCGGTCATCAACATTCACAGTTTTGGCCGATTCTGGCCCGTATCGTGGACAATTACTCACTGTTTTGGGGTCCTAAAGTGATTTCCATGATTAACGAACTCTGGGGTGCGTTTACGTGTCGGTCATCAACACTCACACTTTTTGGACCCCAGAGTGATTTCGACGATTAACGAACCCCGGGGTGCATTTACGTTTCGGTCATCAAGACTCGTGGTTTTTGTCGATTCTGACCCGTTTCATGGACTATTACTATTCGTTTTGGGGTCCCGAAGCGATTTCCATAGTTGTCGAACCCCATGTTCCGCTTATGTGTCGATCATGAACAGTCACAGTTTTGGTCGATTCTGTCCCGTTTCGTGGTCTATTGCTCACTGCTTTGGGGTCCCGGAGTGATTTCCATGATTAACGAACTCTGGGTGCGTTTACGTGTCGGCCATCAACACACACAGTTTTGGCCGGTTTTTGGCCCATTTCATGGACTATTACTCACTGTCTTGGGGTCCCGGAGTGATTTCCACGATTAATGAACCCCTGGGTGCGTTTACGTGTCCGTCATCAACACTCATAGTTTTGGCCGATTCTGGCCCGTTTCGTGGACAATTACTCACTGTTTTGGGTCCTAAAGTGATTTCCACGATTAATGAACCCTGGGTGCGTTTATGTGTTGGTCATAAACACTCAAAGTTTTGGCCGATTCTGGCCCGTTTCGTGGACAATTACTCACAGTTTTGGGATCCCAGAGTGTTTTCCACAATTAATGAACCCTGGGGTGCATTTACGTTTCGGTCATCAACACTCGCGGTTTTTTTTCGATTCTGACCCGTTTGGTGGATTATTACTCACCGTTTTGGGGTCCCGAAGTGATTTCCATAGTTGTTCAACCGCAAGTTGCGCTTACGTGTCGGTCATCAACACTCACGATTACGGTTGATTACGGCCCGTTTACGTGAGTATTACTCACTATTTTGGGGCCCCGGAGTGATTTCCAACATTAACAAACCCCAGGGTGCATTTACATGTCGGTCATCAACACTCACAGTTTTTGCCGATTCTGGCCTGTTTCCTGGACTACTACTAACTATGTTGGGGTCCCGGAGTGATTTCCACGATTAACGAACCCCGGAGTGTGTTTACGTGTTGGTCATCAACACTCACAGTTTTTTGCCGATTCTGGCCCGTTTCGTGGAATATTACTCACTGTTTGGGGCCCCGGAGTGATTTCCACGATTAACGAGCCCTGGTGTGCGTTTACGTGGCGGCCATCAATATTCACAGTTTTTAGCCGATTCTGGCCCGTTTCGTGGACTATTACTCACCATTTTGGGGTCCTAGAGTTATTTACATGATAAATGAACCACGGGGTAACTTCACGTGTCGGTCATCAACACTCACATTTTTGGCTTACTCTGGCCCGTTTCGTGCATGATTACTAACAGTTTGGGGTCCCAGATTGATTTCCACGATTGACAAACCACTAGGTGCGTTTACGTGTCGGTCATCAACACTCATGGTTTGTGTCGATTTTGACCGTTTCGTGGACTATTAATCACCGTTTTGGGGTCCCAAAGCGATTTCCAAGGTTGTTGAACCCCAAGGTGCGGTGATGTGCCGGTCATCAACAATTGCAATTTTGGCCGATTCTGGCCCGTTTCTTGGACTACTACTCATTTTTGGGTCCGGGTGATTTCCACGATTGACGAACACCGGGGTATGTTTACATGTCGGTCATCAACACTAACAGTTTTGGCCGATTCTAGCCCGTTTCGTGGACTATTACTCACCGTTTTGGGGTCCCAAAGTGATTTCCATGGTTGTTGAACCCCAAGGTGCGCTGACGTGTCGGTCATCAACAATTGCAATTTTGGCCGATTCTGGCCCGTTTCTTGGACTACTACTCATTTTTGGGGTCCCATAGTGATTTGCACGATTGACGAACACCGGAGTATGTTTACGTGTCGGTCATCAACACTCATAGTTTTGGCCGATTCTGGCACGTTTCATGGAGTATTACTCACTGTTTTGGGCTCCCAAGGTGATTTCCATGATTAACGAACTCCAGGGTGCGTTTACGTGTCGGTCCTCAAAACTCATAGTTTTGGCCGATTCTGGCCCGTTTTCATGGACAATTTTTCACTATTTTTGGATCCCAGAGTGATTTCCACTATTTACGAACCCCGGGGTGCATTTACGTTTCGGTCATCAACACTCACAGTTTTTGCCGATTCTGGCCCGTTTCATGGACTATTACTAACTGTGTTGGGGTCCCGGAGTGATTTCCACGATTAATGAACCCCGGAGTGCGTTTACGTGGCGGTCATCAACATTCACAGTTTTTTGGCCGATTCTGGCCCGTTTCGTGGACTATTACTCACCATTTTGGGGTCCCAGAGTGATTTCCACGATAAATGAACCACGGGGTAAGTTCACGTGTCGGTCATCAACACTCACATTTTTGGCTGATTTTGGCCCGTTTCGTGGATTATTACTCACCGTTTTGGGTTCGGAGTGATTTCCATGATTAATGAACCCCGGGGCGCGTTTACGTGTCGGTCATCAACATTCACAGTTTTGGCCGATTCTGGCCCGCATCGTGGACAATTACTCACTGTTTTGGGGTCCTAAAGTGATTTGCCTGATTAACGAACCACAGGTGCGTTTACGTGTCGGTCATCAACACTCACACTTTTTGGACGACAGAGTGATTTCGACGATTAACGAACCCCGGGGTGCATTTACGTTTCGGTCATCAAGACTCGCGGTTTTTGTCGATTCTGACCCGTTTCATGGACTATTACTATTCGTTTTGGGGTCCCGAAGCGATTTCCATAGTTGTCGAAGCCCATGTTCCGCTTATGTGTCGATCATCAACAGTCACAGTTTTGGTCGATTCTGTCCCGTTTCGTGGACTATTGCTCACTGTTTTGGGGTCCCGGAGTGATTTCCATGATTAACGAACTCTGGGGTGCGTTTACGTGACGGCCATCAACACACACAGTTTTGGCCGGTTTTTGGCCCATTTCATGGACTATTACTCACTGTCTTGGGGTCCCGGAGTGATTTCCACGATTAATGAACCCCGGGGTGCGTTTACGTGTCCGTCATCAACACTCATAGTTTTGGCCGATTCTGGCCCGTTTTCATGGACAATTTTTCACTGTTTTTGGATCCCAGAGTGATTTCCACGATTTACGAACCCCGGGGTGCATTTACGTTTCGGTCATCAACACTCACAGTTTTTGCCGATTCTGGCCCGTTTCATGGACTAGTACTAACTGTGTTGGGGTCCCGGAGTGATTTCCACGATTAATGAACCCCGGAGTGCGTTTACGTGGCGGTCATCAACATTCACAGTTTTTGGCGATTACGGCCCGTTTGTGGACTATTACTCACCATTTTGGGGTCCCGGTGATTTCCACGATAAATGAACCACGGGTAAGTTCACGTGTCGGTCATCAACACAAACAGTTTTGGCCAATTACGGCCCGTTTCATGGACAATTACTCACTGTTTTGGGGTCCAAGATTGATTTCCACGATTGATGAACCACGGGGTGCGTTTACGTGTCGTTCATCAACACTCACGGTTTTTGTCGATTCTGACCCGTTTCGTGGACTATTACTCACCGTTTTGGGGTCCCAAAGCGATTTCTATGGTTGTTGAACCCCAAGGTGCGCCGACGTGTCAGTCATCAACAATTGCAATTTTGGCCGATTCTGGCCCGTTTCTTGGACTACTGCTCATTGTTGGGGTCCCGGAGAGATTTCCACGATTGACGAACACCGGGGTATGTTTACGTGTTGGTCATCAACACTAACAGTTTTGGCCGATTCTGGCCCGTTTCGTGGACTATCACTCACTGTTTTAGGGTCCCAAGGTGATTTCCATGATTAATGAACTCCGGGGTGCGTTTACGTGTCGGTCCTCAACACTCACAGTTTTGGCCGATTTTGGCCCGTTTTGTGGATTATTATTCACTGTTTTGGGTTCCGGAGTGATTTCCACGATTAATGAACCCCGGGGTGCGTTTACGTGTCGGTCTTCAACATTCACAGTTTTGGCCGATTCTGGCCCGTATCATGGACAATTACTCACTGTTTTGGGGTCCTAAAGTGATTTCCATGATTAACGAACATTGGGGTGCGTTTTTGTGTCGGTCATCAACACTCACAGTTTTGACTCTAGCCCGTTTCTTGGACAATTACTCACTGTTTTTGGATCCCAGAGTGATTTCCATGATTAACCAACCCAGGGTGCATTTAAGTTTCGGTCATCAACACTAGCGGTCTTTGTCGATTCTGACCCGTTTCGTGGATCATTACTCACCGTTTTGAGGTCTCGAAGCGATTTCCATAGTTGTTCAACCGCAAGTTGTGCTTACGTGTCGGTCATCAACACTCACAGTTCTGTCTGATTCTGGCCCGTTTCGTAGAGTATTACTCACTATTTTGGGGCCCCGGAGTGATTTCCAACATTAACAAACCCCAGGGTGCGTTTACGTGTCGGTCATCAACACTCACAGTTTTTGCCGATTCTAGCCCGTTTCGTGGACTATTACTCACTGTTTTGGGGTCCCAGAGTGATTTCCATGATTAATGAACCCTGGAGTGTGTTTCCGTGTTGGTCATCAACACTCATAGTTTTTGCCGATTCTGGCCCGTTTCGTGGACAATTACTCACTGTCTGGGGCCCCGGAGTGATTTCCGCCATTAACGAATCCCACTGTGCGTTTACGTGGCGGTCATCAACATTCACAGATTTTTGGCCGATTCTGGCCCATTTCGTGGACAATTATTCACCATTTTGGGGTCCTAGAGTGATTTCCAAGATAAATGAACCATAGGGTAAGTTCACGTTTCCGTCATCAACACAAACAGTTTTGGCCAATTCTGGCCCGTTTCGTGGACAATTACTCATTGTTTTGGGGTCCCAGATTGATTTCCACGATTGACGAACCATGTGGTGCGTTTATGTGTTGGACATCAACACTCACGGTTTTTGTCGATTCTGACCCGTTTCGTGGACTATTACACACTGTTTTGGGGTCCCAAAGCGATTTCCATGGTTGTTGAACCCCAAGGTGCGCTGACGAGTCGGTCATCAACAATTGCAATTTTGGCCAATTTTGGCCCGTTTCTTGGACTACTACTCATTTTGGGGTCCCGGAGTGATTTCCACGATTGACGAACACCGGGATATGTTTACGTGTCGGTCATCAACACTATATGTTTTGGCCGATTCTGGCCCATTTCATGGACTATTACTCACTGTTTTGGGGTCTCAAGGTGATTTCCATGATTAACGAACTCTAGGGTGCGTTTACGTGTCGGTCCTCAAGACTCGCAGTTTTGGCCGATTTTGGCCCGTTTCGTGGATTATTATTCACTGTTTTGGGTTCCGGAGTGACTTCCACGGTTAATGAACCCCGGGGGCGCGTTTACGTGTCGGTCTTCAACATTCACAGTTTTGGCCGATTCTGGCCCGTATCGTGGACAATTACTCACTGTTTTGGGGTCCTAAAGTGATTTCCATGATTAACGAATCCTGGGGTGCGTTTTTGTATCGGTCATCAACACTCACAGTTTTGACTCTGGCCCGTTTCTTGGACAATTACTCACTGTTTTTGGATCCCAGAGTGATTTCCACGATTAACAAACCCAGGGTGCATTTATGTTTCGGTCATCAACACTAGCGGGTTTTGTCGATTCTGACCCGTTTCGTGGATCATTCCTCACCGTTTTGAGGTCTCGAAGCGATTTCCATAGTTGTTCAACCGCAAGTTGTGCTTACGTGTCGGTCATCAACACTCACAGTTTTGTCTGATTCTGGCCCGTTTCGTAGAGTATTACTCACTATTTTGGGGCCCCGGAGTGATTTCCAACATTAACAAACCCCAGGGTCCGTTTACGTGTCGGTCATCAACACTCACAGGTCTTGCCCATTCTAGCCCGTTTGGTGGACTATTACTCACTGTTTTCGGGTCCCGGAGTGATTTCCATGATTAATGAACCCCGGAGTGTGTTTCCGTGTTGGTCATCAACACTCATAGTTTTTGCCGATTCAGGCCCGTTTCATGGACAATTACTCACTGTTTGGGGCCCCGGAGTGATTTCCACAATTAACAAACCCCATTGTGCGTTTACGTGGCGGTCACCAACATTCACAGTTTTTTGGCCGATTCTGGCCCATTTCATGGACAATTACTCATTGTTTTGGGGTCCCAGATTGATTTCCATGATTGACGAACCATGGGGTGCGTTTATGTGTTGGACATCAACACTCACGGTTTTATCGATTGACCCGTTTAGTGGACTATTACACACCGTTTTGGGGTCCCCAAGCGATTTCCATTGTTTCTGAACCCCAAGGTGCGGTGAGTGCGGTCATCAACAATTGCAATTTTGGCCGATTTTGGCCCGTTTATTGGACTACTACTCATTTTGGGCTCCCGGAGTGATTTCCACGATTGACGAACACCAGCATATGTTTACGTGTCGGTCATCAACACTAACGGTTTGGCCGATTCTGGCCCGTTTCGTGGACTATTACTCACTGTTTTGGGGTCCCAAGGTGATTTCCATGATTAACGAACTCCGGGGTGCGTTTACGCGTCGGTCCTCAACACTCACAGTTTTGGCCGATTTTGGCCCGTTTCGTGGATTATTACTCACTATTTTGGGTTCCCGAGTGATTTCCAGGATTAATGAACCCCGGGGCGCGTTTACCTGTCGGATCATCAACATTCACAGTTTTGGCCGATTCTGCCCCGTATCATGGACAATTACTCACTGTTTTGGGGTCCTAAAGTGATTTCCACGATTATCGAAACCTGGGGTGCGTTTACGTGTCGTTCGTCAACACTCACAGTTTTGGCCGATTCTGGCCCGTTTCATTGACAATTACTCACTCTTTTTGGATCCCAGAGTGATTTCGACGATTAACGAACCCCGGGGTGCATTTACGTTTCGGTCATCAACACTCGCGGTTTTTTGTCGATTCTGACCCGTTTCATGGACTATTACTATTCATTTTCGGGTCCCGAAACGATTTCCATAGTTGTTGAAGCCCATGTTGCGCTTACGTGTCGATCATCAACAGTCACAGTTTTGGTCGATTCTGTCCCGTTTCGTGGATTATTTCTCACTGTTTTGGGGTCACGGAGTGATTTCCATGATTAACCAACTCTGGGGTGCGTTTACGTATCGGCCATCAACACACACAGTTTTGGCCGATTTTTGGCCCATTTCATGGACTATTACTCACTGTCTTGGGGTCCCGGAGTGATTTCCACGATTAATGAATCCCGGGGTGCGTTTACGTGTCTGTCATCAACACTCACAGTTTTGACCGGTTCTGGCCCGTTTCATGGACAATTACTCACTGTTTTGGGGTCCTAAAGTGATTTCCACGATTAATGAACCCTGGGGTGCGTTTACGTGTCGGTCATCAACACTCACAGTTTTGGCCGATTCTGGCCCGTTTCGTACACAATTACTCACTGTTTTGGGATCCCAGTGTGATTTCCATGATTAATGAACCCTGGGGTGCATTTACGTTTTGGTCATCAACACTCGCGGTTTTTGTCAATTCTGACCCGTTTCGTGGATTATTACTCACAGTTTTGGGGTCCCGAAGCGATTTCCATAGTTATTCAACCGCAAGTTGCGCTTACGTGTCGGTCATCAACACTCACAGTTCTGGCTGATTCTGGCCCGTTTCGTAGAGTATTACTCACTATTTTGGGGCCGGGTGATTTCCAACATTAACAAACCCGTGGTGCGTTTACGTATGTCGGTCTTCAAAACTCATTTTTTGGCCGATTCTGTCCCGTTTCGTGGACTATTACTAACTATGGTGGGGTCCCGGAGTGATTTCCACGATTAATGAACCCCGGAGTGTGTTTGCGTGTTGGTCATCAATATTCACAGTTTTTTGGCCGATTCTGGCCCGTTTCATGGACTATTACTCATGATTTTGGGGTCCCAGAGTGATTTACACGATAAATGAACCACGGGGTAAGTTCACGTGTCGGTCATCAACATTCACAATTTTGGAATTACGGCCCGTTTTCATGACAATTACTCCTTTGTTTTGGGGTACCAGATTGATTTCCACGATTGACGAACCACGGGGTGCGTTTACGTGTCGGTCATCAACACTCACGGTTTTTGTTGATTCTGACCCGTTTCGTGGACTATTACTCACCGTTTTGGGGTCCCAAGGCGATTTCCATGGTTGTTGAACCCCAAGGTGCGGTGACGTGCTGGTCATCAAAAATTGCAATTTTGGCCGATTCTGGCCCGTTTCTTGGACTACTACTCATTTTTGGGGTCCCGGAGTCATTTCCACGATGGACGAACACCGGGGTATGTTTACATGTCGGTCATCAACCCTAACAGTTTTGGCCGATTCTAGCCCGTTTCATGGACTATTACTCACCGTTTTGGGGTCCCAAAGCGATTTCCATGGTTGTTGAACCCCAAGGTGCGCTCACGTGTCGGTCATCAACAATTGCAATTTTGGCCGATTATGGCCCGTTTCTTGGACTACTACTCATTTTTGGGGTCCCGGAGTGATTTCCAGGATTGACGAACACTGGGGTATGTTTATGTGTCGGTCATCAACACTCATAGTTTTGGCCGATTCTGGCCCGTTTCGTGGACTATCACTCACTGTTTTGGGGTCCCAAGGTGATTTTCATGATTAACGAACTCCAGGGTGTGTTTAGGTGTCGATCCTCAAAATTCACAGTTTTGGCCGTTTCTGGCCCGTTTTCATGGACAATTACTCACTGTTTTTGGATCCCAGAGTGATTTCCACGATTAAAGAACCCCGGAGTGTGTTTATGTGTTGGTCATCAACACTCGCGGTTTGTGCCGATTACGACCCGTTTCGTGGATTATTACTCACAGTTTTGGGGTCCCGAAGCGATTTCCATAGTTATTCAACCGCAAGTTGCGCTTACGTGTCGGTCATCAACACTCACAGTTCTGGCTGATTCTGGCCCGTTTCGTAGAGTATTACTCACTATTTTGGGTCCCCGGAGTGATTTCCAACATTAACAAACCCCAGGGTGCGTTTACATGTCGGTCTTCAAAACTCACAGTTTTTGCCGATTCTGTCCCGTTTCGTGGACTATTACTAACTATGGTGGGGTCCCGGAGTGATTTCCACGATTAATGAACCCCGGAGTGTGTTTGCGTGTTGGTCATCAATATTCACAGTTTTTTGGCCGATTCTGGCCCGTTTCATGGACTATTACTCATGATTTTGGGGTCCCAGAGTGATTTACACGATAAATGAACCACGGGGTAAGTTCACGTGTCGGTCATCAACACTCGCAGTTTTGGCTGATTCTAGCCCGTTTTGGGGTCCCAGAGTGATTTCCACGATTGACGAACCACGGGTGCGTTTGCGTGTCGGTCATCAACACTCACGGTTTTGTTGATTGACCCGTTTAAGTGGACTATTACTCACCGTTTTGGGGTCCCAAAGCGATTTCCATGGTTGTTGAACCCCAAGGTGCGGTGACGTGCTGGTCATCAAAAATTGCAATTTTGGCCGATTCTGGCCCGTTTCTTGGACTACTACTCATTTTTGGGGTCCCGGAGTCATTTCCACGATTGACGAACACCGGGGTATGTTTACATGTCGGTCATCAACACTAACAGTTTTGGCCGATTCTAGCCCGTTTCGTGGACTATTACTCACCGCTTTGGGGTCCCAAAGCGATTTCCATGGTTGTTGAACCCCAAGGTGCGCTGACATGTCGGTCATCAACAATTGCAACTTTGGCCGATTCTGGCCCGTTTCTTGGACTACTACTCATTTTTGGGGTCCCGGAGTGATTTCCAGGATTGACGAACACTGGGGTATGTTTATGTGTCGGTCATCAACACTCATAGTTTTGGCCGATTCTGGCCCGTTCGTGGACTATCACTCACTGTTTTGGGGTCCCAAGGTGATTTCCATGATTAACGAACTCCAGGGTGTGTTTAGGTGTCGATCCTCAAAATTCACAGTTTTGGCCGTTTCTGGCCCGTTTTCATGGACAATTACTCACTGTTTTTGGATCCCAGAGTGATTTCCACGATTAAAGAACCCCGGAGTGTGTTTATGTGTTGGTCATCAACACTCACAGTTTGTGCCGATTCTGGCCCGTTTCGTGGATTATTACTCACAGTTTTGGGGTCCCGAAGCGATTTCCATAGTTATTCAACCGCAAGTTGCGCTTACGTGTCGGTCATCAACACTCACCGATTACGGCTGATTACGGCCCGTTTACGTGAAGTATTACTCACTATTTTGGGTCCCGGGTGATTTCCAACATTAACAAACCCGGGTGCGTTTACATGTCGGTCTTCAAAACTCACGATTTTGCCGATTACATCGTTTCGTGGACTATTACTAACTATGGTGGGGTCGGAGTGATTTCCACGATTAATGAACCCCGGAGTGTGTTTGCGTGTTGGTCATCAATATTCACAGTTTTTTGGCCGATTCTGGCCCGTTTCATGGACTATTACTCATGATTTTGGGGTCCCAGAGTGATTTACACGATAAATGAACCACGGGGTAAGTTCACGTGTCGGTCATCAACACTCACATTTTTGGCTGATTCTAGCCCGTTTTGGGGTACCAGATTGATTTCCACGATTGACGAACCACGGGGTGCGTTTACGTGTCGGTCATCAACACTCACGGTTTTTGTTGATTCTGACCCGTTTCGTGGACTATTACTCACCGTTTTGGGGTCCCAAAGCGATTTCCATGGTTGTTGAACCCCAAGGTGCGGTGACGTGCTGGTCATCAACAATTGCAATTTTGGCCGATTCTGGCCCGTTTCTTGGACTACTACTCATTTTTGGGGTCCCGGAGTCATTTCCACGATTGACGAACACCGGGGTATGTTTACATGTCGGTCATCAACCCTAACAGTTTTGGCCGATTCTAGCCCGTTTCATGGACTATTACTCACCGTTTTGGGGTCCCAAAGCGATTTCCATGGTTGTTGAACCCCAAGGTGCGCTGACGTGTCGGTCATCAACAATTGCAATTTTGGCCGATTCTGGCCCGTTTCTTGGACTACTACTCATTTTTGGGGTCCCGGAGTGATTTCCAGGATTGACGAACATCGGGGTATGTTTATGTGTCGGTCATCAACACTCATAGTTTTGGCCGATTCTGGCCCGTTTCGTGGACTATTACTCACTGTTTTGGGGTCCCAAGGTGATTTCCATGATTAACGAACTCCAGGGTGTGTTTAGGTGTCGGTCCTCAAAATTCACAGTTTTGGCCGATTCTGGCCCGTTTTCATGGACAATTACTCACTGTTTTTGGATCCCAGAGTGATTTCCACGATTAAAGAACCCCGGAGTGTGTTTATGTGTTGGTCATCAACACTCACAGTTTGTGCCGATTCTGGCCCGTTTCGTGGACTATTACTCACTGTTTAGGGCCCCGGAGTGATTTCCACGATTAACGAAGCCTGGTGTGTGTTTACGTGGCGGTCATCAACATTCACAATTTTTTGGCCGATTCTGGCCCGTTTCGTGGACTATTACTCACCATTTTGGGGTCCCTGAGTGATTTCCACGATAAATGAACCACGAGGTAAGTTCATGTGTCGGTCATCAACACTCAAAGTTTTGGCTGATTCTGGCCCGTTTCGTGGACAATTACTCACTGTTTTGGGGTCCCAGATTGATTTCCACGATTGACGAACCACGGGGTGCGTTTACGTGTCGGTCATCAACACTCATGTTTTTTGTCGATTTTGACCCGTTTCATTGACTACTACTCTCCGTTTTGGGGTCCCAAAGCGATTTCCATGGATGTTGAACCACAAGGTGCTGACGTGTTGGTCATCAACAATTGCAATTTTGGCTGATTCTTGCCCGTTTCTTGGACTACTACTCATTTTTGGGGTTCCGGAGTGATTTCCACGATTGACGAAAACCGGTGTATGTTTACGTGTCGGTCATCAATACTAATAGTTTTGGCCGATTCTGGCACGTTTCGTGGACTATTACTCGCTGTTTTGGGGTCCCAAGGTGATTTCCATGATTAACGAACTCCGGGGAGCGTTTACGTGTCGGTCCTCAACACTCACAGTTTTGGCCAATTTTGCCCCGTTTCGTGGATTATTACTCATTGCTTTGGGTTCCGGAGTGATTTCCCACGATTAATGAACCCTGGGGCGCATTTACGTGTCGGTCATCAACATTCACAATTTTGGCCGATTCTGGCGCATTTACTCACTGTTTTGGGGTCCTAAAATGATTTCCACGATTAATGAACCCTGGGGTATGTTTACGTGTCGGTCGTCAACACTCACGGTTTTTGTCGATTCTGACCCCTTTCGTGGACTATTACTCACCGTTTTGGGGTCCCAAAGCGATTTCCATGGTTGTTGAACCCCAAGGTGCGGTGACGTGCCGGTCATCAACAATTACAATATTGGCCGATTCTGGCCCGTTTCTTGGACTACTACTCATTTTTGGGGTCCCGGAGTCATTTCCATGATTGACGAACACCGGGGTATGTTTACATGTCGGTCATCAACACTAACAGTTTTGGCCGATTCTAGCCCGTTTCGTGGACTATTACTCACCGTTTTGGGGTCCCAAAGCGATTTCCATGGTTGTTGAACCCCAAGGTGCGCTGACGTGTCGGTCATCAACAATTGCAACTTTGGCCGATTATGGCCCGTTTCTTGGACTACTACTCATTTTTGGGGTCCCGGAGTGATTTTCAGGATTGACGAACACCGGGGTATGTTTATGTCTCGGTCACCAACACTCGCTGTTTTGGCCGATTCTAGCCCGTTTCATGGACTATTACTCACCGTTTTGGGGTCCCGAAGCGATTTCCATAGTTGTTGAACCCCAAGGTGCGCTTACGTGTCGGTCATCTACACTCGCAGATTTGGCCGATTCTGGCCCGTTTCATGGACTATTAATCACTGTTTTTGGGTCCCACAGTGATTTCCACGATTAACGAACCCTGGGGTGCGTTTACATGTCGGTCATCAACACTTGTAGTTTTGGCCGATTCTAGCCCGTTTCATGGACTATTACTCACTGTTTTGGCGTCCCAGAGTGATTTCCACGATTAACGAACCCTGGGCTGCGTTTACGTGTCGGTCATCAACACTTGTAGTTTTGGCCGATTCTGGCCCGTTTCGTGGACTATTACTCACTGTTTTGGGGTCCCAAGGTGAACTCCAGGGTGTGTTTAGGTGTCGGTCCTCAAAATTCACAGTTTTGGCCAATTCTGGCCCGTTTTCATGGACAATTACTCACTGTTTTTGGCTCCCAGAGTGATTTCCACGATTAACGAACCCCGGGGTGCATTTACGTTTTGGTCATCAACACTCGCGGTTATCGTCGATTCTGACCCGTTTCGTGGGCCATTACTCAGCGTTTTGGGGTCCCGAAGCGATTTCCATAGTTGTTCAACCGCAAGTTGCGCTTACATGTCGGTCATCAACACTCACAGTTTTTGCCGATTCTGGCCCGTTTCATGGACTATTACTAACTGTGTTGGGGTCCCGGAGTGATTTCCACGATTAAAGAACCCCGGAGTGTGTTTATGTGTTGGTCATCAACACTCACAGTTTTTGCCGATTCTGGCCCGTTTCGTGGACTATTACTCACTGTTTGGGGCCCCGGAGTGATTTCCACGATTAACGAAGCCTGGTGTGCGTTTACGTGGCGGTCATCAACATTCACAATTTTTTGGCCGATTCTGGCCCGTTTCGTGGACTATTACACACCATTTTGGGGTCCTTGGGTGATTTCCACGATAAATGAACCACGAGGTAAGTTCATGTGTCGGTCATCAACACTCACAGTTTTGGCTGATTCTGGCCCGTTTCGTAGAGTATTGCTCACTATTTTGGGGGCCCGGAGTGATTTCCAACATTAACAAACCCCAGGGTGCGTTTACGTGTCGGTCATCAACACTCCTAGTTTTGGCCGATTCTAGCCGGTTTCGTGGACTATTAGTCACTGTTTTGGGGTCTCGGAGTGATTTCCACGATTAATGAACCCTGGATGTGTTTCCATGCAGGTCATCAACACTCATAGTTTTTGCCGATTCTGGCCCGTTTCATGGTCAATTACTCACTGTTTGGGGCCCCGGAGTGATTTCCACGATAAACGAACCCTGGTGTGCGTTTACGTGGCGGTCATCAACATTCACAGTTTTTTGGCCGATTCTGGCCCGTTTCGGGGACAATTACTCACCATTTTGGGGTCCCAGAGTGATTTCCATGATAAATGAACCACGGGGTAAGTTCATGTTTCGTTCATCAACACAAATAGTTTTGGCCAATTCTGGCCCGTTTCATGGACAATTACTCATTGTTTTGGGGTCCCAGATTGATTTCCACGATTGACGAACCACGGGGTGCGTTTATGTGTTGTTCATCAACACTCACGGTTTTTGGCGATCGACCCGTTTCGTGCACTATTACTCACATTATGGGGTCCTGGCGATTTCCATGGTTGTTGAACCCAAAGGTGCTTATTGACGTGTCGGTCATCAACAATTGCAATTTTGGCCGTCTTGGCCTGTTTCTTGGACTACTACTCATTTTGGGGTCGGAGTGATTTCCACGATTGGCGAACACCGGGATATGTTTACGTGTCGGTCATCAACACTAACAGTTTTGGCGATTTTGGCCCGTTTTGTGGATTATTACTCACTGTTTTGGGTTGTGGTGTGATTTCCATTATTAATGAACCCCGGGGCACGTTTAATTACGTGTCGGTCATCAACATTCACAGATTTGGCCGATTCTGGCCCGTATCATGGACAATTACTCACTATTTTGGGGTCCTAAAGTTATTTCGACGATTAATGAACCGTGGGGTGTGTTTACGTGTACATCATCAGCGGTCATAGCTTTGGCGATCCTGGCCCGTTTCATGGACAATTACTCACCCTTTTGGATCCCAGAGTGATTTCCACGATTAACGAACCCCGGGGTGCATTCACGTTTCGGTCATCAACACTCGCGGTTTTCGTCGATTCTGACCCGTTTCGTGGACCATTACTCAGCGTTTTGGGGTCCCGAAGCGATTTCCATAGTTGTTCAACCGCAAGTTGCGCTTACGTGTCGGTCATCAACACTCACAGTTCTGGCTGATTCTGGCCCGTTTCGTAGAGTAGTACTCACTATTTTGGGGCCCCGGAGTGATTTCCAACATTAACAAACCCCAGGGTGCGTTTACGTGTCGGTCATCAACACTCACAGTTTTTGCCGATTCTGGCCCGTTTCATGGACTATTACTAACTGTGTTGGGGTCCCGGATTGATTTCCACGATTGATGAACCCCAGAGTGTGTTTATGTGTTGGTCATCAACACTCACAGTTTTTGTCGATTCTAGCCCGTTTCGTGGACTATTACTCGATATTTGGGGCCGGGTGATTTCCACGATTAACGAACCCTGGTGTGCGTTTACGTGGCGGTCATCAAAATTCACAGTTTTTTGGCCGATTCTGGCCCGTTTCATGGACTATTACTCACCATTTTGGGGTCCCAGAGTGATTTCCACGATAAATGAACCACGGGGTAAGTTCACGTATCGGTCATCAACACTCACAGTTTTGGCTGATTCTGGCCCGTTTCGTGGACAATTACTCACTGTTTCGGGGTCCCAGATTGATTTCCACGATTGACGAACCACGGGGTGCGTTTACGTGTCGGTCGTCAACACTCACGGTTTTTGTCGATTCTGACCCGTTTCGTGGACTATTACTCACCGTTTTTGGGTCCCAAAGCGATTTCCATGGTTGTTGAACCCCAAGGTGCGCTGACGTGTCGGTCATCAACAATTGCAATTTTGGCCGATTCTGGCCCGTTTCTTGGACTACTACTCGTTTTGGGTTCTGGGTGATTTCCACGATTGAGGAACACCGGGTATGTTTACGTGTAGGTCATCAACACTAACAGTTTTGGCCGATTCTGGCCCGTTTCATGGACTATTACTCACTATTTTGGGGTCCCAAGGTGATTTCCATGATTAATGAACTCCGAGGTGCGTTTACGTGTCGGTCCTCAACACTCATAGTTTTGGCCGATTTTGGCCCGTTTCGTGGATTATTATTCATTGTTTTGGGTTCCGGAGTGATTCCACGATAAATGAACCCCGGGGCGCGTTTACGTGTCGGTCTTCAACATTCACAGTTTTGGCCGATTTTGGCCCGTATCATGGACAATTACTCACTGTTTTGGGGTGCTAAAGTGATTTTCACGATTAACGAACCCTGGGGTGCGTTTTCGTATCGGTCATCAACACTCACAATTTTGACTCTGGCCCGTTTCATGCACAATTACTCACTGTTTTTGGATCCCAGAGTGATTTCCACGATTAACGAACCCCGGGTGCATTTATGTTTCGGTCATCAACACTCCCGGTTTTTGTCGATTCTGACCCGTTTCGTGGATCATTACTCACTGTTTTGAGGTCCCGAAGCGATTTCCATAGTTGTTCAACCGCAAGTTGTGCTTATGTGTCGGTCATCAACACTCACAGTTTTGGCTGATTCTGGCCCGTTTCGTAGAGTATTACTCATTATTTTGGGGGCCCGGAGTGATTTCCAACATTAACAAACCCGTGCGTTTACTTGTCGGTCATCAACATCACAGTTTTGGCGATTCTAGCCCGTTCGTGGACTATTAGTCACTGTTTTGGGGTCTCGGGTGATTTCCACGATTAATGAACCACGAGTGTGTTCCCGTGTTGGTCATCAACACTCATAGTTTTTGCCGATTCTGGCCCGTTTCGTGGACAATTACTCACTGTTTGGGGCCCCGGAGTGATTTCCACGATTAACGAACCCCGCTGTGCGTTTACGTGGCGGTCATCAACATTCACAGTTTTTTGGCCGATTCTGGCCCGTTTCGTGGACAATTAGTCACCATTTTGGGGTCCAATAGTGATTTCCATGATAAATGAACCACGGGGTGAGTTCATGTTTCGGTCATCAACACAAATAGTTTTGGCCAATTCTGGCCCGTTTCATGGACAATTACTCATTGTTTTGGGGTCCGATTGATTTCCACGATTGGCGAACCACGGGTGCGTTTACGTGTTGTTCATCAACACTCACGGTTTTTAGCGATTGACCCGTTTCGTGCACTATTACTCACCGTTATGGGGTCCATGGCGATTTCCATGGTTGTTGAACCCAAAGGTGCTTGACGTGTCGGTCATCAACAATTGCAATTTTGGCGATTCGGCCTGTTTCTTGGACTACTACTCATTTTGGGGTCCCGGAGTGATTTCCACGATTGACGAACACCGGGATATGTTTACGTGTCGGTCATCAACACTAACAGTTTTGGCCGATTTTGGCCCGTTTTGTGGATTATTACTCACTGTTTTGGGTTGTGGTGTGATTTCCATGATTAATGAACCCCGGGGCACGTTTAATTACGTGTCGGTCATCAACATTCACAGATTTGGCCGATTCTGGCCCGTATCGTGGACAATTACTCACTATTTTGGGGTCCTAAAGTTATTTCGACGATTAATGAACCGTGGGGTGTGTTTACGTGTCTGTCATCAACAGTCATAGCTTTGGCCGATCCTGGCCCGTTTCATGGACAATTACTCACCCTTTTTGGATCCCAGAGTGATTTCGACGATTAAGGAACCCCGGGGTGCATTTACGTTTCGATCATCAACACTCGCGGTTTTTGTTGATTATGACCCGTTTCGTGCACCATTACTCAGCGTTTTGGGGTCCTGAAGCGATTTCCATAGTTGTTCAACCGCAAGTTGCGCTTACGTGTCGGTCGTCAACACTCACAGTTCATGCTGATTCTGGCCCGTTTCATAGAGTAGTACTCATTATTTTGGGGCCCCGGAGTGATTTCCAACATTAACAAACCCCAGGGTGTGTTTACGTGTCGGTCATCAACAGTCACGATTTTTGCCGATTACGGCCCGTTTCATGGACTATTACTAACTGTGTTGGGGTCCCGGAGTGATTTCCACGATTGATGAACCCCAGAGTGTGTTTATGTGTTGGTCATCAACACTCACAGTTTTTGTCGATTCTAGCCCGTTTCGTGGACTATTACTCAGTATTTGGGGCCCCGGAGTGATTTCCACGATTAACGAACCCTGGTGTGCGTCTACGTGGCGGTCCTCAAAATTCACAGTTTTTTGGCCGATTCTGGCCCGTTTCGTGGACTATTACTCACCATTTTGGGGTCGGTGATTTCCATGATAAATGAAACACGGGGTAAGTTCACGTATCGGTCATCAACACTCATAGTTTTGGCTGATTCTGGCCCGTTTCATGGACAATTACTCACTGTTTGGGGTCCCAGATTGATTTCCACGATTGACGAACCACGGGGTGCGTTTACATGTCGGTCGTCAACACTCACGGTTTTTGTCGATTCTGACCCATTTCGTGGACTATTACTCACTGTTTTTGGGTCCCAAAGCGATTTCCATGGTTGTTGAACCCCAAGGTGCGCTGACGTGTCGGTCATCAACAATTGCAATTTTGGCCGATTCTGGCCCGTTTCTTGGACTACTACTCGTTTTTGGGTTCCTGGAGTGATTTCCACGATTGAGGAACACCGGGGTATGTTTACGTGTAGGTCATCAACACTAACAGTTTTGGCCGATTCTGGCCCGTTTCATGGACTATTACTCACTATTTTGGGGTCCCAAGGTGATTTCCATGATTAATGAACTCCGAGGTGCGTTTACGTGTCGGTCCTCAACACTCATAGTTTTGGCCGATTTTGGCCCGTTTCGTGGATTATTATTCACTATTTTGGGTTCCGGAGTGATTCCACGATAAATGAACCCCGGGGCGCGTTTACGTGTCGGTCTTCAACATTCACAGTTTTGGCCGATCCAAGCCCGTATCATGGACAATTACTCACTGTTTAGGGGTCCTAAAGTGATTTCCACGATTAACGAACCCTGGGGTGCGTTTTCGTATCGGTCATCGACACTCACAATGTTGACTCTGGCCCGTTTCATGGACAATTACTCGCTGTTTTTGGATCCCAGAGTGATTTCCACGATTAACGAACCCCGGGTGCATTTATGTTTCGGTCATCAACACTCCCGGTTTTTGTCGTTTCTGACCCGTTTCGTGGATCATTACTCACTGTTTTGAGGTCCCGAAGCGATTTCCATAGTTGTTCAACCGCAAGTTGTGCTTATGTGTCGGTCATCAACACTCACAGTTTTGGCTGATTCTGGCCCGTTTCGTAGAGTATTACTCATTATTTTGGGGGCCCGGAGTGATTTCCAACATTAACAAACCCCAGGGTGCGTTTACTTGTCGGTCATCAACATCACAGTTTTGGCCGATTCTAGCCCGTTTCGTGGACTATTAGTCACTGTTTTGGGGTCTCGGAGTGATTTCCACGATTAATGAACCACAGGTGTGTTCCGTGTTGGTCATCAACACTCATAGTTTTGCCGATTACGGCCCGGTTCGTGGACAATTACTCACTGTTTGGGGCCCCGGAGTGATTTCCACGATTAACGAACCCGGTGCGTTTACGTGGCGGTCATCAACATTCACAGTTTTTGGCCGATTCTGGCCCGTTTCGTGGACAATTATTCACCATTTTGGGGTCCAATAGTGATTTCCATGATAAATGAACCACGGGGTGAGTTCATGTTTCGGTCATCAACACAAATAGTTTTGGCCAATTCTGGCCCGTTTCATGGACAATTACTCATTGTTTTGGGGTCCCAGATTGATTTCCACGATTGACGAACCACGGGGTGCGTTTACGTGTTGTTCATCAACACTCACGGTTTTTGGCGATTCTGACCCGTTTCGTGCACTATTACTCACTGTTATGGGGTCCACAAGCGATTTCCATGGTTGTTGAACCCAAAGGTGCGCTGACGTGTCGGTCATCAACAATTGCAATTTTGGCCGATTCTGGCCTGTTTCTTGGACTACTACTCATTTTGGGGTCCCGGAGTGATTTCCACGATTGACGAACACCGGGATATGTTTACGTGTCGGTCATCAACACTAACAGTTTTGGCCGATTTTGGCCCGTTTTGTGGATTATTACTCACTTGTTTTGGGTTGTGGTGTGATTTCCATGATTAATGAACCCCGGGCACGCGTTTAATTACGTGTCGGTCATCAACATTCACAGATTTGGCGATTACGGCCCGTATCGTGGACAATTACTCACTATTTTGGGGTCCTAAAGTTATTTCGACGATTAATGAACCGTGGGGTGTGTTTACGTGTACGTCATCAACGATCATAGCTTTGGCCGATCCTGGCCCGTTTCATGGACAATTACTCACCCTTTTTGGATCCCAGAGTGATTTCGACGATTAAGGAACCCCGGGGTGCATTTACGTTTCGATCATCAACACTCGCGGTTTTTGTTGATTATGACCCGTTTCGTGCACCATTACTCAGCGTTTTGGGGTCCTGAAGCGATTTCCATAGTTGTTCAACCGCAAGTTGCGCTTACGTGTCGGTGCGTCAACACTCACAGTTCATGCTGATTCTGGCCCGTTTCATAGAGTAGTACTCATTATTTTGGGGCCCCGGAGTGATTTCCAACATTAACAAACCCCAGGGTGTGTTTACGTGTCGGTCATCAACAGTCACAGTTTTTGCCGATTCTGGCCCGTTTCATGGACTATTACTAACTGTGTTGGGGTCCCGGAGTGATTTCCACGATTGATGAACCCCAGAGTGTGTTTATGTGTTGGTCATCAACACTCACAGTTTTTGTCGATTCTAGCCCGTTTCGTGGACTATTACTCAGTGTTTGGGGCCCCGGAGTGATTTCCACGATTAACGAACCCTGGTGTGCGTCTACGTGGCGGTCCTCAAAATTCACAGTTTTTTGGCCGATTCTGGCCCGTTTCGTGGACTATTACTCACCATTTTGGGGTCCCAGAGTGATTTCCATGATAAATGAAACACGGGGTAAGTTCACGTATCGGTCATCAACACTCATAGTTTTGGCTGATTCTGGCCCGTTTCATGGACAATTACTCACTGTTTGGGGTCCCAGATTGATTTCCACGATTGATGAACCACGGGGTGCGTTTACGTGTCGGTCATCAACACTCACGGTTTTTGTCGATTCTGACCCGTTTCGTGGACTATTACTCACCGTTTTGGGGTCCCAAAGCGATTTCCATGGTTGTTGAACCCCAAGGTGCGCTGACGTGTCGGTCATCAACAATTGCAATTTTGGCCGATTCTGGCCCGTTTCTTGGACTACTACTCGTTTTTGGGTTCCTGGAGTGATTTCCACGATTGAGGAACACCGGGGTATGTTTATGTGTCGGTCATCAACACTAACAGTTTTGGCCGATTCTGGCCCGTTTCATAGACTATTACTCACTATTTTGGGGTCCCAAGGTGATTTCCATGATTAATGAACTCCGAGGTGCGTTTACGTGTCGGTCCTCAACACTCATAGTTTTGGCCGATTTTGGCCCGTTTCGTGGATTATTATTCACTGTTTTGGGTTCCGGAGTGATTCCACGATTAATGAACCCCGGGGCGCGTTTACGTGTCGGTCTTCAACATTCACAGTTTTGGCCGATCCTAGCCCGTATCATGGACAATTACTCACTATTTAGGGGTCCTAAAGTGATTTCCACGATTAACGAACCCTGGGGTGCGTTTTCGTATCGGTCATCAACACTCACAATGTTGACTCTGGCCCGTTTCATGCAGAAATACTCACTGTAATTGGATCCCAGAGTGATTTACACGATTAAAAAACCCCAGGAGCAGTTATGTTTCGGTCATCAACACTCCGGTTTTGTCGATTTCGACCCGTTTCGTGGATCATTACTCACTGTTTTGAGGTCGGCGATTTCCATAGTTGTTCAACCGCAAGTTGTGCTTATGTGTGGGTCATCAACACTCACAGTTTTGCCTGATTCTGGCCCGTTTCGTAGATTACTACTCACTATTTTGGGGGCCCGGAGTGATTTCCAACATTAAAAAACCCCAGGGTGCGTTTACTTGTCGGTCATCAACATCACAGTTTTGGCCGATTCTAGCCCGTTTCGTGGACTATTAGTCACTGTTTTGGGGTCTCGGAGTGATTTCCACGATTAATGAACCCTGGAGTGTGTTCCCGTGTTGGTCATCAACACTCATAGTTTTTGCCGATTCTGGCCCGTTTCGTGGACAATTACTCACTGTTTGGGGCCCCGGAGTGATTTCCACGATTAACGAACCCCGTTGTGCGTTTACGTGGCGGTCATCAACATTCACAGGTTTTTGGCCGATTCTTACCCGTTTCGTGGACAATTAGTCACCATTTTGGGGTCCAATAGTGATTTCCATGATAAATGAACCACGGGGTGAGTTCATGTTTCGGTCATCAACACAAATAGTTTTGGCCAATTCTGGCCCGTTTCATGGACAATTACTCATTGTTTTGGGGTCCCAGATTGATTTCCATGATTGACGAACCACGGGGTGCGTTTACGTGTTGTTCATCAACACTCGCGGTTTTTGTCGATTCTGACCCGTTTCGTGGACTATTACTCACCGTTATGGGGTCCCAAAGCGATTTCCATGGTTGTTGAACCCAAAGGTGCGCTGACGTGTCGGTCATCAACAATTGCAATTTTGGCCGATTCTGGCCCGTTTCTTGGACTACTACTCATTTTGGGGTCCCGGAGTGATTTCCACGATTGACGAACACCGGGATATGTTTACGTGTCGGTCATCAACACTAACAGTTTTTGCCGATTTTGGCCCGTTTCGTGGATTATTACTCACTGTTTTGGGTTGCGGTGTGGTTTCCACGATTAATGAACCCCGGGGCGCGTTTAATTACGTGTCGGTCATCAACATTCACAGTTTTGGCCGATTCTGGCCCGTATCATGGACAATTACTCACTATTTTGGGGTCCTAAAGTTATTTCGACGATTAACGAACCGTGGGGTGTGTTTACGTGTCGGTCATCAACAGTCACAGCTTTGGCCGATCCTGGCCCGTTTCATGGACAATTACTCACTCTTTTTGGATCCCAGAGTGATTTCGACGATTAACGAACCCCGGGGTGCATTTACGTTTCGGTCATCAACACTCGCGGTTTTTGTCGATTCTGACCCGTTTCGTGGACCAGTACTCAGCGTTTTGGGGTCCTGAAGCGATTTCCATAGTTGTTAAACCGCAAGTTGCGCTTATGAGTCGGTCGTCGACACTCACAGTCCATGTTGATTCTGGCCTGTTTCGTAAAGTAGTACTCACTATTTTGGGGCCCCGGAGTGATTCCCAACATTAACAAACCCCAGGGTGTGTTTACTTGTCGGTCATCAACACTCACAGTTTTTGCCGATTCTGGCCCGTTTCATGGACTATTACTAACTATGTTGGGGTCCCGGAGTGATTTCCACGATTAATGAACCCCAGAGTGTGTTTATGTGTTGGTCATCAACACTCACAGTTTTTGTCGATTCTGGCCCGTTTCGTGGACTATTACTCAGTGTTTGGGGCCCCGGAGTGATTTCCACGATTAACGAATCTTGGTGTGCGTTTACGTGGTGGTCATCAAAATTCATAGTTTTTTGGCCGACTGTGGCCTGTTTCGTGGACCACAGGGTAAGTTCCAGAGTTTACTCACCATTTTGGGGTCCCAGAGTGATTTCCAGGATAAATGAACCACGGGGTAAGTTCACGTAGCGGTCATCAACACTCACAGTTTTGGCTGATTCTGGCCTGTTTCATGGACAATTACTCACTATTTTGGGATCCCAGATTGATTTCCACGATTGACGAACCACGGGGTGCGTTTACGTGTCGGTCATCAACACTCACGGTTTTTGTCGATTCTGACCCGTTTCGTGGACTATTACACACCGTTTTGGGGTCCCAAAGCGATTTCCATGGTTGTTGAACCCCAAGGTGCGCTGACGTGTTGGTCATCAACAATTGCAATTTTGGCCGATTCTGGCCCGTTTCTTGGACTACAACTCATTTTTGGGGTCCCGGAGTGATTACCACGATTGACGAACACCGGGTATGTTTACGTGTCGGTCATCAACACTAACAGTTTTGGCCGATTCTGGCCCATTTCATGGACTATTACTCACTATTTTGGGGTCCCAAGGTGATTTCCATGATTAATGAACTCCGAGGTGCGTTTACGTGTCGGTCCTCAACACTCATAGTTTTGGCCGAGTTTGGCCCATTTCGTGGATTATTATTCACTGTTTTGGGTTCCGGAGTGATTTCCACGATTAATGAACCCTGGGGCGCGTTTACGTGTCGGTGTTCAACCTTCACAGTTTTGGCCGATTCTGGCCCGTATCATGGACAATTACTCAGTGTTTTGGGGTCCAAAAGAAATTTCCACGATTAACGAACCCTTGGGTGCGTTTTCGTATCGGTCATCAACACTCACAGTTTTGACTCTGGCCCGTTTCATGGACAATTACTCAGTGTTTTTGGATCCCAGAGTGATTTCTACGATTAACGAACCCCGGTTGCATTTATGTTTTGGTCATCAACATTCGCGGTTTTTGTCGATTCTGACCCGTTTCGTGGATCATTACTCAATGTTTTGAGGTCCCGAAGCGATTTCCATAGTTGTTCAACCGCAAGTTATGCTTACGTGTCGGTCATCAACACTCACTTGGCCGATCCTGGCACGTTTCATCGACAATTACTCACCTTTTTTTTTATCCCGGAGTGATTTCGACGATTAACGAACCCCGGGGTGCATTTACGTTTCGGTCATCAACACTCGTGGTTTTTGTCGATTCTGACCCGTTTCGTGGACCATTACTCAGTGTTTTGGGGTCCTGAAGCGATTTCCATAGTTGCTCAACCGCAAGTTGCGCTTACGTGTCGGTCGTCAACACTCACAGTTCATGCTGATTCTGGCCCGTTTCGTAGAGTAGTACTCACAACTTTGGGGCCCCGGAGTGATTTCCAACATTAACAAACCCCAGGGTGTGTTTACGTGTCGGTCATCAACACTCACAGATTTTGCCGATTCTGGCCCGTTTCATGGACTATTACTAACTGTGTTGGGGTCCCGGAGTGATTTCCACGATTAATGAACCCTAGAGTGTGTTTATATGTTGGTCATCAACACTCACAGTTTTTGTCGATGCTGGCCCGTTTCGTGGACTATTACTCAGTGTTTGGGGCCCCGGAGTGATTTCCACGATTAACGAACCCTGGTGTGCGTTTACGTGGCGGTCATCAAAATTCACAGTTTTTGGCGATTAAGCCCGTTCATGGACTATTACTCACCATTTTGCGGTCCCAGAGTGATTTCCACGATAAATGAACCACGGGGTAAGTTCACGTATCGGTCATCAACACTCACAGTTTTGGCTGATTCTGGCCCGTTTCGTGGACTATTACTCACCGTTTTGGGGTGCCAAAGCGATTTCCATGGTTGTTGAACACCAAGGTGCGCTGACGTGTCGGTCATCAACAATTGCAATTTTGGCCAATTCTGGCCCGTTTCTTGGACTACTACTCATTTTTGCGGTCCCGGAGTGATTTCCACGATTGACGAACACCGGGGTATATTTACGTGTCGGTCATCAACAGCAGCAGGTTTTGGCGATTACGGCCCGTTTCATGGACTATTACTCACTATTTTGGGGTCCCAAGGTGATTTCCATGATTAATGAACTCCGAGGTGCGTTTACGTGTTGGTCCTCAACACTCATAGTTTTGGCCGATTTGGTCCCGTTTCGTGGATCATTATTCACTGTTTTGGGTTCCGGAGTGATTTCCACGATTAATGAACCCCGGGGCGCGTTTACGTGTCGGTCTTCAACATTCACAGTTTTGGCCGATTCTGGCCCGTATCATGGACAATTACTCACTGTTTTGGGATCCTAAAGAAATTTCCACGATTAACGAACCCTTGGGTGCGTTTTCGTATCGGTCATCAACACTCACAGTTTTGACTCTGGCCCGTTTCATGGACAATTACTCACAGTTTTTGGATCCCAGAGTGATTTCCACGATTAACGAACCCCGGGTGCATTTATGTTTCGGTCATCAACACTCGCTGTTTTTTTTATTCTGACCCGTTTCGTGGATCATTACTCACTGTTTTGAGGTCCCGAAGCGATTTCCATAGTTGTTCGACCGCAAGTTATGCTTATGTGTCGGTCATCAACACTCACAGTTCTGGCTGATTCTGGCCCGTTTCGTAGAGTATTACTCACCGTTTTGGGGTCTCGGAGTGATTTCCACGATTAATGAACCCTGGAGTGTGTTTCCGTGTTGGTCATCAACACTCATAGTTTTTACCGACTCTAGCCCATTTCATGGACAATTACTCACTGTTTGGGGCCCCGGAGTGATTTCCACGATTAACGAACCCCGCTGTGCGTTTACGTGGCGGTCATCAACATTCACAGTTTTTTGGCCGATTCTGGCCCGTTTCGTGGAAAATTACTCACCATTTTGGGGTCCCAGAGTGATTTCCACGATAAATGAACCACGGGGTAAGTTCACGTTTTGGTCATCAACACAAACAGTTTTGGCCAGTTCTGGCCCGTTTCATGGACTATTACTCACTGTTTTGGGGTCCCAGAGTGATTTCCACGATTAACGAACCCTGGGCTGTGTTTACCTGTCGGTCATCAGCACTTGTAGTTTTGGCCGATTCTGGCCATTTCATGGACTATTACTCATTGTTTTGGGGTCCTAGAGTGATTTCCATGTTTAACGAACCCTGGGCTGCGTTTTACGTGTCAGTCATCAACACTTGTAGTTTTGGCCGATTCTGGCCCGTTTCATGGACTATTACTCGCCGTTTTGCACTAGTAGAAAAGGGGGCAATGGCCCAGGCCAGTTCAGCCCATTAGTCCCGGTTCAATCCTGAACCGGGACCAATGGAGCTATTTGCCCCGGTTCGTGAGCCCAGGGGGCCGGCAGACCACGTGGGCCATTGGTCCCGGTTCGTCCGGACCTTTTGGTCCCGGTTGGTGGGACGAACCGGGACCAATGGGCATGGCTCCTGGCCCACCACTATTGGTCCCGATTGGTGGCATGAACCGGGACCAAAGGCTGCCCTTTTGTCCCGGTTCGTGCCACCAACCGGGACCAATGGTGGTGCCTATATATAGCCCCTCGCGCAAGATCAGAGCACACTGCTCTGTTTTTTCTGGCCGAGGGGGAGAGGGCTTGGTGGTGCTCTAGCTCACCTCCTATGCACACAAGGTGTTCGATGGAATGCCCGAGCCACACTACTTAAGCTTTGTTCTCTCCAAGCTCGACCACCAAGCTCCATTTTCCTCAATATTTATCTAGGTTTAGCGGTCCGTCACGCCCCGTCCCCGTCTTCACTGCCGTCGATCACCCGCGCCGATCTCATCGCCGGCACCAACGTGGTGAGCCTCTTGTTCTTATCTTCTTTACGAAAGGAAAAATATTCTTACTTGTATGTTTAGATAGATACTTGTATTATTTTCTTACTTTTATTGTTGCATCTTATATAGTGCGATGGTTTTGGTATCCGCCCCGTCGGCCCACGTCACATCTATGATTCGGATGTGGTATATATTATCTTTTCATAACTATTGGTTCATTTATTGTTTATGAAAATTATGCCGACCAACGTGACATAGATTTTATTTATCTAGGAGGTTGTTGAACCGGAAATTCCAACCGACCCTATTGTCGAGAGGTTAGATTTAGTTGATGAAGAAAACAATTTCTTGAAGGAAAAAATAAAAAAACTTGAGGAGGAGAAGATGATATTGGAGTTGCATGTTGCGGATGTAAATCGATGATCACAAGATCAAGATGGATGCAATGCGCTTGAAGATGAGAAAGATTAGAAAATATGCCATTCATACCGAGGCTTGGTATCATTATGCTGTTGGATCAGTTGTTACCTTGGTTGCGATTATGATCGCATTTGTTTTCGCATTGAAATGTTTTACATAGTTTCAATGTATGGTTTAATTAATTTATATGCTCTGCAGAGCTTTATGTTGTTAGATGAGAACTATGTATGTACTTTGGTTTTATGTGATGATGAACTTCTATTAATTTGGTCACTTAATTATCTATTCATGATGTTCTGTAATGATTTTTGACACACTTAATTATATATAATGCCTTGAGATGAACCGACAATGGATGTACGGTGGCAGACACACCTCAAAGTACATTAAGGGCGTGCATGATTTTCTCGAAGTGGCTGAGGCAAACAAGCGAGAATGGTTATATGTTTTGTCCATGCCCTATATGTGGGAATCTGAAGTCTTACTCTGACGGAAAATCCTTCACACCCACCTTCTTTACAAGGGTTTCATGCCACACTATAATGTTTGGACGAGGCACGGAGAAATAGGGGTTATGATGGAAGGCGGCGAGGAAGAAGAAATGCGATGACAACTATGTGCCCCTGAATACGGTGATGCTCTTGAACATCAAGATGCACCAGACGATGTGCACGATGGTGCTGCAGCATGGCGAAAATGCTGAAGATCATGAGGTACCTGAGGATGTGCTCGATGCTGATGATCTCGGGCGGGTCATTGTCGATGCAAGGACACAATGCGAAAGTCAAAAGGAGAAGCTGAAGTTCGATCGCATGTTAGAGGATCACAAAAAGGGTTGTACCCCAATTGCGAAGATGGCAACACAAAGCTCGGTACCGTACTTTCGAATTGCTGCAAAGTGGAAGGCAGAGAATCTTGTGCACGATAAAGGATTTGAGAAGCTACTGAAAATAATGAAGAAGAAGCTTCAAAGGATAACGAATTGCCCGACAGTACATATGCAGCAAAGAAGGTCGTATGCTCTCTAGGATTGGAGGTGGAGAAGATACATGCATGCCCTAATGACTGCATCCTCTACGGCAGGGCCTACAAGGATCTGAACGCATGCCCGGTATGCGGTGCATTGCGGTATAAGATCAGACGAGATGACCCTGGTGATGTTGACGGCGAGCCTCCCAGGAAGAGGGTTCCTGCGAAGGTGATGTGGTATGCTCCTATAATACCACGGTTGAAACGTTTGTTCAGAATGGAGAGCATGCCAAGTTGATGCGATGGCACAGTGAGGACCGTAAGAAAGACGGGAAGTTGAGAGCACCGCGACGTGGTCGCATGATGGAGAAAAATCGAGAGAAAATCTTGGGATGAGTTTGCAAAGGACCCAAGGAACGTATGGTTTGCTTTAAGCGCGGATGGCATTAATCCTTTCGGGAGCAGAGCAGCAATCACATCACATGGCACATGACAATATGTATGTATAAACTTCAAACTTGGATGTGCATGAAGCGGAAGTTCATTATGATGCCAGTTCTCATCGAAGGCCCTAAGCAACCCGGCAACGACATTGATGTGTACCTAAGGCCATTAGTTGAAGAACTTTTACAGTTGTGGAATGGAAACGGTGTACGTACGTGGGATGAGCTCAAAAAGGAGGAATTTGACCTAAAGGTGTTGTTGTTCGTGACCATCAACGATTGGCCCGCTCTCAGTAACCTTTCAAGACAGACAAACAAGGGATACCACGCATGCACGCACTGTTTACCGGACACCGATAGTATATACCTGGGAAGCTGCAGGAAGAATGTGTACCTGGGCCATCGTCGATTTCTTCCGACCAACTATCAATGTCGAAAGAAAGGCAAGCATTTCAAAGGCGAGGCAGATCACCGGAAGAAGCCCGCCATGCGTACCGGTGATCATGTACTTGCTATGGTCAATAATTTACACGTAATCTTTGGAAAGGGTCCCGGCGGACTAGCTGTTCCGAATGACGCAGAGAATCACGCACCCATGTGGAAGAAGAAATCTATATTGGGACCTACCCTACTGGAAAGACCTAGAGGTCCGCTCTTCGATCAACGTGATGCACGTGACGAAGAACCTTTGCGTGAACCTGCTAGCTTCTTGGGCGTGTATGGGAAGACAAAAGATACACCTGAGGCACGAGAGGACCTGCAACGCTTGCACGAAAAAGAGGGCATATCTCCGAAGCAGTATGAAGGTCCTGCCAGCTACGCTCTTACGAAAGAAGAGAAATAAATATTCTTTCAAGCCTGCTCAGTATGAAGATCCCGACTGGCTTCTCGTCGAATATAAAGGGAATAATAAATATGCCAGAGAAAAAGTTCCAGAATGTAAAATCTCATGACTGCCACGTGATTATGACGCAACTGCTTCCGGTTGCATTGAGGGCTTCTCTGGAAAAGCGTCCGATTAGCCATTGTGAAGCTATATGCATTCCTCAATGCAATATCTCGAGAAGGTGATCGATCCAGAAATCGTACCAACGCTAAGGAGTGATGTGGCGCAATGTCTTGTCGGTTTCGAGCTGGTGTTCCCCATCCTTCTTCAATATCATGGCCTTGCGTCCTAGTTCATCTAGTCGGCGAGATTGTCATTACGGGGCCCGTATTTCTACACAATATGTACCCCTTTGAGAGGTTCATGGGAGTCCTAAAGAAATATTGTTAAGTAACCGCTAGGCGGAAGGAAGCATATCCATGGGCCATCAAGCGAGAGGATGTCATCGGGTTTTGTGTTGACTTCATTCCTGGCCTTAAGAAGATAGGTCTCCCTAAATCGCGGTATGAGGGGAGACTGAGTGGAAAAGGCACGCTTGGAAGGGACTCAATAATATGCAGGGACGGATATTCTTGGTCTCAAGCACACTACAGTTCTACTGAACTCTACCTTGGTGACCCGTATGTCGATGAACAAAAGAACAGTCTGCGCTCCAAACACCCGAAGCAAAGGCGACGATTGGATTACATGTGAACACATCGGGATTTTCAGCAGTTGGTTGGAAACACGTCTCGGAGGTGACAGCACTGTTTGTGATGAGCTGTACTTGTTGTCGAGGGGACCATCTTATTTGTAATGATTTGGAAAGGATCTGAGATAAATGGGAATACATTTTACACAATTGACCAAGATGAAAAGAGCACCAACCAAAACAGCGGTGTCCGCTTTGATGTCAGCAACCGACAAGGGAAATGACACATATTATGATTACATAGTAGACATATGGGAACTTGACTATGGAGTAGATTTTAAGGTCCCTTTGTTTAAGAGCAAGTGGGTCCATCTGTCAGGAGGCGGGGTACAGGTAGACCCACAGTACGGAATGACAACAGTGGATCTGAAAAATTCTGGGTACACTGACGAACCGTTCGTCCTAGCCAATGATGTGGCACAGGTTATCTATGTGAAGGACATGTCTACTAGACCGAGGAAAAGAAAAGATAAGGAAGCGAATACATCATACAATGAGCCAAAGCGCCACATAGTTCTTTCAGGAAAAAGGGACACCCTGGGAGTGGAGGGCAAGACAGACATGTCTGAAGAGTATGAAAAGTTTCATGAAATTCCCCCTTTAAAGTCAAGGCTGACCCAAGCATCCTGATAAACGATGAAGATTATCCATGGTTACGGCGCAATATGCAAAGGACACAAGCGAAGAAAAAGTGAAGACTTTCTCCCGCAACTATTATGATGATACCATGCCAACTTTGTAACATATGAGTATGATACCATTGTCCGTTTTGTACATGCACATGCTATGCCAACTTTTTCAGAGTTCATTTGAAAACTATGAATTTGAAAACCTCGCCAACCGAAGGGCGCTCACACCGGTTTATAAGCCCGTCCCTCTACACGCCTTGTTGAGCTCACAAACTAGTGATTCACACGAATTTCAAAGAATTCAAATTTGAAAACTAATGGCACAAACAATAAGTTTATAATATTGCTGACCTAAAAGCAAAAAGAATTAAAAAATAAAGCAAAAAACCAAAATAAAATAAATAATGCAGAAAACAAAACAAAAAAACTTGAAAAAAATAAAAATAGCAACAATTAATATTTTGTTGTAAGTAGAAACAAAATAAAATAAATAAAGCAACAAAGAAAACAAAAAAAGTGTTTTCAAATTTTAAAACTAATGGCACTAACAGAAAGTTTATAATTTTTCTAAAACTAAAAGCAAAACGAATTAAAAAATAAAGCAAAAAACAACAAAAAAGAAATAATGCAGAAAACAGAATAAAAAAACTGAAAAATAATAAAAATAGCAACAATAAGTATTTTGTTGTAAGTAGAAACAAAATAAAATATATAAAGCAACAAAGAAAACAAAAATAGTGTTTTCAAATTGGAAAACTAATGGCACTAATAGAAAGTTTGTAATTTTTCTAAAACTAAAAGCAAAAAGAATTAAAAAATAAAGCAAAAAACAACAAAAAATAAATAATGCGAAAGCAAAACAAAAAAACTGGAAAAAAATAAAATAGCAACAATAAGTATCTTGTTGTAAGTAGAAACAAAATAAAATAAATAAAGCAACAAAGAAAACAAAAAAATGTTTTCAAATAAATAATAATAATGCAGAAAACAAAAAAAAGCTGGAAAAAAATAGTGCCGCCCTCTGGACCCCCACGGCACGAATCGACTAGAAACCCCCATGTCGAGATTCAGGGCCCTTGAGGAGGCCAAGTAGGCCCAGGCACATAGCTAGTGACAGATTAGGCCGAAAGCTGCGGTTGAGAGGAGCTCGAGAGGGTGGGCGCGGCAGCGCTTATAAACCACTCTCGAGCTCTCTCAACTAGCGAGGTGAGCCTAAAATTTTAGGCGTGAGGCAGCACAAGGCCTTTGGTCCCGGTTGGTGGCACCAACAGGGACTAAAGGCATTAGTCGGTTCGTGGCACCAACCGGGACTAATGCCACCCTTTAGTCCAGTTGGTGCCACCAACCGACCAAAGGCCGCTCCGCCCTTTGGGCTCTGAAAATTGGCCTTTGGTGCGGTTGGTGGCACCAACCGGGACTAAAGGGGCATTAGTCGGTTTGTGCCTGAACCGGGACCAATGCTCTTGCTATATATACTGACTTAGCAGTTTTCGCCAAAATTCATTTGTTTCTTCTCGCCCGGCATATACGCTCCTCATCGCCGTCGCCACCGAGCCTGCCTTGACGCCCGTCGACTGGTCCACCTCGCCCGTCGCCGCCCGTTGAGCCACTGCCCGACACCGTCGTCGCGCCCGCCGCCCTGCCCCGACCCGTCGCTGGCCTTCGCCGCCCTTGCCCGACCCGTCGCCATCGCTCTGTGGCCACCCGTTCCCGACCCGTCGCCGTCGCAGCTGCGCCGCCTTCCCGACCCGTTGCCGTCGCCGCCTTACCCAACCCATCCCGTCGCCTCGACCACACGCCCCGCCCGGTCCGGCCGCGGCATCTTTCCTCTTATTTTTGTGCATTTTATGTATATTTTCTCTGTGTATATATGTTCATATATGCAAAAGTTAGATTTTAGAAAAACTTTATATATGCAAAAGTTTCTATATGCAAAAATTTATACATATATGTAAGTATATATGTATGTATAGATGTATGTATGTGGATACATGAGGGGGGGTCGATATACCCCCTCTCCGACAACATTTTTTGCATTTTAGGTTAGTGTATATATATGTTGATGTTTATATGCAAAAGATAGATTTTTAGAAAAAATACTATTTTTTTCTGTTGATGATATGATGATGTTTTTTTTCATGTATGCATTTTTTCATATATGTATTATTTTTAAGTTGTTAGTAGATATCGATTTTAGGTTAGTGCATTTTATCACTGATTTTAGGTTAGTTGATCGATTTAGTGCATTTTATGTTTGTTGCATTTTAGGTTAGTGCATTTTATGTTAGTGGAGAGGAAAAAGTAAAATAAGGAAAAGGAAAATAAGTAGAGAAAGAAAGAGAAGAAGAAGGAGAAGACAAGGAGAGGAAGAAGAGAAAGAAGAAGAAAAAAAGAGGAGAAGAAGAAGGAATAGAGGAGCTTCTTCTCCTTTTTTTCTCCTCTTTTTTTTATTCTTCTTCTTAATTTTTATCGGGAACGAGGGTGTCGAGGATTGCCGAGGGGTCAAGGGTCGGGAACTAGGGTAGAGGGTCGAGGGTCGTTAAGGGGTCAAGGGTCGAGGGTTTGAGGTCGATGGTTCGAGGGTTCTAGAATTCGAGGATCGAGGTCGAGGTTCGAGGGTCATCAGCAGGTTCAAGGGGTCGAGGATCGTCGAGAATCGAGAGGTTTCCTAGTGTCAAAGTATTGAAGAAATCCATGGCTTCATCATTAGCGGAAGTAACCATGGCATGATGGTATGAAGTCCTCAAAGTTGATACGGAATGGAGTCCCGGATAGGATAATTTGCCTTTTGTTGAATTTCAGCAAAGGCCTTCCAAATAACGATATTTGGAAGGTTCTTGCTGAACTTTGTACCAAAAAGCGAATTATCCTATCTAGGACTCCGTTCCTAAATAACTTTGGAGAGCTTCGTACCATCATGCACCTGTTAGCCTAATGATGAAGACATGGTTTTGTTGAATCCTTTGACACTAGGCAACCTCCCGACCCTCTGCGATCCTCGACCCTTGACCTCGACCGCTCAGCGATCCACGACCCTCTACCCTATCATGGCGTCGATGCCCACGTCACTTGTGGGACATAGATGTAATGTTCAACGCCGACCCCCTCCTGATAGCTTCAACACGTGGGGGGGCGATATTACCCCTCCTTGAAGCGTTCTCGAGGCCACCCCCTAACCCTTGAAGCGTTGTCGAGGCCACCCGAAACACTAGAGAAGCAGCGTCGAGGCCACTAATTAATATGATTCCTTATTGTCATTAGCTAGCTAGTTCTACGATTGCCACTAATATATCCATATCTGTCATGTTTGAATAATAATTGCCATGTTGTAAATATTTGTAGAAACTATGGACACCCATACGAGGCGAAGCACAAGAAGCATTGTTGAGGGACATAATCGCACAAGGAAGTGATGCCGTCACGCTTTCGTTGATGTTTCTCAACGACAACGATGGTCTGGAAGGAGAGGGTGAAGAAGCGGTGGCTATGATTTACATGGCTCCGATGACCCAATGCCGGTGCAAGAAGGAGAGGGTGAAGAAGTAGACCGTGAGGGCGGCTCCGGTGATCACCAAACCGCGTCCGGCCAGGTATATATATTAGTTAAGCCTGTCTTGACTAACTAATTGATGCATTCATTGTTTTGGTATGTACACATATTAATTAACTCTCGTCTTTGTTCTTTTTCTAGCCCTCCGGATCGAGCACAACCGGTAAAGAGGCGAGGCCGAAGAAAAAGTTGAGCTCGGATGAAAAGTTTGAGATCATACAAATCGCGTATGACGGCCAACCGATTGAACCCTACCGGACAAAGAAGGCATTTGTTGCTCAGTGCGGGGTTCTGGTTAGGGACAAGATCCCGATCGGCATCCACCAATGGTATAAGCCTAAGAACGAAGACCCTGAGGTGTCTTATGTCAATGATATGTAGAAAAATGATCTTTGGACTGAGCTGAAGTCAAATTTCACCCTACCGCTAGAGGATGATCCGGAGAAGCCAATTATAGAGCTATTAATCAAGTCTTTTGCTCTGAAGAAGATGGCAGACCTATTCAGGAATTTGAAGAAAGACCTCAATAGGTATGTTGAAAAAAATGAGACACCAGAATTCAAGCGCAAATATGAGAAGATCAGAGATGGTAGCCCGCATTTGTGGCCCACAAGACATCGGAAAAGAGTAAAAAGATGTCGGCGACAAACAAGGGAAATGCTGCGAAGAAGAAGTTTCACCATCGCACGGGGTCAAGTGGCTACCTCGTAGCCCGGCCTAAGTGGGCCAAGGATGAGAATGATCTGCTTGATAAAGGGATCGAGCCAGAGACAATGAACTGACCAGACCGTTGTCGGACTTGGTTCTTCGGGGCCGGCGGATCCTTGGACCCTATAACAGGGAAGTGCATTTGGACGGACGAACAATTGGACATACCAGTCAAGAGGCTTCAGCAATATATCGAAGCAGCGCAGCAAGGGACGTTCGTTCGAGAAAGGGAGAAGGGCGAGCTCACAATGGCCCTCGGGAATCTCGAGCACCACAGGCGGACCACGAGGCACGCCGAGCTCCTTTTCGTCGAAGGCTGGATTTCAGACGCGAGGGTTACAAAACCGGAGAGGAGGAAGAAAGCGGAAGCAGAGCCAATTGCAGGCGCTGCATGAAAGGGTAATGGGGCTAGAGGAACGAGAAGCAGATCGCAGCAAACGACCTGCCAAAGCTTCCCCCGAAGCTACCCCACCATCTCAGCGGAGAAGCAACGTGGCTTCCACCGAGCTGCTTCAGCCGGAGCATGCCTTGACGGCTCCTGCCAGCTATCCCGTGGATGCTATCACGGATGCTGAAAATTGCCACCTTATGGTGCAATGGATGAATTTGAAGGTCAAGGCAGCTGTTGGCTCTGTTTATCCTACTAAACCCGACTCAACTTTTCACTTTGCGGCGATTCGGAAGGATATGCTAAGGTGATGGTCGATGAAATAATGGAGGGATTTGAGGACCTCCGGCTTGACCACCCTACCGATGAAGTGGAGTATCGGCTGGGTTCTGCTCTGAAGACTCCATGCCTATGGCGGAAGGATCTCATCAACCTTCCGAACTTGACGCCTCCGCCTCCTCCTCCTCCTCCTCCGGCGAGTCAAGGTACTCCGCCTCCTCCACCGCCTCCTCCTACGGCGAGTGACGATCAGGGCACTCGGACGGCTCCTTCTCCGGCGCGTGGCGGCACTCCGCCTCCTTCTCCGCCTGCGCCGGCGCGCCCGAGCAGCCAGCCTCCTCCTTCTCCGCCTCGTCGGCAAAGGCGGAAGAGACCCGCCGCCGCTCCGGCTGCTCCGGCGCGTCGTAGTCCTTCTCCTCCGCCTCGTAAGCAAGGAAAGAAGACACCCGCTCCGTCTGCTCTGTGGCGTCTAGCAGTCTGACCAAAGGCGGGAGGAGATCTGGTCGGTCCTTCTCTGAAGACTCCGGAGAAGTTTCCGTCTGAGAGAGGCGAGGAGGAAAGCAGCGCGCGAGACCAAAGTGGATGGCCGGGTTTCAAGGGTTGAGCAAAGAGACATCCACCTCCGGAGGAGAAGGTAGATCCGGTGAAAGCGAAGCGCACTGCTGGCTACGACAAAACTACCCAAGTCTCCGCCGAAAGGCAACTATGAGCGCATTATTGGAAAGGCATTTGCCGAAGTGGAGAGGTCGGGAAGTACTAAAAGTGATCAAAGGATGAAAGAACGATGAGCTGGGAAACAAATTGCCCAGCTCGGCGAACAAGCGAAGCAATCGTGCCCCCCGCTCAAGGTGCCTGCTAGCAACCTCGTCGATCCGAGGATGGTGCCCGGTTATGGCAATCCTGCAGATTACCTGCACGACGATGTACATTATGATTTCTTGGAGGTGATGATACAAAGATAAGAGTACGGGAAGCCTCTCGTCAAATATGAAAGTTCTCTATCAACGATGAAGCGAAGATTGCATGATTGGTACATGAAAACCTGCAAAGAGTCTGAGGGGAGGAGTACTTTGTATGTGAGAGTTAAAAAGGAGCATGACCATCTTGGAATTGAACTGTTGCCTATTCCATTTGAGGAGTTCTATCAGTTTTTCAATCAATTGGCCATCGATAAATCAACGGTCACCTGCTACTGTCTGTAAGTAGTACTACTTACATCATTAAGTCTCTCTATATAACTCAGCCCTTTCATTGCATGTATTTATAATTATCCTCACTATATTATGCAGATTGAAGATCGCGAATTGAAGAAAAGACAAGTGGGTGATATTGGGTTCATTAACACATATCTCATAGATAAAACTGAGGTTGAATTTCATAAAGAAAATACCGATGCCAACTTGCTACAATCGTTGGTAATAAATGAACACAAAGATAAAATACTCTTTCCTTACAACTTCAAGAAAGTGTTACTGTCTTGTGGCATATTCGGTTTCCTTATTAGTCCAGGTTATAGTAATGTAATATTGATGAGTTATGCATGTGTGCGCAGCTACCACTATATTCTCCTAGAGATTAAGCTTGAGAAGTGTCGGGGGTTGGGTGCGACATATGCCAAAGGATGGCTTATCATGGAGGGGGCGAGTAGAACGTCGCCGGTGCCTGGAAACGGGATGAGGCGAAGGCATGCACGCCGGCGAATCTTACCCAACCGGGGCTCTCCGTGGAGATAACACCCCTACTTACGCTCTGCGAGGTCTCCGCATGATCACTATATCGAAGTGGAGTGCAGGGGTTGCTCCTTCAGCTGTTCGATGTGAGGAAGGAGAAGGGCACGGCTGGCTCTTCTCTTCCCTCTCTCTGTGTCTAGAACTATTAGGGTCCAACCTCTTGCATGGGTGCCCCGGGGGGTTTATATAGGCTTACCCCCCGGGGGTACAATGGTAATCTGGCTGGGCGCGGGTCCCAGCCGTCTGTCTCTTAGGTCGCCGTCCTCTTCGCCGACTACTGGGGCCCGCTGACTAGCGGACCCCGCCAACGGGCCCTGCAGTGGGGCCGACAGGCCTCGTCCGTCGCTAGCTGGTCTTGCCGGCTGCAGATTACTGTAGTTGTGCTTCTGATGACGCGCGTTTGGTCGTGGGGTCATGGCGACTGTGCCGCCGCCTGACGGCGATCACTGTTGCCATCCCCTCTCTTGCCTGGTTAATGGCGCGCGGGTCTCGCGGGAGAGGTCGGCCGAATCCCTGGGGCCGCCTCTGGTCTCGGCCGTCTTGTGGCGCTCTCGCCGTCTTTAGTACCTCCGCCACAGGCGGGCCCCGTCGTCTTCGGTCGTATAGACAGGCCGTCGTGGGCACAGGGGTCTGCTCATGGGGGCGGCGTCGGGGCGGCGTGGCTACGATGCGCGCGAGCGGAGATCTCCGTCGATCTGGCGTCTTGTGGCCATTCCGCCCTTTGTGGCGGGCGGGGATGGGCCATGCGGCGGCCACACCCCATCCCGTCTGAAGTTGCGTGGGTCGAAGGTGGTTGGAGTCGCGGGCCGACTCCCCATAGCCGGCTTCACTGGAGATCGCCAGTTGGGAGTCGGCTTTCCTCAAGGCCGCCTCTGAGACTCGGCCGCGAGGGGCAGTCAGCGGCTCCGCCGCCGACTCTCAGAAAGTAGCTCTTCGTCTTGAGGCTTCGAGGGGCGCAGCCTGCCCCGATGTTTCAAAAGGTCCGAGGGCTCGGGTTTGCCTACCCATGGCCCATTACTCCGACAGTAGTCCCCGAAGCTGGTGGGGTGCCGAGAGCAACACGTCGAGGAGCCTCAACGGCTTCATCCCCTTAGTGGAAGAATCTGGGCCCTGCTCGCCGTCCTCCTCCAGGCCGACTAGCTGAAGTCGGACCCGCAGGAGGCTGTCTTGCTCCTCACAGGGTCTCGAAAGTCGCAAGGGGAACCAGACGGCGTGTCTGATAAGCTTCTTGCGGCGGCCCGTTGTGGACCTGCCGTGCGACGCCACGTGGCTGGGCCGGCCTGCCCGCCCACGCGCGTGACGGGACGGGCCGTCAGGCGGGGCCCGCCACCACCGCGCCTTGGGGCTCGAACGGATCCGCTGCGGCTGTGCGGGCGGTTGGGGTTCCCACGGCGTTACTGCGCGCAGTAACGTCATGGGTTAAATCGTGGTGGTCGTGGGGCGCTGGGCGCAGTTAATGCCATGCCCACCCCATCGGCTTCTCAGCCCATGAGGCTATAAGTAGGTGGGGGAGGCGGGGCGGCGAAGCACGCGCGCCCGTCTCCCTGCTTCCCCCGCTTCCTCTCGCCCATCCTCCCTCTTGTCTCCTCTTCCTCTTGCCGTTACGCCAAACCACGCCGTGCCGCAGAGATGAGCTCTTCCTCCGCCGTCACTCCCCCCGCCGCGCGCTCCGGCGTTTGGGGCCAATGCGAGGTCGACGAGGACCAAATCGAGTTCCTCCGGCAGACGCGTCGCCTCCCCGGCAAGCACCTCGTGCAGACCTGCGCCGCGCCGGCGGGCGAGATAACGCAGGCGCCGGAGGAGGGCGAGCGGGTCGTGTTCCGTTCGCACCTCATGCGCGGCCTGGGGCTGCCGGCGAGCGGTTTCTTCCGCTTGTTCCTGGAGTTCCACGGGCTCCAGCCGCACCACCTCACTCCGAACACGGTGGTGCTGCTGGCCGCCTTCGCCGCCCTGTGCGAGGGCTTTCTCGGCGTCCTCCCCACCATCGAGCTGTGGGGGAAATTCTTCCAAGCCAAGCTTAGCACGCATGTCGCCCGGCGTGCGGCTCTCATGCGGCACCTTCATCGCGATGAGGAGGTCGGTGGCGGACAATCCCTTCCCCACCATCGCGTTGATCAAGTCGGTGAAGATGTGGCAGCGCTCATACTTCTACGTGAAGAACATCGCCCCGGAGGGCGACTGGGTCAACCTGCCGCCTTACGAAGCCGGCGCGCTGGCGGGGAGGCTTCCCAGCTGGTCCTACCGGGCCAGGACGCTGACTCCGGCTGGCGGTGCCGCCGTCAGCGACTCAGTCTTGGCGCGATCGGAGGGACTGACCGGGCTGACCTTACCGCCGCGCCGTGGCGCTGGCCCGAAATCTGCCGCTTCAAGGCCGGCCTCATATGATCTGTCAGATGAGCGGCCACCGGGACCCCAGCCGGATGTGCTCGAAGGACATGCCCCCAGGGGAGGTGGAGGACACGGTGAACTTCCTGGCGAACTGCAACCTTACGACGGATTGGCAGTTCGGCAAGGAGCCATACTCGCGCACCAACCCTCCACCGGTGGTAAGTCGTCTTCTTTCCTCTTCTGCTTTTCTTTCTTGGCCGAGTTCATCCTCTGGTCCTTCTGGCTCTTTTGAGTCAGAACCCCCTCATGCAGCCCTCGGCTGGGACCACGGGGACGACCCGTGAGTTCGTCCCCGACCCGGCGGAGAAGCGGCGCCGGCGACCACGACTTGGGGCAGCGGCGATGGAGGCCGACGCCGAAGGCGGAGGAGGAGGAGAGGCTGACGACTTCAGGCCCTCGGCCACCTTCGCCGACTGGCCTAAAGTTGGCAAAGGGGAAGTCGTCCCCCGCCGCCAGCCGAGGGCCGGCCACCCCGGAGCAAGCTCTTCCGCCGTCTTGGGCGGTCGAGGCGGCGCGAGGAAGCGCCAGGCCGGGCCGAGCTTGCCAAGCGGCCGGTCGAAGAAGCTCAAGGGGACGGCCGCCGCGACCAAGCGGGAGGAGGCGGTCGCCAAGGCTAATCGCTTCCGCAAGGAAGTGAAAAAGCCGCCGCTGGTCTCCGCGTAAGTGCTTTTGTTTCGTCTTGTTTTCCTTCTGATAAATCTTGCTCAATTTTCTCATACGTCTTGTTCGCATCAGGGCTCCTCTTACTTTGGAGAGAGTCGCCGCCGCCTCCGTCATGGGGTCGGCAGAAACGTCTGTCAATACTCGGCGGATCGGCCCCGCAGCCGACCTCCGGGAAGCGACGGAGAGGAATGCGCGGGAGAAGCATGAGGAAGAAGAGGCCGCCCGCCTGGAGAAGGCGGAGGCCGAGAAGGCGGCAGCTTCCGCCCAGGGGAAGCTGGAAGAAGCCGAAGCCGCAGCCACGGCCAAGCGGCAGGCCGAGGAGGCCGCGCGTCTCCAGTCGGCGCTGCTTGTCACCCTGCTGAGCTCCGCGCCGCCGCTGCCGGAGCTCACGGGGCAGACGGAGGGAGCAGGCGGCGGGTTCCCCATCATGGAGAGGGACGGCACCGAGACTTCTCTGTCGGGCACGGCCACGCCGCCCCCGCCGCCTCCGCCGCTGTCTGAGGTCGCGCGAGGCAAACAGCAGGCGGACCCGCCGGTGCCGCCGACTGAAGACGAGGCCGTGGCGAGCCTGCTTCTTCAAGTCGCCTCGCCATGACGCCGCCCGTCTTGAAAAAGCGACTTCTGCGCCAGCGCCCCTTGAGACCGGCGCGCCGCTCGGCCATCCAGACGCCGAGGCGGCAGCGCCGCACCTACTGGGTGGGTGCGAGGCGGCGCTGAGCCCGCTGAACAGGCGCACGGGCGTCGAGCGAAGCTGCGGGCGGCGGCGCCATCTACAACTGCGCAAGGCTCACTGGCGTCGCGAGCCGCCGTCCGGTCTGATTCTTTTGAGTTTGTTCTTGCTCTTCTCCGTGAAGCGCGCACTCCACTGGGTGTAGTCCCGAGTTCGGGCGGCTGCTGAGCAGGCGGCTCGGAACTCCACTTGGTGAGTTCCAAATGCTTATCTTTGTCTTGAAATGCCTATCACAGGAATATCACAACCTCCGCGCCACTGCCTTCAACCGCAGCGTTGAGGAGCTGAGTAAGTGGACCGCCGACTTGTCGAGGAGCCGAGGTAGGTCTTGCTTCTTCTTCGCGGGCGCGCGCTGGCGCATCCGCGGGCTGTAGTCCCCGAGATTCGGGCCGACTGCTGAGCAGTTGGGCCGGATCTTCCTAGCGACCTTCATAGTTTACGAATTAACGTCTTTTTTTCCTTTTTTATTCTTCAGAGGCCAACGCTACTCTCCGACGGCAGTTGGGCGCGGCCGACACGGCCTTGCGTGCCAAGGGGGAGGAGTGCGACAAGCTCGTCGCGGAGCGCGACCTGCTGGCTACGCAGCTGGCAGAGCAGAAGGCGCTGCTGAAGGCGGCGCAGGACGAAGCGGCGAAGAGAGAGACTGCTCTCTTGGCCGAGTTCGAAAGTGAACGCTCCTCCTGGACTGACAAGGAGGCGCTGCTGACCTCCGGCTTCCATGAAATCGAGGACATCGTCGATGGTGAGTTTCTCTTTCTTTGTTTCTTTGAGCTGCCGACTATAGGTCAGGCTGACCGCCGGTTTTCTGACTTGCTCCTTTTCCGTCTTGGCAGACTTCTTCCCTGGCCATACGCAGGCGGCCAATGAAGCCATCGAGGCTGATCGCGAGGTGCGGAGGGCGAGTGGCGCGAAGATTGCTGCCAATGCCCCCCGGACCCTCGACGAGCAGCTTCTGAGCATCGAGGCTCGTCTGCGGCCGGGCCATCGGATGATGCGCCGGCTTCAACGTGCCGGTGCTCAGGCGGTTGCTGCCCTGTGGCCGGACATGCCGGTTCTGCGCACTCCTAGTCGGACTGCCGACTGGCTGGAGGTCGCAGCTGGCCGTCTTGAGGCTTGGAAGGGTTCCTCGGCCCATCTTTGGAAGCCGCGGGCCTTGGAATTTGTCAAGCGTGGTATCGAGGCTGGATCTGGACCCGGTGGCTGCGTTCGGTCGAGGCTCAAGGCGGAGCTGCTGGCTGCGGAAGATGCCCTTGTTGAGCGTGTGGCAGCGATCGCCGAATATACGGACACCAGCGTCTTCGTTCCTGAGTGGGCTGAGGACGGCCGGGAGGCGCCGCCGGAGTGGTTCGGGATGAACCTGGACTACGACGAGGACTCGGCGGAGGTGATTGGCTCCAGCGCCGAGGAGGAAGCGGCGGAGGGCGGAGATGAGATGGAGGCGCCCGGAAGACGGAGCGGGCGACCAGCCTCAGCTCGACCGCGCCTCCAGCAACGAGCCGCGCCCATCTGCGCCGACTGCCGCCGGAGGTGACCAAGCCGAGACTGCTCAGCCGGCCGCCCCGGCGCCTGACACCGCCGTCTCCTCCGGCCCTCCAAACCCGCCTGCCGCTTCCTAGGCTGCCGTTGTCCCTTAATTTTATCTGCTTTGATAGTCTCGGAAAAAACTTGTTAATTCGCACAATTCCACCCGCGGGGTGTATTTTGAACTTCTGCTCGAAGATTCGGCCGAGGGCCTTTGCTATGTAAATATTATCTTAATTCTATCTTTCCTTGCTTATCGCTCTTATGGCTTTTCCTTTGCCGCCTTTCCTTATCTGCCGCCTTGCCTGTCGGACCACCGCTCTGCGGACTGCCGTTTGGATCAAGTGCTTGGCTATTTTGGGAAGGCAAGTACTTGGCCATTTTTAGAGTTTTTAGCAAGTTGGATAGAAGGCGGCAAGCCGACTACTCAAGAGTCGGTTTGCGAAGAGGGGCTGGAAGCCGGCTTTAGCTATGTTTATGTTTTGGGTCCTTAGCCATTTTTCATGTGAGCGCCCATTCTTCCTTACTCCTGTCCACCAAACAGTCGCTCTGCGAGCTGCGGCTTCTGACAGGAGACGGCTTAGGCACTACACACTACTCGTCCGACTGCAGGAAGCATTTCATAGCGCAAGGCGGCGAGTCCCCGGGCCGACTAGTCGAACCCGGTGCCAGTATGCATAACAAAGCATGACATACTTGAAAGCATGATTCTTATCATACACATAACAGAAAAAAGGCAGTCCCCGAGCTCGTCTCGGGGGGCCCAGAGTCTTATTATTTTAACACAAAAAGGTAGCATGGCACATACTGCATTTAACTGAAAAATCTTCGGAGAAGATTTGCGTTCCATGGCCGTTCCGTCTCTTTGCCGGAGTCTTCTCTCTTGCGTGCTCGGGGCTTCTAGGCGTCGATCAGGTAGTAGGAGTCGTTGCCCAGCACTTTGCTGATGATGAAGGGGCCTTCCCAAGGCACCGACAGCTTGTGCTGACCGGCTGTTCGCTGGATCAGCCGGAGCACAAGGTCGCCCTCTTGGAAAGATCTTGGCTTGACCTTCCTGTTGTAGTAGCGGCGCAGGCTCTGCTGGTAGATGCTGGACCGGCTGAGTGCCAACAGCCAGCCCTCTTCCAGCAGATCGACGCCGTCTTGACGTGCTTCTTCTGCTTCCTCGTCGGTGTACATGGTGACTCGTGGGGAGTCGAACTCTATGTCTGTTGGGATGACGGCTTCAGCACCGTAGACGAGGAAGAAGGGTGTGAGGCCGGTTGACTTGTTCGGAGTCTTGCGCAAACTCCAGAGGACGGCTGGTAGCTCCTCAAGACGATAGTCGGCCGAACGCTCCAATGGTTCGACCAGTCGAGGTTTGATACCAGATAGGATGAGGCCGTTTGCTTGCTCGACCTGGCCATTTGACTGCGGATGGGCAACGGACGCTAAGTCTAGTCGGATGCCTTGCGTCGCGCAGAAACGGGCCAAGGCGCCTTTGGCAAAGTTTGTGCCATTGTCGGTGATGATGCTGTGTGGTATGCGGTACCGAGTTGTGATGTCGGTGATGAAAGTCACTGCGGTTGGACCGTTCAACTTCTTGATGGGCTTTGCTTCTATCCACTTGGTGAACTTGTCCACCGTGACAAGTAAGTGAGTTAGGCCGCCTCGTGCTGCTTTGAATGGTCCCACCATGTCCAGGGCCCATACGGCAAAGGGCCAAGCTATAGGGATAGTTTTTAGTGCGAAGCGGTGGAAGCGGCTTGGGCGGAAGACTTGGCACCCCTTGCATTTCTGGACTAATTCCTTGGCCTCTTCTAGGCGGTTGGCGGAAGAAACCATGTCGGAAGGCTTTGGCGATGAGTGCTCTTGAGGCCGCATGGTGACCTTTTCGCCTTGATGAATGTCTTTGAGGATCGCTTGGCCTTGCTCTGGCTCGACACAACGCTGGTGAACACCAGTGACACTGCGTCTGACCAGCTCTCTGTTGATTATGGTGTAGGCTGCCGCTCGGCGTTGCACTTGCCGGGCCGAGATTTCATCGGTTGGTAGCTCTCCGCTTACTAAGAACTTCAGGATGGGCTGGGCCCATGAGGGTGCTGCTATTTCTTCAACTGCCAAGATCTTGCTACTTGGACGAGGGCGGCTGGGCTGGGAGGCTGCGGGCTGGAGTCTGCGACCGCTTGCTGGGTTGATGGAGTCCCCGGGCCGACTGGTGCAGTCCCCGGGCCGAGCTCTGGAGTCTTCGTAATGGTTGCTGCAGTCCCTGGGCCGAGCTCTGGAATCTTCGTAATGGTTGCCGCAGTCCCCGGTCCGGGCTCTGAAGTCCCCGGGCCGGCTTCGACTGCGGCGATCTTTGGGCCGTCTGCGAGGATTCTCGTGCCGTCTGCTGAGGCTTTGGAGTCGGATCCGACTTCTTCAGGGGGAGCCGGCACGAAAATTGAGTCTGAATCTGGTGAAGGCATGACAGATGGCTTGACGAGGCGCTGGAGGGCGACGCCGGATGGTATTGCGTGGCGGGTTGAGCCGATTCGTGCCAGGGTGTCTGCTTGGTCATTGTCGTTTCTTGGTATGTGAAGGAATTCACATCCCTCAAAATATCCTTGAGTTCTTTGTACCAGAAGCGGTAGCTTGCCATGTTCGCGTCTTTGGCGTCCCGGTCGCCATATGACTGTTGGACCACCAAGTCGGAGTCGCCATAACACAAGATCCGGCGAATGCCAAGTTCCTTGGCTAGCCGGAGCCCGTGAATGAGCGCCTCGTATTCGGCGACGTTGTTGGAGGCGGCGAAATGGATTTGCAGCGCGTATTTGAGCTTGTCGCCTTTGTGGGAGGTGAGGACGACGCCGGCTCCCAAGCCGATGCGCATCTTGGAGCCGTCGAAGTGCATCCGCCAATGGGTGGAGTCGGGCGCTGGCTGCAGGTACTGGGTCTCGGTCCAGTCGATGAGGAAGTCGGCCAGCGCTTGCGACTTGATGGCGGTGCGGGGCTGATAATAGATGGTGTAGGGGGCCAACTCTATGGCCCATTTGGCCACTCGGCCAGAAGCATCTCGGCTTCCGATGATCTCGGCCAGTGGGGCTGTGCAAACCACATTGATTGGATGCTCTTGAAAGTAAGGCTTCAACTTCTTGGCAGCAAAGTGTATGTCATAGCACATCTTCTGATAGTGGGGGTAGTTCTTCCTGGAGGTCGACAGCACTTCGCTCAGGTAGTATACCGGTCTCTGGACAGGTAGCGCCTTGCCTTCCTCTTTGCGCTCGACTACGATGATTGTGCTGACTACTCGGCTGGTGGCGGCAATGTACAGGAGCATGGGCTCTTTAGGGGCCAGAGCCGCCAGCACGGGGGGAGTAGTCAGCATCTTCTTCAACTGGGGAAAAGCTTCATCTGCCTTGGGGTTCCACTCGAAGAAGGTGGTCTGCTTCATGAGCTGGTATAAGGGGAGGGCCTTCTCGCCCAGCCGGCTGATGAACCGGTGATGGGCGCTAAGCAGCCGGTGAACTTCGCACATCTAGCAGTCGGCGGGGTACCTCCATCCTCTCGACGGCCTTGATCTTCACAGGATTGCACTCTATGCCGCGTTCGCAGACCAGGAAACCAAGGAGCTGGCCGGCTGGTACTCCGAAGACACACTTCTCGGGGTTGAGCTTGATCTGGAATCGGCGCAAGTTCTCGAAGGTCTCCTTAAGGTCTTCCAGCAGTGTTCCTCGCTTCTCCGTCTTCACCACCACATCATCCACGTAGATGTGGGCGTTCCAGCCGAGCTGCTTGAGGAGCCACTTCTGCATGCAACGCTGAAAGGTGGCGCCGGCGTTTCTCAAGCCGAACGTCACGGTCAGGTAGCAGAAGGCTCCGAATGGTGTGATGAAGGCGGTCTTGATCTATCGGCCGGGTTCAGCTTGATCTGGTGATATGCTGAATATGCATCTAAGAAGCTCAACAGCTCGCATCCGGCTGTGGAGTCTATCACTTGATCAATCCTCGGCAAAGTGAACGGGTCCTTGGGACAGGCTTTGTTGAGGCTTGTGTAGTCAATACACATCCGCCCTTTGCTTGTTCTTCTTCAGCACCGGGACGGGTTTGCTAACCATTACGGAAAGAACACTTCCATGATGAAACCCGGCTGCCAAGAGCCGGGTTATCTCTTCTCCAACAACTCTTCTCTTCTCTTGACAGGCGGCGCAGGGCTGCTGACGGGCTTCACATCAGGTCGGACATGTAACTTGTGCTCGGCGAATTCCGTCGGTACACCCGGCATGTCCTTGGGAGACCATGCGAAAATGTCCCGATTCTCACGGAGGAAATCGACGAGCTCGCCTTCCTATTTGCTGTCAAGGTTTGCACCTATGACAGCATACCTCTCCGGATGCTCTAGGTCCAAGGGTATCTTATTTGTTTCCTTGGCCGGCTTGAACGAGCCCTCAGCTTCCGACTCCTTGGGGTCGGATGACAGCTCAGGCTGCTTGCCGGCCATCGCCACGACCCGATCGAGAAGCCGTTTCTCGGCTGCGACCACCAGGGACTCGGCTAGCCGGCTACTCTCAGCCGCGCAAGCGGACGACTTTCTATAGTCGCCGGCTACGGTCAGGATCCCCTTGGTGCTCGGCATCTTCATCTTGAGGTAGGCGTAGTGGGGGACCGCCATGAACTTGGCCAAAGCAGGTCGACCAAGCAGAGCGTGGTACGGACTTTCGAGGTCCACCACTTCGAACCAAACTGGCTCTCGGCGGAAATGATCCTTGTCCCCAAAGAGGTCGTTTATCTGGATCTTGCCGATCGGTGAGCAGGAAAGGCCAGGTACAATGCCGTGGAACACCGTCCGGCTGCTCTGGAGCTGTCTCTGCTTGATCCCTAACTTCTCCATCGTGTCCTTGTACAGGATGTTGATGCTGCTACCTCCGTCTATCAGGACTCGGGAGAAGCGAGCAGCCCTCTTATCCGTGGCAAGGATGGCTCCCAAGACCAGGGCGTAGGAGCCTGGATTCGGCATTATCTCGGGGTGATCAACTCTGCTCCAACTGATAGGCTTCTCGGACCAGTGCATGAACTCTGGAGCGTCTGATGCTACTGCATTCACTTCCTGCTGCTGCATCCGCCTGCTGCGTCGGTCGTCGGCCACAGTGGTGAAAACTACGTAGGCTCCATGCTCTTCTGGGTACTCGTCTTGTATGGCGCCGACTGGCCTGACAACCGGCTCTTGAGGCGGCGGTGGAGGCGGCGGCCCAACGGGCTGCGGAGGCTGGAGGTCGTCTCCCTTGGCGATCCTGGTGAGCTAGTGACACTTCCGGGTGATGTGGTTCGACGGCTTCGTGCCGCTGTGGAACTTGCAGTGGCCATCCGAAGTCTGTTCGTAGGAGAAAGCCGGCAACCAGTTGGACTTGCCGCCTTTCTGTCGCTTGGTCGGAGGCTGTCCTTCTGGCTGCTGGTCTTCGACCGTCGCAACCTGCCGGCTGTGGGAAGCCGGCTGCGGGGCCTTGCGCTTGTGGTCGTTCTGCTGCTGTCGCCGACTGGTGTCTCCAGCCGGAGTTCTGGGAGCTTGAGGGGCCACCTTGCCCGTCGCGCTGACTTCAATCTCCGTCTTCATGGAGGAGTCAGCCGTAGCGTACTTGTCTGCTATGACCAGCAGCTCGTCGAGGGTCTCTGGCTCATCGCAAAGGAGCTTGTGCTTGAGGAGGGTGCCTTCTCTGCACCCGGCGGTGAAGTACTCGATAGCTTGCACCTCGTGCACGCCCTCGCAGGAGTTTCAGAGCTTCGCCCGGTAGCGTGAGGTAGTCGTAGCGTCGACTCGTTGAGGGCCACTGCGCCTGAGGAAAGCTGGAGAGGCTTGGGAGGTCGCTTATGCGTGCTTTCGTGAAGTTGCGGATGAAAGCTTCGGTGAAGTCGACCCAGCTGTTGATGCTGCGGGGCTTCAGGCTGTTCAACCACGCGTCCGGGCCGTGCCACAGAGCATGGCGGGCGTATTTCCGCGGCAACACGCTTATTGCTATTCGCTATCTTGACGGGCCGTGGGTAGTCAACCAACCAGTCTTCCGGCTTAACCGAGCGGTGTACTTGGGTGTGTCTCGGGGCGTGAACCCTTTGGGGAAAGGCTGCGTCTCCGGATCGCGAGGTCCGAAGCACGGCGGACCCAGCTTGTCCTCTTCTTCCAGCGCTAGGGACCGGTGAAGTCGGTTGATCCGATGGCGGGCGCCGTTTTCTCCGACTCCCTCTCGGCGGCCGAGGCGTTCGCCGAGAGTCGGATGCTCGATGGGCAGCGGGGAGACTCGCCTTTCTCTGCGTCGAGGGAGGCGGGTAGTGATCCCGCCGCTCCCTTTGCTACAGGGCGGCCGTCTTGGTCGCGCTCGATGGTGACGTGAGTCCGACTGTGGCTGACAGCCGACTCCTTGTCCTTTCTTCCGCAGACACCGCCAGTCCGCGTCCGAGACGTCGCGCCTTGGTCTCGGCGGGGTGGCGGGCCGTCGTTCTGTCGTTGCGGTGCCTCCGTGCGGCAGCCAGCCTCGTTTTGCGCAGCAGCCGTGTCGAGGAGCTGCTGGACTCGCTCCGTCATGAGGCGGCGTTCTTCGCCTTCGAAGTTATCCAGCTCGTCCGCCGCCCGCTGGCGCGCGGATGTTCTCTGCCGGCGTGGCATATACGGGGCGGTTGGCCCCGAATAGGTTGGCGATGGCCACGCCGCGCTGCCGGACTGCGCCTAAGCGGCTAGGCCTAGTTGGAGCCAGCGAGCCGCCCACAGCGCAATCCCTCTCGCGCTGGTAGGCTTCCGACAAGCGTGTCATGCTCGCCAACTTTTTCGCGCCTTCGACGAGCTGAAGGCGGCACCCCTCCAGCGTCTCGGCGTCAGCGTCTCCTGGAATAGGCGCGGTTAGGTCTTGTAGAGTCGCGTCGAGGGGGTCGTGAACTCCTTCGTCGGGGTGCTCGCCGTGACTGATGACGAGCACCTCCGTGACATCGGTGGGGAACGCGTCGAGCGACGCGGCGTCAGAGTCGACCAGCATTGGGTCAGTGGAGCCTACGGACTCCAAGTCTGCGGCAGGCTCGCCAGCGACGTGGAGTTGTTCGAGGAGGCCCGCAAGGAGGCTCTCGGGGCCGCTCGTGCCTGCATCGGATGCAGGCTCGTCGGAGAGGCGGACCTCACCGACAAGTTCGGCGAGGCAGCAGCTGGCGCCAGCGGCGATCTCAGCGCCATGCAGCGCGTCGACGCAGACTCCGTCTGGCATGCCGGGCTGGCTGCGCTCACCAGGGAGAAAAAGGGTTCCCATCCAGAGCAGGTCTCCGGACGACGGTGCACCTTGCCCCATGGTGGGTGCCAAATGTCGGGGGTTGGGTGCGACATATGCCAAAGGATGGCTTATCATGGAGGGGGCGAGTAGAACGTCGTCGGTGCCTGGAAACGGGATGAGGCGAAGGCATGCACGCCGGCGAATCTTACCCAACCGGGGCTCTCCGTGGAGATAACACCCCTCTGCTGCTCTGCGAGGTCTCCGCATGATCACTATATCGAAGTGGGTACAGGGTTGCTCCTTCAGCTGTTCGATGTGAGGAAGGAGAAGGGCACGGCTGGCTCTTCTCTTCCCTCTGTCTGTGTCTAAAACTATTAGGGTCCAACCTCTTGCATGGGTGCCCCGGGGGGTTTATATAGGCCTACCCCCCGGGGGTACAATGGTAATCCGGCTGGGCGCGGGTCCCAGCCGTCTGTCTCTTAGGTCGCCGTCTTCTTCGCCGACTGCTGGGGCCCGCTGACTAGCGGACCCATGTAACGAAGCCCTGACGGCGACAGGCCTCGTCCGCCACTAGCGGGTCTTGCCATTTCTCGGATTCGTAGCCGTGCTTACGATGGCGCAGGTTTGGTGGGTAGGGGTCATGGCGGCGATGCCGCCGCTGACGGCGATCACTTTGTTGCCATGCCTGTCTTGTCACAGTTAATGGTAGCGCGGGACTCGCGGGAGAGGTCGGCCGACTCCACAGGGCTGCCTACGGTCTCGGCGTCTTGTGGCGCTCTCCCGTCTTGATTACCTCCGCCCGAGGTAACCCGCCGTCTTGGTCGTGCAGACGGGCCGTTAGGGCACGAGGGTCTGCTCATGGGGCTGACGTCAGGGCCGGCGTGGCTACAGTTCCGCGCCGAACGGAGATCTCCGTCAGTACGGCGTACTGTAGCCATGCCCGCCCTTTGTGAGCGGGGCAGGGATGGGCCATGCGGCGGCCACACCCTATCCCTTCTGAAGTTGCGTGGGTCGAAGGTGGTTGGAGTCGCGGGCCGACTCCCCATAACCGGCTTCACTGGAGATCGCCAGTTGGGAGTCGGCTTTCCTCAAGGCCGCCTCTGAGACTTCGACTGCGAGCGATCGGTGACTCCGCCGCCGACTCTCAGAAAGTAGCTCTTCGTCTTGAGGCTTCGAGGGGCGCAGCCTGCCCTGATGTTTCAAAAGGTCCGGGTGCTCGGGTTTGCCTACCCGTGGCCCATTACTCCGACAAGAAGGGAGTAGTAATTGTCTTAGACTCCAAGCGAAAAGATCCCAAGGAGTATGCGGACATGACTGAAATGCTCGAGAAGTAAGTTAAATCGACCATTATCCACCCTATCAGCACCTTTGTTCATTACGATATCAAGTAATTGTTTTCTTTGTATGGCAGGGCTTGGAGAAAATTCACCAAAAAGCTCGGGACTACCGAAGAAGCTGCAGTTTAGACACCGAAAGTAAGTACTATATAGTAGCATATTCCACGCATCTCCTAGTGATTCAAGCGCTAGTTTCATCAATACCATTTAGCATGCTTGCTAATTATCAGTTTGATTGACCTCTATTTCTTGTAAAGTGGTTGTGGCAGGAACAAGGGAATGATTTACGTGGATACTACATTTGCGAGTCCATCCGCCACCACGACCTGTGAGCGGGGCTACTCCGACAAACAATATGAAGTGCGTAAATAACAATATTCACAATTTTATTTTATTACCATCATTTGTGTTGAGTTTCATTCATTCATATATATATATATATATATATATATATATATATATATATATATATATATATATATGTATTGACCCCTTCTTAAAATTAGATGTTTGGATGCGGGATGAACTCCCTAGCACGGATCGCCATGCGAGCAATTCAAGGGAATTGGCGGCATTCTTTCTTGACCACGTGATCGCTGAAGGCGGAGAATACTATGTGGACCACGCATCCGTATGTTAGGAGATTATATATTTGTAAAAGTTAATTATTGTATATATGTAGCCCGTAGTGTCGGATAGATATACGAGAACTTGTTGTTCGACCAATCTCTCGGAGAAGGAGAGGTGGTCGATATCACTTCTCTCTGTATGCATATAAGTTCATGACGATCTTCTGTTTGCTTACTAGCTAGCTAGCGTGTCTAGCTAGTCCTCTCTATACGTATGCATAGTACGTATCGTCGACCAAGCACGGACAAAAGAGAGGACACTTCTCTCTATTAATTAGCTAGCTATAGCACAATATATGAAACACCTAAATTAACCCCCAAACCCCCCAAACCCCCCTTTTCAAAAAAAACAAAACCCCAGCCATAGAAATGCTGACGCGTGGATGCCTATTGGTCCCGGTTGGTGCCACCAACCGGGAAGGCCCTCCTGCCTGGGCTCAGCGGACAGGCCACGTGGAGGCCCATTTGTCCCAGTTCTGGATTGAACCAGGACTAAAGGGCCAGGGCATTACTACCGACACTTTACTCCCGGTTCATCTACCGGGACTAGAGGCCCTCACCAACCGGGACTATAGGCCCTTTTTCTACTAGTGTTGGGGTCCCGGTGTGATTTCCACGATTAACGAACCCTGGGGTGCGTTTACGTGTCGGTCATCAACACTTGTTGTTTTGGCCGATTTTGGCCCGTTTCATGGACTATTACTTACTGTTCTGGGGTCCCAGAGTGGATTCCACGATTAACGAACCCTGGGCTGCGTTTACCTGTCGGTCATCAACACTTGTAGTTTTGGCCGATTCTGGCCCGTTTCATGGACTATTACTCACTGTTTTGGGGTCCCAGAGTGATTTCCACGATTAACGAACCCTGGGCTGCGTTTACCTGTCGGTCATCAACACTTGTAGTTTTGGCCGATTCTAGCCCGTTTCATGGACTATTACTCACTGTTTTGGGGTCCCAGAGTGATTTCCACGATTAACGAACCCTGGGCTGCGTTTACGTGTCGGTCATCAACACTCGCAGATTTGGCCGATTCTGGCCCGTTTCATGGACTATTACTCACTGTTTTGGCGTCCCAGAGTGATTTCCACGATTAACGTATCCTAGGCTGCGTTTACGTGTCGGTCATCAACACTTGTAGTTTTGGCCGATTTTTTCCCGTTTCATGGACTATTACTCACTGTTTTGGGGTCCCAGAGTGATTTCCACGATTAAGGAACCCTGGGCTGCGTTTACCTGTCGGTCATCAACACTTGTAGTTTTGGCCGATTCTGGCCCGTTTCATGGACTATTACTCACTGTTTTGGGGTCCCAGAGTGATTTCCACGATTAACGAACCCTGGGCCGCGTTTACGTGTCGCTCATCAACACTTGTAGTTTTGGCCGATTCTAGCCCGTTTCATGGACTATTACTCACTGTTTTTGGGTCCTGGTATGATTTCCACGATTAACGAATCCTGGGCTGCGTTTACGTGTCGGTCATCAACACTTGTAGTTTTGGCCGATTCTGGCCCGTTTCATGGACTATTACTCATTGTTTTGGGGTCCTAGAGTGATTTCCACGATTAACGAACCCTGGGCTGCGTTTACGTGTCGGTCATCAACACTTGTAGTTTTGGCCGATTCTGGCCCATTTCATGGACTATTACTCACTGTTTTGGGGTCCTAGAGTGATTTCCATGATTAACGAACCCTGGGCTGCGTTTACGTGTCGGTCATCAATAATCCTAAGTTTGTCCGATTCCAGGCTCTTTCATGGACTATTACTCACCATTTTGGGGTCCCAGTGTGATTTCGACGATTAACGAACCCTGAGGTTCGTTTACGTGTCGATTATCAACACTCGCAAGTTTGTCCGATTCTAGGCTCTTTCATGGACTATTACTCGCTGTTTTGGCCGATTCTAGCCCATTTCGTGGACTATTACACACCGTTTTGGGGTCCCAAAGCGATTTTTATAGTTGTTGAACCCCAAGGTGTGCTTACGTGTGGGTCATCAACACTCGCAAATTTGGCCGATTCTGGCCCGTTTCATGGACTATTACTCACTGTTTTGGGGTCCCAGAGTGATTTCCACGATTAAGGAACCCTGGGCTGCGTTTACCTGTCGGTCATCAACACTTGTACTTTTGGCCAATTGTAGACCGTTTCATGGACTATTACTCACTGTTTTGGGGTCACAGAGTGATTTCCACGATTAACGAACCCTGGGCTGCGTTTACGTGTCGGTCATCAACACTTGTAGTTTTGGCCGATTCTGGCCCGTTTCATGGACTATTACTCATTGTTTTGGGGTCCCAGAGTGATTTCCACGATTAACGAACCCTGGGCTGCGTTCACCTGTCGGTCATCAACACTTGTAGTTTTGGCCGATTCTGGCCCGTTTCATGGACTATTACTCACTGTTTTGGGGTCCCAGAGTGATTTCAACGATTAACGAACCCTGGGCTGTGTTTACGTGTCGGTCATCAACAATTGTAGTTTTGGCCGATTCTGGCCCGTTTCTTGGACTATTACTCACTGATCTGGGGTCCCTGAGCGATTTCCATGATTGTCGAACCCCGGGCTGCGTTTATGTGTCGTTCATCAATAATCCTAAGTTTGTCCGATTATGGGCTCTTTCATGGACTATTACTCACCGTTTTGGGGTCCCAGTGTGATTTCGACGATTAACGAACCCTGGGGTTCGTTTACGTGTCGGTCACCAACACTCGCTGTTTTGGCCGATTCTAGCCCGTTTCGTGGACTATTACTCACCGTTTTGGGGTCCCGAAGCGATTTCCATAGTTGTTGAACCCCAAGGTGCGCTTACGTGTCGGTCATCAACACTTGTAGTTTTGGCCGATTCTGGCCCGTTTCATGGACTATTACTCACCGTTTTGGGGTCCGGTGTGATTTCCACGATTAACGTACCCTAGGCTGCGTTTACGTGTCGGTCATCAACACTTGTAGTTTTGGCCGATTCTGGCCCGTTTCATGGACTATTACTCACCGTTTTGGGGTCCCGGTGTGATTTCCACGATTAACGAACCCTGGGGTGCGTTTACGTGTCAGTCATCAACACTTGTAGTTTTCGCAGATTTTTGCCCGTTTCATGGACTATTACTCACTATTTTGGGGTCCCAGAGTGATTTCCACGATTAACGAACCCTGGGCTGCGCTTACCTGTCGGTCATCAACACTTGTAGTTTTGGCCGATTCTGGCCCGTTTCATGGACTATTACTCACTGTTTTGGGGTCCCAGAGTGATTTCCACGATTAAAGAACCCTGGGCTGTGTTTACGTGTCGCTCATCAACACTTGTAGTTTTGGCCGATTCTAGCCCGTTTCATGGACTATTACTCACTGTTTTGGGTTCCCAGAGTGATTTCCACGATTAACGAACCCTGGGCTGCGTTTACGTGTCGGTCATCAACAATTGTAGTTTTGGCCGATTCTTGGCTGTATAATGGACTATTACTCACCATTTTGGGGTCCCAGTGTGATTTCGACGATTAACGAACCCTGGGGTTCGTTTACGTGTCGGTCACCAACACTCGCTGTTTTGGCCGATTCTAGCCCGTTTCGTGGACTATTACACACCGTTTTGGGGTCCCGAAGCGATTTTTATAGTTGTTGAACCCTAGGCTGTGTTTACGTGTCGGTCATCAACAATTGTAGTTTTGGCCGATTCTGGCCCGTTTCATGGACCATTACTCGCTGTTTTGGGGTCCCAGAGTGATTTCCACGATTAACGAACCCTGGGCTGCGTTTACGTGTCGGTCATCAACACTTGTAGTTTTAGCCGATTCTAGCCCGTTTCATGGACTATTACTCACTGTTTTGGCGTCCCAGAGTGATTTCCACGATTAACGTATCCTAGGCTGCGTTTACGTGTCGGTCATCAACACTTGTAGTTTTGGCCGATTCTGGCCCGTTTCATGGACTGTTACTCACCGATTTGGGGTCCCGGTGTGATTTCCACGATTAACGAACCCTGGGGTGCGTTTACTTGTCGGTCATCAACACTTGTAGTTTTGGCCGATTCTGGCCCATTTCATGGACTATTACTCACCGTTTTGGGGTTCCGGTGTGATTTCCACGATTAACGAATCTGGGTCAGCGTACGTGTCGGTCATCAACACTTGTAGTTTTGGCCGATTTTTGCCCGTTTCATGGACTATTACTCACTGTTTTGGCGTCCGAGAGTGATTTCCACGATTAACGTACCCTAGGCTGCGTTTACGTGTCGGTCATCAACACTTGTAGTTTTGGCCGATTCTGGCCCGTTTCATGGACTATTACTCACTGTTTTGGCGTCCGAGAGTGATTTCCACGATTAACGTACCCTAGGCTGCGTTTACGTGTCGGTCATCAACACTTGTAGTTTTGGCCGATTTTTGCCCGTTTCATGGACTATTACTCACTGTTTTGGGGTCCCAGAGTGATTTCCACGATTAACGAACCCTGGGCTGCGTTTACCTGTCGGTCATCAACACTTGTAGTTTTGGCCGATTCTAGCCCGTTTCATGGACTATTACTCACTGTTTTGGGGTCCCAGAGTGATTTCCACGATTAACGAACCCTGGGCTGCGTTTACGTGTCGGTCATCAACACTTGTAGTTTTGGCCGATTCTAGCCCGTTTCATGGACTATTACTCACTGTTTTGGCGTCCCAGAGTGATTTCCACGATTAACGAACCCTGGGCTGCGTTTACGTGTCGGTCATCAACACTTGTAGTTTTGGCCGATTCTGGCCCGTTTCTTGGACTATTACTCATTGATTTGGGGTCCCAGAGTGATTTCCACGATTAACGAACCCTGGGCTGCGTTTACCTGTCGGTCATCAACACTTGTAGTTTTGGCCGATTCTGGCCCGTTTCATGGACTATTACTCACTGTTTTGGGGTCCTAGAGTGATTTCCACGATTAACGAACCCTGGGCTGCGTTTACGTGTCGGTCATCAACACTTGTAGTTTTGGCCGATTCTGGCCCGTTTCATGGACTATTACTCACTGTTTTGGGGTCCCAGAGTGATTTCCACGATTAACGAACCATGGGCTGCGTTTATGTGTCGGTCATCAACAATCCTAAGTTTGTCCGATTCTGGGCTCTATAATGGACTATTACTCACCATTTTGGGGTCCCAGTGTGATTTCGACGATTAACGAACCCTGGGGTTCGTTTACGTGTCGGTCAACAACACTAGGAGTTTTGGCGATTTTAGCCGTTTCATGGACTATTACACACCGTTTTGGGGTCCCGGTGATTTTATAGATTAAGGAACCACAGGTTGCGTTACGTGTCGGTCATCAACACTTGTAGTTTTGGCGATTACGGCCCGTCTCATGGACTATTACTCACTGTTTTGGGGTCCCAGAGTGATTTCCACGATTAACGAACCCTGGGCCGCGTTTACGTGTCGCTCATCAACACTTGTAGTTTTGGCCGATTCTAGCCCGTTTCATGGACTATTACTCACTGTTTTGGGGTCCCAGAGTGATTTCCACGATTAACGAACCCTGGGCTGCGTTTACGTGTCGGTCATCAACACTTGTAGTTTTGGCCGATTCTGGCCCGTTTCATGGACTATTACTCACCGTTTTGGGGTCCCGGTGTGATTTCCACGATTAACGAACCCTAGGGTGCGTTTACATGTCGGTCATCAACACTTGTAGTTTTGGCCGATTCTGGCCCGTTTCATGGACTATTACACACTGTTTTGGGGTCCTAGAGTGATTTCCATGATTAACGAACCCTGGGTTGCGTTTACGTGTCGGTCATCAACAATTGTAGTTTTGGCCGATTCTGGCCCGTTTCTTGGACTATTACTCACTGATCTGGAGTCCCTGAGCGATTTCCATGATTGTCGAACCCCGGGCTGCGTTTATGTGTCGTTCATCAATAATCCTAAGTTTGTCCGATTCCAGGCTCTTTCATGGACTATTACTCACCATTTTGGGGTCCCAGTGTGATTTCGACGATTAACGAACCCTGAGGTTCGTTTACGTGTCGATTATCAACACTCGCAAGTTTGTCCGATTCTAGGCTCTTTCATGGACTATTACTCGCTGTTTTGACCGATTCTAGCCCATTTCGTGTGCCCCGAAGCGATTTGGGGTCCCGAAGCGATTTTTATAGTTGTTGAACCCCAAGGTGTGCTTACGTGTCGGTCATCAACACTCGCAGATTTGGCCGATTCTGGCCCGTTTCATGGACTATTACTCACTGTTTTGGGGTCCCAGAGTGATTTCCACGATTAACGAACCCTGGGCTGCGTTTACGTGTCGGTCATCAACACTTGTAGTTTTGGCCGATTCTAGCCCGTTTCATGGACTATTACTCACTGTTTTGGGGTCACAGAGTGATTTCCACGATTAACGAACCCTGGGCTGCGTTTACCTGTCGGTCATCAACACTTGTAGTTTTGGCCGATTCTGGCCCGTTTCATGGCCAATAACTCACTGTGTTGGGGTCCCAGAGTGATATCCACGATTAACGAACCACAGGCTGCGTTCACATCGGTCATCAACACTTGTAGTTTTGGCCAATTCTGGCCCGTTTCATGGACTATTACTCACTGTTTTGGGGTCCTAGAGTGATTTCCACGATTAACGAACCCTGGGCTGCGTTTACGTGTCGGTCATCAACAATTGTAGTTTTGGCCGATTCTGGCCCGTTTCTTGGACTATTACTCACTGATCTGGGGTCCCTGAGCGATTTCCATGATTGTCGAACCCTGGGCTGCGTTTATGTGTCGTTCATCAATAATCCTAAGTTTGTCCGATTCTGGGCTCTTTCATGGACTATTACTCACCATTTTGGGGTCCCAGTGTGATTTCGACGATTAACGAACCCTGAGGTTCGTTTACGTGTCGGTCACCAACACTCGCTGTTTTGGCCGATTCTAGCCCGTTTCGTGGACTATTACTCACCGTTTTGGGGTCCCGAAGCGATTTCCATAGTTGTTGAACCCCAAGGTGCGCTTACGTGTCGGTCATCAACACTCGCAGATTTGGCCGATTCTGGCCCGTTTCATGGACTATTAATCACTGTTTTGGGGTCCCAGAATGATTTCCACGATTAACGAACCCTGGGCTGCGTTTACGTGTCGGTCATCAACACTTGTAGTTTTGGCCGATTCTGGCCCGTTTCATGGACTATTACTCACCGTTTTGGGGTCCTGGTATGATTTCCACGATTAACGAACCCTGGGGTGCGTTTACATGTCGGTCATCAACACTTGTAGTTTTGGCAGATTTTTGCCCGTTTCATGGACTATTACTCACTGTTTTGGGGTCCGAGAGTGATTTCCACGATTAACGAACCACAGGCTGCGCTTCAATTGTCGGTCATCAACACTTGTAGTTTTGGACGAATCTGGCCCGTACATGGACTATTACTCACTGATTTGGGGTCCCAGAGTGATTTCCACGATTAACGAACCCTGGGCTGCGTTTACGTGTCGGTCATCAACACTTGTAGTTTTGGCCGATTCTGGCCCGTTTCTTGGACTATTACTCACTGATTTGGGGTCCCAGAGTGATTTCCACGATTAACGAACCCTGGGCTGCGTTTACGTGTCGGTCATCAACACTTGTAGTTTTGGCCGATTATGGCCTGTTTCTTGGACTACTACTCACTGATTTGGGGTCCCGGTTTGATTTGATGATTGTCGAACTCGGGCTGCGTTTATGTATGTCGTTCATCAATAATCCTAAGTTTGTCCGATTCTGGGCTCCTTAATGGACTATTACTCACCATTTTGGGGTCAGGCGATTTCGACAATTGTTGAACCCCAGGGTGCGCTTATGTGTCGGTCATCAACACTTCGCTGATTTGGCGATTCTGGCCCGTTCATGGACTATTAATCACTGTTTTGGGGTCCCGGAGTGATTTCCACAATTAGCGAACCATGGGCTGCGTTTACGTGTTGGTCATCAACACTTGTAGTTTTGGCCGATTCTGGCCCGTTTCATGGACTATTACTCACTGTTTTGGGGTCCCAGAGTGATTTCCACGATTAACGAACCCTGGGCTGCGTTTACGTGTCGGTCATCAACACTTGTAGTTTTGGCCGAGTTTTGCCCTTTTCATGGACTATTATTCACTGTTTTGGGGTCCCGGAGTGATTTCCACGATTAACGATCCCTGGGCTGCGTTTACCTGTCGGTCATCAACACTTGTAGTTTTGGCCGATTCTGGCCCATTCCATGGACTGTTACTCACCGTTTTGGGGTCCCGGTGTGATTTCCACGATTAACGAACCCTGGGGTGCGTTTACATGTCGGTCATCAACACTTGTAGTTTTGGCCGATTCTGGCCCGTTTCATGGACTATTACTCACTGTTTTGGGGTCCCAGAGTGATTTCCACAATTAACGAATCCTGGGCTGCGTTTACATGTCGATCATCAATACTTGTAGTTTTGGCCGATTCTGGCCCGTTTCTTGGACTATTACTCACTGATTTGGGGTCCCTGAGCGATTTCCATGATTGTCGCACCCCGGGCTGCGTTTATGTGTCGTTCATCAATAATCCTAAGTTTGTCCGATTCTGGGCTCTTTAATGGACTATTACTCACAATTTTGGGGTCCCAGTGTGATTTCGACGATTAACGAACCCTGGGGTTCGTTTACGTGCCGGTCACCAACACTCACTGTTTTCGCCGATTCTAGCCCGTTTCGTGGACTATTACACACTGTTTTGGGGTCCCAAAGCGATTTTTATAGTTGTTGAACCCCAAGGTGTGCTTACGTGTCGGTCATCAACACTTGTAGTTTTGGCCGATTCTGGCCCGTTTCATGGACTATTAATCACTGTTTTTGGGTCCCACAGTGATTTCCACGATTAACGAACCCTGGGCTGCGTTTATGTGTCGGTCATCAACACTTGTAGTTTTGGCCGATTCTGGCCCGTTTCAAGGACTATTACTCACCGTTTTGGGCTCCCGGTGTGATTTCCACGATTAACGAACCCTGGGGTGCGTTTACGTGTCAGTCATCAACACTTGTAGTTTTCGCAGATTTTTGCCCGTTTCATGGACTATTACTCACTGTTTTGGGGTCCCAGAGTGATTTCCACGATTAACGAACCCTGGGGTGCGTTTACATGTCGGTCATCAACACTTGTAGTTTTGGCCGATTCTGGCCCGTTTCATGGACTATTACTCACTGTTTTGGCGTCCCAGAGTGATTTCCACGATTATCGTATCCTAGGCTGCGTTTACGTATCGGTCATCAACACTTGTAGTTTTGGCCGATTCTGGCCCGTTTCATGGACTATTACTCACTGTTTTGGGTTCCCAGAGTGATTTCCACGATTAACGAACCCTGGGCTGCGTTTACGTGTCGCTCATCAACAATTGTAGTTTTGGCCGATTCTGGCCCGTTTCTTGGACTATTACTCACTGATCTGGGGTCCCTGAGCGATTTCCATGATTGTCGAACCCCGGGCTGCGTTTATGTGTCGTTCATCAATAATCCTAAGTTTGTCCGATTCTGGGCTCCTTAATGGACTATTACTCACCATTTTGGGGTCCCAGTGTGATTTCGACGATTAACGAACCCTGAGGTTCGTTTACGTGTCGGTCACCAACACTCGCTGTTTTGGCCGATTCTAGCCCATTTCGTGGACTATTACACACCGTTTTGGGGTCCCGAAGCGATTTTTATAGTTGTTGAACCCCAAGGTGTGCTTACGTGTCGGTCATCAACACTCGCAGATTTGGCCGATTCTGGCCCGTTTCATGGACTATTAATCACAGTTTTGGGGTCCCACAGTGATTTCCACGATTAACGAACCCTGGGTTGCGTTTACGTGTCGGTCATCAACACTTGTAGTTTTGGCCGATTCTAGCCCGTTTCATGGACTATTAATCACTGTTTTGGGGTCCCACGGTGATTTCCACGATTAACGAACCCTGGATTGCGTTTACGTGTCGGTCATCAACACTTGTAGTTTTGGCCGATTCTAGCCCGTTTCATGGACTATTACTCACTGTTTTGGGGTCCCAGAGTGATTTCCACGATTAACGAACCCTGGGGTGCGTTTACATGTCGGTCATCAACACTTGTAGTTTTGGCCGATTCTGGCCCGTTTCATGGACTATTACTCACTGTTTTGGGGTCCCAGAGTGATTTCCACGATTAACGAACCCTGGGGTGCGTTTACATGTCGGTCATCAACACTTGTAGTTTTGGCCGATTTTTGCCCGTTTCATGGACTATTACTCACTGTTTTGGGGTCCCAGAGTGATTTCCACGATTAACGAACCCTGGGCTGCGTTTACATGTCGGTCATCAACACTTGTAGTTTTGGCCGATTCTGGCCCGTTTCATGGACTATTACTCACCGTTTTGGGGTCCTGGTATGATTTCCACGATTAACGAACCCTGGGGTGCGTTTACATGTCGGTCATCAACACTTGTAGTTTTGGCAGATTTTTGCCCGTTTCATGGACTATTACTCACTGTTTTGGGGTCCCAGAGTGATTTCGACGATTAACGAACCCTGGGGTGCGTTTACATGTCGGTCATCAACACTTGTAGTTTTGGTTGATTCTAGCCCGTTTCATGGACTATTACTCGCCGATTTGGGGTCCCAGAGTGATTTCCACGATTAACGAACCCTGGGTTGCGTTTACGTATCGGTCATCAACACTTGTAGTTTTGGCCGATTCTGGCCCGTTTTTTGGACTATTACTCACTGATTTGGGGTCCCAGAGTGATTTCCACGATTAACGAACCCTGGGCTGCGTTTACGTGTCGGTCATCAACAATTGTAGTTTTGGCCGATTCTGGCCCGTTTCTTGGACTATTACTCACTGATCTGGAGTCCCTGAGCGATTTCCATGATTGTCGAACCCCGGGCTGCGTTTATGTGTCGTTCATCAATAATCCTAAGTTTGTCCGATTCCAGGCTCTTTCATGGACTATTACTCACCATTTTGGGGTCCCAGTGTGATTTCCACGATTAACGAACCCTGAGGTCCTTTACGTGTCGATTATCAACACTCACAAGTTTGTCCGATTCTAGGCTCTTTCATGGACTATTACTCGCTGTTTTGGCCGATTCTAGCCCGTTTCGTGGACTATTACACACCGTTTTGGGGTCCCGAAGCGATTTTTATAGTTGTTGAACCCCAAGGTGAGCTTACGTGTGGGTCATCAACACTTGTAAATTTGGCGATTCTGCCCGTTCATGGACTATTACTCACTGTTTTGGGGTCCGAGAGTGATTTCCACGATTAACGAACGCTGGGCTGCGTTTACATGTCGGTCATCAACACTTGTAGTTTGGCCGATTCTGGCGCGTTTCATGGACTATTACTCACCGTTTTGGGGTCCTGGTATGATTTCCACGATTAACGAACCCTAGGCTGCGTTTACGTGTCGGTCATCAACACTTGTAGTTTTGGCCGATTCTGGCCCGTTTCATGGACTATTACTCACTGTTTTGGGGTCCCAGAGTGATTTCCACGATTAACGAACCCTGGGCTGCGTTCACCTGTCGGTCATCAAAACTTTTAGTTTTGGCCGATTCTGGCCCGTTTCATGGACTATTACTCACTGTTTTGGGGTCCCAGAGTGATTTCAACGATTAATGAATCCTAGGTTGTGTTTACGTGTCGGTCATCAACAATTGTAGTTTTGGCGATCGGCTCGTTTCTTGGACTATTACTCACTGATCTGGGGTCCCTGAGCGATTTCCATGATTGTCGAACCCCGGGCTGCGTTTATGTGTCGTTCATCAATAATCCTAAGTTTGTCCGATTATGGGCTCTTTCATGGACTATTACTCACCGTTTTGGGGTCCCAGTGTGATTTCGACGATTAACGAACCCTGGGGTTCGTTTACGTGTCGGTCACCAACACTCGCTGTTTTGGCCGATTCTAGCCCGTTTCGTGGACTATTACTCACCGTTTTGGGGTCCCGAAGCGATTTCCATAGTTGTTGAACCCCAAGGTGCGCTTACGTGTCGGTCATCAACACTCGCAGATTTGCCGATTCTGGCCCGTTTCATGGACTATTAATCACTGTTTTGGGGTCCCAGAATGATTTCCACGATTAACGAACCCTGGGCTGCGTTTACGTGTCGGTCATCAACACTTGTAGTTTTGGCCGATTCTGGCCCGTTTCAAGGACTATTACTCACCGTTTTGGGGTCCCGGTGTGATTTCCACGATTAATGAACCCTGGGGTGCGTTTACGTGTCGGTCATCAACACTTGTAGTTTTGGCCGATTTTTGCCCGTTTCATGGACTATTACTCACTGTTTTGGGGTCCCAGAGTGATTTCCACGATTAACGAACCCTGGGCTGCGTTTACGTGTCGGTCATCAACACTTGTAGTTTTGGCCGATTCTGGCCCGTTTCATGGACTATTACTCACTGTTTTGGGGTCCCAGAGTGATTTCCATGATTAACGAACCCTGGGCTGCGTTTACGTGTCGCTCATCAACACTTGTAGTTTTGGCCGATTCTAGCCCGTTTCATGGACTATTACTCACTGTTTTGGGGTCCCAGAGTGATTTCCACGATTAACGAACCCTGGGCTGCGTTTACGTGTCGGTCATCAACAATTGTAGTTTTGGCCGATTCTGGCCCGTTTCTTGGACTATTACTCACTGATCTGGGGTCCCTGAGCGATTTCTATGATTGTCGAACCCCGGGCTGCGTTTATGTGTCGTTCATCAATAATCCTAAGTTTGTCCGATTCTGGGCTCTATAATGGACTATTACTCACCATTTTGGGGTCCCAGTGTGATTTCGACGATTAACGAACCCTGGGGTTCGTTTACGTGTCGGTCACCAACACTCGCTGTTTTGGCCGATTCTAGCCCGTTTCGTGGACTATTACACACCGTTTTGGGGTCCCGAAGCGATTTTTATAGTTGTTGAACCCCAAGGTGTGCTTACGTGTCGGTCATCAACACTTGTAGTTTTGGCCGATTCTGGCCCGTTTCATGGACTATTAATCACTGTTTTGGGGTCCCAGAGTGATTTCCATGATTAACGAACCCTGGGCTGCGTTTATGTGTCGATCATCAACACTAGTAGTTTTGGCCGATTCTAGCCCGTTTCATGGACTATTACTCACTGTTTTGGGGTCCCAGAGTGATTTCCACGATTAACGAACCCTGGGCTGCGTTTACCTGCTGGTCATCAACACTTGTAGTTTTGGCCGATTCTAGCCCGTTTCATGGACTATTACTCACTGTTTTGGGGTCCCAGAGTGATTTCCACGATTAACGAACCCTGGGCTGCGTTTACGTAATGGGTCATCAACACTTGCAGATTTGGCGATTCTGGCCCGTTCATGGACTATTACTCCTTTGTTTTGGCGTCCCGAGTGATTTCCACGATTAACGATTATCCTAAGGCTGCGTTTACGTGTCGGTCATCAACACTTGTAGTTTTGGCTGATTTTGCCCGTTTCATGGACTATTACTCACTTTGTTTTGGGGTCCCATATAGTGATTTCCACGATTAACGAACCACTGGCTGCGTTTACGATCGGTCATCAACACTTGTAGTTTTGGCCGATTAAGCCCGCTTTCTTGGACTATTACTCACTGTTTTGGGGTCACGGACTGATTACCACGATTGTCGAACCACGGGCTGCGTTTACGTGTCGCCGTTCATCAATAATCCTAAGTTTGTCCGATTCTGGCTCGTTTCATGGACTATTACTCACCATTTTGGGGTCCCAGTGAGATTTCGACGATTAACGAACCCTGGGGTTCGTTTACGTGTCGGTCACCAACACTCGCTGTTTTGGCCGATTCTAGCCCGTTTCGTGGACTATTACACACCGTTTTGGGGTCCCGAGTGATTTTTATAGATTGTTGAACCACAAGGTGTGCGTTTACGTGTCAGTCATCAACACTTGAAGTTTTGGTTGATTCTGGCCCGTTTCATGGACTATTACTCACCGTTTTGGGGTCCCAGAGTGATTTTCATGATTTACGAACCCTGGGCTGCGTTTACATGTCGGTCATCAACACTTGTAGTTTTGGCTGATTCTGGCCCGTTTCATGGACAATTACTCACTGTTTTGGGGTCCCAGAGTGATTTCCACGATTAACGAACCCTGGGCTGCGTTTACGTGTCGGTCATCTACACTTGTAGTTTTGGCCGATTCTGGCCCGTTTAATGGACTATTACTCACTGATTTGGGGTCCCAGAGTGATTTCCACGATTAGCGAACCATAGGCTATGTTTACGTGTTGGTTATCAACACTTGTAGTTTTGGCCGATTCTGGCCCGTTTCATGGACTATTACTCACTGATTTGGGGTCCCAGAGTGATTTCCACGATTAACGAACCCTGGGCTGCGTTTACGTGTCGGTCATCAAAAATTGTAGTTTTGGCGATTACGGCCCGTTCTTGGACTATTACTCAGCGATCTGGGGTCACTGGCGATTTCCATGATTGTCGAACCCGGGCTGCGTTTATGTAGTCGTTCATCAATAATCATAAGTTTGTCCGATTCTGGGCTCTTTCATGGAATATTACTCACCGTTTGGGGTCCCGGTGTGATTTGACGATTAACGAACCACGAGGTTGCGTTTCACGTGTCGATGCGTAACACTTACATTTTGGCGATTCTAGCCCGTTTCGTGGACTATTACACACCGTTTGGGGTCAGGCGATTTATATAGTTGTTGAACCCCAAGGTGCGTTTACATGTCGGTCATCAACACTTGTAGTTTTGGTCGATTCTGGCCCGTTTCATGGACTATTACTCACTGTTTTGGGGTCCCAGAGTGATTTCCACGATTAACGAACCCTGGGCTGCGTTTACGTGTCGGTCATCAACACTTGTAGTTTTGGCCGATTCTAGCCCGTTTCATGGACTATTACTCACTGTTTTGGGGTCCCAGAGTGATTTCCTCAATTAACGAACCCTAGGCTGCATTTATGTGTCGGTCATCAACACTTGTAGTTTTGGCCGATTCTGGCCCGTTTCATGGACTATTACTCACCGTTTTGGGGTCCCGGTGTGATTTCCACGATTAACGAACCACAGGCTGCGTTTACATCCGGTCATAAACACTTGTAGTTTTGGCGATTCTGGCCCGTTCATGCACTATTACTCCTTGTTTTGGGGTCCTAAGTGATTTGACGATTAACGAACCACAGGCTGCGTTTACGTGTCGGTCATCAACAATTGTAGTTTTGGCGATTCTAGCCCGTTCTTGGACTATTACTCACTGATCTGGGGTCCCTGAGCGATTTCCAGGATTGTCGAACTCAGGGCTGCGTTTAAGTGTCGTTCATCAAAAATCCTAAGTTTGTCCGATTCTGGCTCTTTCATGGACTATTACTCTTTGTTTTGGGGTCCCGGTGTGATTTCGACGATTAACGAACCATGGGGTTGCGTTTACGTGTCGGTCACCAACACTCGCTGTTTTGGCCGATTCTAGCCCGTTTCGTGGACTATTACACACCGTTTTGGGGTCCCGAAGCGATTTTTATAGTTGTTGAACCCCAAGGTGTGCTTACGTGTCGGTCATCAACACTCGCAGATTTGGCCGATTCTGGCCCGTTTCATGGACTATTAATCACTGTTTTTGGGTCCCACAGTGATTTCCACGATTAACGAACCCTGGGTTGCGTTTACGTGTCGGTCATCAACACTTGTAGTTTTGGCCGATTCTAGCCCGTTTCATGGACT